>CM059191.1:102432291-103097224 GCA_030323885.1 Branchipolynoe longqiensis | reverse complement strand
ATCGTGTAATGAGAAGGGAAGGGGGAGTGATGTGAGAGGGTGAGGTGAACTGACAATCATCGTGTAATGAGAAGGGAAGGGGGAGTGATGTGAGAGGGGGAGGTGAACTGATAATCATCGTGTAATGAGAAGGGAAGGGGGAGTGATGTGAGAGGGTGAGGTGAACTGACAATCATCGTGTAATGAGAAGGGAAGGGGGAGTGATGTGAGAGGGTGAGGTGAACTGAAAATCATCGTGTAATGAGAAGGGAAGGGGGAGTGATGTGAGAGGGGGAGGTGAACTGACAATCATCGTGTAATGAGAAGGGAAGGGGGGGTGATGTGAGAGGGGGACGTGAACTGACTATCGTCTTCTAATGAGAAGGGAAGGGGGAGTGATGTGAGAGGGGGAGGTGAAATGACAATCATCGTGTAATGAGAAGGAAAGAGGAAGTGATGTGAGAGGGTGAGGTGAACTGACAATCATCATGTAATGAGAAGGGAAGGGGGAGTGATATTAGAGGGGGACGTGAACTGATAATCTTTGTCAGATAGAACCTTTTTATATTAAGGTCACGATATTTAAATACAAAAAATAAAATAAATGTAGCTGGGAGGGTGAGTGGGTGCAAGATTGTTCGGGGCTCCAGATCACTGGGAAGTGAAGCAATGCAGGCTGGGAGTGTTCTGATGGGTGAAATGGCGGGACATGTGTCAGCCAATCAGGAGGCCAGGACCCTAGGTGACCCCCTGAAGAGGAATGGGAGGTCACTGGGTTTCAACGCCGAATCTAACACAATTCGAAAATAGTGACAGATCATGCTATATCGCTTAGTAGAGGAATCAAACTCATTTCACAGTAGATTCTGTCTCGGTGCTCCGTGCCTAGCTTACCAGTTAATCCTGGCGGGGTTGCCTAGTGGGTAAGGGGGCCTGCTTCCCATGCAGAAGTTCGAGTAATCGAGCCCCGACCGAGTCAAACTGAAGCCTTAGAAAAGGGAAACCACCTTGTCAGGCCGTTTGAAATACTCATCCAGGGTAAGGGCTGGATAGCTCAGTGCTAGGATAATGTGATTGAGTAGGGTATCGGGTCCACGATTTAACAGTGGAGCAGCACTATAAAGTCCTCGTTACTGTGAAGCTTTGAAAGTTACTGCGTGGGGAGTTATCCATTGGACTCTAGTGTAAATTGGTGATTGATAATAATGTGGATTTTTCATTAGGTACAGTTCGGACAGTGCTCTGCCAAATGCGATTTGCAAACAGGCCAGAACAAATGTTGTCTGCGAGGTGCAGGGCACTTCCGGTCTGCCTCAAAGCCCGCCAGACGGCGCACTCGGCTCGAATCGATCATAATGTTGTCTGCTTGCAGCACTCCATCTCATCAGAAGTCAGCTGCGGATTGTCGTCTGACGTCACTTCAGCAAAGTGCCGCCAATGTGATATACAAATCGACATGCGTACCAAAATACCAGTCAAACCAATGACTTAAAAATTGATACTAGTCACTTCCTGGCCTGCCGCTCTGCATAATTATGATAGGGCAAGGACTGGTTGGCTGTGTTTCAGGATTATGTGACTGAGTGGGATATCAGATCATGGGGCTGGTGCCCTGGTCTCCCAGTGAAGCAGCACTATAACGTTACCATGAGTGCGCACTGTCACAAGTTGGTACCCATCCTGATATGGCCTTAGATGTTGTTAGGACAAAACAACAACAAACAAAAATGCAGTACAAGTCCCAACAACTTCCACAGTCCGATAATAGTAATACTGGACAGTTTTATACCAAACATTGATATCCCTATGGCCAAGATGATATCGGTATTATCATCTTGGCCATAGGGATATCAATTTTTGGTATTCCATTATATATTTGCTACATAAACCATGCAAACATGTTTACGTAAATACCTAATTATTCAGTGAATAAAGCATGGCTGGGAATTACTTTTTTTAAATCAATATACGCACTACATATTTTTGTATATTATGCCATGATTAATATGCTTCTCAGTATGAAATTATTTAATTCTGCTTAGATTGTTATTAAGCAGACTGTGTCGTGTCCTAGACAGAAATACCTACCTACATCCCTGTCATATTCCAGGATTACTAGGTCATCTCACATCACGTGGTGTCTGCGAGATGACCATCTAGGTCATAGCCACAGGAGTTTTGGCAAGCTTGTCGAAATTATTTTGGGTTCTTTCAGCTCAAATTGCTTCAAAACTAGTCATTTTTCATCAAAATGACTCCAGACTAATGATTAGTAGCTCATAATGATCACTTTGATATATTTATCTAAAATATAAGACAAAAATTCAAACGCCATCGGACCACGCAACTTTAACGGTCGGAAGTGTCAAAAGATATATATGAATAAAAACCATTTACCGAACGAAATAAACAAAAAAAAGTTGATCACTTGCTGCATTGCATATTGTTTCTATACATACAATTTACATTTAATTTGTATTCAATTTCAATGTTGATAGTTCATGCCATTTAATAAATAAATAATCACCTAACAATGATTGCACCCCCCCCCCCCCCCCCCCACCGGGGGCCATCTAGAATTGGATCGACCTCAACTAATTTGTATCTGGAAGCCCTCAGGTATCTAAGCGGATATCAGGCAATCATTACTCATTGTAATGTGTGTTAATTGGCCAGCCAGCTGATAAGGTGATCACGTGACCAGTAGCTACAGCTGAAACTTGCACAAAGCTCACTCAGAGGGTCCACATAAATTTATATCACACTCATCAGCCGGGATAGCCGAATGAGTTCAGCGCCCACTTCCTGCACGGTAGATGGTGGGATTTGAACCCCTTGTTCGAAACCCAGGCATGGCAAACCCAATGCCTTAAATATTAATACTTGTCACTAACCAGTGTGGCACTTGGCCTTGTTAGAATACCGCAATGACAAGTAAAATGAGGAAGTAAACTGCCAGTGATTGAAACTTACCCCACTTGATGAAGAAACAGACGTAATTAATGGTGAATGGCATTACTAGAATACCGCAATGACAAGTAAAATGAGGAAGTCCAATTGCCGGTGATTGAAACTTACCCCACTTGATGAACAAACAAATATAATTAATGGTGAATGGCATTACTAGAATACGCCAATGACAAGTAAAATGAAGAAGTACAATTGCCAGTGATTGAAATGTATCCCACTTGATGAACAAACAAAGGTAATTAATGGTGCATGGCATTACTAGAATATGCCATTGACAAGTATAATGAGGAAGTCCAACTGCCAGTGATTGAAACTTACCCCACTTGATGAACAAATAAACGTAATAAATGGAAATTCATTTTGTGTAAATAAACTGGGTGGGTGTGGCTGAGTCAGCTGGTGAGTACTCCGTGCCTGCATATGAGCATGACGGCATGCGGGTAATGGTCTATATAGCGCCACACGGCCAGGCCCCCATGTCACGTGCGCCATATAGACCTAATAGCATACACGTCACACATTAGCAGATACAGGCTGGTCAACTCTACTCGATTCTCCATGATACAAAGCGGGACAAAATTAGCGTGGCTTGATTGAGGCTTAAGTTTGCCGATGGTTTTGAGTTTCTGTAATTTTTCTGAGATAATTTATATTAAATTGATCGTCATAAGCTAACTTACGATAGTTGAAAGTAACTTTTATTTTAATTGGGAACATTTTGGGACATTTCAAGCGCAAATATGGCAAATTAGTTCCGGCAAGCAGGCCAAAACTCGGACACAGTCGGCTTCAGCAGTAACAGGTTTGATTCAATTGCCTCACTATTCCCTTCTATGTGGCAGCACATTTTTAATAAGTGCATCATTATCCAAGTTAGATATGTAGAATCAATTTGAAATAATTGGTTTAGTTTTGAAAAGTTTATGCTTCATCGGACTCATCATCATCATGCTGTCGATCACTATGCAACAAAGACTGCTTTCATTCTTTGACTGTCACTCTCCATTTAGCTCTTGCTGTGAGAGTGATGTCCATGAGTCGGTCTTAATGTCTCTCAGCTTCAGGTTTCTCTTGATGGTATCCTTGAACCGGAGACCAGGGCACCCTCTCTTTCCGTAACCAGAAGACAGTTGAGAATAGAGGATCTGCTTTGGTAGCCTGTCTGATGATATCCTCATGAGGTGTCCAGTCCACCAGAGAGATTCTTTTTGACCAGAAGATCTTCCATAGAGGGCAGTCCTGTCCGTTTGAGTATTTCCTTATTTGTCACTTTGTTCATCGGACTATGCAGCTTTACTTAACCTTTGCAGCCCTGGCTGGGGGGTCGGGTGGGTGGGGGGGGGATTGCGATAACCCATGTCTGCACCGACACTCCACCACAAAAGTCTCCACGTTTTACTAGTTTGAGTTTCAATTTTACACTCCTTGGATAGTGGTTTCGATTTGTCATGACTGTTCTCATTGCGCTGGTAGAACATTTAATAGATGCTCCACCAGAATCACAGCGTTGTAACACCTGGCCAGCTGGCCAGTTTGACCTGGTTTAACAAATAATGAACATGGGGGTTTCCCTATTCCAGCAATATCTGGAACTTTGCGGCACATCAAATTTGAAATTCCTGGTATACTGAGGAATACGGCGTGACAGAATGCATTTAGAGTGGCAATTGGACAGCCGAATGAGGGCACCGACTCACTTTTGATTTCATGACTTTTATGATTGCTGTCATCATCATCATCATCATGCTGTCGGTCGCGATGTGACAAAGACTGCTTTCATTGCTTGACTGCCGCTCTACATTTCTTCCGCAGGATTTGTAAAAAATGCCATCTACGTACACCTGCAGAATCGCGCGGCACCAGCATCATCTGTGACCGAGACACAATGGCTATTGACTGGTTATTTATGCTGCTTCACTGCTTAATGCTGTTTGCTGGTTTCCATTGCTCAGAACGAAGACTCATTTCAGTGACTTTCCATTAGAAGACGTCAGATACAACCAATATTGACAACCGCCATTTCCTGCACCCTTCCCAGCATTCAGCGTTGTTTGTTGTTGTTTTACATCGTAGCAACATCTAAGGTGAGGTCAGGACAGGTACTGACTTGTGACAGTGCACACTCATCGCAACTTTATAGTGCTGCCCCACTGGGAGACCAGGCTGCCAGCACCATGACCTGATATCCCACTCAGTCATATTATCCTGACACTGAGCCAACCATTCATTGCCCTATCCTAATAATGCCGAGCGCCTGAATAGGAAGCAACACATATCAATTTTTAACAAGTATCAGTGGTTTGACTTGACCAGGGTTCGAACCCACAAACCCATCTGTTCGGATCCTACGATCTCCCAAAACAGGAGACGGATGCTCAACTCATTCGGCCATACCGTCTGGCATTCAGCGCCACCTGTTATGACTCAGACTCACCGTCGCCTGTAGGCATCCCATTTAAGTACTTCCCGCTGTCCCCCTATTCTCCCTACCCCATCCTTGCAATCTGCTCAATCCATGACACGGCTGTTATTGCACCCAAGGAACCAGCGTCTGGCAAATACAAGATGCAGTTTTCAATGTGTGCTGGAAACCATCGAAGTGGGTGGGGCGGGGTGGGGCGGGGTGGGAGTAGAGTCGGGTGGAGTGTGTTTTGGTGAGGTGTGGTGCGGTGTGGTTGGATGTGGTGAGGTGGGGAGGAGTGGGGTGTGGTGTTGTGTGATCGGCTGGGGGTGATGGGGTTGGGTGTGGTGGGACGGAGTGGGGGGAGGGGGTGGAGTGTGATGGTTTGTTTGTTGTTTTACGTCCTAGCAACATCTAAGGTCATATCAAGACGGGTACCTACTTGTGACAGTGTGCACTGATGGCGACTTTATAGTGCTGTCCCACTGGGAAACCAGGCTGCCGGCACCATGACCCAATCGATATCCCGCTCAGTCACATTATCCTGACACTGAGCCAACCAGTCCTTGTCCTATCCTAATAATGCCGAGCACCAGGCTAGGAAGCGACAAGTATACATATTTAAGTCATTGGTTTGACTCAACCAAGGTTCGAACCCATGACGCCATGATCTACCAGCACGGGAGACGGACGCTCTAACTCATTCGGCCATGCCGTCTGGTCCAAATGGAGTTTGGTGTGGTGGTGTGAGGTGTGGTGTGGTGGGGTGTAGTTCGGTATCGTGGGGTGTGGTGGAATTGGTGGGTGGGGTGGGGTGGGGCGGGACTACCTGATGCCTTCATTCTTTGGTTTGTCCATAAAGTTCCTGTTATACGAGGAGTCAACATAGGTAACGTACCACAGGTTGACTTGGCTGCCAATACCTGTTGTCAGCTTGTCACGCTAGGGGGCGTGTTCAGTCAGCATATACTCTGACTACCGGAACTGGTCGCCTCTGAACTGGATAAATGACAGCTAAGGAAGCTATCTACGAGATAGGATATATATCCATTTCATTATTTAGCGGAGACAGAGTCCCAGTTGGTAAGACCTATTGCTTCCCGTGCGTCTTAAATTAAATCACAAAGGGAATATAATTATCTAGGATTTATTTATTTGACCATCAAGTCATTTACTTATGATTTAGATAGACTTTGTTTTATGGGGCTGTCACACTACGACGTAACGACGTCAACGTAGGGAGAACGTGAAGAACGTTGAACTTCTGGGCGTAGTATGCAAATTTGGGCACAAGTTGAACGTGGATGCAGGGTAGTGGACGAGAGCATAACGTCAGTAAAGCGTAGTGATACCGTCATTCAACGAGAGAGGACAACGTAATGACGCTCACGGAACATTATGAACGTTATTCCATTGCCAGAACTACATTGCTTTACGTTACCTTACGTTACTTACGTCATTAAACGTTGGCGAAACGCTGAACGTACATTCTCCTGATGTTCTCCTGACGTTCTCCTGACTTTCCCAGTACGCCGCATGGATGTTTCCACCGGCTTTAATGTGGGTCAACGAGTGGAACGTAGTGGAACGTAGTGAGGAACGTTTGCCTAACGTCCATTTAACATCATTGACGTTCGCTGAACATGAACAGAACGTACGGCGAACGTAAACCCTTACGTTCAAGCTACGTCAACATTTTTGAACATGTCCAAAACCTTGACGTAACTCGACGTAACACGACGTAATGTGACATAGCTCGACGTCAGTCTAACATCATTATGACGTCATCATAACGTAATCCAACGTACATCAACGTAATGATGAAAAATCACCACGTTAGGCTCATGTTTGCTCATTACGTCGTATTGTGAAAGGGGTATTAGGGAGGACAATATTTGTGTTCCTCTGACTTGACCTTTTGTCAGTGCTTGTGCCCTGCTCTTCCCCATACTTGACGCGAGAGACGAATCGGTCGAGCCCAGGCTTCCCTTGCGGAAAGACAGGCGTTCGACATGTTCAAACCGATGAATTACAACGTTGATAATTGTCGCTTCCTGGGCTTCTGCTCGGCTAGGATACCACTAGGCCTGATTAGCTCTGTAACAGGAGTATGTGACTAAGCAGGAACTTGGGTCATGGTATTAACAGCCTAGCTTCCCAGTGGGGCAGCACTATACAGTTGCCATAAGTGTACACATTCCCAAATCGGTACCCGTCTTGATCACCCTGAATGAATCATCCGAGGTGGCAGCACCTGCGTCCTGCTCCTTTATTTACACCAACTAACCAGAGGGGATGACGCACTGAGTTGAGTGTCCACCTCCCATTTTGGTAGGTTTGTTGGTTGTTGGACTTTGACATCCTGGCAACATCTAACATCATACTAGGGAAGGTACCGACTTGTGACAGTGCGCACTCATGGCAACGTTATAGTGCTGTCCCATTGGGAAATTAGCCTGCTGCCACCATGACCCGATATCCCACTCAGTCACATTATCCTGACACTGAGCTAACGAGTCCTTGCCCTATCCTATTAATGCAGAGTACCAGGCTAGGAAGCAACAAGTATCAATTTTAGAAGTCACTGGTTTGACTCGACCGGAAACCGAACTCCCAATCTCGCAGACGCGAGGCCCGGTCTCTAGCGATTAGCCAAACGCGCCCTGTTTGAGGAGGCAGACGTACAGACACACGGACACACGGACACACAGACACAGACACACATACAGGTATGGTGGGGACTTGCATGTTGTCTGCTCCGTGTATGAATCATCTGAGGTCGCAGCACGCGCGTCGTACTCCTTGATTCACATCAGCTAACCAGGCAGGATGACCGAATGAGTTGAGTTTTGGTAGGTCGTCGGATTCAAACCCTAGGGTTTGAACCGTGGCCGAGCCAAAAAAATGACTTCAACATTTATACATGTTGCTACCTAGTCTGGTACTTGGCATTACAAAGATAGCACACGGAACAATGGAATGAGGAAGACCAATCGTTCGTAATTGAAATGTCCCCTGCTTAATCAACTAATGTACAAATAGAAATCGCTTAGAAATATCACCATGTTAAGCCCGAGTCACACTGCAGCTTGCGACCACTTTGCGACCACCTTAGACCAAAGAACCCACAGTCCACAGTGACATCCTTGTGACCAAAACAATGGTTGCCGACATCGGGGCATCACTGGTGACTGTGGGTTCTTTGGTCTAAAGTAGTCGCAAAATGGTTGCAAGCTGTAGTGTGACTGGGGCTTTATTAAACGATGAATGCTGTACTTTACTGACAGCCCGCTTCCCCTCTTTTTGTATGCTTTATATGGCCGTGGACATCTTGACATCTTTTAGACGACCCATGACTAACTTTGAACAATAGGCCATAACTAGAAACAAATCCCAGTGCAATCTCCCATGTCCTGCTGTGGAACAATGCAGATTGCGGACGGTCCTGTTCCAAGACGATGCTCAAAAGACCTATCAATAAGTTATGTAATTCACGGAGGCTGAGATGATAGTAGGGTATAGTGGCTTATTTATCGAACATCATGGAAGGGGTACTGTTATGAGCATTAAGTATCAATCAATTAGTACATCAGAGTTCAATGGTTCAAGGTCAAATGTTAGGTGTGTGGGATTCAAACCCTCAACCTTACCCGTGTCTAGTCCAATTAGCGGTGTGGGTGGGTGGGGGAAGAATGGATAGGTCCTTCCCTTGTGGTAGGTTCAGCAGTTGTGAATTTCAAAAATGGTGGGGTGGTCACGTGAATGGGTTTGATGCGAAATTTGATTTTGTGTGTGGGTGGTTCTGGGACCCTGGAGGCGGTGGCCGGGCTAGTTCTGTCAGTACCCGCCAGTCGGCGCAGGGTAGCAGGGCACTGTGATGTTAGTTTCTTGGTTTTTCGACAGGTGGTGCCACCATCTCAATTCAGGTTCAGGCTGTTTCCGCCCCATGAATTACGCATGTTACATATAACATGTAAAATTCACAGAGGCGGAGACGATAGTAGGGTATAGTGGTTTATTTATCGAACATCATGGAAGGGCTGGTGTTATGAGCATTAAGTATCAATCAAGTAGTACATCTGTTTTAAGTGTGGTCAGAAAGGTCAGGACAACACCAGTTGTCAAAACCAGGCAAAATGTTCCAATTGCCTGGGTGACCATATGGCCATATCTGAAGACTTTCCTCTCTGGAAAAATGAAAAGCTCATTCCACCGGATCAAGACTGAGAAGCGGCTAAGCTACACAGAAGCTTGAAGGCTGGCTGAGTCGAATACTCCCTTGCCAACCAACAAGAGCTATGCCAAACTCTCCAACAGGAAAATTGAATGCTAGACTGAACTGATGTGGTTGACTTGGGGAAAGCCCACTGCCTTCACCCCAGTCCTGAATCTGAAACCGGTTTCGACCAAAAGTAATAATAGTATTGCGGTGCAGACGCTGGCTGAGCCGGCGATGCCTAAAAGAAGAAGAATTTGTCGGACCGAGTTCCAAAGGGATGTTTGACCGCTATGGTCAAAACGTCCAGGGGCCATATGCATGGGCTGGTGCTACGCATAGCCAGTGCTACATGCTAGCTCTGGGGTACCTATCCGTGGCTAGCACCACCTTGGTGAATCAGGTCAAGCTGTATGCACCAATGCCCAAACCGGGACGGACAGCAAACCGTGTGGTTATTTATAGATTTGGGGACCCCACTGAGCCTGTTCCAGGTGAGCACCACTATTTGTCAATATCGCCGCCACTAATATCGGTTCGATTATTGGTTTAATTTGACCAAATTTAACCTTTTGAGGATGTTATTCTGTTAAATATGATAGCATTGAATAGATTTGAGCCTAATTGGTACCTAACACCACCTGGCACCAGCAAGCCTTGTTATTGCTGAGCTTGTCCCTGGTGAGCACTGCTATTCGCCAATATCGCCGCGGCGGCGACCGCGTTAATATCGGTTCGATTATTGGTTTAATTTGACCAAATTTGGCGGCGGCGTTAATATCGCTTCGAGTTTAGGATTAATTTGATGAAATTTCACTTATTGAGTATATAATTCTGTGAAATATGATAGCATTGAATAGATTTGGCTCTAATACATCACCGCCGATGCGGCAGCGGCGATTTGTTTTGTTTACATTCGTAGATTTGACAATATTAATATCACCGTCGATATAGCGGCGGCGTTAATATCGCTTCTATTTTAGGGTTAATTTGATGAAATTTCACTTATTGAGTATGTAATTCTCTTAAATATGATAGCATTGAATAGATTTGGCTCTAATATATCGGCGGCCGGCACACTAACCAGCCCAGCCTGCAGTTAAACCTGATATGAAAGCAGGGTAGCTTTTATTTTCGTCTGCTCATCGAAACTCTGACGCCCCCCACAACTCTCTATATGCTTCCGCAGAAACAGGTTCTATTGAATTGGTTTAGTAAGCTCTTCTATGCTTCAACCAAAGGTTAATAAGCACATCAGGATCTAAATTAAATGTAGCTTCAAATCTAGATACGTGTTTTCCTCTTGCAAATTTGATGGTTTTAATGGATTATGCACCCTTAACACAATGCATATTTAAATAGCCCATCCTGCTCTGGTTGATCTCTTTAATTACACAACTACTCACAACCGATTGCCGAATGTAACGGCCTGGTATTAGTTATAAATACCCCATAGGGAGCCGCATTTCTGAGGTAGAAGTGGTGTTGTGTCAGCCCGTGGTTATTGGGTGGCGCAACCTGTATTGTACCTGCATCTTGTCAAACACGACGCAGACAACATTTTACTGAGTGTCACACCGGGCGCTGTGGCCAAATCTGTAGAGCGCGACGCTAGCGTATGGGAGATCGGGAGTTCAGTTCCAGGTCGAGTCAAACCAATTACTTATAGAATTCATACCTGTCTTAACACATCCTGATATGACCTTCGATGTTGTCAGGAAGTAAAACTCCAACAACCAACCAACGATTTACAAAATGGGTGGGCGGATGCATCAGAACGTGACTTAAGAAGTGAAGCTAAGATTCCATATTTAAGCTAATATTCCTTATACGGGGTATGTGGCATGTGAATGCGAATCTGAATGTGGCAAAAAATCGAAAAGCATGTAGGTGAATAGTGGTGCTTCCATACGTCTGAATGCGAATACGAACGCGAATGCGAATGCAAATGCGGCAAATGGATCTACCCATGGACCGATCGGTGCGAATGCGAATGCGAAGACTGCTGTGTTTGGCATGATTTTCCTTCACAAATTTGGAGGAAAACCAAAATAAATGTCATGGGTAACTTTTTTGGTGTGTTTTTTTGTTTAACCATATCCCAGCACAAAAAGTAAACATCGGCTATTGGGGGTTGGCATATATCTATTCCGCATATACCACATTCGCATGCCGCATACCGTGTATAAGGAATCTTAGCTTTATGCTGTATGCCATATGCGGTATGCGGTATGCGGTATGCCACAACCAATGGAAAAGCATGTAAATGCATGGTGGCACTTCCATAAGTCTGGATGTGGAATGCGGAATGCGAATGCGGAATACGAATGCAGCAAGTGGATTGATCCATGGATCTCTCAGTATGTATACGAAAGCCAATGACGCTCTCGAGAGTATAAAGGATACGGATGCTTCAGGCAGGGGAGTTGAGATGCCCCAGTCGGTGCCACCATCGAGATCGACAGGTTCTAGTTCAATCCGCCAGGGGGCGTGGGGGTCCCCTTCCGCCTTGGCCTTGGTCTGGCCCGTCACTGCCCGCCCGTCCAGCACCGTAGCCACTTATCGGTGCCAGCTTTTTTTTTTTTTTTCTCTTATGTTCTTGTTACTGTTTGTGCTAATTGATCGGTAGGGTGGTTTTGCCCAGCCATTTGCCTATATAGATATATAATAAAAGGTGGATCATAGTTGTTGATGTAATAAATGATCGTATCGGCCAGACTACGATTGTTGCTTATCCTTACACATACAATTATATTATACATGAGATAGGTAAGTATGAATACCATCAATATGAAATTGCTATGAACAAATACACATCATCATCAGCATCAGCATCAGCATCGCCATCATCACACATCTTTCACATTCATATATACATTTATACATATAATATA
Source organism: Branchipolynoe longqiensis (assembly GCA_030323885.1). NCBI lineage: Eukaryota > Metazoa > Annelida > Polychaeta > Phyllodocida > Polynoidae > Branchipolynoe > Branchipolynoe longqiensis. The sequence continues at coordinate 103,084,764 of CM059191.1, read as the reverse complement.
GCATCTGTTTAACCAAGGGAACAGCCAGCGCACCAAGTGGTGGGTTTGATCATTTTGATTACACAGTACAGGCTGAGTGAGCCGTCTTAGTATTATTGGGTCTTTAGCCGTGTTTACACGGGGAATTGTGAAACGTTCTAGACAAAGCAATTTATATGAAGCGTTTTAGAGGCGCGTTTACACGGACAGAGTTTAAAAAGTGTTTTGGCGCCGGGAACCAGCAGCCTGTGGTGCGCCTGTAGCCGGTGAGCACTGCTATGTGTTTAGTTTACACTCGTCGATTCGGCTCAGATGTAGCTGCTACGTTAATATCGCTTGGAATTTAAGGTTAATTTAATTAAATTTAATTATTTGAGTATGAAATTCTGTTAAATATGGTTGCATTCACTAGATTTCGGCCTAATCGGGCCCTAACACTGCCGAGAACCAGCTGAATCGCTTCATCTATACTACCTCGCGAGGTGGTCTAGATGAACCGTTTCATATGAATCGATTCAGCCCTAAAACGCCTCAGAGTCGCGTTTACACGCCAAATGTGTGTCGATCTAGGCAAGTGGTTTCATATGAAACGTTTTAAATCGCCCGTGTAAACAGGGCTTACGACTAAAGTAAGGAAGCGTCCAAAGTTGTCAATACTTTCAAGGTAATACAAAGAGAACTACTTTTCCCGGCCACCCCCCCCCCTCCCCACTGCCCCTGCTTCCATCTCCTCCGCCCGAAAAAAGTGAATCTAAAAGAAGACAAAGAAGTAGTACATGGACTCAGATGTAGCATGAAGTATGGACTCAGATGTTGATAGGATGTAAGACACCAATCAACTACAACTACCAATCGGACACAACCTTTAACAACAGGGGCCTAGCTTGGGATTGTTTGGGGGGTACGTAAACTGTTTGGGCAATGGAATAAAACACTATTGCAATAACACGCAATGAAATAAATGTTATGGAACATTGCCTATTTTAATTTGCTTTAAACATGTATAATCTCAGGTGGTAGATAGCTCAGATTAAATGGAAGCTAAGCCCTTGGACAACAATCCAGGCACACTTAATGCGACCATGTTAACAAGACCATGTTTTCCTCTTGAGCCGTGTTTACACGGGAGATTGTGAAACGTTCTAGACAAGGCGATTTATATGAAGTGTTTTAGAGAGATGTTTACACGACGGAGTTGAAAAGTGTGTCGGCGCCGGAAACCAGCAGGCGCCTGTAGGGCTAGCACTGCTCATATGTTTGCTTCACTTGTGATTCAACGCCGAGGTAGCTTATATGAATCGATTCTGCTGGATTCCTGAGGTCGACTAAATTAAATTGCAGTACTTGCTGACTACATGCTCACTAAGGCTGCTGTTACTGGCGACGAACACTTTCAACTCGCTTCGTGTAAACGCGCCACTACATCGCTTCATAAATCGATTTGCCTAATTCGCTTCACAATTGCACGTGTAAACACGGCTTTAGTCACACCGATTGCTCGCCAATGTTGGCTCGTTCACAGTAACCAGCCGAGTGATCTACCATGCTGTTGCATATGAAGCGATCAGCCTAATGCTGTCTACAGAAATCGCGTTTCCACGGAAATATTCCTGACTAAGCAAGTAGTTTCACATGAAACTGTATATGAAATCGACCCGTGTAACAACACCATGTTTTCCTCTTAGTCACACCGATTGCTAGCCCATGTTGGCTAGTTAACAATCACCAGCTGAGTGATCTACTGTGCTGTCGCCCAAAACATCGCCAATTGCTGCTTACTGAAATAGTTTCCCCCTACATATTCCTGACTAACATCTATTTCGCAGAACTGTATAAGGAAATGACCCATGTTAACAACGTCACGTTTCCCTCTTAGTCACACCGATTGCTAGCCAATGTTGGCTTGTTCACAGTCACCAGTCGAGTAAGCTACTGTGCTGTCACTCAGAAAATCGGCAAGTGCTGGCTACAGAAATAGTTTGCCCCTATATATTCCTGACTAACAGCTATTTCTGAGAAGTCAATAATGCAGTGGCCCTTTTAGGTCTGGTGAACTTAGCGTCAATTGGTTTAGTTTGCATGCAATGCGATATAGCCAATATTGACAGTAGCCATTGATTGTCTCTCCTAAGTGCACCCACCAAAACTTGTTCTGACTCGACTACAGTTTGCTTTTATCCGACACTTTCTCCCAGCCTGCACTTCCGGTCGTTTACATACACGTAGCAGCACATCACGGAGCAGCTTCCGTTGCTTGCCTGCCGGGAACCAGAACAGACAGGTGATGGCACATCCGACTATCCAAAAACTGTACAGATCGGCACTGTTATTAGGGCAGCTCACAATGAGGCACTCTGGGCCCGACCAATCGGGGCGCGAGGAGTGGTGGGGAGAGTGCACCTGCTGGGGGTCCTTTGTCCTGAAATCAGAACACCAGGTGCACTAAACCTAACAAGTCACGTGATCCAAACCCTCACTCCGAGGCTTAAAGGACCAGGACAATTTGTTTGGTTGTCGTTGTACGACCTAGCAACATGTAAGGTCATGGTATTAATCAATGAAAGGCAACGCACAATGATATTTGACTCATAAGTCTGGCTGGAAATCTATACACCCAGCGTTCTTTATTGGCAAACATTTAAAATCTGCTGACCAACTTGTAAAATATTCCGATAATTATACATTGGTGGGTCTATATGGGATTACAAATGTTATATATAAGGTAAATGATGTAATGTGAGCAAATACATGTGGTATTGTGTAGTGCTGGTGATCCTTTACCTAGATTAAATAGACATTGTGTATTCTATCGATAGTGTGAGAGGGGCACTACTGTTAGTGTGATAGAGCCTTAGCAGCTCTGCTCAAAACCCCCTCCGCCCCCAACTGTTAGATACGGATCACTGCACACCCAGACACAACATGGCAGGTAGGCCAAAACAACCAAGGCATGGTGCTGAATGCATATTGTTGATTGGAGTATCTGGTGATGTGACAGGCCATCTTGAATTCTAAAACCACTATATAATAATAAAACTGAGGGTGCAAGCTCTCTCTACCTTTCATTCTATACTCTGCCTTCCTTGCCTGTAGTGATTTCATATTAGCCTGCCTACACAACTACAGCTGCCAGCCGACGACTTTACAAGCTGATCTATTCCTGACCGGCTGCCTGCAACCCAGGTATACTACACCTACTTCAACACAATCAACCGGCTCACAAGGCTGCTCCAACAACACAGAACAATATAACAGATCATAAGCCATATTAGTCCAACCCACTGCCCGTAACATATCCTAATAATAGTTGCATGAATATATAGTTATGCTACACATCAAGACTGTTACCGACTTGTCATGATGTGCACTCATGGCTACTTTATAGTGCTGCCCCACTTGGAAATCATGCCACCGGCACCGTGACCTGATATCCCACTCATTCAGATTATCCTGACACTGAGCTAACCAGTCCCTGCCCAATCCTATCCATTCACGTATGCATCAAGGCGATTGGGTGCAATGTGTAGAAATGATCACCATTCACTCATGCGCCATCGGGTTGGCTCGACTGCGTAAAACCGATTACCATTCTCTCATGCACCGTGGGTGATTGGCTGCATTGTGTTCAACTGATTACCATTCACCCATACACCACACTGTTTGGCTGTACTTTGTTTAAATGGTTACCATTCACTCATGCACCATGGGGAATGGTTGCCCTTTGTACAAATGGTTACCATACACTCATGTGTCATGGCGATTGGTTGCATTGTGTAGAAATGATTACCATTCACTCATGCGATATGGGTGATTGGCTTCACTGTAGGAATGATCCATTCACCATCTCACGAGATGCGTATGTTGAGTCATCACGTCTTCATGCAGCATGGGTGATGGGTTTCACTGTGTAGAAATGATTACCATTCACTCATACAGCATGAAGAGTGGCTGCCAGTGTGAAGTCGTACAGATTCATGAGCATGGGTGAGGGTTGCAATGTAGTAAGTTACATTCACTCAGACATAGCAGTGGCTGCATGTGTTGAGCAGTACAGGTCATCTGCAGCAAGGTGTGGTTGCAATGTGTAGTAATGATTACCATTCACTCATACAGCATGAAGAGTGGCTGCCATGTGTTGAAGTCATTACAGAGTTCCTCATGCAGCATGGGTGATGGGCTGCAATGTGTTGTAATGATTACCATTCACTCATGCAGCATGAAGAGTGGCTGCCATGTGTTGAAGGTATTACAGAGTTACTCATGCAGCATGGGTGATGGGCTGCACTGTATACTAATCCCACCCACTGATGCCCTGTATAGGTCTGTATAGTGCCGTGTCAGTACTCGGGCAATGCCCAGACACATTGGCGCATGCGCAGTGCCTGATTAGGCCCACTCGCGCACCACGTGTACCACGTGACAGCAATTACTCAATGTCCCCTGTTGCCGCCAGGGGCCTACTCTACCAGCCGAATAAGTAGACGGGCATAATGAGGGAGGAACCTGGCTACTAATCTAGCCAGGTTCTCGGCCTCCCACAGGGCTGTCTCACCAGACGCGATGGTACCAGCGCCCTGTCGCGCTGGTTTTACATTTATTGTGGTTGTACGCCCTAGTAATGCCTAAGGCCATATCAAAATGGGTACTTTCCCGATTTGTGACAGTGTACGCCCATGTACATACCTTTTGGAATGCAGGTATTGCAGGTATAGCAATACCTCAGGGAGTTTGATGCCCTGCCCTGCAGAGTTGTAAACCACTGCCTTGTGGTACAGGTTCTTGACAGAACCAAAGGCTAAGGGAGCAAACCCTAAACAGAAAACCATGTCACTGTGGCAGCATTACGGGAGGTTGATGTATGGAACTCCCAACATCTCCCAACCAGCCTCAGCAGGGAGAAATAGTTATGCGCATGTCTTGACATGTTCTTGCCGGTGTGAAACCTCTATTTGCTCCCTGAGAGAGTGTCGCTGGTAACTTGCAAAAGCCAGCAGCACTTCAACATCTTTGCAGGCAGCTTTCATGAAATGCAAAAACCTGACGCTGAGAGACATTACGACCGACTCATGGATGCAACTCTCACATCAGATAGCTAAATGGAGAGCGGCAGTCAAGTAATGAAAGCAGTCTTTGTCACATCACGACCGACAGCATGATGATGATGATGAGGCCCATGTTGATATATAGTTATAGCCCACTGTGGGACTATGCTGGTGATATCCCGCCTCAGTCTGGTTATTGTGATACAGGGCAAACAAGGTTTGTCTTATTTTTTAGTAATGCCAATCACCATGCTACGTAGTGCCAAGTATCGATATTAGGCTATCTGGAATCTCTGATGGCTTAAGTCTACTCACTCTTGAAAGCGTGTGTAACAATGGAGAGTTATATAAAGGTTTACATTCGCTTGACAGTCGCTCAATAATTATAATTATAATGTAATGTACATGTACCTTGTATAATGCATAATGTAATGTACCTTGTGAAACATATGGTACAATGTCTAGAAGTGGAGTTAAACCAACATTTCTAAGATACCATAAATATAAATAGCTATGTGAATATTAATAACAATGGTACCCATATAGTACACTAATAGGTTACTTGCTACTGATGCAATATTATATACTCTATATGTCCCAATAGAAGCACGCTACCCTATAGAAGCACAGCCACCATTGCAAGATTGAAAGCATGCACAGATGTACGATCATATTCAGACTGAATGCACTTAAAATAAGACAATCCCACTTCATTTCAGAGGCACACCAAAAACAAATCAAAATTTACAATCATATTTAGACTGAATGGACATAAAATAAGACAATCCCACTTTTTTTCAGATAGGCATGACAAAAACAAATCCATGACATTCTGTTACTTTGAATAGACGTGCATCCATGTGTCTGCACTCGTGCAGCGCACATCTATTGGGACATATACAGTAGTTATTATAATTTGCTAAAAACACGATTTGATATCACAAAGATAATCGGAAGTGGAGCTCAACAAGACGCTACCGCTAACAAAGTTAAGGTAGGAACCCAATGAAGATTGAACATGGGACATGAATGAACTGCCGCAAACAATAATAGTATTGTCCTGATAAAAATGGAAAATTACCCTTAGAGCAGGAATCAAACCCTTTTATTTTACATTCCATGCCAGTATCGTAACCATTTCACCACCTAGGCTCCTTGATGTCATCACCCTAGCCACATGCACCTGTCTACATGATTCTTTGCCCGATAGATCAGATTAGACTACTGTACTCATCCTTGTGGAATCAGGGAATTGTAAGTATTTCAAATGATCAGTTAATGCTTACAATTACATGCTTACAATTACATGCATACAGGCAACGCACTTACACCTACATACAGCATAGCTTCACCAACCATACAGCACATAGCTTATTCAATATCCTGGTAATGGAACCATTATAATTGAGATGAACAAAGCGCCACAGATAATAGTATTGTCGTTGGGTGATAAAAGTGGGAAATAATGTGCTTAGAGCAGGAATCAAATCCACGTCTCCCGCATTCCAGGCCGTTATGCTAACCAGTACACCACCTAGACTCCCTGATGCAGTCACCCTATCCACGCCTAACTGTCTACGTGGCTCCTTGCCTGAGAGGCCTGTACCGACTATTACATAATTATGCATTGTACCCATTGATCGGTGTTGGTTTATACTCACATAACGCAGTATACAGCTTCTACCCCAATCAGTGTTAAAGCCGACACATCTGGGGCAAAGTGCCAGTGGCGAGTGGCAAATCGTTGCATGAATACAAGATGAGATGTGTCCGGACATCTTGGACGGCAGGAAGCAGGGAGTTCCGGGCATGCCCTACCGGAAGTGAGCTCAGCAATGATGCGTAACACTGGAAGGCAGTCTGCGCATGCCATGTTCAACATAAGGCCATCATATTTGCTTTTGAGCTGATAATTTGTATTAGCAGCTGCTGTAATTAAGCAACTTTACCTCTGCAATGGTCTGCACTGACCTCTCAATCAAGGAGCCACATACACAGGTAGGCATGGTTAGAGGGATGACAGCAGGGAGTCAATGGGTAGCCCAGGAATGGTAATAAGTATGGGTTCAAATACTTCTTCAGGTGCAATATTTGCCCATTTTCATAACCCCAAAGACAGTGGCAACGAAATAACATGGAGCAGAACAGTAACAGAAATGCATTCATTATTCTGATAACAGAAGCAGTGGTGAGTGTAACAGCAATTGGTGATTGTAACAGCCAGTAGTGAGTGTAACAGCCAGTGGTGATTGTAACAGCCAGTGGTGATTGTAACAACCAGTGGTGAGTGTAACAGCCAATGATGAGTGTAACAGGGAGTGGTGATTGCAACAAACAGTGTTGATTCTAACAACCAGTGATGAGTGTAATATCCATTGGTGATTGTAACAGCCAGTGGTGAGTGTAGACTCCAGAGGAGAATGTAATATCCAGTGGTGATTGTAACAGCCAGTGTTGATTGTAACAGACATTGGTGAGGGTAAGAGGCAGTGGTGATTGTAACAACCGGTGGTGATTGTAAGCATCATTGGTCAGTGTAAGAGCCAGTGTTGATTGTAACCGTCATTGGTGATTGTAACAACCAGTGGTGAGTGTAAGAGCCATTGTTGATTGTAACAACCAGTGGTGATTGTACCATCCAATGGTGAGTGTAACGACCAATGATGAGTGCAACAACCAGTGGTAACTGTATCAGGCAGTGTTAATTGTAACAGCCAGTGGTGATTGTAACATCCATTGGTGGGTGTAACAGGCATTGGTCAGTGTGAGAGCCAGTGTTGATTATAACAGTCAGTGGTGATTCTAACAGCCAGTGGTGATCGTAAGTGCCAGTGGTGTGTGTAACAACCAGGGGTGAGTGTAAGAGCCAGTGGTGAGTGTAACGGGTAGTGCTGATTGTAACAACCAATGGTGAGTGTAAGAGCCAGTGTTGATTGTAACATCCAGTGGTGATTGTAACAGCCAGTGGTGATTGTAAAATCCATTGCTGAGTGTAAGAGCCAGTGTTGATTGTAACATCCAGTGGTGATTGTAACACCCAGTGGTAATTGTAACATCTTAGTACAGAGATATTGGCAGTAATAGTAGTGACATGACAATGATATGTGTCGCAATAACACTTGCAATAGAAACAATGGTAGATGTAGGAGCAATAGGTAGAACCGTCACAGAAGTAGCACCTGTTGTAGCAGTAGTAGTTGTAGTAGCAGTCACAGCAGCCATACCAATACTAATAATAGTACTAGCAGCTGTGGTAACAGTAGGAGAAGTACTAACAGTAGTAACAGTAATAACAGTAATAGCAGTAAGAGCAGTAAGTATGATGAGCAGAAATATCAGCAGTAATAATAGTAATATTAGATGGAACAACAGTGGAATCAGTAATAGTAGCAGTGGCAATAGTAGTAGCAGAAGTAGCAACAGTAACATCAGGGGTAATAGTAACATCAGCAGTAATAGAAACAACATCAGTAGCAGCAGAAGTAGCAGTAGCAGCAGAAGCAATAGTAATATCAGCAGTAGCGGCAGTAACAGTAGCATCAGTAACAACAGAAGCAACATCAGCTATAATAGCAGTATTATAAGTAACGCTAGTAACAGCAGGAGTAGCAGCAGCAGTACCAGTAGCAGTAACAGTCGTAGGAATACCAGCAGTAGCTAGCATCTGCAGCAGTAACAGAGGTATCAGGTATACCATCGGCAGTAGTTGTAGTAGCAGCACTAGTAGCAGTAGCAGCAGTAGCAACTAATACAATCAGAAGTAACAGTAGTAGCAGTTGTATAGTAGCAGCAGTACCGGCAGTAACAGTAGTAGTCAACGTATCATCAGCAACATTAAAGGCAGTAACTAACAACAGGGGCAGTAACAACATTAGAGGCAGTAACAGTAGTAGCATCAGTAACACCAGCACTAGTTGTAGTATCAGCATTACCGGCAGTAGCAGTAGCAGTAAAAGTAGCATCAGTGGCAGTAACATCAGTAACTATTACATCAGCAGGAACAGCAGTAGCAGCAGTGGCAGCAGTAGCAGCAGTAGCAATAGTGGCACTCTGGTGCGTTGCTTCCCGTAGGGTTGGTCGGACCGCCTACTGCCACAACGCACCTCATCAAACTCCGGCTCATTGCCTTTAATGACCTGCACATTGCCTTTAATGACCGACTAATTGCCTTTAATGACTGGCTCATTGCCTTTAATGACCAGCTCATTGCCTTTAATTACCAGCTCATTGCCTTTAATTACCTGCTCATTGCATTTAATAACTGGATCATTGCCTTTGATGACCTGCTCATTGCCTTTAATGACCAGCTCATTGCCTTTAATGACTGGCTCATTGCCTTTAATTACCGGCGCATTGCCTTTAATGACCGGCCAATTGCCTTTAATGACCTGTTCATTGCCTTTAATGACCTGCTCATTGCCTTTAATCACCGGCTCATTGCCTTTAATTACTGGTTCATTGCCTTTAATGACCTGATCGTTGCCGTTAATGATTGACTCGTAGCCTTTAAATACCGACTCCTAGCCTTTAATGACCGGCTCATTGCCTTTATTAACTGGCTCATTGCGTTTACTGACCGGCTCATTGCATTTAATGACCGGCTCATTGCGCTTAATGACTGGCTCATTGCCTTTATTGACTGGCACATTGCCTTTGATGACCAGCTCATTGCCTTTAATGACATACCCATTCTCTTTAATAACCGGCTCATTGCCTTTAATGACCAGCTATTTGCCTTTAATTACCGGCTCATTGCCTTTAATGACCTGCTCATTGCGTTTAATAACCGGCTCATTCCCTTTAATGGCAGACTCATTGTCTTTAATGTCTGGCTCATTGCCTTTAATGAGCGGCTCATTGCATTTACTGACTGGCTCATTGCCTTTAATGACTGGATCATTGCCTTTAATGACCGGCTCATTGAGTGGAAGGTGACGTCATCAGTCTAAGCCCCACTTCTGTGGCGGCTCCGTGTTTGGGATCCAGCCCGTCCCGTGCCCGTCGTGTGAGGGGAACGATCCGCTCACCACATGCTGCTCCTAGTTGCCCAGTATGTCTGTGTGTCTGTCACGGCAGAAGAATCCTGGATGGGTTTTCTTTATGACAGGAGAGAGTGTGATGACATTTGTAATTTGGTGAATTAAAGTTGCATTTACGGATGGTGTTGTTTCCCCCGAGTAGGAGGCGGTTTGACGTACCGTTGTAATATCTTGGGACTCGGCCGTCAGAGCCCCAGAAACCACTTACTCTTGCCTGGTGCATTCTGACAACTGTAGGTCAGTTCCCACCTGATGCCCCTCTCAAACAAACTCATAAGGAAGAAAGGGAAGACACATCATGCAAGATTGACAGTGAAGAAGTTGTGCTTTATTGGTATCAACTCCTGTTCACCTAGTAGCGACCTATCACCCTCCCTCCTCACCTTCTGTCCACACATATCCTCATTACTCTTGTTAGTGTGTATACGAATTAGTGCCTAAGCCCATTGAACCGGAGTTCCATGTTTGTTGCCCACAGCTCAGTGCCTTTGGAATAGCTGCTGCTAGTTTGGGTATAGAAAGTGGAGGCTCAGACAGAGTGTCTGGGTTCCTGGACAAGAGAAGAGGTGCCTCCTGCTAGAGTGCCTAGACAGGAAGAAGTGTCTAATGCCTAGAGTGAGGTCTGTGTTTCAGGTGTAAGGGATTCAGGTGAATGGGCCTCCCACAGCCAGCCAATCAGACACCCTCTACAGCCTGGGGGGCGACGCTCTAATAGGGGTCAACTGTCACTCAACCCCAGCTGCAGGCAGTGTCCATAATGTATGCAGAGTGGCTGGGTGTGCTTGGCCATCGGCCCCATGTTAAAAGGTAGTTGCAGACAGTTACAATAAACATATATTAAAAATGTCATTCCCCATAGAGGGAATATTTCACTAAATATTAACTCTTACATATGAACATCACATCATAATCTTGGGCACTATGTGTTATCATATTTTCCACATAGTCTCTTATGTCACACAGTGAGTGGGGCACCCACTGCTTCTCTGTTACATAACCTTGGTCCCCACTCTGTCCCCCGATAATAGTAATGCTCTCGGCCAATATATAAATCCGAACCAAACATCTGTATATTTTTACACCGTGTTATGTTGGTATAGTATGCAAGGATATACCAGAGTACGATCAATAACATAATAAACAAGGACATACCATTGTCGTAATATCTTTGTAGATGAAGGCTAAGGCAGTATTACACATTTTAATTACTGGTTTGTCTGTGTCTGTTTTTTTTTCTAAAGCGATTAAGTGTGTTTTTGTTGTTGTTTCTTTATTGGAGCTTTACGTCCTGACAACATCTAAGGTAATATCAGTACGGGTACCGACTTGTGACAGTACTCGCTCACGGCGATTTTGTAGTGCTGCCCTGCTGGGAGGCCCGGTCGCTGGCACAATGCCCCGATATCCCACTCAGACACATTATCCTGATACTGAGCTAACCAGTCCTTTCCCTGTCCTAGTAATGCTGAACACCAAGCTGGGAAGCTCAATTGTGGAGGTCATTGGTTTGACTCGACCGGGAATCGAACTCCCGACCTTCCGCACGGGAAGCCTGCGCTCTACCAACACTTTATTAGAGGTGTGGATGGGTGTGTTGAGAACAGATGTTGGGGTAAAGGGGGTCACTGGTAGTGTGACTGTTTAGTGCACCTTGGGAAGGAGGAAGAGTGGCGGGGTGAGGTGTATTGTGATTGGCTGTTGGGTTTGGCAGCCAACCAATCAGAGTGAGCAAACATGTGAGCTGGTATTGGAGGGACGTGTGCTGTGTTGCTCTACAGCTCTTTGGTTCATTCATCCTAATTATAATGATCATCGTCATCATCATCATCAGTCCCTTAACCCCGATGGTCATTGGGCAACACCAATCCCTTTACAACCAGTTTTTTCCAGTTTTCCATATTCACCACTGCTTTCTGCGATTTGCCAAACTCCAAATTACATTGATCACCATCATCCTCATCCTCATCAATCCCTTAACTGTGAGGGTTGCTATGGCACCACGCATTACTTTGCAACCAGTTTTCTCCAGTTTCCATATTCGCCACTGCCCTCTGGGATTTGCCCAACTCCAGGCCTATCCATTACCTGATGGTGTCTGACAGCTATTGCCGAAACCGAAAACTATCGGATGGTGAATCTCTAATGACTACCCCCGATATGAACCCAGACAGGCTATCAAAAAACCTGAGTCGCTAGTTTGTCTTTATCTACTGACTGGCGCCAGGGTGTAGTCGTCTTTACTAGTCTTTGATTGATCGAGACTCTTTCTAATCTCATAGAATCAGCCACGATGGCCGACAGTAAGAGACTGCGTTTGAATTGGAAATTTATCCAAATTGGTCTTCCAAATTGCAGCGCTCCCTGCCTGATCTGCCTGTCGATTTCATCTCGCCTGATTTAATCCTTTTCTTCTAAGACTCCCGTCCTGATATGACCTTAGATGTTGTTAGGACGTAAAACAACAAACAAACAAATCTAAGACTCACCTCGCAAGTTATGGTGTAGTTCAAAGTCCATTGTAGCCTAGTTTGTTGGTTGGTGGAGTTTCACGTCCTGGCAACATCTAAGGTTATATCAGAACGGGACTTGTTACAGCACGCACTCATGGCGACTTAATAGTGCTACCCCACTGGGAGACCAGTGCTACCCCACTGGGTGAAGCTTGATCACATTGTTGACCCGCCTCATTAAATCATTGGTAGTATCACTTTTACTTGAAGCAAAATCAGAAGTAATTTTCTCCGATTGGGGGATAAGCTGGAAACAAAAATTATTTAGTTATCATGGATGAATTCAGCCCAAAGTGGTAATTTGTACAATTGAAGGATGTCTGAGTCAAAGTAATCACTTAAAAATGTATCATCATTCATCATCATCATTCATTATGCTGTCGGTCGCGATGCGACAAAGACTGCTTTCATTACTTGACTGCCGCTCTCCATTTAGCTCTCTGCTGTGAGAGTTGCGTCCATGACATTTCATGAAAGCTGCCTGCAAAAGTGTTGAAGTGCTGCTGGCTTTTGCAAGTTACCAGCGGCACTCTCTCGGGGAGCAAATAGAGGTTTCACACCGGCAAGAACATGTCAGGACAGGCGCAAAACTATTTGTCCCTGCAGTGGCTGGTCGGGAGATGTTGGGAGTTCAACTGCCCTTAATGCTGCCACAGTGACATGGTTTTCTGTTTAGGGTTTGCTCCCTTAGCCTTCGGTTCTGCCAAGGACCCGTACCACAAGGCAGTGGTTTACAACTCTGCAAGGCAGGGGCGTCAAACTCCCTGAGGTATTGCTATACCTGCAATACCTGCATACCAAACTAAGCTGACCCCACTGCAATGTATACTTGTCACTAAATAGCCTGGCGGTTGGGTTAGTAAGATCAAGCAGGGAGCGCTGCAATTTGGAAGACTAATTTGGATAAATTTCCATTGCAAAAGCAAATTAACTTTCAACAAATTATATACACGTGCAATGGCAGTCTCTCGTTTCAGCAAAACTCACAAATGTGAGATATAAAAACAAAGGGAACGAACTACAAACAGATAATCATTATTGCTATTGTGATGGGCCCCTTTATTGGCCGCCCGGAACTCGACCCTCATGCTGTAGAGCCCCCAAGCAATCAGGAGAATGAGTACGCTTACTTCTTCCATGTTTTTATTTTGCTCTCAGCTCACTGCAGCATACATGATTAAGTGACCTGCCTCTGCCCTGCCAACTACGTTAACTTCCTCGGGGGGGGGGGGGGGGAGGTTATGGCTACACCTTGGGCACTAAACTGCAGTTAAAGTGGTGACGGAGCAGTCCTTGCTGCCACTGTATGGTAGGACTACTACACTATTTATGCACATCAACTTAGATATTTCCTGCGAGATTAAAACTTCTTGATGATAATCGCCCTTTCATTGAACATTGATGACTGGAGGGGATTGCCACATCGGGGAGAACACTGGCTTGCTGTGGAGGTGGAAGGTCGTGGGTTTGAACTTCAACCGAGTCAAAACACTGACTTACACCATTTATCCCTGTCGCTCCATAGGCTGGTAATTAGTATTACCAGGAAAGGGAATGAATGGCTTAACCAGTGCTAGGATAATGCGACGCTCATTGAAATAGTCATTCGTGGAGCCAACACCTCAGTTTCCCTGTGGGTCAACACTATATAACTAAGACTATTACAATAAAGCCGAGGTTGTATCACTAAGGCATATCGTAGAAAGTCATATAGCACAAACAATTCACTGATAAGCAATCTATCTTATAACTAAACTGTTGTTCTAACCCTGAATCTCTCAGTTGAAGTATTGAGGATTTGCTTGCGACGTAGGCATCACACTACTCCTGCATCGTGGTTGGATAGAATCAGTTCCTTCTACTCTCAAGTGTGTGTGTTAAGTCACTGATATCTTTAATTTGAATACTTATTGAGTAAGTTATGCTCCTAAATAACATAATTTAACCCTCCAGTGAATATTGATGGTTCTAAATAATACTTGGGTATTGAAACAATGTTATTTAGGAGCATACCATATTCAAGAAGTGAAATTTGGCTCAAATTAAACCCAAAATCCAAGCTATATTAAGCCCACCGCTGCATCAGCAGTGTAAATAAAACAAAAAGCACAAATCTATTCACTGCTAGGACCTAATTATGTTATTTCGAACCAGGAATATTCACTCGGGAATTGAAATAATATTATTTAGGAGCATAAGTTACTCGATAAGTGAAATTCAGTCAAATTAAACCCAAAATCCAAGCGATATTAAGGCCGCTGCCACATTGTCAGCGTTATTGCATTTGTCGATGTACTTTCACTCGGATTTTGGGTTTAATTTGACCAGAATTTCACTTAATGAGTAAGTTATGCTTCTAAATAACATTATTTCAACCCCCCAGTGAATATTAATGGTTTTAAATAACAGAATTAGATCGTAGTAGTCACTATTCACACACACTTGATACTAAGGGGAACTGCTTCTATCCAGCCATGATGGCCGACTAGGCACTGGTCACGTGGTGCTAATCGTTTGATGCAAATCCTTAACAGAACAGAAAAGAAGGATTTTTGTAAGCGCCATTCAGCGCATCCCTACTCATAGTGTAAATATTTGCGATACATATGGCTGGAACATTGGTATCTCAGCAATAATCAAGATGTATGTGTACTCATATCAATACATCTTTACCATATACATTTCTTTTAAAGTTACCGGGCGTGTGCACTGTTACTAATCAGTGCCTGCCCTGGGCCGCGTTCAGGGTCTGTCTCCGAGACGTCTCCGCGATGCTTTTTGGCTTATTTCCATTCAGGGTGCCTCTCCGAGGCGCCTCCAAGACCTCTCTCCCTTTTCAGATAGGACACAAAAAGCGCCTCGAAAATGGCCGCCGTATTCAGTGGTTTCAGTCAATCACAGCACAGCTTTTCCAGTGCAAATGGCTGCCGCCTATGGTAGCGAACATTTTCGATGTGACCAAATGCTTTTGCCATTCAGATTAGCGTGAAGTCAGGGACATCGTGGAGACGTCTCGGAGACGGGCCCTGAAACGTGTCCCTGATATGGCTCTAAATGTTGCTTTGTTGAGTCAGGTCAGTTCGCTGGGGTCGAAATGTGGGTTGCGATAGTGACAAAGGGATGACTGCTTAATGAAACACTGCACCGACCTATCAGTTGACACACGCTATCCCAGGATGCCACGCGATATACGCCAGCCAATCAGCCACGTCGGAACAACGCGGCTCCCAACAGAGACTTCCTAGGACCTTTTCCACAGAGCATTTTGCACACTGACCTGCTAGCTAAGAACAATAGTTATTGCAACTGCCATAACAAGGTCGGATGGTGATGGAAATCCTCTATATTAAGTGTAAGCTGCACACCGAGCTGCTGCCTCACACAAGTAGTTCTTGCCACTTATACAAGAGGGCAGGTCGGTGGTGGAGATCCTCTATAAGACCTTTTCCACAGACCATGATGCACAGTAAGCTGCTATGCACAACATTATATAAAGTCCATGGCTGGAATATGTGGTTGTGTAGGCAGGCTATGGTGAAATCAATACAGGCAAAAAGAGAAAGGAAGAGTATAAAGAGTGAAAGAAGAGAGAGAGCCAAGCCCTCAGGTTTATTATTTATAGTGATACATGGATCCAGTATGGCATACCACCTGACCGTATTCTCCATTGAGAATCAAACATCTACAGCTCTACCAATAAACATCAAACATTCATATGTCCCCATGGTTACAGTGATCTGGCCACCACCACCAAGCGGCATGGCCCCTTTGGTCACCACCTACCCTGAGCTGAGTGTGTGGTGATCCGTGACTAAAAGAGGGGCGAAGGGGTAGTGGGTAGAGCTCCAAGTGCCCCGTACACACTATCCTACTAGCACCACAATGTCTATTTACAATGAGTAAAATACCACCAGCAACTACATAAACACATCTATGCACCTGGCCTTATATACCTTTGTCATAAGTAGAACATTTGCATTCCCCAACCGATGCGCTTTATCAGAATATTTTACAATTAGTCATTGCCACTGCTGTCAGAGGGCGGTTCTGTGGTGGACATCACATATAATACATTCTCCACAGACCATGCTGCAGAATGACCTGCTATCCATAGCTTCAGTTCTTGCCACTGGAAATCATATATAATACTGTCATGGGGGTGATGAAAATGGGAAATATTGTGCCTAGAGCGGGACTCGAACCCACATCTGTTTGCGTTCAGGGCCAGTGTGCTAACCATTACACCACCTAGGCTCCCTGATATCAACGCACTACCCACGCCTACCTGTCTATGCGGCTCCTTGCCTGAGAGGTCAGTGCAGACCACTACACTCGTCCCCCTGGAATTGTAAGTCTTTTACTGCTTACAATTACATACATACAGGCAATGCAATGCACTTACATACACTGGGTAGGTTCACCAACCAGACAGTGCATAGCTTGTACAGGGTCATGGTCACATCAACCAGTGTCATGGCGGTGATGAAAATTGGAAATATTGCGCCTAGAGCGGGACTCGAACCCACATCTCTTTGCATTCAGGGCCAGTGTGCTAACCATTACACCACCTAGACTCCCTGATATCAACGCACTACCCACGCCTACCTGTCTATGCGGCTCCTTGCCTGAGAGGTCAGTGCAGACCACTACACTCGTCCCCCTGGAATTGTAAGTCTTTTACTGCTTACAATTACATACATACAGGCAATGCAATGCACTTACATACACTGGGTAGGTTCAACAACCATACAGCGCATAGCTTGTACAGGGTCATGGTCACGGCAACCAGTGTCATGGGGGTGATGAAAATGGGAAATATTGCGCCTAGAGCGGGACTCAAACCCAGATCTCTTTGCATTCCGGGCCAGTGTGCTAACCATTACACCACCTAGGCTCCCTGATATCAACACACTACCCATGCCTAGCTGTCTATGTGGTTACTTGCCTGAGAGGTCAGTGCAGACCACTACAATACATTTTCCACAAACTGCGTTGCACAGTAGGCTGCTACACAGAATATTGCATCCTACCATTTCCATCTCTGAGTGTGTTGATGGTGGAAATCTTCTAGAATACCTTTTCCGCATAACATTATTTGCAATCAATTGCTCATCACATTATGCTGCTCAGTGATGTGTCATTCACTGCAGAGGACGGGTTGATGGTGGAAATCTTCTATAATACATTTTCCCTATATCATGCATCACACACAGTAATTCTTCCCACTTCCGGTAGAGGGCGGTTTGACATTCCACGCCCAATTCCAATATTTCTGCTTCATCAGCCCACAATCAGTGTGAAACAGTGCAGCCCGTCCCTCAGCACTCGCCAGTGTACCCAGTGTTGCCGTGTACTACTCTCCCTCACACCCACCCTCCATCTCTACCCCACACCGTAACCCCCCCCCCCCCCCCCACACCTCCCCACACCCTCACACGACCTCCTCCGCAGTAGGAACCGGACGTACTGGCCGAATCGGTAGAGCGCACGCCCTCCTTGCTGAAGGTGGGGAGTTAAATTCCCAGTCGAGTCAAAGTAATGACTAACACAATTGATACCTGTCCGCTTACTAGCCTGGCGCTCGGCACTGCTAGGATAGGGCAAGGACTGGTTGGTTCAGCGTCAGGATAATGTGACTGTGTGGATTATCAGGTCATGTTGCTCGGTATATTGTCTCCCAGTGGGGCAGCACTAAAAGACCGCCATGAGAGTGCAATGTTGCAAGTCAGTACCCATCCTGATATGCCCTTAGATGTTGCCAGGATGTTAAACTCCAGCAATCAAGCAACTATAGTAGGACACGTATTCAATCCAACATATTGAAAAGTTTGTGTATCTTTTTATATATCCTTTATCTACGTCTGCTATCCTGGTAGGCTCAGTGTCTGAAACATCCCCAAGAAGACAACATTGTACTCACATGGTTGGTTTTTTTGTTTTAGTTTTTTTGGTAAATATGTTTATTCTGCTGAATAAGTCTTTTGTCAGTGCCGAATCACTGGTCTTCCAGCCATTTTTCAATTCAGGGTTATTTACACAAAAGGTATATCGAATAAGGTGTACAATACCTGTTGAATACACAATTTTCACCGTGTAACACAATGAAATTCTGGGACCCAAAAGTTCCATAACAATATGGTACAGTAGTGTCATATAACCAGATCAATATTAGTCAGATCAATGTGAGTATTTACATAGTATTTAGAATGTAAGCAGAAGTTATCTTCTGTATTCAGTTGGTAAACATGTAGTAAGTTTGATGGGTTGACTGCTATATTATAATTCCAACATAGATGCTACAGGCACATGTACATGATCTGGACTGGCTGGTGGCCGTGGTGAAAAGAGAGAGAGCATGCTTGCCTGTGGGGTTGTTCATAACCTTACAACGGTTACCACCATGTGACCTGCACCCTTATTCATAGGTTTATATCTGGGTATCAGTCAGCTGACCTTAGCTTGTACCTGGCAACCCGTTGTCTGCAGAGTACCAATGCAGCTGGGTCCCAGTCAGGTGACCTGGTTAGCTGGTACCCGGCAGGTTGCAGTGTACCAACACAGCCGTCACCTGCTTATACAAATCACCCCAACATTCCCAAATATTTTACTAAATGCATCCAAGATGAACTCAGCGTATTCTACAGGGCCACAGACAACATCCAAATGCTTGTTTCACCCTGCTTTGTTTTTATCAATCCGACTGCCGCGTTCATTAATTAGGATCCTTATTTTAGTTTATCCATTTGTATTCATTTAAAATGAGGTTTTGTCAACATTGCGCTGTGGGATATGCCTGTTGTTTGATTAAGGCGTCCATGTGAAATGAGGTTTCATCAATAATACGCTGCGAGATCTGCCTGCCTTTGGTTTGTTTTAGGCGCCGCCTCTGATGCTGGTCACGGTTGACTGATCAGCTAAAATAGGATAATTCGTGCCCTCACGGCTCGGTGCAATTTCATCAGGAGATGTCAGAGAGGGTGCTGGGCTAGGCGTGGGGGGGGGGGGGGGGGTGCTGCGCCAACCTACTTAGTTGGTTGGTTATTGGGGTTTTACGTCCCTGCAATATCAGTACGGGTACCGACTTGTGACAGGACGCACTCATGGTGTCGTTTTAGTGCCGCCCCACTGTCAATGATCTAGTCTTTGCTGGTTGGCCTACGTGTGTCTGTGCACGATCTGGTATCCAGGCGGCTCCTTCAAGATGAAAGTGGTGCAATGACCACAATACGGCCCAAGCAATGGCTCGCAGCAGGCCTGCCCTGTTGATGGTTATGTATGTCTTCCCGATAATCAGGTTGGGGAAACACCTGGAATGAGGATCTGTTGATGCAATCTATATCGTTGATGTATTTCAGTATGTTAATTGGTAGGCTTCACTATAGGAAAATGTGTTATCACATATATGCAGTGAACTTTTTTCAACTGGCAATTAATATTTGTATTACTAGAATGAAACAAACCTGTTGCACCAATTAAGTGACTATCTGCCACAGTTGGTGTTTCATTTAAGAGTAATTAAGGATTGGATTTACATTAAAAGATAAGGATGTTTATGTATTGCATTTCATATCATGGTGGTTTTGTTCAACTGGCAAATAATATTTACATCATTAAAGAAAGCATCTGCTGGTTTTATATTTATGTGATTAGTGAGATGATCTGCCGATTGTGTTCAAACAAAATACCCCTTATATGTGACAACTGTCACCTCAGGGCATTGGTGAGAATGAGTGTGTGTACGCTGTGTGCTGCATGTCTGTTACTGAACCCTTGATCAGCCCTCCATGATCGGACCAGAAAGCATGCTCCTCCCCACCACCCCCAGCACAGCCTCTCCCACACCCCCCTAACATACACAGTGCTCTGGTGAGCAACATAGCGCCCACCTCCTCCTCTGTCGGCCAACAAGGGTGGGAGGGGACTACCATGGTAATTAATTAAAACAGGGTGTCGGTGACCAAACTTAGCCCAGATGAGGGCATTGAAGAACACACATGAGGAAGTAACATTTTTTTATTCTCAATATTTGTTCGGACAATTTGGTGGTGAATGCACATGCATGCATAATACACATCCATACACACACACCTCCACCCGTCCATCCATATATACATACATACATACATACATACATGCACACAGACAGATCGATCCCTTCCTTCACCACCAAATTGTCCTAACAAATATAGTAATTAAATCAAATTCCACTTCCAACAACGTGTGTTCTTCAACAACTCCCTCATCCTGTGCTAACTTTGGTCACTCACACCCTGTCCTAATTAGTAACCATGGTAACCACCACCCACCCCTGTTTGAAAGCAGCCAGGACCCCTCTGCAGCTCACAAGTGAATAGCACACTGAATACCGTGGGGGTGGGGGTGGGCATGTGGTTTGGTGTTGGAGGCCTGACCAGCGGTTAACATGGTTAAGTCAAGGAGATACTGACACACACTGTGAACACATTCATTCTCACCCAATGTCACAAGGCAGCAGTTACCATAATTAAGGGGTACTTTGCTAGAACACAAACACCAGATCATTTCCCTGATCACATAAATATAAAATCTGCAAATGTTTTCTTTAATAACATAAATATTATTTGCCAGTTTAACAACACCACCATGATATAAGGTGCAATACATAACACTCCTTCTTTAATACTCACTCTGAATTGGTACAACATATTTTCAATTCCTGTCACACTCTCAGATGCAATAAGGTTCATCCGGCTGGTAAGAGTCATCTGCCCGCCCCCCACCCCCACCCGCAGCCCATTCACCCCTTGCCAGTGACTGAGTGGGCACATGTGAGGGAGGGGGGATGGCTGCATAGGCTGCAACTCGGATGTCCAGGTGGAGGGGTGTGTGGAGGCTAGGGAGGTTTGAAGCTGGTGTCAGTGTTAGTGTTAGTGTTAGTGTTAGTGTTAGTGTTAGTGTTAGTGTTAGTGTGTGTGGCGGGTAATGGGATCAGATGCCAGTGGGATGCCCAATGGAAGGTAACCATGCCAAAAGTAGCCAGATAGCACACCACACCGCTATGTACAAGCCTATGCTATGTAAATAGGAGTAGGCTAGTCTAGTAGTAAGAGTAAAATAAATAAAACACATATATGCCAAGAAAATCAAAACAAATTAACATATGCTACTAACCTACCAACCAATTATCTATCTCTTACTGAAATGCAAGCAATCAAATACCTTATCAACAGCTATTGTGTGGTAAGATAACACCAACACTACAGCTGGCCAGCATTGGAAACAAGCCTGAATACCCAGGCTTATATGCTATGGACAGTATAAATACAGCTTCGGTAACAAAAAATATTTAAAAAAGATGCCTTGGCATCCGATTCAGTGTTTTTTCTACCCTTTCCATCAGCTTTGGTGGTATCAATGTTTGCGTTTGTTATGTGCTCCTACTCTACCACCACTGCAACCCTACTCCCACACATACACAGCAGGAAGACGAGTCACCAACAAGTTCTCTGTATGAGGTGGGCTTTTTGGGGGGGGGCAGGAAGGGGGCCCCCTATATCAATCGCTTTTTGTAGGTCCCAAACGGTCGCACATACAATACAATTGTAATGATTTGAACAAATCCCTACATGACGACCTCTCTAAATGGACCATTTAAAATTGGTGCATATATGCATATATGCATATATATGCATGTACGCATATACACATATACGCATATACACATATACACATATACACACATACACATATACATGTTTATACATATATATGCAGGGATGGGAGGGCCGTGAAGACAGGGTGTGGGTGATGGAAGTTAGTACAGATAAGGGGGTTGAACAGACTTGTAGGAATTGTGATGGCCTCCTCAGTAGGAGCAGTTTGGGAGGAGGTGGGTGGAGAGAGGGTGTGGGTTGTCAGAAGAAGCCTGAAGGCAGACAACCCTCAACCCCCACACACTGACACTGACACCAGCTTCTCACCCTCCCCCATACACATATACTTCCTCACACCCATGCCTCACCCATTCTCACGCAGTGTCACGAGGCAGCAGTGACAATAATTAAGCGGTATTTTGCTAGAACACAAACACCAGGTCATTTACCTAATCACATTAATATAAAATCTGCATCCGTTTCCTTCAATAATATAAATATTATTTGCCAGTTTAACAACACCACCATTATATGAGGTTCAATACATAACAATCCTTCTGTTTTAATGTAAATTCAGTCCTTAATTACTCTCAAATGAAACCCCAAATGTGGCTGATATTCAGTTAATTGATGCAATGTAGATACAATAATTCTTACAGCTGCAGAGACAAATATAGAGGGGGTTTAATGACATCACAAGACAACTTTTGGTGACCATATTGGATTACATACAGAAGGCTTGCAAATGCCTACACTGTGCTTATTTACTGATTTGTTGGTTTATTTGTCACTGTTTTGAGACATTTGGCCTCAGAAGTTGTTGTTAAAGTGCTGTAGGTAAACACATTGAATGTAAACTGCCCAGAACCTCCCAAAACACAAGTAAGCTCTATTTTACTGCATCTGCATACATTCACAACATGGCTAGGGAGGGTGCTCGTGATCCAAGATGGCTGGTCACTGACTGCTGACTGCTGAGTGATGATGTCACGTGCACACCCTCTATTATGGTAACCCCCCCTTCCCTCCCCTTCCCCACCTCCCGCTCCTCCCCCTACTCATCCCAGTAACTCCCATTTCATCCCATCCCCACCCCATACTCCTCCTCCTGCGCTCTCCCGATTCTGGTCAGGGCATGCTCTGATGCAAACAGGTTCATCCAGCTGGTATGAGTCATCTGCCCCCACCCCCCACCACCCACCACCCCTGTACCCAGTAACTGAGTGGGAATGTGTGTGTGTGGGCGGGGGGGGAGGGCTCGATGGATGTATGGGGTGAGCGCACTCCCAGAAACAACCGGCCACCCTGGGTGGGGAGTGTGTCGGTGGGGGGATGCGTGTATGGTAGGGAGGCTAGAAGCTGGTGTCAATGTCAGTGTGTGAGGGGGGGATACCATGGTTACTAATTAAGACAGGGTGTGTGGTCACTGAAGGTGGCACAGATGAGGGGGTTGAAGAACACAAATGTACAAATTTATATTTTATTTAATTACAATATTTGTGGGGTGGGGTACACATGCATGCATAAGCATACACCCTTCCTCGAAACCCTTGCTGCTGTCTGCTGGTTAGAAGTACTCAACTACCGCTGGACCGAAGAGATTCGGGGCCGTCCCAACGATTTGCTGTTTCAACAATGTAAAGATGTACCCAGCTTCTACAACCGTCCCTACTGAAGATTAATCTTCAACCAAAGATTGGGCCGATTTATCGGAGCCTCTCTATGATGTTGCAGTTCTGCAACCAGTAACCATCATACGGTTACAAACAACCCCAATCAAGCCAGTAAGTATCAGTGTCGGGGGGGGGGGGGGGGGGGGGGAGGGTACGTTAATCAGATGACGATTCAGTGTTGTTTCTACCCTTGACCTCAGCTTTGATGGCATCAATATTTGCATTTGTGTGTGCATTTAAGTGCTCCTACTCCTACCCCCACCCCCGCCCCCATACATCCCTACATGTATTCATGAATATGTATATACATACATACATACATGCATCTATACAAATAGTGATAAACCCCTGATCATGTGTAATGAGCTCTCTGTACTGTCTTGCAACCCACCCACATACATCACCCACAATGGCTGGTTCTGGGAGTGCGCGAATCAGATACCCTGTAAAGTCACCCCCCCCCCCTGCCACACACTCACTCACAATCACTGGGCACTGTGTGGGTGGGGGGGGGGGGGGCAGAGCGCATTTATAAGTGTTCCCCTGAGAAACCCTAAACTGGGTCATTACTTCCTCTTCCCTCAACCCCTTCCCCTCCCCACCAGCAACCATAAACTCTGTCATCGCTCCCTCCTCCCCCAACCACCCCCTTCCAACCAGAAATGTATTGTGGTTGAGGGGGAGGGAGGGGAGGTCATTAGGTGCAGTCATCCACTCTGCATCTACACTCTCACAACACCTCCCCATACAGATTGGATATATGCTTGGAGTTATACTGTACTCAATTACATCAACGGAACAGATTGCACCAACATATTCCCCTTTCAGTTATTTCTCCAACCTGATAATGTGATCTTCCTGAAGGAATACATACGGTCTCTTTGTCAGTCATGGGGCCTCTACTGGATAGCAGGCTAATCCTACACACAATCCCACCCATATGAGTGTAATAGTCTGCACTGACCTGTCAGGCAAGGAACCACATATCCCAGCCAGCATTCCCAGCTGGGCCCTGGGTGGGCCCCACATGGGCTGCCCACCTGGGGCCCAGCTAAATTTGGCCACAGGCTCCAAGTGGGCCCCACCTGGGCTAGCCCAGGTGGGCCTATCTCAGTTATTGAATATGTTCACTATATCTTAGACAAAATATGATTTATTTTTTAAAGCTGGGAATCTAGCCCATGTGGGGCCCATCTCATGCCCACTTCAGAGCCCACCTGGGGCCCCTGCCCAGCTGTGCCCAGCGCGCCCATTGACAACCCATGTAGGGCCCACCAGGGCATGTTGGCTGCGTATACAGGTAGCCGTGGGTAGGGTGATGACAATCAGGGAGGCTAGGTGGTGTAATGGCTTGGAATGCAACAGATCTGGGTTCAATTCCCGCTCTAGGTGGAATATTTCCCATTTTCCTCACCCTCCACGATATTTCTTTTTCAGTGTGATGAATGCCATTTTCGCCAGTGTCATGAAGGAAATAGGAAATAATCCAACCAGAGAACGATTCGAACTCTCACTACTTGCCATCACGGGGCCAGCATGATAAACATTACACCAGCTATACTCCCTGATGCAATCACCATACCAATGGGAACCTGTCTATGTGGCTCCTTGCCTGAGAGGCCAGTGCAGAATATAAGACTCGACCCCATGTAATTGTAAACAAACTAATTAAATAGTGTATATCCACTAATTGATTAATGATTATAATTCCATACATACAGGCAACGCATTCAGATATGAGGAGTATATAACCGCAAAGCCCTGTAAACACCAATCCAAAAACTGAGATCAATATCGAAGTGAAACCTTCAAAAGGTTCATTTTGTAACATCGATAGTTCTTTTGTTCATTGCTCTATAATCATTTCATCACGAGAAAAGCGGAACTACTGAGAATTAAAATGACCTTCAGGGACAAATCTATTAATTACTGTAAATCACTGTGTGCACTGGTGTTTATGGGGTTTTAGCACTGGAACTCTTCATTGCCTACTTCATATACATACATACATACATACATACATACGGTCAGTTCAACAACAATACAGCAAGAAACTTGCCATCGTAAAATACCTAACTTCCGGCGACAGCCCACTGGTCCCCTAGCCTTCCACCGTAGGGATACAGCAAGGCTCATGGAGGCTGCGATCACCCATCCGAGTACCCCTACCCACCAGCGACGATCAGCTGACCACTACCAGTCTTACCACGTGATTCAAGTGGTGTCTCAGCGGGGCTCGAGCTCCCTCCTCCTGCACCTACATGGATCTACTACCGGAAGTACACCCAGGCTGGTACCCTATCACAGCCCTATGTGCATAGACATTCAGCACTGGAGGAGCCATCCTCCCGTACACTTCCGGTTCGGATTATTTATCGGCGGTCGGCGGGTTGGGTCCACTGCGATACTGGTGCTGACAGAATGGGCTGGTGGTGGCGGGGATAAGACGGTGGTGGTGGTGGTGGTGGTTGGGGAGGTAGTGTCGTGGTGAGTGTGGTAGTTCTAGTGGATCGGGTGGTTGTGGTGGTAGTTGTGGTTGTGGTGGTTGTGGTGGTTGTGGTTGTGGTTGTGGTTGGTTGTGGTGGTGGGTGTAGTGATGATATTGGTGGTTGGGGTGACAGGTGTACTGATGGTAGTGGTGGTAGTGGTGGTTGTGGTGGTGGTTTTGGTGGTTGTGGTAGTTGGTTGTGGTAGTGGGTGTGGTGATGATATCGGTGGTTGTGGTGATGGGTGTACTGATGGTAATGGTGGTTGTGGTGGTTGTGGTGGTAGTGGTGGTAGTGATGGTTGTGGTGGTTGTGGTGGTGGTTGTGGTAGTTGGCTGTGGTAGTGGGTGTGGTGATGATATTGGTGGTTGTGGTGATGGGTGTCCTGATGGTAGTGGTGGTTGTGGTGGTTGTAGTGGTAGTGGTGGTTGTGGTTGTTGTGGTGGTGGAGTTGGTGGTTGTGGTGGTGGTTTTGGTGGTTGTGGTGACGGGTGTACTGATGGTAGTGGTGGTTGTGGTGGTTTTGGTGGTTGTGGTGGTTGGTTGTGGTAGTGGGTGTAGTGATGATATTGGTGGTTGGGGTGACGGTTGTACTGATGGTAGCGGTGGTTGTGGTGGTTGTGGTGGTTGTGGTGGTAGTGGTGGTAGTGGTGGTTGTGGTGGTTCTGTTGATGGTTTTGGTAGTTGGTAGTGGTAGTCGGTGTGGTGATGATAATGGTGGTTGTGGTGGTGGGTGTACTGCTGGTAGTGGTGGTTGTGGTGGTTGCGGTGGTTGTGGTGGTTGTGGTGGTTGTGGTGGTTGTGGTGGTTGTGGTGGTTGTGGTGGTTGTGGTGGTTGTGGTGGTGTGGTGGGTGTGGTGGTTGTGGTGGTTGTGGTGGTTGTGGTGGTTGTGGTGGTTGTGGTGGTTGTGGCGGTTGTGGTGGATGTGGTGGTTGTGGTGGTTGTGGTGGTTGTGGTGGTTGTGGTGGTTGTGGTGGTTGTGGTGGTTGTGGTGGTTGTGGTGGTTGTGGTGGTTGTGGTGGTTGTGGTGGTTGTGGTGGTTGTGGTGGTGTGGTGGTTGTGGTGGTTGTGGTGGGTGTGGTGGTTGTGGTGGTTGTGGTGGTTGTGGTGGTTGTGGTGGTTGTGGTGGTTGTGGTGGTTGTGGTGGTTGTGGTGGTTGTGGTGGTTGTGGTGGCTGTGGTGGTTGTGGTGGGTGTGGTGGGTGTGGTGGTGTGGTGGGTGTGGTGGGTGTGGTGGTTGTGGTGGTGGGTGTGGTTGTGGTGGTGGTTTTGGTGGTTGTGGTGGTGGATTTGGTGGTTGTGGTGGTGGTTGTGCAGATGCAGGTGGCAGCGGTGATATTGTTGCTGACGGAATGGGCCGGTGGTGGTAGGGATGAGACCGTGGTGGTGGTGCTCGCCCTGGTGGCGGTACGGGTGGCAGTGGCAGTGATGGCAGTGATGACCTTACTGCCCTCTGAGTGATGGCTGCATAGTGTGCGGTGGTGTGCGGTGGTGTGCGGTGGTGTGCGGTGGTGTGCGGTGGTGTGCGGTGGTGTGCGGTGGTGTGCGGTGGTGTGCGTGGTGTGCGGTGGTGTGCGGTGGTGTGCGGTGGTGTGCGGTGGTGTGCGGTGGTGTGCGGTGGCGTGCGGTGGCGTGCGGTGGCGTGCGGTGGCGTGCGGTGGCGTGCGGTGGCGTGCGGTGGCGTGCGGTGGCGTGCGGTGGCGTGCGGTGGCGTGCGGTGGCGTGCGGTGGCGTGCGGTGGTGTGCGGTGGTGTGCGGTGGCGTGCGGTGGTGTGCGGTGGCGTGCGGTGGCGTGCGGTGGCGTGCGGTGGCGTGCGGTGGCGTGCGGTGGCGTGCGGTGGTGTGCGGTGGCGTGCGGTGGCGTGCGGTGGCGTGCGGTGGTGTGCGGTGGCGTGCGGTGGCGTGCGGTGGCATGCGGTGGCGTGCGGTGGTGGTCTATGGTACGGTGGTGGTGTGTGGTGGTGTGTGGTGGTGTTTGGCGATGTGTGGTCGTAGTGTTGCTAGTGGTCTACGGTACGGTGGTGGTGTGTGGTGGTGTGTGGTGGTGTGTGGTGTTATGTGGTGGTGTTTGGCGATGTGTGGTCATAGTGTTGCTAGTGGTCTACGGTATGGTGGTGGTGTGTGGTGGTGTGTGGTGGTGTTTGGCGATGTGTGGTCGTAGTGTTGATGTTGGTCTATGGTACGGTGGTGGTGTGTGGTGGTGTGTGGTGGTGTTTGGCGATGTGTGGTCGTTGTGTTGCTGGTGGCATATGGTACTGTGGTCGCGTGTGGCGGTGTGTGGCGTATGCTAACTGATGATGGTGGTGACTGCTTGCACCCAGTGTACTCTCAGTGAAAAGAAAGCTTGTTTTATTTAACCACCCATCTAGTGCACAATGGTTTTTATCATGAGCTATTGGACGGCAAAGATTTGGTCATTCTCATACATTTCTTTAGAGGAAACCTGCTGCCGGCACATATGCTACTCTTTCCGATAAGAAGCCTTTGATGAAAGAGTGGTGGAACATTGGTTAGGATTGAAAATAGCTCAAACTAGAAATGTGTCCACTGACCAGGATCGATCCGATGACCCACACCTACACAGCTGGACACGCCACCGTCTGAGCTACGTCCCGCTCCTGCCTCTGAGTGACGGCTGAATAGTGGTGTATGGCTGTGGTGTGTGGTGGTGTTTGGTGATGTGTGACCGTAGTGTATGATATTGTGGTGGTGTGTGGCGGTGTGTGGCGTGTACGGGTGGTGGTGGAGGCTGTTTGGTCCCGGT
Source organism: Branchipolynoe longqiensis (assembly GCA_030323885.1). Taxonomy (NCBI): domain Eukaryota; kingdom Metazoa; phylum Annelida; class Polychaeta; order Phyllodocida; family Polynoidae; genus Branchipolynoe; species Branchipolynoe longqiensis. The sequence continues at coordinate 103,055,639 of CM059191.1, read as the reverse complement.
GTGATGGGGACCCATATCTTACTGCTCTATGATTGGTTGCTACATAGTCATAGTGGGGTGTGGTGGTGATGTATGGTGGGGGTAGTGATAATATTGGTGGTTGTAGTGATGACATTGGTGGTGGAGGCTGTTTGGACTCAGTGTGATGGATGCACATAACTTCCTGCCGTCTGAGTGATGACTACATAGTGGTGTGTGGTGGTGTGTGGTACTGTAGTGGTGTGTGGTAATGCTGGTGGTGGAGGGTGTTTGGACACGGTGTGATGGTGACCGATAACTTCCAGCCGTCTGAGTGATGACTACATAGTGGTGTGTGGTGGTGTGTGGTACTGTGGTTGTGTGTGGTAATGCTGCTGGTGGAGGCTGTTTGGTCCCGGTGTGATGGTGACCTATAACTTCCTGGCGTCTGAGTGATGACTACATAGTGGTGTGTGGTGGTGTGTGGTACTGTAGTTGTGTGTGGTAATGCTGGTGGTGGAGACTGTTTGGACACGGTGTGATGGTGACCGATAACTTCCAGCCGTCTGAGTGATGACTACATAGTGGTGTGTGGTGGTGTGTGGTACTGTGGTTGTGTGTGGTAATGCTGGTGGTGGAGGCTGTTTTGTTCCGGTGTGATGGTGACCGATAACTTCCTGCCGTCTGAGTGATGACTACATAGTGGTGTGTGGTGGTGTGTGGTACTGTGGTTGTGTGTGGTAATGCTGGTGGTGGAGGCTGTGTTGTCCCGGTGTGATGGTGACCTATAACTTCCTGGCGTCTGAGTGATGACTACATAGTGGTGTGTGGTGGTGTGTGGTACTGTAGTTGTGTGTGGTAATGCTGCTGGTGGAGGCTGTTTGGTCCCGGTGTGATGGTGACCTATAACTTCCTGGCGTCTGAGTGATGACTACATAGTGGTGTGTGGTGGTGTGTGGTACTGTGGTTGTGTGTGGTAATGCTGGTGGTGGAGGCTGTTTTGTCCCGGTGTGATGGTGACCTATAACTTCCTGCCGTCTGAGTGATGACTACATAGTGGTGTGTGGTGGAGTGTGGTACTGTAGTTGTGTGTGGTAATGCTGGTAGTGGAGGCTGTTTGGACACGGTGTGATGGTGACCGATAACTTCCAGCCGTCTGAGTGATGACTACATAGTGGTGTGTGGTGGTGTGTGGTACTGTGGTTGTGTGTGGTAATGCTGGTGGTGGAGGCTGTTTGGTCCCGGTGTGATGGTGACCCATAACTTCCTGCCTTCTGAGTGATGGCTCCATCGTTGCGCAGGTCAGAGCTTACCGGAAACATTAATGCGCATGCGCAGTCACCAACTCCCACCCCGGGGGTCGCGGCCATAAAAAAGGGGGTTTGTGGTGTTTTATTATGGGCTGTGGGTAATGACAGAAGTTACCTCATTGATTATACTTTATCGTCCATTGGTTTCACAGTAGAAAAGAGTTCAGCTGCCAAACTCTGGTACCCACAATGTAGGACTATAACACCAGTATTTATGTGCTGTATAACTTATTATGTGTACATAAATAAAGAAGAGCCACTTGTGTTTGTCAGTGTCCTTGTCCGGACACCTCTCACTTCTCAACAGCCTTTATTATCTGCAGGCCCCTCTGTAACCGGGCACTCTCTGTTTCCCTCCTCCTAGGAACCGACACTAGAACTTACTGTATAACCTACAGTGCAACTTCCATATCCACATATAGTACAACTTACAACACAGCATCAACTACAACGTACAGTTGAACCTACAGGTCAACCTACATTTCCACATACAGTACAACTTTCAATACATCATAAACTACAAGTGACAGTAGAATCTACAGGCCAACCTACATCCCCACATACAGTACAACCTACAATCCATCCTACATTTCCACATACATTACAACTTAAAACACAGTATAAACTACAACGTAAATTATAACCTACAGTCCAACATACAAGCCCACATCCATTACAACTAACAACCCAGTATAAACTACAACTTACAGTATAACCTACAGTCCAACCTACATTTCCACATACAGTACAACTTACAACACATCATAAACAACAACTTACAGTAAAACCTACAGTCCAACCTACATTTCCACATACAGTACAACATACAACACAACATAAACTAAAAATTACAGCACAACCAACAGTCCAACCTATATCCCCACATACAGTACTATGTACAACACATCATAAACTACAACTTACACTACAACCTACAGTCCAACCTACATTTCCACATACAGCAGAACTTACAGCACAGCTTACATAATGGCTTTCAAACCAGCTCGGAGTAGAGTTCAGATCATAGCTTCGATGGCAGCTTACGTGGCAGGGCCATCCCTAAGTCAGGGGTCCTAAGGTAAACTCGCTGCACTCCCCAACCGGATCTAATCCGCAGTGCAGTGCCGAGGCAGTGATGCGCTGGATTTCAGATTGTCTAGATCCGCTCTCACAATTTCATTCTCTACTCCACCACCACCAGCTCACCCGCACCCCGGCCTCACCACACCCCTCTCCCACCCTACCTTCAACCCAACTACACCCCCCAGCCTCTGCCCTTCGCAAAGGGCGTGGTGGCCGAATCGGTAGAACGCGGATCTGTCGAGCGGAAGGTGGGGAGTTGGGTTCCCGGTAGTGTCAAACCAATGACTTTAAAATTGATACTTGTCACTTCCTAGCCTGGTGGCCTCTGCATTAATCGGAAAGGCCGAGGACTGTTAGCTCAGTTTTAGGATAAATAATAATAATTATTATTTATTTCCACATGATCAATGTACACACAAGTTGATATTTATATCAGTAATTTGTTCACATGAAAAAGGAGAAAGCACAAGTACAATACTTATGAGGTACTTTCTCCATTTAAAAATAACACATATACATTGTTTATACCAACAACAAAATAGAAGAAAATAAAAGCTAAAAGCATATCAACATTACCCTCAATACTGTGGATTACATCTCAATATTTATGTACTAGACTACTATATATTTTCCCTCTGGGAAAACTTAAATATTTTCTTTTTATACATTCGTTGAAACATATATATGTTTTTTGAACATTTGATATTATTATTATCGTCAAGTGAAATCTATATTTTTATACCACATATAGATATACATTGAGACTTTAAAGTTGTTCTTGCAAATACTTGTCTTAGGCTGTTACTCTGCCTTGTATCATGGCTACTATCTGAACTTATTTTGAATAAAGACTGTAGATTTGTTGGCAGTAGCCCTTTGTTTGCATTTTAAATTAACATACTAGAATTGATCTTAACCAAGTCTATTAATTTTAATACATGAAGATCAAAGAACAGCTTATTAGTGTGCTCTTGATATCCAACGTTGCAAACAATTCTCACTGCTTTCTTCTGTAGCAAATAAATACATTCCACATTTGTTTTATATGCATTTCCCCATACTTCACAACAATATGATACATGAGGCAGAACTAATGAATACTCTGACAAAGCGGGATATCGGGTCATGGTGCCGGCAGCCTGATTTCCCAGTTGGGCAGCATTATAAAGTCACCATGAGCGTGCGCTGTCACAAATCGGTACCCGTCGTGATATGATCTTAGATGTTGCCAGGACGTGAAGCTCCAACAACCAATCAACCATCCCGCCCCTGCTGCACCTCCAATCCACGCCTCCACCCCTCTCACACCCACCCCCACCCTACTCACTCTCCCACTCCCACGTCCAACCTCCGCCCAATGGTCCCCACACGCAGCCCACACAGCTGCAAGTAGACGTAAGACGCAAACACGGGAGACGCAAACTGCGCATGCCCGACTCCTAAATATGAAATATATAGAGCAAATAAGCGTGGTAATCAAATTTGAGCTTTGGTAATTGCCTATACGCTGAGGAGCCTGCGGTGTGTCCTTTGGGAAGTTTATATCATGGGGCACTGTGGTATGAGACACCCTCGTAAAGTATCACCCAATCACATAATCACAGCGTAACCTATGAGCTCACAGCTGCGTGACTGCCTCAAACTGATTATTTCTAGTACTACTACTTCTATAGCCGTGTTCACACGGGGAAAATGTAAAGCGATTTAGACAAGGCGAATCATATTAATTGATTTAGACGCCCGTTCACACGGGCAGTACTTGGGCCAGAAATCGATATCAGCGCATGAGCAAGTCGATACTAACCAGCGCCAGTTTCGGGTAGTCGACGTCGCCACGAGAGAGTGTGGGTTTGACCTAGATATGTATGGACTGAATCCTATTGGTTTGGAAGGGTCAACATTTCTGCTGGGCAGTGAAACCCTAAAAATAAATGATGAACAAAATATCTGTGCACAGCTAGTGGTTTCATAGACTAAATTATATAATATGCGCTTTTGATCGACCGGAAAGTCAACAAACTAATGTCTCGACTGCGCATGCATGTGACATCCTTAATCCGCCTCAGTGCGTCCAGACAGGCAAAATAAATCGGTTCACATAAATCGACTCACGTAATCGACCTCCACAAGTGATGTACAGTATCTGGATCACAGGAATCGATTCACCCCTAATCCGACTGAGACGCCCGTTCACATGCGAAATGTAACCCAAACTATACAAGTCGATTTCTACTAATCGATTTACATCGCCCATGTGAACACAGCTTATGACATCATATACTGACCAAGCAATTGCATATTTTATTGGAGGGGGAATATAATGCGAAATAATGTGTCGACAGCAGGATTGAAACCCATACCTCTATCTTGCAATTCCTGGACTAGTGTCCTAACCATTTACGTACCTAGGATGCCTTATGTACTCTATTGTAGTTTTATGCTCGGATATGTGGGTGTGTACATAGGCTAGGAGAAAAACAATACAGACAAAGAGAAAGGAAGAGAGTAAAGTGTAACATACAACAGGCCTCTGGTTTATTCATATATAGTTACAGGGGTTCTATAGTTACATGGGTTCTTGGATATCATACCACCTCCTTCCAGCAATAGGAATCTATCATTCCTGGTTTCACCAATAGGACTCCAGCAATCCTGGTCTCTATGGATACCCGTTGTCTGCCCACCACCAGTAGATGTGTGCCCTGTTAGCCACCACAAACCTTGACCGTTTGAGTGTGATGACCCCTACCCCAGCAGAAGCACCCAGACGTGCCAGCACTACTATGTCTATTTCCATCCCACGCAGGCACCACCAACACATATGTATATATCTAGATGCCTGGCCAAGTACACCGATCAGTAATAGAACAATTGCATTCCCCCCTTGCCGAATATCGGAATATTTTACGATATGTTGCTCCCTGACTGAGGGGTCAGTGTGGATTGCTATACTTATCCCCCTTAGATTGAACAGTTTTTAAATGGTTTGCATCTTTATGTTGTTTAATGCTTACAGCTGCGCATTGACATACATGTGAATCAATCAATAATAAATAGCAAATAATTCGCGAATAAATAAGAGAAAGCAGCAGCACCAATTTATATACATATAAAAGTTATAGTAAACATGCACATACACATGGTATGTTCACCAAACATGCATAATGTAGCTTGTGCAGGATCTATGGAAGATCTTCTGATCAAAAAGAATCTCTGGTGGACTGGACACCTCATGAGGATGTCATCAGACAGGCTACCAAAGCAGATCCTCTATTCTCAACTGTCTTCTGGCTACAGAAAGAGAGGGCGCCCCCGTCTCCGGTTCAAAGATACCATCAAGAGAAACCTGAAGCTGAGAGACATTAAGACCGACTCATGGACACAACTCTCACAGCAGAGAGCTAAATGGAGAGCGGCAGTCAAGTAATGAAAGCAGTCTTTGTCGCATCGCGACCGACAGCAAGATGATGATGATGATGACAGGATCCTGGTCACAGCAACCAGGAATGTGGGTTTGATGAAAATGGCCAATGTCGTGCCTATAGCAGGTTTTCAAAATCTCTTCTTGCCATTATGTGGTTAGCATGGGAACCAGTACATCACCGTGGTCTGTGCAGATTACGACAAGATGTTCCATATTTGCAGAAGATCCATAAGAAATCACACGTTATCTCATTACCCTTGTGCCCATTTCTTATTCACTTGTTAAGTTGTATTTCAAATTGCATAATCCGATGTTTGTTCTTACTGTCATCTTTTTAGTTAAATATATCGGTTTAATCTCATCAAATCTACATTACTTGAGTTTTAAATGGCTAATATTTGAGATATTTGAAGTGGAATTATTGCAGATTACTTCAAATTGTGAGACCATAGGTTGTAACAGATTCCATGAACTTGACCTAGTTTTACCTTCACTGCAGCAACAAATGTTTAATATCCGCATCAGGATCTAAGTTAGAAATGTGAAACCAATTCTATATAACTGTCGCTTGGTGGTCACGTTAAATCAACCACGATGAAATAGTGTAGCCAATTAAATCCTTAATATCCAGACATAGTGGTTTCATTTTAGCGGAAGAATCATCCTGCTATATCGCCGACGGCGGGGTATTATATAAGAGGGAAGAGGTCATGGTTCAGTGATTTAATCTTGCACATGGATGACTGGTCAGAGCGCTGGTAGTTCAGCCAACAACCACCGTGTGGGGCAATCCATCACTACAGCCCACGGCCCCCGGCTGTATTGGGCACACACTGATTGGTAGCAGCCTGATATGCAGCAGTCTGATTGGTAGCATTCTGATTGGTAGCAGTCTGATTGGTAGCATTCTGATTGGTAGCAGTCTGATTGGTAGCAGTATGATTGGCAGAAGCATGATTGGTAGCAGTCTGATTGATAGCATTCTGATTGGTAGCAGTCTGATTGGTAGCAGACTGATTGGTAGCAGACTGATTGGTAGCAGTCTGATTGGCAGAAACATGATTGGTAGCAGTCTGATTGATATCAGTCTGATTGGCAGCAGTATGATTGGAATCCATCTGATTGGCAGCAGTCTGATTGGTAGCCGTCTGATTGTTAGAACTCTGATTGGTAGCAGTCTGATGTGCATCAATATGATTGCTAGCAGTCTGATTGGACACAGCCTGAAATCTAGCAGTATGATTAGATACAACCTGACCCTGACTGGAAGGATTCTGATTGGTAGCAGTCTGATTGGATACATTCTGATTTGACACATTCTGCTTGGATACATCCTGGTTGGATATACCCTGATTGGATACCTCCTAATTGGATACAACCTGATTGGATACATCCTGATTGGATACAACCTGATTGTATACATCCTGATTGGATACATCCTGATTGGATACATCCTGATTGGATACATCCTGATTGGATACCTCCTGATTTGATACATCTGATTGGATCCAGACTGATTGGAAGAAGCCTGATTGGATACAAGCTGATTGGGTACATCCTGATTGTATACATCCTGATTGGATACATCCTGATTGGATACAACCTGATTGGGTACATCCTGATTGGATACATCCTGATTGGATACATCCTGATTGGATACATCCTGATTTTATGCATCTGATTGGATCCAGACTGATTGGAAGAAGCCTGATTGGAAACAACCTGATTGTATACATCCTGATTGGATACATCCTGATTGGATACATCCTGATTGGATACATCCTGATTGGATACCTCCTGATTTGATACATCTGATTGGATCCAGACTGATTGGAAGAAGCCTGATTGGATACAAGCTGATTGGGTACATCCTGATTGTATACATCCTGATTGGATACATCCTGATTGGATACAACCTGATTGGGTACATCCTGATTGGATACATCCTGATTGGATACATCCTGATTGGATACATCCTGATTTTATACATCTGATTGGATCCACACTGATTGGAAGAAGCCTGATTGGAAACAACCTGATTGGATACATCCTGATTGGATACATCCTGATTGGATATATCCTGATTTGATACATTCTAATTGGACACATCCTGACTGGATACATACTGATTGCAAGAAGCCTGAATGGAAACATCCTGATTGGAAACATCCTGATTAAGAAGCAGTCTGATTTGCAACAATCTGATTTAATCAGCCTGATTGGACACATCCTGATGTGAAGCAGCTAGTTTAGTTTCACTACACATAATTATGTGACATCGCTTCACAAAATTATAATATCTTTCACACAGAACAGGAGGAAGCGTTGTGGTAGAAATCATATAACCGAACGGTTAAATATATATATATACATTTTTCAACAGTATATCATGTACAGTGAGATGATACTAACAACATGGATTCTTCGTCTGCCATCAGAACGCAGAGTTGGGGTGGCCATCCTATATAGACCTTTTACACGGAGCATCACACTGAGCTAGTGGTCACATTATAACGTCGTCCCGTACAATGGAAACCTGGCGTCGTGGTGGAAATCCTATATATACGTTTTACACAGAGGAATTACTTAAAACAATAATGATGAATATTACATTAACCATATTTCTAGTGTGATCAGTTTGTGTTGATTGAGAACTTCAGAATGAGGTCAAGCTATCGCAGGGGTGGATGGGTGGATAAAAGTAGTCTCATTAGCATTTTACATTGTACGGTGTGGGTGTGGGAGTAGTTTGGGGAGTGGGTACAGGAGTGGATGTGGTTGTGGTGCAGGTGTGTGTGGGGGTGTAGAGATGTGGATGTGTGGCAGTTTGGGTGTGGGAGTAGCTTGGGGAGTGGGTATCAGTAAACGCATGATATGACCGATTTACAATCTGATTTTAAAAAGAATAAAATTGTTCAGATATTATAGTATGATGTCACAATGAAGGCTAGAGCACTATTAGCTACTAAAATAACTACCCAGCCAGGTGTGTTCTGATGACACATTACGAATTTTCAAGATATATTGTTTTTCTTCCTTGCAGTATTAACCTATCTCAAGCAAATCTAACATTCAACAGAGATAACACACTCGCCATATAATTTCCATCTAGAAAACAGACATCTATTACTATTTGGCTGAAAGGTGTGAGAGATCGGGATGATTGTTTGAGGGACAGTTTATTACATATATATTCTAGTGCTTTGCCATTGATGGTTTTATACGCAGTTGATAACATCATGGACATAACACACCAATTTACTCCCAGGAAAGGCAATTGGCAATTGGTGTGGCATGGCCAGATCGGGCAATAATTGCTCAGTTTATGATGCGGTGGTCATGTGACTCGCCCTATTCTATATTAGCTTTCTCCCCACTGCCCCCACTCCCCCACCGACACCGACATCCCACAGCGCACACCCCACATCCCACACCCCACACTCACACCTAAACCTACCCCACACCCACACATGCACCATATCCACACCAATACCAACTCCCCAAACCACTGCCACATCCACACCGCCACACTTCCACATCTCTACACCCACACCCACACCTGCACCACAACCACACCCACACCCACACCTAATCCCCAAGCCACTCCCACACCCACACCGCTACAATTCCACATCTTTACACCCACATCCATTCCCACACCCACAGCTCCACACATCAACATCTCTACACCCACACCTGCACGAGACCCACACCCACACCCATAGCCTTTCCCCAATCCACTCCCACACCCACACCACCACACATCCACATCTCTACACCCACACCCACACCCACACCCACACCTGCACCACAACCACACCCACTCCCTTACCCACTTCCCAAACCACTCCCACACCCACACCTCCACACATCAACATCTCTACACCCAACCTGCACGACACCCACACCCACACCCACGCCCATAGCCACTCCCCAAGCCACTCCCACACCCACACAAACCACACATCCACATCTCTACCCCAACACCTCACACCCCACACCCACCCACTCACACACACCCACACAACACCACACACACCCCTACCGATACAAACCCTGCGTTCTGTCGGGTCCCCGAGCCCACAGACGCGGGTAAATTGATCCACATCTCCCACAAGGGGGCGCCATGGCCACATGTGTAGAGTGCCCCTCCTCCCATGCAGGTCGCTGGTTCAAACCAACTTACCCCATGGCTCCTTCCTGCGACATTCCCCTATGTTAAACATTTAATAGAACAGCACAATGAATGGTCTGTTTAGTGCCACGATATCGTGACTGAGTGGGATATCGGGTCCCGGTATGGGCGGCATTATGTCTCAGTGTGGCACTGAAACGTCAACAAATGTTGTAAACTAATGATGCGCGAAAAGGAAGAAGGCAAGGCGGAGGTGGAAAACAAGGCGTTTATTGGACGCCTCGGGAGATCAATCATACAGGGAGGCTCGGGAGGAGCAGAGATCAATACATACATGAAGAACATACATCAATCATCAAGCAGAGGAGCTCATGAGGAGCAGCAAGGTAGGAGGAAAGGGGGCTCAGGAGGAGCAACAAGGAGTAAATGTACAGGGGCCCTCAGGGGGGCAAAGTTAGAGTCTGGTAATGAGTCAGATTCTGGTAATGAGTCTGGTAATGAGTCATGTGAGGGGGGCCGAGGAGCCCTCCACCAGCTGGAAAAAAGACATGGTAAGAGATAGTTGGGTGGATGGGTGGAGGAAAAAGGGCAGAGCGGCTAGGAGGCTGGAGGGCGAGTGGCTGAAGGAGGCTGGCGGGCGGCCTTATAAGGGAGGGCCGAAGGGCGGTGGCAGGTGAGGTGTGAAAGCAGCCGGGCTGGGGGAGGGCGAGGGAGAGGTGAGCAGCGGGCGTCGGGTGAGGCGCGAATGCTGCGTGACAGCGGGGCGGGGGAGGGTCTCTTCCTCTCCACGCATCAAACGCAATGCTCGCATTACGACCAATGTCAATAACTGTAGCATGGAACATCAATATGTATCTAATCTGAGAATGTCATGGAACTAATACTGTAAATAACTGTAGTTTGACATGACTACAAGACCAGCGACTAAGACCTGAAAAATGTTGTATTTCAGGGGATAACTGCCTATTGCCAATTTGTTTTCCATATTTTCATTAAAGTCGCGTGGTCCGATGAAACATCAAATTTTCAAAACAAAAAAAAACTCACCTAGATTTTATTCTACATATCTAACTTAGATAATGAGGCAGTTATTAAGCATTTATCGCCACACAGAAGGGAATACTGAGGCAATTTAATAGAACCCATTACTGCAGAAGGCTATGGTATCAGAGTTTTGGCGTGCTTGCCAACATTAATTTTGCATGGTTGCACTTCAAATATCTCAAAAGTTAGCCATTTAAAATAAAAGTTACTTCAAGCTAAAGTAAGGTACATTATAACGATCAACCTAATGTAGTTATCTCAGAAAATGTTCCTAATACCACTGCTCTTGGGCCTATCCTACTACAGGTTGTACATCCATAATCCACAATTCCATAGTTCGGCAACTGCCATTATCTGCCATGTTTTGTAAGCTGTTAAAGGGTTATAATTTGTATCATTGGTCTTGGACTGTATATTACATGGACTGTATATTACATGGACTGTATATTACATGGACTGTATATTACATGGACTGTATATTACATGGACTGTATATTACATGGACTGTATATTACATGGACTGTATATTACATGGATTGTATATTACATGGACTGTATATTACATGGATTGTATATTACATGGATTGTATATTACATGGACTGTATATTACATGGACTGTATATTACATGGATTGTATATTACATGGACTGTATATTACATGGATTGTATATTACATGGACTGTATATTACATGGATTGTATATTACATGGATTGTATATTACATGGACTGTATGTTACATGGACTGTATATTACATGGACTGTATATTACATGGACTGTATATTACATGGACTGTATATTACATGGACTGTATATTACATGGACTGTATATTACATGGATTGTATATTACATGGACTGTATATTACATGGACTGTATATTACATGGACTGTATATTACATGGACTGTATATTACATGGACTGTATGTTACATGGACTGTATATTACATGGACTGCATATTACATGGACTGTATATTACATGGACTGTATATTACATGGACTGTATATTACATGGACTGTATATTACATGGACTGTATATTACATGGACTGTATATTACATGGACTGTATATGACATGGACTGTATATTACATGGACTGTATATTACATGGACTGTATATTACATGGACTGTATATTACATGGACTGTATATTACATGGACTGTATATTACATGGACTGTATATTACATGGATTGTATATTACATGGACTGTATATTACATGGACTGTATATTACATGGACTGTATATTACATGGCCTGTATATTACACGGACTGTATATTACATGGACTGTATATTACATGGACTGTATATTACATGGACTGTATATTACATGGATTGTATATTACATGGACTGTATATTACATGGATTGTATATTACATGGACTGTATATTACATGGACTGTATATTACATGGATTGTATATTACATGGACTGTATATTACATGGACTGTATATTACATGGACTGTATATTACATGGACTGTATATTACATGGACTGTATATTACATGGATTGTATATTACATGGATTGTATATTACATGGATTGTATATTACATGGACTGTATATTACATGGACTGTATATTACATGGACTGTATATTACATGGACTGTATATTACATGGATGGTATATTACATGGACTGTATATTACATGGACTGTATATTACATGGATTGTATATTACATGGATTGTATATTACATGGACTGTATATTACATGGACTGTATATTACATGGACTGTATATTACATGGACTGTATATTACATGGACTGTATATTACATGGACTGTATATTACATGGATTGTATATTACATGGACTGTATGTTACATGGACTGTATATTACATGGACTGTATATTACATGGACTGTATATTACATGGACTGTATATTACATGGACTGTATATTACATGGACTGTATATTACATGGACTGTATGTTACATGGACTGTATATTACATGGACTGTATATTACATGGACTGTATGTTACATGGACTGTATATTACATGGACTGTATATTACATGGACTGTATATTACATGGACTGTATATTACATGGACTGTATATTACATGGACTGTATATTACATGGACTGTATATTACATGGACTGTATGTTACATGGACTGTATATTACATGGACTGTATATTACATGGACTGTATGTTACATGGACTGTATATTACATGGACTGTATATTACATGGACTGTATATTACATGGATTGTATATTACATGGACTGTATATTACATGGACTGTATATTACATGGACTGTATATTACATGGACTGTATATTACATGGACTGTATATTACATGGACTGTATATTACATGGACTGTATGTTACATGGACTGTATATTACATGGACTGTATATTACATGGACTGTATGTTACATGGATTGTATATTACATGGACTGTATATTACATGGATGGTATATTACATGGACTGTATATTACATGGACTGTATATTACATGGATTGTATATTACATGGACTGTGTATTACATGGACTGTATATTACATGGACTGTATATTACATGGACTGTATGTTACATGGATGGTATATTACATGGACTGTATATTACATGGACTGTGTATTACATGGACTGTATATTACATGGACTGTATATTACATGGACTGTATGTTACATGGACTGTATATTACATGGACTGTATATTACATGGACTGTATGTTACATGGACTGTATATTACATGGACTGTATGTTACATGGACTGTATATTACATGGACTGTATATTACATGGACTGTATATTACATGGACTGTATATTACATGGACTGTATATTACATGGACTGTATATTACATGGACTGTATATTACATGGACTGTATATTACATGGACTGTATATTACATGGACTGTATATTACATGGACTGTATGTTACATGGACTGTATATTACATGGACTGTATATTACATGGACTGTATATTACATGGACTGTATATTACATGGACTGTATATTACATGGACTGTATATTACATGGACTGTATGTTACATGGACTGTATGTTACATGGACTGTATGTTACATGGATGGTATATTACATGGACTGTATATTACATGGACTGTATATTACATGGACTGTATATTACATGGACTGTATATTACATGAAACAATAACAACCTTGTCTGGAACCGTTGGTTGTTTTACTTTGTCCCATTTTAAACCTGGCTCTATCTATAAGAATACGCAATATGCATTTAATCTGACAACATCTGGAGTCCAACATTTAATGTAATTCAGGACTAACTAGAATCCAAGATTACCAGACTAAAGAGGTACAACCTGTGATACCTAAGACCAGTGTGTATGTCGACAAATTAATATATATATATATATATTTCTTTTTATTTCTTTTTTATTGAGGCTGTGTTTATACTGTCCATAGCATATAAGCCCGTGTACCCAGGCTTTTTTTCATTGCTGGCCAGTTGTAGTGTTGGTGTTATCTTACCACACAGTAGCTGCTGATAAGGTATTTTATTGCCTGCAGTTCAGTGGCAGATAGATAATTGGTTGGTATGGTTAGTAGCCTATGTTAGTTTTTTATATTTTCTTGGCATATATGTATTTTATTTTGTTCTACTCTTATTACTAAACTAGCCTACTCCTATTTACATATCATAGGCTTGTGTGTAGCTGTGTGGTGTGTATTACTAGCCTATGCTAGTTTTTTAATATTTTCTTGGCATATATGTATTTTATTTTGTTCTACTCTTATTACTCGACTAGCCTACTCCTATTTACATATCATAGGCTTGTACGTAGCTGTGTGGTGTGTTATCTGGCTACTTTTGGCATGGTTACCTTCCATTGGGCATCCCGCTGGTGGGCCATGACATATCACATGCCCCTTTGCAGTGCAGCTTAGTAGGGGTTTCCTAGCCTAATTTGCACATATTTAAATCTTTAGTTTGACTCGGCTCAGAGTTAACCCTCCAGTAACCAATATATCACATACAATACAACTATTTGTTGACCACCATAGCCAAACTAGCTGTTATTAATGTACCCTTGTACCCATAATACCATGGTACTACAAATATATCATAGATGGTACTGTTGTTTTAAAAAGGTACCTTAACAACAGCTGGTTTGACTGTGGTGTTCAGGAAATGTTTGTATTGTTTGTGACACGTTGGTTACTAGATGGTTAAACCCACAACTTGCTACCCAGGAAACACATCTTCAACTCGTTTGGCCGCCCTGCCCTTATATGTTATTAGGAGGAAAAAACCCATTGTCCCCCCCCCCCGCAGTGAACACAACCCTCCTCTCTCCTGCCTTGCAGAGGTCCGGACCTCGTGGAATCCACTGTGTCTGCTGTCGTCAACGCGACCTCATCGTCGGACCTCATGGATCTCCTACTCCGAGGTCACGATCCCAGGGTCAGGCCCAACGCATTCGGTAAGGTCAAGGTCAAGTTCGCGCTGTCACGTGTCGCTGCACCACTACTAAATGCGATGTATCTGTGGAGTGTATTGTCGTTAGCGGCGCAGATTACGCAGCGTGAGAGAGAGAGGGCATGCGATGGCATGGCGTGTTGGTGTGCGTAGACAGGGTGCCCAGGAGGTGGCGTCCTGCTGTGACGTCACAGTGACGTCACAACAATGGGAGTCGGTGTGTACGTCCTACCGACGCCTGTTCATTATGGGTGGCCATCACTGATATCAATGTAGATCTTGTGGATTGTTTGTTTCGATTGATGTGTGATTTAATTTGATTTACTAATGATGATAATAAACCTAAAGTGAATATGACCTCATGACCCTTTGAGGGAACTGAAATCAATTGCGGGAAACTTACATTGGTTAGTCATCAATTTTAAACTGCATTAAAATGGCCGATGTTTTATCATCGTATTTAATTACAAAATCTTAATAATTTACATTACATTATTCTGCTCTGGCTATGCCACTGGATTGTGGATGATTAAATTGACAAAATAATATAGTATTTAGGACGAGTGATATTGAAATTAATTGTTGTTTCATGTTGCTATGGCTAAGCAACATCACTGACTCAGTGACTGGTGGTTGATCAAATTAACAAAACAGTTGAGTATTTAAGGGGAAATATTTTGAATTACATTTTATTTCGGTGATGATCAGCTGTGCAGGAAATATTTTGAATTACATTTTATTTCGCTGATGATCATGTGGTTCCGGTTCATCATCATCATCATCATCATCATCATCATCATGCTGTTGGTCGTGATGCGACAAAGACTGCTTTCATTACTTGACTGCCGCTCTCCATTTAGCTCTCTGCTGTGAGAGTTGCATCCATGAGTCGGTCATAATGTCTCTCAGCTTCAGGTTTCTCTTGATGGTATCCTTGAACCGGAGACGAGGGCACCCTCTCTTTGTGTAACCAGAAGACAGTTGAGAATAGAGGATCCGGTGTATAGTTCATATATATATATATATATACATATATATATATATATATCTCGCACAGCACGTTGTCGTGAACACAGATACTACACTCCTGAACAATCTTATCTCGGATCTAACATGTATATTATGAATTGAATCCATGTCTCTACATATGAATTTGCCTGAATATGTAAGGTCAGCTATATTAGTCAAATAGGCAACACACATATATGTCACGTTCAATATAACGTATTATGCAGATCTAAATAATTGAACAACGCAAACACGGATAAATAGTATATATTTGGATTTGTTAATGAACAAAAATGGCAATTGTACATGCTTGAGTATAATGAGAGAAGGCCCCAAGATGCTTTAACCCTATAGTTCTAATCTCTTATTGTGGGGTGGGCGGGATGGCAGCGTAAAAGGGCCGTCGCCATCTGCCGCCAAGTCGTAGTGGCAGAGTTGGTGGTTTTGCACGCTTTATATAGCAGCTTTGCCGGCCCGATACGTCACAAATACGTCAAAGTTTGCGTAACTTTGTAATAGATTTTGGCTGCTGATTTTGTATCTAATTTACATATGCACATCCGCCAGCTCTGCGTGGTTACTAGGCGTATTTAAAAAAATACCCGCTAGGCGTGGTAGAGTCAATCTAAATATTTAATGTTAAGGTTCAAGTAGAGGTGGCACCAGCAGCCGTTGAATAGGTATCCGACTCCGCCTTGTTCGATTACCCATGTTGCGACCAACATCAACAATGGCACACTTAACAGCAGAAGCAATAAATAAACTAAAGACATTTACAAAAATTGGAACAATAGCTAAATCAGGCACATTAAGTAAACCAGAACCATTCAGTAAATGGAAGCGATAGATACAACGGAAACATTAACTAAAGTGGAGGCTTCAGCTAAACCAGAAGCACTAGCTAAGGCGGACACTTCAGTGAAGCAGAACCATTAAGTAAATGGAAGCGATAGATACAACGGAAACATTAACTAAAGTGGAGGCTTCAGCTAAACCAGAAGCACTAGCTAAGGCGGACACTTCAGTGAAGCAGAACCATTAAGTAAATGGAAGCGATAGATACAACGGAAACATTAACTAAAGTGGAGGCTTCAGCTAAACCAGAAGCACTAGCTATGGCGGACACTTCAGTGAAGCAGAACCATTAAGTAAATGGAAGCGATAGATACAACGGAAACATTAACTAAAGTGGAGGCTTCAGCTAAACCAGAAGCACTAGCTATGGCGGACACTTCAGTGAAGCAGAACCATTAAGTAAACCGGAAGCAGAAGCTGACAGCATCATAATCCTTTTTACTCGCCCATCATAAAGAGGCAATCCTTGTACAGTGGCCCACCGCTATAATTTAATCAATGCGACTTTAAGCCACTGGCCCGACAAGTGCACTGAAGGTCATTCTTGAGACGGTCACATGTCACATGCACCAAATACATCACTTTGCAGCCTAAAGCTGCAAAGTCTAAAACTGCGTCCTACTCATCCGCAATGAAACTAGGTTCACTTTCAGTCACTAATCTTATGTCCGGATAATGTACATGGGCCTAGATTGGGATTTTCAGACGGTATGCAAACTTTTTTCCCCCATCGAATGAAATGCTATTGGAATAAAACGCAAGGGAATACAATGTGCTAAGCCATTATATATTATACAGCTATACGTATGAGTATTTTCAATCGCAGGTGGTATGCACGGGCATACCTACATATATGGAAGCTAGCCCCCCGTAATGGCTTTCCTGTTTATCTTACTCAAGCAGTTCCATCACCTTGTTGTCCGCACATCAATGTTAAACCCCTGTCACACCTCGCCGGATTGAGGAAACGGAAAGAAACCAAACAAAGTCTGTTGATATCCGGCAAAGTCAGGTTTGTGTCCATTGCATATCCATTGATATCCGTTGATGTCCGGCATGACCCTTTACAAGTTTTGAACATGCACAAATCTTGGAATGGATGCCGCGGGATTGACATCTACGGTTCTTGTCCGGTTTGAGTTTGTTTCGTTCGTTTCATGTCTGTTTCGTGTGTGTTCATCAGGCGGCCTTTGACCCGATATCGCAACATTTTGACACATTTTAATACATTTTGATACTTATCACGTCCGAACACCACCGGACTAGTCAATTATGTCCGTTGCTCAACATGGCGAGGTGTGACACGGGCTTTAGCAGTATCATATCAGAGCAAAAATGCTGTACCCTGTCCCATTAACGTTGGGCTGTTAAGGGGCTGTCACATTACGGCGTATGGCGGGAGCGTATTGAAAACCTACGTAGGTCCTGCGCGTGCCGGCCTATGATGACATTTGGTGATCTTTCGGCTGGTTTTGAGCGTATGTGGAACCTATGAGGAGCGTACGAGGAGCGTATGAGGAGCGTATGGGAGCGTGCTGTGACATTTTTTGACAGTTTTGATTGGCATGTGGAGCGTACGAGTAGCGTATGAGTAGCGTACGCGTAGCATATGCGCGTATGAGTAGCGTGCATATGCTGTGCATACGCTGTGCATACGCTAGGAGTACGCTCCCATACGTAACTCATAGGTTATGCATACGCTACATACGCTAGAGATAGGCTAGAGATACGCCGGTGACACAAGTTGAGCATATGAAAAACCTATGCCGGCATACCCCTAGCGTATGAGGAGCGTATGCCGGCGTATGAGGAGCGTATGCCGGCGTATGAGTAGCGTATGGGCCATACGCCCTCATAGGTCGAGATTTTTTGAGCATGCACAAAAGAATGTGGACGGACGGATTTATGAAAGCGTATGGCGGCGTATGCCTCATAAGCCGGCATCTGGCGGCATCTGGCGGCGTATGAGTAGCGTATGAGTAGCGTATGCATAGCGTATGAGTAGCGTATACGGCGTATGCCGACGTATATGACGTAAAGCGGCTATGCCGCCATACGCTCCCGCCATACGCCGTAATGTGACAGCCCCTTAAGACACAGCTCTCAGGCAGTCTTTCTAGTATATCGCTGCGCTATACTTCTCGCAGGCAGTTAGAAACCTTGAACCTAAGGTCACTGGTAATCTTGTATGTTGGTCCCATGGTGCTTACACTTGATGCACAGGTAGCTAGCAATTGTTGCAACAGGCGGGTGAACATATTTGTCACATTTGTTATGTGGTAATGCATAGTTCATTTAAATAGAATTGTTTCTCTCCACAACTACTGCCAAAAAAACCAACAAAATATAGAAAATTGCTCATCTGATTTTGAAGCGTGGTTGCACCTTCAGTGTACATTATGTTGCACTGTCCGGAACACTCACCAACTGAGGGTCTAGCGGGGTGTGACTGTTACCTGCTCATGCTTAGGTCACAAATGATGTGGTCGCTGTTACGGTACTGCGGTCTGCGATGTGTCTTGTGGTTTATGTAAATGTTATGGCGTTGTGGACTGGGGTTACCTATTCAGAAATCGTGGCGTCACCGCAAGGCACCTTGCAGTTTGTGTAGCTGCATCACCGCAGATATACAAACAACACGAGTTCACAGCACATAATATCACTACCACTGAAGACAGTAAAAACCACACTCCCACGGCAGTGTGGCCGTATGGTGTTGCAGAGGGATTGTGGCGGGATTGCGGCCTGCGGCGTTGCGATTTTCCAAAGTTAACATAATTTCAACTTTAAAAAACTGCAACCCCTCATGGCTAGCAAAACAATGTGCGGTCACCCTACGGACACCGAATCCAACTGTATGGTCGTCGCACGGTTTTGCCAATGCGGCGACTTATGGTCGCCGCAAGCGCGCCACAAGGCATTTGTGACTTAGGCTTAATGCAGGTGTGACTAACTACGGTCACGTGACTCACACCTTCCTGCTGGCTCTTGTACATGCAGCTGAGAACGAGGACGGTGTGAAGATTCCGGGTAAACTTGAAACCTTCACACAAACACTAGCAGTCTCTCTACTGCCCTGCCTACTCCTCCCACCCCCTACCGAATTTATCTGGATGTATCATTCACTCTTATCTCAAAAGCAACACTCTCCACACGCATCGCCTGGGCAAATTAGTGCTAGTTATTCACCCCTAGTGGGGAGTATCTACTACTGTCCTCCAACTGCCAGTACAATTAGTTATCTCTCCCTATACTAGGTGATATCTAAAACTCTCCTCACACTTCCTGTACAATTAGTTATCCCTTCCTATTCTAGGTGATATCTAAAACTCTCCTCACACTTCCTGTACAATTAGTTATCCCTCCCTATACTAGGTGATATCTAAAACTCTCCCCACACTTCCTGTACAATTAGTTATTTATTTTAAATCTCCTAGAAATTGAATAACACTCTCCCCCCACTGCCTGGACTAACACTCTTCGTCTATTACTTGTAGAAATAATCAACTTCATCTTCTGGATATTGAATAAAACTCTCCCTCCACTTCCTGTGCAAGTAGCTAGCTACAACTGCTGGCTATTGATTAACACTCTCCCCCGCCTGTGCAATTAGTTACTTACATCTACTGGGTATTGACTAACTCTCCCCCCACATTGCCTGTGCAAGTAACTATCTACATCTGCTTATTATTGAGTAACACTCCGCTCCCACTGCCTGTACAATGAATCATGCGCCGCTACTGTGTGACAGCGAACACTTTCCTACCGTGCTTGTAAAGTTAGTTAAGTTGCTGGTTATCCAATAACACTATCCATTACCGGTCCAATTAATTATCTAAATATGTGAATTGTTGAGAAACATTCCCCTGCCACTGCATGTACAATGAATTACCTGCCCCTACTGTGTCTCCCACCATGCTTGTACAATTAGTTATATGATGACCATTGACTAATACACTTCCCCACTGCCTGTACAATTACTAACAGTGCCCCCCTGTATTGTACATAATGACTTGCCCAATATACATATATGATCAGCAACACTCTCCCAAAACTCGTATATAATAACTCCTCCTTTTTAGCTTCCTCAGGCTCAACATTCCTCCTCTAATATTCAACGGCCTCTCGGCCGCCTTATATATGTAAAATCCGTCCTGCTGAGCGGGGCCGGCAGCGGTAGTGACCAGGCGCAGCTGGTATCATGCGGTCATGAGCCACTCACAGGTGGCCGAGTAGTGGCGGATGAAGGAACTAATCTAGGCAGCAGCATGTTGGGTAGTACTAACTCAATGAACTAGGAGTGGGTAGTAGCTAATACACATGACATTAGGGTGTAGACTAAATAAGGGGAGATAACTGCTAGGTGGTAGTGTCCTTGTTTATATTCCCATAATAGAATATAGAGCACATATATATGAGCCATGACATATATACACATAGATCATGGCTGAGAGACCGCCTGCTTAGGGCTTCCATAGACAGTACCGTAGTATCGCCAGTGCCTGCCCGGTGACTTCACTAGTAATAGTACAGTAGCTCTCATACAATTAAACATAACTCCAAGGATAGTGATGAATAAAGCCTCACATGTAATAATTTCGGGATTGGGTGTTTGTTGCAGGTTTACATCCCGGCAACATCTAAGGTAACATAAGGACGGGTACCGACTTGTGACAGTGCACACTCTTGGTGACTTTATAGTGCTGCCCCATGGGAGACCAGGCCACCAACACCATGACCTGATATCCAATTCAGTCACATTATCCTGACACTGATCCGACCAGTCTGTGTCCTATCCTAATATAACCGAGCTCCTGGCTTGGAAGCAACAAGTACAAATTGTTAAGTAATTGGTTTGACTCAACGAGGGTTCAAAGCAACGATTCTACCAAAACAGGATACGGACGCTCAACGCATTCGGCCATCCTGTCTGGTGCTTATATAGTTACATGCCGCCGGTTAACGATACAAGGTCAACAGTAATTAATGCTGCTAGAATTAATTAACACCACTCAACTTCAACATCCATGCTTCTTTAGTTAGCATGTGTAAGATCTCTATTTGATCTGGTCATGTGATGCTGAGTGAGAATCGTGTGGGAGATTACAAGTTTGGTTCCGAGTCGAGTCAAACCAATGACTTATCAAATGTATTCTTAGCCTGGCACTCGGCATTAATAGGAAAGGGCAAGAAGTCGGCACCCGTCCTGATATGACCTTAGGTGTTGGTAGGACGTTAATCAACAAACACAAAAACCCATATCCATGCCTACCGGATGCCGTGACCGAATCGGTAAGAGCGCAGGCTGACTGTGCGGAAGGTCAGCAGTTTGAATACTCCCGAAGTCAAAGGGATGACTTAGAAAATTGATACTTGTCGCTACTTAGCCAGAAGGTGGGCATTACTAGGATAGATAGAGGACTGGTTAGCTCATTGTCAGGACAATGTGAGTGAGTGGTATATTGGGTTATGCTCCTAGTGGCCTGGTCTTCCAATGGAGCAGCACTATAACGTCACCATGTGTGTACACTGTTACAAGTTGGTACACATCCTGATATAACCTTAGATGTTTCCATCCTGATATAACCTTATCTAATAATGACGGAACTTGGCCGTCTGAACCCCGCACATCACTAGTCTCTACAAGTGTGTGCTGACAATTGTCTGTCAGTTCCCACCTGTCATTACTCTCAATAACTCATAAGGAACAAAGGAAGACAAGCCATGCAAGATTGACAGTGAAAAGGTTGTGCTTTATTGGCATCAACCCCTGTTTACCTACTGGCGACCTATCACCCTCACTTCTTACCAACTGCCCACACAGATCCTGACCACTCCTACTTCTGTATATCAGAATCAGTGGCTACAATCCATTGAACCTGGGTCCAATGGTTGTTGCACAGAGTGCAGTGTCTTTTGGAATAGATGTTGCTAGTTCAACTGTAGAGAGTGGAATGTCTCTTGCTAGAGAGCCTAGCCAAGAGTGCCTAGAGTGGGGTCTGAGTGTCAGGTATCAGGAATGCAGCTGACTGGGCTCACACAGCCAGGCAATCAGACACGCTCTACAGCCTGGGTGGGCGACACCCTAATAGCGGGCAGCTGTCACTCGACCCCCAGCTGCAGGTGGCACCCAGAATGTATGCAGGATGGCTTGGTGTGCTTAACCATTGGGCCCATAGTAATGGGTGGTTGCAGACAGTTACAATAAACATATATTAAAAATGCCCTTCCCCTCCACTTGCATTCATTCTGGTCCATCGAGGGAACATTTAAATAATTATTAACCATCTCTTAAAGTATGAACATCACATCACAATCTCGGCCGCTATGTGTTATCACATTTCCACATAGCCCTTATGTCACAAAGCGAGTGGGGCACCCATTGCTTCTCTGTTACATAATCATGGTCCCCACTCCGTCGCTCGAGAATAATAATGTTCTTTGCGAATATATAATTCCAAACCGAAAATCCGTATATTTTTACACTTAGATGTTGCCAGGACGTAAACTCCCCAAAACAACCAACCTTAGATGTTGGTTACCAGGACATAAAACACCAACAGAACAAACCAACTACCCACCTCTCTATCTCCCCATCCCTGCTCTCCACCCTCCTCCTTTCTTCTCCATAACCTTTTCAGCTTTCCTGAGTGACCTCTGAGTGCATGTCGTCACGCATGGCTTCGTCGAGCCGCTGTCCTGTCACGCTCTGGTGTGCGCGTGTCTGCTGCGTCTTTCCCCTGACGGTAGAACTGTCAACCTTTTTGCGCAGACTGAGCAAGCGTTGCACGTGACACCCGCCCCCCCCCCCCCCCCACCCAGGCAGCCATAATGGCGGCGGTTCCGGTTGTGTCGTGTCTGGTGGTGGGTACTTCCGGTCTAAGTTCTACCGGTTATAGCCAATGCAGACGTGGTGCTGTCATTTCCGATATCATCTTCGACCTTGTAAGGCTGAGTCCATAACGACATTTACATAGTATAGGGATTAACATTTAATAACATTTACAATTGGCATTTAATTGCATTTACACAATAGTGTAATTACCTTTAAAAAGAAAGGTATGTGTGTAGAAGATTGTTTGCATCAACTGGTATTCACTTTAAAAAGCTTGTTTTCCCCAAATGGCGTTTCCCACTAGTTTCATCAACAAGCTTGTACCCCAAATTAGAATGTCAGTAAATTGCCTTTACCGAAATGGCATTTACAATCAGGTGATTTATATATGATTGCATGTTTAGTATTGCTAGACATGGCTTTTTAAATTAAATAATGGTTTCTACATTTAAGGCCCAGTCACAACTTGACGGACTGGGGAGCCGGACGAGAACCGGACACTGTCCGGTACTGTACGGTGATGTCCGGTACATGTCCGGTACCCATCCGAACATGCACAAAACTTCTACCCGCGCCAATTGACCCAATTCCGCTCCATTTTGATACATTTCGATACATTTTGTGTACCGGAGAGCACCGGACTAGACAATTCTTTGTCCGGTGGTCTCCGGTACTCAGTCCGGCAAGGTGTGACAGGCGCATTAAGGTTCATAAGATCCAAGTTTTCTGAAATCTAAACCAGTGTGAATCCCTCTGTAATGGTTATTTACGCTAACTTGTATGGCTCACCCGTAATGAGAAATGCCACGATCGTCATCGCCGTCAAAGATCTTGCCCCATAGCCAGTAACGGCACTAACACTGTATTCACTGTTACTAACACTAGTAACAATGGCTGCCACCCTGTACAGCTCACACCCCAGCTTCCATCAGAATCACTGCTGGTCCCAATCCTTCGGTACACTGGTACCGTCAATAGTGTAGTAGTCTGCACTGACCTCTCAGGCAAGGAGCCTCATATACAGGTAGTGTGGTGACACCAGGGAGCCTAGGTGGTGTAATGATTAGCAGACTGGTCCGGAATGCAAAGACATGTGGGTTCCAGTCCCGCTCTAGGCACAATATTTCCCATTTTGATCACCCCCATGGCAATAGGAATGGTAGTCAGCGGGTACGATGGGGTGAGAGGTGCTGGAGAAACATTAGGTTCAGAGATGGTTGATGAGGACGGAGGCTTAGAGGTGCTGGATGAGGTGTACGACTACAAGTTCGCTCAATCTAATACCGCTGAAGCAGGTGTGAGATTGAGAAGGCAGTTCTTGGGCTGAGTGTGGCTGAAAGGGGTCATGAGGAGAAGGAAGGTGGAGAGGGGATGGAAGAGGCCTGGGGCTGGGTAAGGATGGAGGACTCATGAGGAGGAGGGGAGGGGCAGGAGGAGGGTTACGGCTGATAGGGGCTGGATTAGGCCTTCGGTTGAGAGAGGCTGGACGATGGGAGGGGGGGGGGGGGCTGGACGAGAAGACGGGGCTGGAGGAGGCATCCACACAGGGTGCAAATTGAATCAACGAAGCGACACTTTCACTTAATCGACTATTTACACAAACTTGCAAATTAGATTTACTCCTGGTGCAAT
This sequence comes from Branchipolynoe longqiensis, assembly GCA_030323885.1. Classification (NCBI taxonomy): domain Eukaryota; kingdom Metazoa; phylum Annelida; class Polychaeta; order Phyllodocida; family Polynoidae; genus Branchipolynoe; species Branchipolynoe longqiensis. The sequence continues at coordinate 103,029,936 of CM059191.1, read as the reverse complement.
TCATTTAGCGCGACCTCTCGACAAAAAGGCTTACACAGACACGTGCATCCGACCGCAGCTACTCCTCCAGTGTTTGACATGTGACCTAATATGTTGTGACATTTGTAGTTATATAATTTGATATATGTATTGATTTGTTTTAATACATGTACTGATTTGTTGTGATAGATGTACATATGTAGTGTGATATATGTACTGATGTGTTGTTATAGATGTAATGATGTGTTGTGATATATGTACACTGGTGTTGTGATAGATGTACACATGTGTGGTGATATATGTACTGATGTGTTGTGATATATGTACTGATGTGTTGTGATATATGTACACATGCGGTGTGAGATATGTACTGAGGTGGTGTGATATATGTACTGATGTGTTGTGATATATGTAGTGATGTGTTGTGATAGATGTACTGATGTGTTGTGATATATGTACTGATGTGTTGTGATATATGTACTGATGTGTTGTGATATATGTACTGATGTGTTGTGATAGATGTACTGATGTGTTGTGATATATGTACTGATGTGTTGTGATATATGCACTGATGTGTTGTGATATATGTACTGATGTGTTGTGGTATATGTACTGATGTGTTGTGAGAGATGTACTGATGTGTTGTGATAGATGTACTGATTTGTTGTGATATATAAACATATATGTTGTGACAGATGTACTGATGTGTTGTGAGAGATGTACTGATGTGGTGTGAGAGATGTACTGATGTGTTGTTGATAGATGTACATATGTATTGTGATATATATATACTGATGTGATTTGAGATATATGACAACTGGCAATGAAGGCCCTGTTAGATCGTGTGTTGTACCGATGTGCAATGACATGTTTGGCGATGTGCTGTGATGTGTGCGCCGCTATATAGTGACATGTGTCACAATGTGAACTGACATGAGCATCTGCATGTCATAACATGTGTGTCGGCGTGTCCGGACGCGTGTTAAGGGAGGTTGTGACATTTGCGTCTGTACTGTGCGTGTGCTCCATGACCTACGTCATTACAAAGTGTGAGGGTGAGTGTATGCGTGCCATAACGTGAGTGAGTCGCTACGTTGTGATGTATGTGTGAAGTGTGTATGTGCGTCATGAAGTGTGTGGTACTGCGTCCTGACGTGGGTAGCTACGTGTTGCGACATGTGTGTTGAGTGTATGCATGTTATGACGTGCGTAACGGTGTCTTGTGATGTGTGCGTGGTATGGATGTGCGCTATGACGTGTGTAATGGTGTGTTGCGACTTGTGTGATGTGGGTATGTACGTCATGACGTGCGTTGCGGGGTAGTGTTACCTACATAAGTACGTCATGAAGTGCGTGACGTTGTGGTGTGACATGTGTATATGTCCGTCATGATGTACGTGATGGTGTGGTGTGACGTGTGTGATGTGTGTATATGCGTTATTGCATCAGTGTTCGTGAGCTGTGACGTGCATGACGTGCGTGACCATGTGGTGTGACAGGTGTATGTACGTCATGACGTGCGTGGCGATGTGGCTTGACGCGTGTGTAGTATGTACGTCATGGCGTATATGGTGGTGTGGTGTGATGTGTATGTTGTGTGCCTGTGCGTTATGGCGTAGGTGTCGGTGAGTCGACGTGCGTGACGTGCATGACATGCGTGGTGGTGTGGTGCGTCTGTATGTATTTGTGTCATGATATGTCTGATGGTCTGGTGTGATGTGCGTGCTATTTGTGTGCGTTATGAAATGCGTGTCGGAAAGTCGTGACGTGGGTGGCTTGTGTGACGTTTGTGACGTGCATGACGATGTGGTGAGATGCGTGCTGTGCGTGTCCAGGCGGCCTGACCTAGCTGACAGTGTGCTGACAAGGCGCCGTGTTCCAGTGAATGCGAGACATTCATTGCCCAATCCATTCACACCGCACACCTCTCACCCAGCCCCGACAGTCCTCCAGTCTGACGCATTCTGGGTATTTCCAGCCCTGAGGAGGGTTACAGCCACATAGTGCGATAAGATTAGATAAGAGTGTTTGAGCTGTATGCTCCAGCCAAGTCAGAGACTCCACCATCAGGGCCCACCACATGTGGTGAGGATGCTCTGTTCAGTTTTGTCATGTACAGCAATGAATTTGAATCTGCTGATCTTAGCTCGGTGTCTCTTGACATTTGTGGTCGGTCTGGTATTGCCGGTAACACCATGTAAAGCTGTTTTTGCATATTTATTCACTGCAGTTTGATTGCTTTCTTATATAAACTGAAATTGTTTTGAAGAAAGCATCAATTTTTCGAAAGCAAAATCATTTGCGCTCTTGTTAAGCAGTTGTTGTGCAAATAAGGAAATGATGAGTCAATATAATAGAACCTGTTCCTGTTGCACCCTATGGTGTCTGAGTTCTGATATGCTCTTCAAATTAATGTTCGACGTTTGCACTTGAAATAAGCATTAACATGAAACTAAAACAACATCATAAACAATACAGCAGCGACTGGAGAGGGCATCATCACACGCAGCTGTGAGTTCCCATTGGACAATAACGGCCATCCAACAGAACATCATGGTGTCGGTCGCGATGCGACAAAGACTGCTTTCATTACTTGACTGCCACTCTCCATTTAGCTCTCTGCTGTGAGAGTTGCGTCCATGATCTTAATGTCTCTCAGCTTCAGGTTTCTCTTGATGGTATATGTTTCATGAAAGCTGCCTGCAAAAGTGTTGAAGTGCTTGCTAATGGCTTTTGCAAGTTACCAGCGGCACTCTCTCGGGAGCAGATAGAGGTTTCACACCGGCAAGAACATGTCAAGACAGGCGCAAAACTATTTGTCCCTGCAGTGGCTGGTCGGGAGATGTTGGGAGTTCCATACATCAACCGCCCTTAATGCTGCCACAGTGACATGGTTTTCTGTTTAGGGTTTGCTCCCTTAGCCTTTGGTTCTGTCAAGAACCTGTACCACAAGGCAGTGGTTTAGAACTCTGCAGGGCAGGGGCGTCAAACTCCCTGAGGTATTGCTATACCTGCAATACCTGTATAGCCCATACCCCAACAGATTCACAAACAATAATAATAATAGATCCATACTTCTGCCTATCTACATCTGCATAATCCCTTAATTATTATGTGAGCTATAAAGTCCTTATACGAATATTGTTATGTATTTAATTATCCTCTATCTATTGTTATTGCTATATTTACTCCTGTAGTTCCTTGTTGTTTCGGTTACTGGCCGTCAGTGTGCGGCCTGGAGGACTGGAGGTCTCCTCCTAAACAGCTCCTTCTCCTCGTTCCCTCCAGGTGGCGCGCTGGTTCCCGGTGATCATTTTCTCGACAATCAACCTAATATATTTAAGGCACCCATGAGATTACGGAGACAAAGTCCACGTCCTCACAAACTGACAGCCACAGAGAGGGGAGGCCGGGACAGCAAGGGACTCTAAGAAGCCGCAGCTCCCTGCAATGATTCAGGCAGTGAGGCCAAATACAAAAAATAGATCGGTGATGGTCCGCGCCCGTGCTTGAAAAACCGCCTCTCCCTGATTCTTAAAAAAAAGTTATTTATATTTTGTTATAATGTTAAACATGTTTTTTATATTGTTAAACATGTTTTTTATACCGTTAAATATACTTTTTATATTGTTAAATAGTGTTGGTATCCTGTTAAAAAGGTATCCAGCAGGCAGAAATTCAACTTTCGTATCAATTTTCATGTCATTGGTTCGACTCAAGCAGGGTTCGAAAACAGTAGTTTGAATCTCACAACCTAACTCATTCGGCCATTGTGTCTGGACATGTATTGCCTTTACCTCATAGGCCAGAAGAAAAATATAAATTAAAATAAAATCCGCCCGACCCTGATTTGCGTTTTCAAAAGGACGCGCACCAATTTGTGTTTGGTATTTGGCCTAGGCTGACAGATGTGATGCGCTGATTGTATTCAGGGAGAGACTGGAAGGCACGGTGTCCTGATATTATTCAGTCAGTAGATGAAAGCAGTGGCACTCTAATGGCATTCAGTCAGTGTCTGCATGCAGCGTGCTGTGATGGGATTCAGTTAGCGTCTTAAACTGCGCTATTCTAATATGAATGATTCAGACAGTGTATGAAAGCAGCGTTGCCCTGATATGATTCAGCCAGGTTCTTAAAGCCGATGTGGCCTGCGTTGATTTAGTGAGGTTATAAAATCTGCGGATCCCTGATATGGTTCAGTTAGTATATGAAATCTGTGAACTACTGCTATGGTTCAGTCGAGAAATGAAATCTGTGAACTACTGCTATGGTTCAGTCAGTATATGAAATATGTGAACTACTGCTATGGTTCAGTCAGTATATGAAATCTGTGAACTACTGCTATGGTTCAGTCAGTATATGAAATATGTGAACTACTGCTATGGTTCAGTCAGTATATGAAATCTGTGAACTACTGCTATGGTTCAGTCAGTATATGAAATCTGTGAACTACTGCTATGGTTCAGTCAGTATATGAAATATGTGAACTACTGATATGGTTCAGTCAGTATATGAAATCTGTGAACTACTGCTATGCTTCAGTCAGTATTTGAAATATGTGAACTACTGCTATGGTTCAGTCAGTATATGAAATCTGTGAACTACTGCTATGGTTCAGTCAGTATGTGAAATATGTGAACTACTGCTATGGTTCAGTCAGTATATGAAATCTGTGAACTATTGCTATGGTTCAGTCAGTATATGAACTATGTGAACTACTGCTATGGTTCAGTCAGTATATGAAATATGTGAACTACTGCTATGGTTCAGTCAGTATATGAAATATGTGAACTACTGATATGGTTCAGTCAGTATATGAAATCTGCTGAACTACTGCTATGTTCAGTCAGTATATGAAATCTGTGAACTACTGCTATGGTTCAGTCAGTATATGAAATCTGCGGAACTACTGCATGAGTTCAGACAGTATATGAAATCTGTGAACTACTGCTATGGTTCAGTCAGTATATGAAATCTGTGAACTACTGCTATGGTTCAGTCAGTATATGAAATCTGTGGACTACTGCTATGGTTCAGTCAGTATATGAAATCTGTGAACTACTGCTATGGTTCAGTCAGTATATGAAATCTGTGAACTACTGCTATGGTTCAGTCAGTATATGAAATCTGTGAACTACTGCTATGGTTCAGTCAGTATATGAAATATGTGAACTACTGCTATGGTTCAGTCAGTATATGAAATCTGTGAACTACTGCTATGGTTCAGTCAGTATATGAAATCTGTGAACTACTGCTATGGTTCAGTCAGTATATGAAATATGTGAACTACTGCTATGGTTCAGTCAGTATATGAAATCTGTGAACTACTGCTATGGTTCAGTCAGTATATGAAATATGTGAACTGACTGCTATGGTTCAGTCAGTACATGAAATCTGTGAACTACTGCTATGGTTCAGTCAGTATATGAAATATGTGAACTACTGCTATGGTTCAGTCAGTATATGAAATCTGTGAACTACTGCTATGGTTCAGTCGAGAAATGAAAGCAGCCGAGCACTGACATGATTCAGTCAGTACCTGAAATATGCGGAACCCAGCTATGATTCAGTCATTATCTGAAAGCTGCCGAGCAGTGCCATAATTCAGTAAGTACCTGAAAGATGCGGAACCCTGCTATGATTCAGTCATAATATGAACGCTGCTGAGCACTGCCATCATTCAGTAAGTACCTGAAAGATGCGGAACCCAGCTATGACTCAGTCATTATATGAACGCTGCCGAGCAGTGCCATAATTCAGTAAGTACTTGAAAGATGCGGAACGCAGCTATGAATCAGTCATTATATCAATGCTGCCGAGCAGTGCCATAATTCAGCAAGTACCTGAAAGATGCGGAACCCAGCTATGATTCAGTCATTATATGAATGCTGCCGAGCAGTGCCATAATTCAGTCAGTACCTGAAAGATGCGGAACCCTGCAAGATTGAGTCATTATATGAACGCTGCTGAGCAGTGCCATAATTCAGTAAGTACCTGAAAGATGCGGAACCCTGCTATTATTCAGCCAGGGCCTTAAAGTCGCTGTGGCCTGCGCTGATTCAGTCAGTGGATAAAATCTGTGGAAACCTGACATGATTCAGTCAGTATATAAAATCTGCCGAATACTCAGTCCTTAAATAAAAACTTCCAAGCACTGGGGTGATTCAGTCAGTACATGAAAGATGCGGAACCCTGCAGTGAATCCGTCAGTAAATGAAACCTGCTGAGCACTGAACTGATTCAGTCAGTACCTGAAAGATGCGGAACCCTGCAGTGAATCAGTCAGTAAATGAAACCTGCTGAGCACTGAACTGATTCAGTCAGTACCTGAAAGATGCGGAACCCTGCAGTGAATCAGTCAGTAAATGAAACCTGCTGAGCACTGAACTGATTCAGTCAGTACCTGAAAGATGCCGAACCCTGCAGTGAATCAGTCAGTAAATGAAACCTGCTGAGCACTGACATCATTCAGTCAGTACCTGAAAGCTGTGAGGCCTTGCTATGATTCAGTCAGTACCTATAATCAGCGATGGTATAGTGTGATTCAGTCAGTGCATTAAAACCAGCGGTGCTCTGAAGTGATTCAGTCAGTCATGAAAACCGCACTGCCAGTTCTGTTTCAGTCAGTGACCGAACACCACCATACTTTGACGTGATCCACTCCATGCAATTAATGACATTAACAATTTAGGACAATTAATGACATTAACTCATCAAGAGTCAGTAACTGGCCATATACTGAACAGTTACTGTCTTGTGATGTAACACACTCACGGTGCCCTAATAGTGTTGCGAAACAGGAATACCATGATCCCACCACCATGATCTAATATCCAACTTAACCCATATTGTCCTGAGACTGAACTTACCACCCGTCTCCCTAAAGGGTTAACACTAGTCGAGGTAGCAAGCAGCACGTATGAATATGTGCAGGACCAAGAACAAAGAATTTGTTTGACTCGGGCGGGGATTGATCCCGCGACCTGCTGTCGCGGAAGTGGGCGCGCTTCCCATTTGGCCATCCCGTCCGCCTTCCTGTTGGCTGTGACTTTGACCTTACATCAATATGGGACCAGGGTGCAATTTGGCGACGCTAGAGGGCGCTCTGCCCATCTGTGCTGAATAACGCGGAATGAGGTTGGCTGCTATACATACACTTGGTGCAGTTCAATACTGTCAGCGGTCACTGTGAATGGATGCCATATATATAACAAATATATATATATATATATATATAATATGGGCAAATCCTCTGGTTGAGTGATGTCCCCGCGTCCGCTAGGGACGGGAACATCCGGTGGCGGCGCCACAGTTTGCGAGTGGGAGGTACATGAAGATGCGGTATACACTAATGTAATAATACTGAAGTAATTCTATTCCACGTCGTTATACTTGCATAATACTTTATAGATCACATATATATGTGACATATAAGGCATAATGCGAATATGAATAGCAAATATGAACGGATTGCTTATTATTTCCTATTTCCCTCTAACCTGGATGCCATATATATCATATAATATATATATATATATATGTCATATAAGGCATAATGCAAATATAAATACCGAAGATGACCGGATACTTGATTATTTCCTATAGATCACGCACACGATGCTGGTCCTGTGTGTACCCATATCAATACACACACATAAACACACTGACCAGCTCTCTCTCTCTAGAAGGCCTTTGCCTGCATGTCAACCCCTTCTCCTCTCTGAGCTGACTGGTAGTGTAGCTTCTTAGCACGCTGCTCTCCTTCTCCCATCTTCTTTGATAGTATCCGCCCTGTTCCCTGTTGCTTGTGCCTTTCGTGCTGCATGGATGCAATGCTCGTTAGGCAGGCACATCCTGCGTTGATGTACACACGCTGAGGCTCGGTAAGTGCCACTAACCATGCTCGTCTGTGTAACCTACTGCTGACAGGAATGAGGGTGCGACTACTCAAGTTACACAACCAACACGACGTCAGTGCAGGAAGGCTCATGTTCTTAGAGCTCGACTAAGGTGGTCCTCGTGTAAACTGGACATAAAGTTGCATAGTCCGATAGTTTTGAATTTCTGTATTTTTTCTGAGATAAATATATTGGATCGATCACTAGTATCTACTTTACATTAGTTCAAAGTTACTTTTATTTTAAATGGTAAACTTTTGAGATATTTTGAGTGCAAACATGGAAAGTTAGTTTTGACAAGCTTGCCAAAAATCTAACACCATAGACCTATGCAGTAACAGGTTATGGTAAATTTACTCAGTATTGCCTTCTACGCAGACAAAAATGCTTACTAAGTGCATCAGTATCTAAGTTAGATATGTCAAATCAAATCTAGATAATTGGTTTGGTTTTGAAAATTTGATATTTCATCGGACTATGCAGCTTTAAGGACACCGACTTAACGTCTTAATGTTATGTTAGGTCACTTGCTGGTCTAATTAAAGAGGTTTGTTTGTTTGTTTAAAACATTATACATCGGTTAATAGCGGTCTTTATGAAAGAGACATCTTTCTCAAATTAAAACAAATATCTAGATGTGATTTTACATGTCTAAATTAAATACTGATGCAATCAGTAAACATGTATGGACATGTAGAAGAGAAGATACACATTGATTATGTAGAATATGTAATTGCTGAAGTCTACGCTGTACAACAGTTGTAGGTGCATTCTACAATTATTGTGCATGTTTTCAATTATAATATCTGCAGGTAGTCTCTACCTAAAAGTGATTTAAAACTAACAAGCAGTGCATGTTGCGGATCATCCGCACATCCAGTTTTTTGCAGCAGGATTATCAATATGGCGAGGGAGATAAGTGACAAGAACTGCCGGTGGTGGCACCACCGTAGGCCAGTATGCCGCAGTTAATCAACATTCGTCCGTAATTGGACCTTAATTATAATATAAGAATGGTAATAGTAATAGGAAAACCTCCTACCGATGATTTATACCCGTGTATTTAAATACTAACTATATATATTATAGATATAAAGTATTGATATATCATTATGACAGAAACTCAGCACAATGAGATTATCCACCTTTAAGTTAGACATGGTAAGGCTTGGTAAGTACCAATGGCCATGTTTTACTATTTAATACATCTCTGGAAGAAATGAGGACACTACTCCACTTTGGTTCATAATTTATTGCTGATAATTGAATGCCAAGTGACAGCAAAAGCCATATTCACAGTGAAGAGATAGTTACATTAATGATGTAATTTTATTAATTCCATTTATATGCTATATTGTAATTTACATGCAAATCTGAAATGGTTCATTTTCTGTGAAATGACGGCAATATTGATGTTCATTTCTACTGTTATGCCGCCGTAACATTCACGTTTGTGGATATAGTTGAATGTAGTGGAGGCTAATGTGGTTGAGTGTAGTTGAACGTGGTTGAACGTACCAGCATCCATACTTGTCCATGATGTTAACTTGCTAATATCATGGGTGAGCCATGATGTCCGATTTAATTTGTGGACATGTTCAAAAGAGCGCTATGTTAGAGGCTGAATTTGCATCCGTGATGCTAACAATCTCTAGCATACTCTAGCATACTCTAGCGTATTCTAGAATACTCTAGCATCCTCTAGCATACTCTACCGTACTTGGATGAAGCCCTGTTCACATAGCCATTAGTGAACCATAACATATTTATCCATACCTTAACATAGTTATCCGTACCGTAATGTATTTATCCATACCATAACATATTTATCCGTACCAAAACATGTCATACCTTAATGTATTTCAACGTAGTTTAACATACTTACACCACGTTTGACCCACGTTATCCTCCACTACGTTCACCTACGTTCAACTACGTTCAACTACGACCAATAAGGTGTAGGTGACCGGGGCATAAGAGTCGCTTGCGCCTTACATTGTCCAACCTTGGACATTGTGTAGAATCTAAGAAGTATATATATAAATTCACTAATAGCGCCTGATTGCATTCAATTTCATGAAGTCCCGATGCTCTCTGATGCTCTCCTATCCAAATTCCTGTGCGAATACTACAATATACACATATATATTATGTAAAAGTCGCGGGCAGAGTGAGTGAGTACCACGAGACAAGTTACAGGGTTTGAAGGCAGGGGGCGACACAATCAGCCCAGTTGCATAATAGTTGAATAATTTAAAAACAGATCAGTATAGTATTACTATTAATAGATGAGTTAGAATATAAATAGGTCTGAAAGTTTCCGATTAATTATAATTGTATAATGCTTATACATCACATATTATAAATATGTATATGCTAATTGGCTATGACCAGACGGGATGGCCGAATGAGTTAGAGCGTCCGTCTCCCGTGCTGGTAGATCGTGGGGTCGTGGGTTCGAGTCCCGGTCGAGTCAAACCGATGACTTTAAAATTGATACTTGTCGCTTCCTAGCCAGGCGCTCGGCATTATTAGGATAGGGCAAGGACTGGTGTGCTCAGTGTCAGGATAATGTGACTGAGTGGGAAACCAGGTCATGGTGCCGGCGGCCTGGTTTCCCAGTGGGACGGCACTATAAAGTCGCCATGAGTGCACACTGTCACAAGTCGGTACCCGTCCTGATATGACCTTAGATGTTGCTAGGACGTAAAACAACAACAAACAAACTAATTGGCTATCAGAATTATGTGCCCAATATATACATAGGGACTACATTCAGGTGCATATTAGATAATATAACACAACCTGTTGTCACTCATTATAATATATATATTTCTGTATGACAAGCTGACTGTCCCATATGATCAGGGTAAATCAGCGGGTTACCTGTGTAGGCATAGACTGCTGTCTGCGTGCTGTTTGATGTTCCTGTAGTGTACTTGTACCTGTAGTGTCAGTGTAATCCCATCCTCATCTCTCCCCCAGGACCACCTGTCCAAGTCACCTGTGGAATCTTCGTCGTCAGCTTCGGCTCCATCAGCGAACTGAACATGGTGAGTATACTGAACATGTGCATTAACGGAACATGGTGCGTGAACCTGCCTCCTGCACCTTCCACCTTTCTCCTTATTTCTGCCTCCAGCTCCCGCCTCCCACACCTTCAACCCTCCCGCCTTACTTCTGCCTCCAGCTCCCGCCTCCCGCACCTTACACCTCCCTCCTTACTTCTGCATCTGGCTCGCACCTCGGTCCACCACCTTCCTGACTTCTGCCTCCAGCTCCGTCCTCCCACACCTTCAACCCTCCCTCCTTACTTTTGCCTCCAACTCCTGCCTCCCGCACCTTCCACCTCCCTCCTTACTTCTGCCTCCAGCTCCCGCCTCCCGCACCTTCCACCTCCCTCCTTACTTCTGCCTCCAGTTCCCGCCTCCCACACCTTCCACCTCCCTCCTTACTTCTGCCTCCAGCTCCCACCTCCCACACCTTCCACCTCCCTCCTTACTTCTGCCTCCAGCTCCCACCTCCCACACCTTCCACCCCCCTCCTTACTTCTGCCTCCAGTTCCCGCCTCCCGCACCTTCCACCTCCCTCCTTACTTCTGCCTCCAGTTCCCGCCTCCCGCACCTTCCACCACCTTCCTTACTTCTGCCTCCAGCTCCTGCCTCCCGCACCTTCCACCTCCCTCCATACTTCTGCCTCCAGCTCCCGCCTCCCGCACCTTCCACAACCTTCCTTACATCTGCCTCCAGCTCCCGCCTCCCGCACCTTCCACCTCCCTCCTCACTTCTGCCTCCAGCTCCTGCCTCCCACACCGTCCATCTCCCTCCTTACTTCTGCCTCCAGCTCACGCCTCCCACACCGTCCACCTCCCTCCTTACTTCTGCCTCCAGCTCCTGCCTCCCACACCGTCTACCTCCCTCCTTACTTCTGCCTCCAGCTCCCGCCTCCCGCACCTTCAACCCTCCCTCCTTAGTTCTGCCTCCAGCTCCCGCCTCCCGCACCGTCCACCTCCCTCCTTACTTCTCTCTCCAGCTCCCAGCTCCCGCACCTTCCACCACCTTCCTTACTTCTGCCTCCAGCTCCTGCCTCCCACACCGTCCACCTCCCTCCTTACTTCTGCCTCCAGCTCCCGCCTCCCGCACCTTCCACCTCCCTCCTTACTTCTGCCTCCAGCTCCCGCCTCCCACACCGTCCACCTGCCTCCTTACTTCTGCCTCCATCTCCTGCCTCCCGCACCTTCCACCTCCCTCCTTACTTCTGCGTCCAGCTCCCGCCTCCCGCACCTTCTACCTCCCTCCTTACTTCTGCCTCCAGCTCCCGCCTCCTGCACCTTCAACCCTCCCTCCTTACTTCTGCCTCCAGCTACTGCCTCCCAAACCTTCTACCCGCCTCCTTACTTCTGCCTCCAGCTCCGGCCTCCCGCGCCTTCCACCTCCCTCATTACTTCTGCCTACACCTCCAGCTTCCCCCGCCTTCCACCTCCCTCCTTACTTCTGCCTCCAGCTCCTGCCTCCCGTACCTTCCACCACCTTCCTTACTTCTGCCTCCAGCTCCTGCCTCCCACACCGTCCACCTCCCTCCTTACTTCTGCCTCCAGCTCCTGCCTCCCACAACGTCCACCTCCCTCCTTACTTCTCTCTCCAGGTCCCACCTCCCGCAGCTTCCACCTCCCTCCTTACTTCTGCCTCCAGCTCCTTCCTCCTGCACCTTCCACCACCCTCCTTACTTCTGCCTCCAGCTCCTGCCTCCCACACCGTCCACCTCCCTCCTTACTTCTGCCTCCAGCTCCTGCCTCCCACACCGTCCAGCTCCCTCCTTACTTCTCCCTCCAGCTCCCGCCTCCCACACCTTCCACCTCCCTCCTTACTTCTGCCTCCAGTTCCCGCCTCCCGCACCTTCCACCACCTTCCTTACTTCTGCCTCCAGCTCCCGCCTCCCGCACCTTCAATCCTCCCTCCTTACTTCTGCCTCCAGTTCCCGCCTCCCGCACCTTCAATCCTCCCTCCTTACTTCTGCCTTCAGCTCCCGCCTCCCGCACCTTCCACCTCCCTCCTTACTTCTGCCTCCAGCTCCCGCCTCCCGCACCTTCTACCTCCCTCCTTACCTCTGCCTCCAGCTACTGCCTCCCGAACCTTCTACCCGCCTCCTTACTTCTGCCTCCAGCTCCCGCCTCCCGCGCCTTCCACCTCCCTCATTACTTCTGCCTCCAGCTCCAGCTTCCCGCGCCTTCCACCTCCCTCCTTACTTCTGCCTCCAGCTCCTGCCTCCCGTACCTTCCACCACCTTCCTTACTTCTGCCTCCAGCTCCTGCCTCCCGCACCTTCCACCTTCGCTTCCACCCCATTACCCCCCCCCCCCCTCTCACATCTTTCCTCGCCTCCACCCCTCTCGCCATTCCATATAAACCACAACTGTCCTCCACACCCCTTCCAGCACTACCCCGCTCCTCCAGCTCCCTCTCTCCTTGCCTTATAACCACGACCCTCCTTCACACCTCCCCTCCCCCCCCCCCCCCCCACCTCCCTCTATTCTAATTTGAACTGGATTTCCTTGATCAGGGCGATTCTATTTAAGGGGGGAGCTTTTATTCACTGGGGGGAGGACTATTTTGAGGGATCGACTCTATTTTGTGACACCGGCACACTAGTGTAGGTCGAATCGGCAGAGCTCAGGCCTCCCGTGTGGGAGATCGGGAGTTTGTTCCTGGTCGAGTTAAACCAATGACTTGCAAAATTAATAGTTGTCACTTCCTCGCCTGGCGCTCAGCATCAATAGGATAGGGCAAAGACTGGTTAGCTCAGTGTCAGGATAATGAGAATGAGTGGGATATCGGGTCAAGGTGCTGGTGGGCTGAATTCACAGTGGAACTGCACTATGAAGTCGGCATGATTGCGAACTGTTACAAGTCAGTACCAGTCCTAATATGACCTGAGATGTTGTCAGGATGTAAACTTCCAACAACAGCAGTATATATGAAGAAATTAGACCAAAGAAACCCATAAAAGCCAATCCACAAATAAAGATGTTTACAAGAAGGTAATTCTTACTGATTTCACTTTTCTCGTGAGGTAATGATTATGCAGGAATGAACAAGCAAAATAGGACGGTAACAAATTGAAACTTTTGAAGTTTTTATTCCGATGTTTCTTAGTTTGTGGATTGCCGTTCACGGGGTACGCTTTTTTTGTGTTGTAAATATGTTTTTTTTGTGTTGGTAAATATGTTTTATTCTTCTGAATAAGCCTTTGTTTTAGTGCTGAAGCACTGGTCCTGCAGACATTTTTCAATTCAGAGTTATTTACACAAAAGGTATATAGAATAAGGTATACAATAAGCATTGAATACACACTTTGCTGCATGTAACACAATGCAATTCCGTAACCCAAACGTTCCATAGAAAGATAATAACAGTAGCATCATATAACTCGAGCAATATTAGTCGGAGCAATGTGAGTATGTACATGCTATTTATAATGTAAGCAGAAATTATCTTCTCTATTCATTTGGTAAAGTTATATTAAATTTTAATGTAGGGTATGTTCCAGTGCAGTTAGGCAAGTGGTATATAAATGTCAGTTTGTCAGAAATATTCTCGTGTTACCCTCTTGCAGTTAGTTAAGTGAGTTTAGGAATTATGCTGTTGGGGTGGGGTTGTTAGTAATACACTGGACCAGCTGTGACCAGTGAAGCAGTGGGACCAATCCCAGTGCATTTTGCGCTTAAACTTTATATTTGTCTCTGTCATTGTATATGCTTGACTAGAAATAATGGAGGAACAGCAACAAATAAAAGGGTGGGTAGGCGGAGAGTACTGAGGCTGAGGGTTCGGTGGCCAGTCACTTAGGCTATGGTGACGCCATGGAACTCTTCATATGTACAATTCCATTCTGAAAGTCTGAAGACCTTCTGAAGTGCCTACCCAGCCAACATGCCCTGGTGGGCCCAGCCCGGGTTGTAAATGGGCGAGCTGGGCACAGCTGGGCAGGGGCTCTAGGTGGGCTTTGAAGTGGGCATGAGATGGGCCCCACATGGGCTAGATTCCCAGCTTTAGAAAAAAACAACATATTTTGTCTAAGATATAGTGAACATATTCAATAATTGAGATAGGCCCACCTGGGCTAGCCCAGGTGGCCCTATCTCAATTATGGGATGTATAATGAATTATGCGTATATAAGTAGGCGGAGTATATATTCCTTATTATTATTATTATTACTATTATTATTCTAGCATTACTTCTAATGTATTATGTCCAATGTCTGACTAGCCTCGATTTGCCCCCGTTGCCCCTGGCAACGCCGCGGTACGGGCAGGCATAAGTCAGTCAGCTACTCGATTTCAAAGGGGGCAGTCGCACGCGCTACAGCCCTCCCTACAGCAGCAACAAACACAGTCTACCTGTTACATGTGTCTTACCTTGGCTGCCGATTTTTCAACGAAGTATATCGGGAGGATCGTCTACCTACACTGCTAGCCATGCTACCTGAGTGTCGACGATCGGTGTGTCGACGACAAGCTTGTCGGTGGATTTAAGGGACGACGGAACATCGATGATGGTATCATTGAACAAAATTTGATTCGACCCTTATAATCTAAATCTGTCTGTCGACGATTGCTTCATTATTACAGCATGAATCTGAATGAATAACACAGGAGGACGCATTGTCGACGCTCAGAGGTCGACCGGCAGTATTTTAAATTGATAGTGCCAATATGTGTGTTGACACAGTCGACAAAATTGCTTCATTATAGGATGAATCTGAATTCTGATATGTGTGTCGACCAAATTGAGTTGATTAAAACGATATCTGACATATATTAAGTACTCAACACTATGAACTGATTGAATACTAAATCGACTTCCATTAATCGGCCGTTTTATTTGATTCTTTTACTGAAGCAATTTAAGCACCTTAGTACTCTGGTCTAGTACTTAAGGACCTTAGTACCCTGAGTGCGGACCCTTACCCTGGTACGTGGTAGCTCACCGCAAAGCAGGCCAAGGTTCTGGTCAAAGCATTCCACTTTTGGCTGCCATAGCCCAGCGGCTAAAGCGTTGCTTGTTGCTGAGGTGGTACAGTCCAGCTGCCGTAGATACTTGATACTCGACGTAGATACTCGACAGTGTGAACTAATTCAATACTAAATCAACGTCCATTAATCGGCCGTTTTTATTATTCTTTAACTGTGGGCTCAGGTGGGGCTCCAAGTGGGCCCAGGTGGGGCCCACTTGGAGCCTGTGTCCAAATTTAGCTGAAACCAGGGCCCAGCTGGGAATTCTGGCTGGATAACTTCTGCCAATGTGCACTGTGGCCCCCTGGTGGCCAAAGCCTCACTAAGCGTCCACTGAGCACCCTCAGCGAGTCAGTCATCGCAGACGCATTATACCACATCATCGGAAACTGCCAGCGGCACACCGTCTACACCGGAAGTAACCACACCCCTAGCGGCGGCAAGGGAAACCTCGGGACCCCCGGACGCTCAGCGACTTCCAGGGGGGTTGAGCGGCGAACAAATGATGCAGAAACCGGAAGTTTGTGCCAAGAGGGGCCGGTAACTAACGCCAGGGGGCAGGGGAGGGGTGAGGGGTATGGGTGGAGGGGGAGGGTGGGTGAGGGAGGTGGATGTGGGAGTTGGGTGGGTGTGGGGAGTTTCGAGAGCCCTTCGAGGCATGGCATTGCGACAAGCTTCACTGTTGTGACCCGACCTCTGCTCTGCCACCGAATTCACTCTGCGACATAACACCATCTGCCACCTATTACAATCTGCCACATAGCGCTACCTGCTGCATACGGCAAACTGTCACCTACTACAATCTGACACACGGGGCGGTCTGCTACCTACGCCAAAATGCCACTTATTAAAATCTGCTACGGGGCATAACCTGCGACGCACTATAATATCCCTATATACAAAATTATGCCATATATTACCACCTTCAACATAGTACAATCTGCCACATACCACAATCTGACACCGCCCACAATATGCCACATGCTCGAATCTACCCGATATTACACTCCACCCCACATCACAATCTGCCACTGACCACTACCTGACACGGCCCACAATGTGCCACCTTTTCCCTCCTCGCCCTGTCCGTCTGGGCCCGTATGCATGAGGTGGTGTTAGCGAGCCAAAACGGGTTTTGGGCGGGATTTCCAGTTTAGCGGCGAAAAGTCGCATGCAAGAGTCAGTGATAGGGCTGACACCACAAGCATAAACTAGGTTAGGGTAACCCTGTTCCATAGCTGGTTTACTGGTTGTGTTAGGTATCGATTAGGCCCAAATCTATTCAATGCTATCATATTTAACAGAATTACATACACAATAAGTGAAATTTCATCAAATTAACCCTAAATTCAAACCAATATTAACGCCGCCACTAAATCAGTGGCGATATTAATATTGTCGAATCGATGAATGTAAACTAAACCCGCCGTCGCCGCCACATTGGCGGCGATATTGTGAAATAGCGGTGCTCGCCAGCAACAGGCTCAACAATGACAAGGCTGGCCGGTGCCCGGCAGTGTTAGGGACCGATTAGGCCCAAATCTAATGAACGCGATCATATTTAACAGAATTACATACTCAAATCGTAAAATTTCATTAAATTAACCCTAAAATCTAACCGATATTAACACCAACGCTACATCGGCGGCGATATTCATACGGTCGAATCTAAACAAAACAAATCACCGCCAGCAACAGGGTCAGACAGATTTCCCAAATCTATAAATAACTTCACGTTTACCTGTAATGAAAGTGTTAGGCTCATCTACATACCGCGTGACATCATTCCCAACCTCGGTGATAGCTAAACGGTGTCAGGTGGTAACACCAAACGTCACTAACAATGCGTCATGCATATGGGCCCTGGTCGTTGATATGGCGAGTTCCAGGTCACGTGGTTACTCATGATTCCCCTGCTGCTACCCCCCCCCCCCCCACACGCGCACACCCAATGACCCAACTGTTTATTCCCGTCACCCAGCCCACCCCCACACACACACTCTTCAACTGCACATCGAATCCTTCTCTGGCCTTCTCACTGCGCATGCGCCGCACACCAATCCAAACACTCCGCTATCACACAGTAAACACCAACCAATGCGCTGCCGAGAATTTGGCACAGAGGACAAATCTTCCTGGCACAGCTCCGCCGTTAAATCCATGGTGCGCTTAACTGTGAATAAGGACCCCCTGCATAGGCCATCCCTGCCCAACGCCCCTCCACATCTGCCCCCCCCCCCCCCACACCCCTCGCATCCCCAAACACAAACTCACCAATATAACCACTCTTTCACACTTCAGACTTTGAAGACCGAAGTTCATACCCGTGTTTCAGTGTTTAACTCCCAGAGGGCAGCACTCCTCGTTCAGCATTAGGCCCCCAGAGGGCACCACTCTTCGATTGGTGTTAACCTCGCAGATGGCGTCACTCCTCGTTCAGCGTTAGGTTCCCAGAGGGCGCCACTTGGGGATCTACTTCCGGTGGCTTAGTGCCACACCTTGGCGAAGTCATCCAATAGACAATTGCCTCCACAAAGCTGCGCTCTGAGATCAGACCAAGAACCAATAACCAATGGTGTGGGTAGGGGCTCAGTCTACAAGATTCTGAGTGAAGCAAGGTCTCACATGATTTTCCGCCATCGAGCTGCCCTCTGATCGTTGTGGTCAAAGAAACTGTTGTTGTGGGTAGAAGTGGGCTATGCAGTATGCACTATCTAAGGCCTCAAAGAGCATTTCTCCCACCAATATTTCCTTAGAGAACGGCAGCCGGACCAGGTCGTTTTAACAAGATTTCTTTTTTTGTTCTTGAAGATTTATACTGCCTATCATGGATAAGGCTGAATAGTCTTGTTTTCACCATTAGACAGGTTGTCGATAGAAAGCCTGAGTCTACACTTTTACCGACCCTGGGGATTTTTAACCTCCCACACCACCGAGAGATGGTATGAGAGCAACTGGCCTTTGATGTCGCTGTAAGTTATACACAGCAGTGGAAATCCAAATTGGCAGAGGTGGGGGCTGGGGAATCGAACCACCTACCTTCAGATTAGGAGTCCGACCTAGAAAAATGTCAGACACTCTAACCACTCTGCCAGACAGAACACCACAAGATGCCGTATTGGCCATTCGAGGATAACTCACACTTTTATCTTACGAGCTAAGGAGCCACCAGATTGCTTTGGCTGTCAGTGTTTATTGACACTTGAACACATTTGATTGATATGTAACAATTTTCCATTGCACACACAACACTTTCATAAAACACAGAATCTGCGAGACCTTTGTAAAAATATGAAAGGTGAAATAATCATTGATTTCTGAAAACAACTGAACTCTGTAGACTTCTATGAGTCTACCTTAGTTTTTGCACTGTTGCAAACTTGTATACTTACCAAAACAAAACTTTTAAAATGTTATTATCCTCACGGTCCTTAGCCTATCGTTTGTTTTACTTCTCTGTTGAGTGATATTGTTAATATTCAAGTAAACAAAGATAATTTATCATAGTAATAATGAGGGAGTACTAATGGTTCTTCCCTCACGCACACTCCCTCCCCACACATCGATAGCCCGTGTTATCATAGTAATAATGAGTGAGTACTAATGGTTCTTCCCTATCGCGCACTCCCTCCCCACACATCGATAGCCCCCTTTATCATAGTAATAATGAGGTAATACAAATGACTGTTCCCACCCACACACACCCTCTCTACTCATGGTAAGCTACTTTATCATACATGGTAATTATAGAGTTTACTATTGGCTTTTCTCACACACACTGCCCCCCCCCCCCGCTAATCAATAACCTACTTTATCATACATGATGATTAGTTAGTTTACTAATGGCTATTCCCACACACATGACCCCCCCCCCACTAATCAATACCCTACTTTATTATACATGATAATTAGTGAGTTAACTAATGGCTCTTCCCACAGGCACATACCCCCCCCCCCCCCACTGATCAATAACCTACTTTATCAAACAGGATTTTAATTTAATTTTTTTTTATCTGTTTTATTGAGGCTGTATTTATACTGTCCATAATATGTAAGCCCGGGTATCCAGGGTTGTTTTCAATGCTGGCCAGCTACAGTGTTGTCTTACCAAGCAGTAGCTGCTGATAAGTTATTTGATTGTCTGCATTTCAGTAGCAGATAGATCTGTTGGTACATTTAGTAGCCTATGTTAGTTTTTTTGGGCCCTCTTGGCATTGAATTTTTGTTCTATTCTTATTACTATGTTAGTTGTTTTCTTAGGGTTCTATGTTAGTGTTTTGGGGTTTTCTTGGGAAGAGTTTTCCACTTTTTTCTACTTAATTCTATACTAGCCTATTTTATTTACATGTCCATAGGCCTGTACGTAATAGGTGGTTGAGTTATGTTTGTTTGAATTTGATTTGATTTATATTGTTGCTGGATATGTTATCTGGCTTTTATATTTCTGGTTATCCCGCCCTGGGCTGTCCAGTTGGTGGGCCGTGACATATCACCTGCCCCCTTGGGGTGCAGTTCAGTTGGGGTTCCCAGTTTTTATTTTGCACACATATTTTTTGTACGTTTTTAGGTCAGGGATTTGTCTTTCTTTCACCGTTTGCGCATTACATGCCTTGGCGGCCATTTCCAGTGTCCTCCTTTCATGGGCTTTGATCTGGCTTCTGGTCTGCCTTAGTAGTGGTGCCTTGCTTGCTCTGGTGTCCCTTAGTGGTTGTGTTAGACGCTTAATGTCTTGGCTATATCCATATGCTAATGTTTTTAGGTGGATTATCCTTTTGTTTTCTAGTAGCTTTACTTTAGTTCTTTTGTGTAGGTCATAAGTGGGGTGTAGTTTGTCTACTTTCAGGCTGATTTTCAGGGCCCTCTTTTGTAGTATCTGCAATTTTTTAAGTATCTCTTTTTTAGCACCCATGTAGATTACATCCCCATAGTCAAAGTAGGGGAGTACCATGCCTTTGAAGATTTGTATCTTGTGTCATATAATTTCTTAGTTTAGCAAATAGCCATACTTTGTGATTTACTTTTTGTATGATTTTTGTTACACACAGATTGTAGTTTAGCTGGCTATCTAGTTCTAGGCCTAGGTATTTGTAGTGATTTACAATTTCCAGTGTTTGGTTTCCTAGTGTGCATTGAAGGTTTCTTCCTGTGAATGCTGTATGTGAGAAGAGTACAGTTTTAGATAATTAGTGAGTTGACTAATGGCTCTTCCCCCACACAGTGACCACCCCCCACTAATCAATAACCTACTTTATCATACATGATAATTATGGAGTTTACTATTGATTGTTCCCACACACACACTCTGACCCCACCCCCAACTAATCAATAACCTATTTTATCATGCAAGATATTAGTGAGTTTACTATTGACTGTTGCCCCACACACACTTCCTCCCTACACATGGATGTGATATTATATCAGGTTTGAAACCCATTTGTAAATATTACATCAGGATTGTCGCTGATTAACCGGAGGGGGTGGGAGAAAGAACTTAACCGGCCCCTGCCTCTCTCCCTCTAGAATCTCAGTTTGAGAACCTATGCATGTTGACATTGCATCCGATGGTCTTGAGTTTGTGCAATTATATAAGATACATATACTAGATGGATCGCTATGATATACCTTCATTTTGTTTGAAGTAACCACATAGACAGGTAGGCGTGGGGAGTGTGTTTATATCAGGGAGCCTAGGTGGTGTAATGGTTAGCACACTGGCCTGGAATGCAAAGAGATGTGTTTAAACCACTCTAGGCACAATATATCCCATTTTCATCACCCCCATGACAGTTGCGTAGTCCGATGGTTTTGAAATTTAGTATTTTTTCTGAGATAAATATATTAGATCGATCACTAATATCTAATTTACATTAGTTCAAAGTTACTTTTATTTTAAATGGGAAACTTTTTAGATATTTTGAGTGCAAACATGGAAAGTTAGTTTTGGCAAGCTTGCCAAAACTCTGACACCCTAGACTTCAGCAGTAAATATTACATCAGGATTGTCGCTGATTAACCGGAGGGGGTGGGAGAAAGAACTTAACCGGCCCCTGCCTCTCTCCCTCTAGACTCTCAGTTTGAGAGCCTACGCATGTTGACATTGCATCCGATGGTCTTGAGTTTGTGCAATTATATAAGATACATATACTAGATGGATCGCTATGATATACCTTCATTTTGTTTGAAGTACCTTCCATCTTAAATGGCTACCTTTACAGATATTTGTGGTGAAATCATGTCACAGCAATTTTAGCAAGCCCGTCTAAATTATGAGACTGTTGGCTTCAGCAGGAACAGGTTCCATTAAATAGACTGGGATTTCCCTTCTATGTTACAATGAATGCTTTATAAGTGTGTGGTGGGGGTGATGAAAATGGGAAATATTACACCTAGAGCAGGACTCGAACCCACATCTCTTTGCATTCTGGGGCAGTGTGCCAACCATTACACCACCTAGGCTCCCTGATATCAACACACTACCCATCCATACCTGTCTATGTGGCTCCTTGCCTGAGAGGTCAGTGCACTCTACTACACTCATCCCCTTGGAATTGTAAGTCGTTTAATGCTTACAATTACATACATACAGGCAACGCACTTACCCATACATACACAGGGTAGGTTCAACAACCATACAGCGTGTAGCTTGTACAGGATCATGGTCATGGCAACCAGTGTCATGGGGGTGATGGAAAAGGGAAATATTGCGCCTAGAGTGGTATTCAATCCCAGATTTCTTTGCATTCCGGGCCAGTGTGCTAACCATTACACCACCTAGGCTCCCTGATATCAACACACTACCCATGCCTACCTGTATATGTGGCTAGTTGCCTGAGAGGTCAGTGCAGACCACTACACGTGCATTAGTATCTAAATTGGACCTGAAGGATCAAATCTAGCTAAGTGCTTTTAAAAAAGAATAATCTGATGCTTTCACCGGAATATGCAGCTTTAATCAACGATTGTCATAAACTTTTGTTATTAAAAGAGTTGCTCAGTCTTCACGATGCCTTTTTCAGGAATTCACAATAGACATCTACATGCGTCAGTTCTGGCAGGACCCCCGGCTCGCCTACGACCCTCACCTGCCTCCCGTTATCATTCCACCCAAGTCCATGGACCAGGTAGGTCAAGTCATGTGATCAATGCGCAAAGTGATGCGTGACACTGAGTCAAGTAGCAAAGCCTATTTATAAAGTGATTTGCAGCATTGAGTCAAGTCGCAAAGCCTATCTATAAAGTGTTCCGTGACATTGAGTCAAGTCGCAAGGCCTATTTATAAAGTGGTCTGTGACACTGAGTCAAGTCCCAAGCCCTATCTCTAAAGTGATCTGTGACACTGACTCAAGTCGTAAGGCCTATTCCTAAAGTGAACCGTGACACTGACTCAAGTCGCAAGGCCTATTCATAAAGTGATCTGCGACACTGAGTCAAGTTGCAAGACCTATTTATAAAATTAGCTGCGACACTGTGTCAAGTCACAAGGCCTATTTATAAAGTGATTTGCAAAATTGAGTCAAGTTGCAAAGCCTATCTATGAAGTGTTCCCGTGACACTGAGTCTAGTCGCAAAGCCTATTTATAAAGTATCCATGACACTGACTCAATTCAGGAAACCTATTTATAAAGTGATCCGCTACACTGAGTCAAGCCAGTTGGTTAATTTGTTATATAACACTGAGTCAAACCAAATGGCTAGTTTTGTAATATGACACACAACACTGAGTCAAGGCCTGGTGGCTATTTACCATATGTATATATATTAGTGTATTAATATATGTTGAATGTATCAACTAGTGTGCCCCCAAATGGCATTGGCAGGATGAGTCACTCATCCTGTAGTTCTTGTCTTCTCCGTCAGGTTTGGACCCCCGACCTGTTCTTCCCTAACGAGAAGTCGGCCTCCTTCCACCAGGTCACCGTCCCAAACCGCCTGATGCGGATCTATCCCAATGGCTCGCTCGTCTACAGCGTCAGGTAGGGTGCCACTTCTTAAAGTTGTAGGTCTCCCTAACCTTGTCTACAGTGTCAGGTAGGGTGCCACTTCTTAAGGTTGCAGGTCTCTTTAACCTTGTTTACAGTGTCAGATAGCGTGTCACTTCTTAAAGTTGTAGATCCGCCTAAGCTTGTCTACACTCTCAGGTAGGGTGCCACTTCTTGAAGTTGTACACATGCTTACCCTCTTCTACAGCGCCAGGTAAGGTGCCACTTCTTACAGTTTAGAAATGCCTATTATGTTCCACATCGGCATGTAGGGTGCCACTTCTTACATGTATAAGCCTGCTTGCTCTCTTCTACAGTGTCATCTAGGGTGCTACTTCTTAAAGTTGTAAACATGCCTACCCTCATTTACAGTGTCAGGTAGGTTGCCACTTCTTACATGTGTAAACATGCTTATCCTCTTCTACAGCGGTAGGTAGGGTGCCATTTCGTACTGTTGTAGGTCTCCCTAACCTTGTCTATAGTGTCAGGTAGAGTGTCCCTTCTTACAGGTGTAGACATTCCTACCCTCTTCTGCAGCATCAGGTACCACGCCACTTCTTAGACATGTATGTCTGCCAAACCTTGTCTACAGCATCAGGTAGGGTGCCATTTCTTACAGGTGTAAACATGCTTACCCTCTTCTACAGTGTCAGGTAGGGTGCCAGTTCTTACATATATACGTCTGCTAACCTTGTCTACAGCATCAGGTATGGGGCCACTTCTTACATGTGTACGTCTGCCTAAGATCATTTACAGTGTTAGGTCGGTTGGTTGGTTGATTGTTGGAGTTTGACATCCTGGCAACAATCCACCAGCCCCATGACCTTATGTCCCACTTGGTCACATTATCCTGACACTGAGCCAACCAGTCCTTTCCCTATCCTAATAATGCTGAGCACCTAGCTACGAAGCGACAATTCAATATATAGTCATTAGTATAAGTAAACCAATGTTCAAACCCATAGGTTCGAATCCCATGCTCTACCAAAACGGGAGATGGACGCTCAACTCATTCAGCCATCCCGTCTGGTCAAACTAAGGTGTGAATCCACTAAGTCAGGATGGTCCATTTGGGTCCTTCAGCCCGAGGGTGGAATGTATATGCTTCTGCTGCCATTGAATACTAGGGTGCAGGACAAAGGAGAGAATGAAGAGGGCAATGACAACAAATCCTGACCACACTGGTGTAGTCTATAGCAAATACCCTATAATACTAAGACGGCTCACTCAGCCTGTACTGTGTAATCAAAATGATCAAACCCACCACTTGGTGCGCTGGCTGTTCTCTTGTGTAAACAGTTGCTATATTATATGTATAAATGTATATATGAATGTGAAAGATGTGTTATGGGAATGATGATGATGATGCTGATGATGTGTATTAGTTCATTGCAATTTCATATTGATGTGTATT
The DNA here is from genome assembly GCA_030323885.1 of Branchipolynoe longqiensis. Taxonomy (NCBI): domain Eukaryota; kingdom Metazoa; phylum Annelida; class Polychaeta; order Phyllodocida; family Polynoidae; genus Branchipolynoe; species Branchipolynoe longqiensis. The sequence goes on along the minus strand of CM059191.1, from coordinate 103,004,655 downwards.
CATACTTACCTATCTCATGTATAATATAATTGTATGTGTTTACATGTGAAACACCAACCAGCAGCCGGGCTGATGAAACCCACCACAAGGCGGCACTGCAAAATTTACATTACCATGGGAGAGATAGGGAGTGAGCCGTCTTAGTATTATAGGGTCTTTGTCTATTGTCATGTTGCCAGACAATTGTGTACAACTACCACCAGAGATAAGAGTAACTCATCTCCCAATACCCCATACTTGATTGCAAACTGGTTAAAACACCCGCACACCACTTGTAAATAGTGGTTAGTTAAAGTTGTGTAGTGGTCTGCACTGACCTCTCAGGCAAGTAACCACATAGACAGGTAGGCGTGGGGAGTGTGTTTATATCAGGGAGCCTAGGTGGTGTAATGGTTAGCACACTGGCCCGGAATGCAAATAGTTGTGTTTAAACCACTCTAGGCACAATATATCCCATTTTCATCACCCCCATGACAGTTGCATAGTCTGATGGTTTTGAAATTTAGTATTTTTTCTGAGATAAATATATTAGATCGATCACTAATATCTAATTTACATTAGTTCAAAGTTACTTTTATTTTAAATGGTAAACTTTTTAGATATTTTGAGTGCAAACATGGAAAGTTAGTTTTGGCAAGCTTGCCAAAACTCTGACACCCTAGACTTCTGCAGTAATAGGTTCTGTTAAATTGACTCAGTGTTGCCTTATACGCATAAACAAATGCTTAATAAGTGCATCAGTATCTAAGTTAGCTATGTAAAATCAAATCTAGATAATTGGTTTGGTTTTGAAAATTTGAGGATTTCATCGGACTATGCAGCTTTAGTTGGGCGCTATGATTGAGGGACACCCAAGCGAGCTGTGCTATGCTGTGTGATATACATATATATATACCGCAGCTATATAGCACGCCGGTGCTTAAATTGTTGATGCTGGGTGAGGTTTCCTGACCATTGTATACAAGACGACAAGAGAAAGTGAATCTGTGGCGGTTATTATCAGGGTCATTTACAAACTAGCAGGGGAGCCTGAACTTCTTGGTAACTTTTAGAATACATTATTACAATTATTATAGCGGCTGTTTAAACCGGATAAATACGATTTTAAATGCCACACTTGTTAAATAACACACGATGCCCAGTTTGATGCCGTTGATTATGTCCAATATACTATGTCACTCTTACTGACTGAATATGTGGATGTTATGTCATAACAGCTATCTAGCCTTGGCATCCCTTTAGTTATATCACGTTATTTAACACCTGTATAATATGGCATGGCTATATGTCAATGGGATGCTGTGTAATATGAAATAATTATATAACACCAATATATGGTGTAATATAGATGTTCCATAACACTGTTGTATTTTGTAAACACGCCAATATATCTCTACTATTCTGCATGACATGAACAGGTTTTATATCACTGATCAATATAATAATATAGCATGGCTACCTAGCATTATTATGATGTAATATAGGATGATTACAGAGCAATGATATGCTATGTACTGCTAGTCGGTGAAACTGTCATCCTTTTAAATATAGCATAACTACATTTAATTGCAATGTCGTGTGACATCACATGGCTATATAACATTGTCATCCTTTTAAATATAGCATAACTACATTTAATTGCAATGTTGTGTGACATCACATGGCTATATAGCACTGTCATCCTTTTAAATATAGCATAGCTACATTTACTTGCAATGTTGTGTGACATCACATGGCTATATAACACTGTCATCCTTTTAAATATAGCATAGCTACATTTACTTGCAATGTTGTGTGACATCACATGGCTATATAACATTGTCATCCTTTTAAATATAGCATAGCTACATTTACTTGCAATGTTGTGTGACATCACATGGCTATATAACACTGTCATCCTTTTAAATATAGCATAACTACATTTAACTGCAATGTTGTGTGACATCACATGGCTATATAACATTGTCATCCTTTTAAATATAGCATAACTACATTTAATTGCAATGTTGTGTGACATCACGTGGCAATATAAAATTGTCATCCTTTTAAATATAGCATAGCTACATTTACTTGCAATGTTGTGTGACATCACATGGATATATAACACTGTCATCCTTTTAAATATAGCATAACTACATTTACCTGCAATGTTGTGTGACATCACATGGCTATATAACACTGTCATCCTTTTAAATATAGCATAGCTACATTTACTTGCAATGTTGTGTGACATCACATGGCTATATAACACTGTCATCCTTTTAAATATAGCATAACTACATTTAACTGCAATGTTGTGTGACATTACATGGCTATATAAGAGTGTCATCCTTTTAAATATAGCATAGCTACATTTACTTGCAATGTTGTGTGACATCACATGGCTATATAACAGTGTTATCCTTTTAAATATAGCATAGCTACATTTACTTGCAATGTTGTGTGACATCACATGGCTATATAACACTGCGATACATTTCAATGGCTCATGGTTGTATAAGACTGATGTGGTGTGTTATATGGCATGGCTATATAGCAGTGTTATACTGTTTATTATAGAATGTCTAAACATAGTTGTTATTGTGTGTGGCAAAAGCATAGCAGGGCAATATATGATGTGTATGCTATTTAATTTAAGAAGGCTATTTAATACTTATATTTAGTTTAGTATAGCATGGCAATAACACTACGCTATGTGGTTTACTATATCCTGGCCATATCATAGTATTATCCTAATTATTATAGCATAGTTATATAATCCTGGTATGCTGTTTAAAATAGCATGGTCATAGAGCAAATGTGTGTTCTGTATAGAAACATGCCTGCAAACTTCGCATACCCAATAACTTACAGACAGTGAGGCAAATAGATCAATCACACAGTGGTGCATAACCAGATGCCGCTAGATCGGTCAGCGTCCAAGTCAGCTCCCACTCTTTGTGGAAGTATTTCCTATAAAATATAGCCATTTATATGCAATGCCTTTGACAAGTCATTGCTTTTTATAATAATAGTCTGATAGTATCAGAAATATTCGTTTTAATCTGTTGGCGTGGCTACTTTAATAATTCCCAATAGAAGAAACGCACGTAGCCAAAGCCTAAAATCACTCTTTTACGTTGAGATGCATCAAACTTTTCGGCGCTGATGGCAAAGTTGGACATATACGTACCGTATACATAGCATATGACCAACGTATGGCAAATGTATGGCTAATGTGCCTCTTGGTGAAAAAACGTTTGAATTACGCTTACGGTACGTTCGTAGAATGCCGGTGAGTGTTATATACATTACTTGATAACCAGAACATCAAGACACTGTGGAGAAATCAAAACGTGCGTTAGATGTATGTTAGACGTACGTTATCCATACTTTGTCAGTACACAGACTGTACCTTGCCACTGCCTTTAATGTAGGTTAACATAGTGCAACATAGTGAACAATGTATGTCTAACGTATGTCTAACATACATCAATGTATACATAACATATGACTGACATAACACCCATACGTTGTCATACATCAAAGGTTTTGTGCATGCAACAACACTTTTGTGACCCCCTAACGGGCATAGACGTATGTCAATGTACATCGACGTTCCTCGACGTATATTGACATTCCCATAACGAGCGCGTAATGCATTCAGACGTATCCCAATCTAGCGGCAAAAATCACTTACATCGGCATACCTTTATGCGATGCGTCATAATGTGGGAGCCCCTTAACAAAGGTTAGCTTGTTTGCTTGGGTTATACGTCATATGGAAGAATTATTTATATCTGTGTATCAATATGCGATACACAGATTAAGTTAGATTGATATGTACAGGTTTGACGAGAACTTCCGCCCTAGTCTCCATTATACACAACGATGGAATAGAGGGAGTCATGGTGGTGCACACTTGTACATGGTCACCTCTGAGCCATTTTGACCTGACTAGTTCCGGACCAAGCAGGCGCACAAGTCATTTGTTGCTGACACCCACAAACAAAAGTTTGTTTTATTTAACGACGCCTCTCGAGCATATCAAGTTTTATCATCGGCTATTGGATGTCAAACATATGGTCATTCTGACATATTCCTTTGGAAGAAACCCGCTACCACCACATAGGCTACTCTTTCCGATTAGCAGCGAGGGGTCTTTTATATGCACTTTCCCACAGACAGGACAGCAAGTACCACAGCCTTTGATGAACCAGTTCTGGACCACTGGTTGGAACGGATAATAGCTCAAACTGCAAATGTGTCTGCTGAGCAGGATCGATTGGATGACCCACAACTTCATGGGTGGAAACTCTACTGCCTGAGCTACGTCACGCTCCTTGGTGCTGCCATCCCGACCTAACACTGTAACAGCAGCGGAATTATAGACAAGTACATAATTACAATCAAGAAAACAACAATACTGCAGCGCACCATTGTTAATATTACATTATAACATATTATGCAATATGAGCTAAAAGGGTGTGGCCACAAGTCTAAAGTTGCCAAGTCTCCCGATTTGGTGTGAGATCTCCCCACAATATAAGAAAGTAACCCCAATCTCCGGATATATCACTTTTAATTTGTAATCTCCCACCAAAGATTCATTTAAGCTATTTAACAAAATATTATTTCTGTGCACATTTGTCATCAAAATGCACCAGAAAGCAGCGTTTTGTATCACTTTTGTGAAAATGTACCCCTGTGGCATGGACCAAAAGCCCCCCCCCCCCACCCCCCGTCATTGTTGGTGATTAGGAGCGGTCCTGGGGTCTTTAGCCCTGATAGCGCAGAAACTGGTATGGCGAGAATCTGACACCATGTAAAACAAGACGTCTTGACATGTTGAGTTATGTACAGCGAGTGACTCTTTATTAGGGATCAAGGTACAACTACCGGTGGTCACATGACCTGCTAGCGTTTGGGTACTCAGCTACATATATGTTACACCCCCCCCCCCTTTTGGCCATGCTAATTCTCCCTGAATGCAATTTGTGTATTGGCGAGACCTACCAACTCTGCTACTGGTACCAACTACATCTGCTGGTTGTGGTTGAGTGATCCAGTACTCGCATTAGTTAGACGCGGATGGGATTCGAAGTCCCGACCTTCAGCACGGAAGCCTGCGCTTTACCGATTCTCCCAAAGCCTCCGCTGTAAACTATTGAACTCCCCCCTACCACCCACCCCAATGGGCCCCCCCTCCCCTGCCACCACCCATAACCATCATGAACAAACCATCAACACATCAAACATCCTACACAATTATCAATCTATTTAAACACATTGAACATTATATAAGACAGACAAAATGTCTTGTCAACTCTAAACTTAAAGTTGCATGGTCCGAAGGTTTTGAGTTTCTCTCATTTTCTGAGCTAAATATATTAGGTTGATCATTATAATCTACCTCAGTTTAGTTTGAAGTAACATTTATTTTAAATGGCAAACTTTTGAGATATTTGAAGTGCAAACGTGCTAAATTAATTTTGGCAAGCTTGCCAACACTCTAACACCATAGGCTTCTGCAGTAACAGGTTCTATTCAATTGCCTCAATATTCACTTATAAGTGATGACAAATGTTTAAGAAATGCATCAGTATCTAAGTTAGATATGTAGAATCAAATCTAGATAATTGTTTTTGTTTTGAAAATTTGATGTTGTCATCGGACCATGCAGCTTTAACTTGTTCTATAAGAGAAAAAATGTAATCCACAACGATTGTTTGAGTTGCCCCGAGTATACACCTACCCAGTGCTGCTCCCCATTTTTACATGAACTACAGTGACTGGTGCTGTACGGGAGCCACTCCCTTAATTCTACAGGATCGGTGCTGTAACTAATACAGCACTGATCAAACTTAGATTATTGAGACTGTCATTTCCAATAGTAAGATGGCTGGAAGACCAGTGCACCAGGTCTGACAAATGTCATATTCAGATGAATAAATACTTTACCAAAAAAAAAAAAAAGGCTATTTCACTGACAGGCAATGATCAAATTTGTTGCATTAAATAATATCCATGTACCATTCACGTCAATTCGAAAAGGAGATTGAAGTTATATTTAAATATACCATTCAACAAGGCGTTGCAATAGTGTGTGCCAGACGCACTAAGTGCCTCTTGTGATGAGATTAGCCAGTGAGGTTCGGGTGGGTGTTTGGATTGTAGCTACATGAATAGTTAATTGGGTGAATTAAGGGGAACTTTCAGGCAGCCAGTGCCAATTGACAACACAAACGTGGATTCTGTGCCTGCATATTTAACGTGTAATGACACTAAGCGATGGTATTTCGAAACGAGACGGCATTCTGTACCGACATGCAAGTTGCGCTGCATCCGCCTCTATGAGCATACCCTATCTGAATAAACACCGCAAAGGTTGCTTGGTTGTTGGAGCTTTACATCCTGGCAACATCTAAGGTCATATCAGGGTGGGTAACGACTTGTGACAGTGCACACTGATGATTAATGTATAGTGCTCCCCCACTGGGAGACCAATCCAGCAGCACCATGACCTGATATCTCACTCATTCACATGATCTTGACAACAAGCCAACCAGTCTTTGCCATATCCTAATTATGCCGAGCATCTGACTGTGAAGTGACAAGTATCAATGTTAATTATCATTGGTTTGAGTCGACTTGGAATTGAACTCGCAACCTTCCGAACGGATTCGACCACCGCGCTTGGTCACATCGCAACGGTTCGGTGAGCGGTTTGGGTGGGAAACCTCGGAAACTAATTAGAGCATTATGGTTTTGCGGGAATCCTTAGGGCTTACTGCTTCAGGGGAATCGGGAAGCTGTGACGTCACCAGGAATTGTAATTTGGTAAAGGTGCTGGCTGACTACGATTGTGGGAGGTCATGGGTTCCAAACCCGGCTGAGTGAAAGTAATGACTTACAAAATTGATACGTGTTTGTCATTACTCGTGTGATGGACAACATTCTGCTCTGTCTGAGGAATAACACACTAATGTTAAAAGTCACTTCAAACGCTCGAACATAGATGGTATACCCTAGTGTATTCCAATACGGGTCACTGTAGTAGCCACATGTCGCTAGCCAGATGGGTCACATCTAACCGCCCGTGGGGGGTTGGGGGTTGGGGGTTGGGGGTTGGGGGTTGGGGGTTGGGGGTCACTAGCCATGAGTGGAACAGTCCCCCCTCAGAAGTGTTCCGACAATGAATATAACCCAATATACCTTACACTGGGTCAAGTCTTTGAATACGCAGTCAAAAAACTGATCCTTGTCGTTACCTACCACGGCAGGTGGCATTAGAATAGGGCAAGGACTGATTCGCTCAGTATCAAGATAATGTGACTGAGTGGGATATCGGGCCATGCTGTTGGCGGCCTGGCTTCCCAACTACTACAAGATTGCGATGAGTGCGTACAAGTTGGTGCCCGTCATAACAACTTAGATCTTCCTTTGCTGGAATCTGAAACTCCAACAGACAAACAAAATAAAACATGTTTTACCATTTAGATACACTTCCCGTGTGGATCTCTGCTAACACACTTCTCCGTGATTATTTGCGACGGCTGAGATCGCCGATGTCTGGCCCTGTACAGACTAGACGATCGATTGCGTAGAACCTCCGATGTTTTGCAACGTTAGATAAATCCCAGTCATCTGACATACCGCTAGCGGGCATCCACTGACACCCCGCGTACCACCCCCTCCCACACACACACTCCCCCATTCACCTTCAGCAGGCACTTTGGCTATAACCCCTCCCACACACACACACTCCCCCATTCACCCTCAGCAGGCACTTTGGCTAAAACCCCTCCCACACACACACTCCCCCATTCACCCTCAGCAGGCACTTTGGCTATAACCCCCTCCCACACCCACACTCCTCCATTCACCCTCAGCAGGCACTTTGGCTATAACCCCCTCCCACACACACACTCCCCCATTCACCCTCAGCAGGCACTTTGGCTATAGCCCCCTCCCACACACACACTCCCCCATTCACCCTCAGCAGGCACTTTGGCTATAACCCCCTCCCAGACACACACTCCCCCATTCACCCTCAGCAGGCAGTTTGGCTATAACCTCTCCCACACACACACACTCCCCCATTCACGCTCAGCAGGCACTTTGGCTATAACCCCCTCCCAGACACACACTCCCCCATTCACCTTCAGCAGGCACTTTGGCTATAGCCCCCTCCCACACACACACTCCCCCATTCACCCTCAGCAGGCACTTTGGGGTATAACCCCCTCCCACACCCACACTCCCCCATTCATCTTCAGCAGGCACTTTGGCTATAACCCCCTCCCACACACACACTCCCCCATTCACCCTCAGCAAGCACTTTGGCTATAACCCCCTCCCACACACACACTCCCCCATTCACCCTCAGTATGCACTTTGGTTATAGCCCCCTCCCACACACACACACCCCATTCACCCTCAGCAGGCACTTTGGCTATAACCCCTGCCACACCCACACTCCTTCATTCACCCTCAGCAGGCACTTTGGCTATAACCCCCTCCCACACACACACTCCCCCATTCACCCTCAGCAGGCACTTTGGCTATAACCCCCGCCCACACCCACACCCCATTCACGCTCAGCAGGCACTTTGGCTATAACCCCCTCCCACACCCACACTCCTTCATTCACCCTCAGCAGGGACTTTGGGTATAACCCCCTCCCACACACACACTCCCCCATTCACCCTCAGCATGCACTTTGGCTATAACCCCCTCCCAGACACACACTCCCCATTCACCCTCAGCAGGCACTTTGGGTATAACCCCCTCCCACACACACACTCCTCCATTCACCCTCAGCAGGCACTTTGGCTATAACCCCCTCCCACACACACACTCCCCCATTCACCCTCAGCAGGCACTTTGGGTATAACCCCCTCCCACACACACACTCCCCCATTCACCCTCAGCATGCACTTTGGGTATAACCCCCTCCCACACACACACTCCCCCATTCACCCTCAGCATGCACTTTGGCTATTGCCCCCTCCCACACACACACTCCCCCATTCACCCTCAGCATACACTTTGGCTATAACCCCCTCCCACACACACACTCCCCCATTCACCTTCAGCAGGCACTTGGGCTATAACCCCCTCCCACACACACACTCCCCCATTCACCCTCAGCAGACACTTTGGCTATGACCCCCTCCCACCCACACACTCCCCCATTCACCCTCAGCAGGCACTTTGGCTATAACCCCCTCCCACACCCACACTCCTCCATTCACCCTCAGCAGGCACTTTGGCTATAACCCCCTCCCACGCACACACTCCCCCATTCACCCTCAGCAGGCACTTTGGCTATAACCCCCTCCCACACACACACTCCCCCATTCACCCTCAGCAGGCACTTTGGCTATGACCCCCTCCCACACCCACACTCCTCCATTCACCCTCAGCAGGCACTTTTGCTATAACCCCCTCCCACACACACACTCCCCCATTCACCCTCAGCAGGCACTGTGGCTATAACCCCCTCCCAGACACACACTCCCCCATTCACCCTCAGCAGGCACTTTGGCTATAGCCCGCTCCACATTACACACTCCCCCATTCACCCTCAGCAGGCACTTTGGCTATTGCCCCCTCCCACACACACACTCCCCCATTCACCCTCAGCATACACTTTGGCTATAACCCCCTCCCACACACACACTCCCCCATTCACCTTCAGCAGGCACTTGGGCTATAACCCCCTCCCACACACACACTCCCCCATTCACCCTCAGCAGACACTTTGGCTATGACCCCCTCCCACCCACACACTCCCCCATTCACCCTCAGCAGGCACTTTGGCTATAACCCCCTCCCACACCCACACTCCTCCATTCACCCTCAGCAGGCACTTTGGCTATAACCCCCTCCCACGCACACACTCCCCCATTCACCCTCAGCAGGCACTTTGGCTATAACCCCCTCCCACACACACACTCCCCCATTCACCCTCAGCAGGCACTTTGGCTATGACCCCCTCCCACACCCACACTCCTCCATTCACCCTCAGCAGGCACTTTTGCTATAACCCCCTCCCACACACACACTCCCCCATTCACCCTCAGCAGGCACTGTGGCTATAACCCCCTCCCAGACACACACTCCCCCATTCACCCTCAGCAGGCACTTTGGCTATAGCCCGCTCCACATTACACACTCCCCCATTCACCCTCAGCAGGCACTTTGGCTATAGCCCGCTCCACATTACACACTCCCCCATTCACCCTCAGCAGGCACTTTGGCTATAGCCCCCTCCCACACACACACTCCCCCATTCACCCTCAGCAGGCACTTTGGCTATAACCCCCTCCCACACACACACTCCCCCATTCACCCTCAGCGGGCACTTTGGCTATAGCCCCCTCCCACACACACACTCCCCCATTCACCCTCAGCAGGCACTTTGGCTATAACCCCCTCCCACACACACACTCCCCCATTCACCTCAGCGGGCACTTTGGCTATAGCCCCCTCCCACACACACACTCCCCCATTCACCCTCAGCAGGCACTTTGGCTATAACCCCCTCCCACACACACACTCCCCCATTCACCCTCAGCGGGCACTTTGGCTATAGCCCCCTCCCACACACACACTCCCCCATTCACCCTCAGCAGGCACTTTGGGTATAACCCCCTCCCACACACACACTCCCCCATTCACCCTCAGCAGGCACTTTGGCTATAACCCCCTCCCACACACACACTCCCCCATTCACCTTCAGCAAGCACTTTAGCTATAGCCCCCTCCCACACACACACTCCCCCATTCACCCTCAGCAGGCACTTTGGCTATAACCCCCTCCACAAACACACTCCCCCATTCACCCTCAGCAGGCACTTTGGCTATAACCCCCTCCCAGACACACACTCCCCCATTCACCCTCAGCAGGCACTTTGACTATAACCCCCTCCCACACACACACACTCCCCCCTCCACATTACACACTCAAGTTGGAAAGTCCGATTAAAGCATCACATTTTTCGAAGGCAAAGCGCTTATCTAGATTCGGACCAATATTGTTATCTAACTTAGATTCTGGTGTACTTATGAAGTTATTAATGCTACATAGAAGAGTGTACTAACTCAATCTGTACATGTCCTGGGGCCATATGTATGAGTCGGTGTTAGCGAGCTAAACCCGTGGGTAGCGGCGATCTCCAGGTTAGCGGCGAAAAGTTGGTATGTATGGAGCAGTGTTACGGAAACACCGCGAGCTTAAGGGCGGCTACGCTAACCCCAACCCATATCAAGGTTACCGTCGGTGTTAGGGACCAATTAAGCCCAAATCTATTCAATGCCATCATATTTAACAGAATTACATACTCAAAATGTAAAATTTCATTAAATTAACCCTAAAATCATCGGCGGCGATATACATATTGTCGAATCAATGAATGTAAACAAAACAAATCGCCACCGCTGCCGCCACCGAATCGGCGGCTATATATTAGGCCCAAATCTATTCAATGGTATCATATTTAACAGAATAAGATACTCAGGAAGTGAAACTTGGTCAAATTAACCACAAAATCAAAATGTTATGAACGCTCCCGCCAAATTTGGGTCAAATAAAACCAATAATCGAACCGATATTAACGCCGCCGCTGGCACTGAATCGGCGGCCTATTGTCAAATAGTGTTGCTAGCCGGTAACAGGCTCAGAGGGATTTTCCAAATCTATAAATAACTTATAGGTTAGCTAACACCACTGCACTTTGGCACTGTACATACTCCGTGACCCATTTCCCAACACTGGCTTTAGCTAACCCAAATGCCACCCTAGGATATGACACTGGAGCCGATAAATAATTCTTCATGTATACGGCCCCTGTGTATGCATGACGCGGTGTTAGCAAGCCAAAACTGGTTTTGGCCGGGATTTCTGGGTTAGCGGCGAAAACTCAGTACGCAAGGAGTGGTGTTAGCGCAAACACACCGAGTGTAAGCTAACACCGCGTCGTGAATATGGGCTGGTCTCTTCGTCTAACATGTGTAAGTTATCAGTGTATCATCTGTAAAGCCCCAGTCACACCTCCCCGGATTGAGGAAGCGGACAGAAACCGGACACTGTCCGGTGAAATACAGCAATGTCCGGTTGATATACGGTAGGCATCCGGCATATCCGTTCTATCTCTGGTGGTGTCCGGCGGTGTCCGGTACAAGTTTTGAACATGCACAAAACTTGTATCGGACACCGCCAGACTGACATGTACGGTTGGTGTCCGGTTTAAGTTTGTTTTGTCCATTTTGTCCGGTTGATGTCCGGTACCCATCCGTTACGTCTCTGGTTTGCTTCCTGCAGAGCCCGTTGACGGTGCTGCGGGAATTCGGTCAGTATATGTTTTTGGTGCGTCTGTGATCAGTCCGGTACATGTCCGTTTGGTGTTCGGGCCGTTCGTTTGACATTTGGTTGCCGTCCGTTTCTCGTCTGGTTCTCATCTGTTGGCAATTCATTAATGTAAGTTCCTTGTCCGTTTAGCGTTCGTTTCGTCCAGCGGCCTTTGACCCATTTCGACAAATTTTGATACCGAACACCACCGGACTAGACAATTCTTTGTCTGGTGGTGTCCAGTACTTAGTCCGGTAAGGTGTGACTTGGGCTTAAGGGTCATGTCGTCGCATTAAGTATTATTTGTTAATAAGGGGCAGTGGGAAGACAACCATTAATGGTCAAACTATCCCTTCCAACAATTTGATATTATCGTCAACATATGAATATTTATTTATTGTCTCTGGAAAATGTAATCAAATATGTCTATGTCTAATGTGTATATATCTATGACATCAGAATGTTGTCAAACACACCAAAATGAATGTGGAATCCTTCCACTTCAAACTTATCCCAAAGTTAGTCATTTTGAATGAAAGATACATCAAAGTAAAGTAACATCAATTGTAATGATCAACCTTGTATATGGGTCATTCTTTAAAACTGGGCACCACATATTTGGTTTCCACATTATATGCTGATAACTGATAACTTGTTCATTCTTTTATTGATTGCAAGTCAAATAATTATTGTATCCTCTGTGTAGTAAGTATGTTAGCAATAGTACATTTATTGAAGCTATCCCAAGAAAGAAATTAAAAGTTTACTTATATGATTTTGTGCTAATGTGAAAAAGTGAAAATTTACACATTTACACTATGGATGTAGCCAAACTTTTTTTCAACATATTTTTCCAGTTTTTTTTTGGTAAGTCATAAACTTGTCTGCTTAAGAGTAATCAATAAAATCTTGTTTCACTATGTTGTATATGTTAAAATGAGGTTCTGGATGTGTCTTTGATTTTCATGTTACACAAGTGATATTATTAATGTATTGTTCTAATTCAAAAAGTGAAATTCATATTTTTCAACTCTGACATATGCATAGCATACAAATGTTCATAGGACATTGGATTAGGCTTTTATTTGAAAGTTTTTCTTTATATTATTTGGAAGATTTTCACTTTTGGTTTCCATGTCACACTTTCTTGCCCAGTTTTATAGAATGGCCCATATATCCATCTCAGGAAATGATAGAGTTGCAAAACCATCGGACTTGGCAACTTTAAGAAAGCTGACTGGCGCCAAAGCTGGTATCCACCGTGGCTCGGTGTCGCAATCACGCTGCGGCACTTGTAGTTTGTATATGGGTCACTCTCCTGAAAACTGGCCAGAAGTGTCACATGGAGAGTTAAAATTTAATATTAGAATTTTTTACATTTTTTGGTTGCAAATGAAACCTGGAAATCTCCCCTTTCATTCTATGTAAAATATAAATTGATGAGATAAAAAATAAAGGTGTAGTCCATGAATAAGATATCTCTTATGGCAGTATAACATGTGCGTCACACGTGTAACACATGTTTAGGACACCACACAGTCTGCTTAATAAATATCTAATCAGAATTAAATAATATCATATTTAGAAGCATATTAATCATGGCATAATATACAGAAATATCTAGTGCTTATATTGATAAAACAAAGCAATTCCCAGCCATGCTTTATTCAATGAATAATTAGTGTACAATATTTGTGTGGCATCCAGACACAACGGTTACACGTGTGACGGAAATTGTAATGTTATTTTATAACAGATCACGACGATTGTGGTCGCGTAGATCTCCACAGCAGACCCATCCATCAAAACCTGGCGAGGAATTAAAAAAAAATAATACTGGCAGACAAATATTGCTGAACAGATACCACTTCCCATGTTTTTACTTTTTGTTATATGAGAGGCATTGCAAGCGCCCCAGCTGGTAAAGTGACATCCGACCAACATTAAGCTGATGTCGAAACCCAGTTTTATTGTATTACCTCATTGACAGGAAGTCTGATTTAACATTATCCAATGATGACATGCCTAAAAGCCCGGTCACATGCACGTTAGTGGACGTATTTAAGCGTAGTGGAGGCTAACATAGTTGAACGTAGTTGAACGTAGTTGAACGTAGTTGAACGTAGTTGAACGTAGCTGAACGTAGTTGAACGTAGTTGAACGTAGTTGAACGTAGTTGCACATACCGGCATCCATGCCATAGCGTATTTATCTGTACCCCAAAAAGGCCCTACCTTAACGTTTTTCACCGTAGTTTAACATACTTACACCACGTTTGACCTACATTAATCTATCCTACATTCAACTACGTTCACTAACGTGTATGTGACCAGGACTTTAGACTCTGAACTGAATTTGTTTCGAATGTCCATCATACATCACTGTAATATTATATTTCTGATACTAAATCGGTAGAACGCAGGCTTCTCGTGCAGGTCGGGAGTTTGAATACCAGCGGAATAAAACCAATTACTTATCAAATTGATAGTTGTCGCTACCTAGCCTGACACTCAGTATTACTAGGATATGACAAGGACTGGTTAAAACTAAGTAAATACAATAGAACCTGGTAAAGCTGAAGCCAGACAAGGTCAGCCTTTTGACCACCAACATTAATTTTCAAAGTTTTCACTTAAAATATATTCAAAGTAGAGTGATTTGCAATCGAAGTTAGTTCAAGCTAAAGTGAGGTAGATTACAACAATCAACCTAATATATTTATCTAAGAAAACTACATGAACACAAAACCAGCGGACATTGAAACTTTAAAAACCTCCAATCGGCATCAGTTATCTAAAACCCATGCGTCCGACCTCTCCGATACCATGCTGACATCATTTAGTTAGCTGGGATATTTTATCGATCGAACACATTATTCTGTGTGAGCAGCCATTAATTGAAGCGTGTTTTGTGTTCTACTCTGAATTAAGGGACGACTGATTGTGGTTTCAAGGGACTACCATAGTAAGGAGTGATTGGGTGTGTTTAAAACAAAGCATGCAGACCGATGTAAAGAGGGGGCGTCTGGCCATGTGCAAATGAAGAGAGGAGGTTTGTTTACAGGCGTCGCGGAAATTAAAATAAAATAAATAAATAAAAAAAAGAATTAAAAAGATATTACTTTTTTTTTTTTAATGATCAAAGACAGATCAATAAACGGACACTCTGGTCTCATTCAAGTATTGGAACCGGATGTAGATGGCAGCGTCTAAAGCGGAAGTGGTTGGAATAGCGGGTGGAGTTCACTAGTGTAGAATTAAATACATATGATGGATTAAGGAGCTAAAACTGACAAATGTATTAGATAGATATATTATAGAGTGGGAAGGCAAAAACGATGGTTGTTTTCTGTCAAATACAATTATTGTTGTGCATTCAAGTCAAACTTTTTCAATTTCATATTGAGTAGGGAATTATATAGGGTGTATGGCAGCTTCACATAACACCTGATGTAGTTCCGGAGTCACAGTGTGGCTTCACAGGTAACCGGAGCACTGTGGATATGATATTTTGTCTCCGACAGCTACAATAAAAGTGCATTGAGCAGGACCGACCACTGTACATGCTATTTTTTTATTTCACTAAGGCATTTGATACAGTCGGGAGGTCCAGGCTATGGCAGGTACTGAGGAAGTATGGATGCCTAGAGAAGTTCACAACTATGATCAAGGCTCTACATACAGGAATGATGGCGAACGTTAGTGTTGGAGGGGAAGTCTCGGAATCGTTTGGGGTTACCAATGGGGTCAAGCAAGGTTGTGTACTGGCCCCCACGCTCTTCTCCATCTTCCTATCAGCAATGCTCGACAAGGCTTTCCGAGACATGGGGGTTGGCCTATATACAGTCCAGACAGAGTGCTGACCTATTCAATGTCGCACACTTCAGAGCGAAGACCAAGACTACTCAGATACTGGTGAGAGAGCTACTATTCGCAGATGACAGTGCACTGGTTGCCCACTCTGCTGAAGAGATCCAGAAAATAGTATATGCTTTCTCCGATGCATCAAAGAAGTTTGGCCTGAGGATTAACATCAAGAAGATGGAGGTGTTGTACCAACCCAACTCTACAAGAACCCGAGAGGAGGAGATCATGGTTGACGGAAACAAGCTGAACTCTGTTCCGGAATTCACCTACCTCGGAAGCACTATATCAAGTGATGGACGCATTGATGCTGAAATACAGAGGAGGATGGCCAAGGCTAGCGCATCTTTCAGCCGACTATGCCAGAGACTCTGGAACAACCACCATGTGTCCATTCGGGTCAAAGGCAAGATCTACCGGGCAATCGTGCTATCCACCCTACTATACGGAGCCGAGGCCTGGACAGTGTACAGACAACAGGTGAAAAAGCTGCATGCCTTCATGATGCGACATCTGCGTTCAATCATGAGGCTAACCTGGAAGGACAAAGTGACAAATATGGAAATACTCAAACGGACGGGGCTGCCCTCTATGGAAGATCTTCTGATCAAAAAGAAACTCCGGTGGACTGGACACCTCATGAGGATGTCAGCAGATCCTCTATTCTCAACTGTCTTCTGGCTACAGAAAGAGAGGGCGCCCTCGTCTCGGGTTCAAGGATACCATCAAGAGAAACCTGAAGCTGAGAGACATTAAGACCGACTCCTGGACGCAACTCTCACAGCAGAGAGCTAAATGGAGAGCGGCAGTCAAGTAATGAAAGCAGTCTTTGTCGCATCATGACTGACAGCATGATGGCAGCTTCTGGAAAAAAACCGGATTTGATTATCGGAATTCAGCTCAAACATGGCATTCATGGTTTCATTTCAGCCTAGATGGAATTTGACTCTTAATATTCATGGCCGTGTCCTTGGTCCACTTCACAGGTTCCCTTAATGTTGCTGAAGACTATGTCCCTGCATAGTGTATGTCACTCAGGGTCGCCGTAGTGAGTCCCCTCTACAAAGAACGAAGAACACCATAGTCTTCAGAGCTCAGAATGGAACTCCTTTAATGGTCATGTATACAGTATATATTCAAACTCTCGCCCATGCATCTACCCACAAAGCTCCGGGACGGGGCTGTCATGACATGCCCACACACTTCATTGTGTGGGAGGTCGATCACGCATTCTGGGTATCTCTGATGGCCCCAATTGACTTGTGACTTTCAATAGATCGGTCTGCTAATACATTTTCTTTACTGTATAGATACAACCAGGTGGGTGTGTAGTGGTTTGCACTCACCTCACCAGGTGAAGTGTCACACAGACATGTGGGTGTGTAGTGGGCTGCACTCACCTCACCAGGTGAAGTGTCACACAGCCAGGTAGGTGTGTAGTGGGCTGCACTCAACTACCCAAGTAAAGTGTCGCACAGACTGGTAGGTGTGTAGTGGGCTGCACTCACCTCACCATGTAAAGTGTCACACATACAGGTAGGTCTGTAGTGGGCTGCACTCAACTAACGGTGAAAGAAAGACAAATCCCTGACCTAAAAACGTACAGAAAATATCTGTGCAAAATAAAAACTGGGAACCCCAACTGAACTGCACCACAAGGGGGCAGGTGATATGTCACAGCCCACCAACTGGGCAACCCAGGGTGGGATAACCGGAAATATAAAAGCCAGATAACATATCCAACACCAATATAAATGAAATCAAATTCGAACAAACATAACTCAACCACCTATTACGTACAGACCTATGGACATGTAAATAAAATAGGCTAGTATAGAATTAAGTAGAAACAAGCAGAAAACTCTTCCCAAGAAAACCCCAAAACACTAACATAGAACCTTAAGAAAACAACTAACATAGTAATAAGAATAGAACAACAATTCAATGCCAAGAGGGCCCAAAACAACTAACATAGGCTACTAAACGTACCAACAGATTTATCTGCTACTGAAATGCAGACAATCAAATAACTTATCAGCAGCTACTGCTTGGTAAGACAACACCAACACTACAGCTGGCCAGCATTGAAAACAAGCCTGGTTACCCGGGCTTACATGCTATGGACAGTATAAATACAGCCTCAATAAAAATATTTAAAAAAACAAAGAAAACAAGTAAAGTGTCACACAGACTGGTAGGTGTGTAGTGGGCTGCACTCACCTCACCAGGTGAAGTGTCACACAGACAGGTAGGTCTGTAGTGGGCTGCACTCACCTCACCATGTAAAGTGTCACACAGACAGGTGGGTGTGCTGTGGGCTGTACTCACCTCACCAGGTGAAGTTTCACACAGACAGGTAGGTGTGTAGTGGGCTGCACTCACCTCACCAGGTGAAGTGTTACATAGACAAGTAGGTGTGTAGTGGGCTGCACTCACCTCACCAGGTGAAGTGTCACGCAGACAGGTAGGTGTGTAGTGGGCTGCACTCACCTCACCATGTAAAGTGTCACACAGACAGGTGGGTGTGTTGTGGACTGCACTCACCTCACCAGGTGAAGTGTTACACAGACAAGTAGGTGTGTAGTCGACTGCACTCACCTCACTAGGTCAATTGTCACACAGACAGGTGGGTGTGTTGTGGGCTGAACTCATCTCACCAGGTGAAGTGTCAGACAGACAGGTAGGTGTGGCTCAGATGCTAGTTTAGTCGGTTTTGTAAATAAACTCATCGATAGGTAACAGTCGGTATGTAGATTAAATCAGGGAGATAATCTGGTCAAATAGTCGGATGATTGACCTGGCATCGCCGCGACCTGTATTCGTACCCTACTCTGGGTGGGGTGCCGCTTATGCTTGCAATTCATCCGGCAACAAGTACCATAAACAACCACCAGGGTGCGCCACTACTTATTGACTGTCTCACGGGACTAAAAGGCGGGAATTGCTCAGTAGACCACAGCTGGCTGTCTCCAGGTTCCAGTGATCACTTGGTTTGTTGCCTACAACTCCCACAGGGGGTGCTCACGCACAGTAAGCAGCTGAGCACGCAGTAATTGGGACACCCTATTGTGATGTATGTAACAACCCGAAACCGAAACCCAAGCCGGGCCGCCGGCAGCAGCTGTGTGGAACCCGAATAAAGGCATTATGAAACTAGACGTCGTGGAGTAGAGTCGGTTCTTAATCAACATCACATGGTGTCAGATGCGAACCTGTGTGAACAATGGCACTGTCAGGCTTGAAGCCACCAGCACACCTAAACCTAGATGGGAATCTAGCGTCGAATTGGAGGACTTGGTACCACGCGTACAACATATACGCAACGGCAGCTGGAGTGCTAACACGGAGTGAAAAAGTGCAATGTTGTGTCTTTTTGCATGTGGCGGGAGCCGAAGCTCAAAAAATACACCAGGCCATGACATTCACCCAAATGGAAACAGACAGGATCGCACCTCTGAGAGAGGCATTCAGGAAGTACTGCGAGGGTAAAACAAACATTACGGTTACGAGATACAACTTCAACTCATATAACCAAGGCCAAGAATCAATGGATGCCTATATCAGGGAAGTTAGGCACAAGGTACGACAATGTCAATACGGCGAGTTGGAAGATTCGCTAATGTCCGACAGGTTGGTCAGTGGCGTGAAATGCAACACGCTACGCGATCGACTACTCCAAACACCGAAACTGACACTGGAGCTCTGCGAAGACATGTGTCGGATGAGCGAACATAAGGCCAAGCAGTTGACCGGTAGCAACGACATTGCCTATGGAGTGGATTTCATACGGCAGTACGACACCAAACGACAAACGGCAAGACAGTACGTGAACCAGCAACAACCACAGCACCGTCAAGCCGCCGGCAGACCGGAGCAGGGACGCGGCGGCAACAACACAGACATACGCAAAGACTGCGCGTGGTGCGGTTACGCGCACAAAAATGACAGAGACGCGTGCCCAGCCAGAGGAAAGGCATGCGCAGTATGCAAGAAAATCGGTCATTTCGCTCGCGTATGTCGTGGCAAAACAACGGCCATACACGAGATAGTGCTAGACGAACACGACAACACAGATATCGACGAGTTTGTGCAACAAGACGACGAGCTTTACACCAACATTCTCGAGTCCTATGCACCCTCAAAGTAACGGCCAGGTAGAACGACACGTACAAACGGTAAAACACATGATAAAGAAAGCACGAGACGAAAACAAAGATTACAACCTCTTTCTGCTAAATTACAGAAATACACCGTTAGCAGAAGTAGAGGCGTCGCCAGCACAACTGTTGATGAGCCGTAAATTAAGATCAAAATTGCCAATAACTAAAACATCATTACAGCCAAACGTAACACAAATAACCGAACAACAAATCGAACAAATACAAAACAAACAAAAGACAGCGTTCGATCGGCATGCAGGTAAGAAACACAAACAACTAAGCACAGGCCAGCATGTGAGATACGTCACGCATGAAGGAAAATGGCAGACGGGGGTCGTAAGCAAAACAAACAAAGAAAACGACAGAGATTATGAGATAGTCAATGAAAGAAACAACAGACTAAAGCGGAATCGCAAATATATATATCCAATTAAAAACAACGCGAGAAACGCAAACAACGAAAACCAAAACCACGTGCACCGAACAGAAAATCACCCGCAAGGCGCACACACACAACAAAAAAACTATAGGACCCGCCACGGCCGTGTAAGCAAACCCCCACCGAGATATGGACAGCAGTAAAGCAACATAAACAAGCCGGGATAGCAACACACCCGCGTGACTGATAAGAAACGTAGAACAGAAAGACTATCAATTACATGTACCGCATGTTCATACTCAAGATAACGGTGCCGACACCAGCACCAACAAGCAAAACAAAAGATAAGTGCACCAACTAGTGTAGCAATCTTGGTAATTGTGCACTAAATAACAGCATGACATTGTTCATATATATATATAGCGTAGTAGTAAGACAAGGGCGGCACATAACGCCGGATTGAACAGGAGAATTCAATCACACGTACATGTTAGTCTGAACCGTGATATACATCTAATCATGTAAGTCGAACATAACATTGTAATGTACCATTGTAATATAACATTGTAATGTATTATGTATGTTCTTTTGTAAAAAAAAAAAAAAAAAACACACAAAAAAAAAAAAAAAAGGGGAGCATGGGATGCGCCATGTAAGGCACAGTGGCCGGGGGCGCGAATAAAACACCCATACGAGAAATCCAGGAGCATGTACGAGATTGTTGCATTACAAGCAAAAAGACGAAAACTGTACAAGGTCAAACGCCAGAAACTATGCGGCATCACGCTAAGGGCCGATTGGCAGGTCAAACCAAAACTGCATGAACGAAAGTTAAGGAACTGTAAAAAGGGAGATGTGATGTATGTAACAACCCGAAACCGAAACCCAAGCCGGGCCGCCGGCAGCAGCTGTGTGGAACCCGAATAAAGGCATTATGAAACTAGACGTCGTGGAGTAGAGTCGGTTCTTAATCAACATCACACCTATTGGTTGGGCTACAATTAGTTCTGACAAGGATATTTAAGTCTAATAAGGCGCGGCGCACACTTCCAGCCAGCATTGTGTTGTTATCAAACACTGTCTCTCTGTTCATCGTCACTTCCGTCCGTGTTCAGGCTAAAAACGGACAATTTCCATTCTTTCCCTGATGAAACCATGACTGCAGGGTTTGAGCTGAGGCTGCCATCATACCGATAATCAAATCCATTTTTTGTGCAGGAACTGACACGTGCGCTATATACTGCACTACTCAAAATGAAATGTATATACTTTAGCTGAAAAGGCCAATAACTTCCATTTTAAAGAAAACAGCTGATATGGATTTATTGGTTTTGCACCCAAAATCTTTCCATTTTGATTAAATGATATGGCAATTCACTTTTAGGTCAGTGAATATAAAGGTTATGAAATGTGTTTACCACTACTGATGTGGGTCGTTCTCAGAAGCGGTCTACCAATACTGTGACATCAGTACCACAACATCAAAATGCTGTCAAAGTCCTATATACAAGCTTCCTCAATGTGTATTTCCTTTTGCATCTGAATAATTGAAAATAAATATATTCTGACATTTCTAAGTAGGTCAGATGATGCTCAGACCCAGTAAATAGCAGTATAGCATGGAAACCAATCTGACTCCAAAATCAAATATTTTCAACACACAGCTTGACATTTTTAGGACATTTCACATGCCACTTGCTTTATAAACATAGTAATAATAATTTGAAACCACATTGCTATGGTTTTGTCTTATTTGTGATGATTAAAGAGAAAAGCAGACATATATTAGCACGGTAACAGTCCAAGTGGAATCAACAATTTTACACAAATGTTTGGATCAAATTTCAATATTTAGGGACAATTTCAGGATTTATCTTTTACTATACCATAACTGGGTCCATGCATAGAGTGTCAAATGGGGTAAATAGTTCCTATACTGTATCTGTACTCAGTGTTCGATACAGAGTTTCATAGTACTTGCAAGTGGAAACGAAAGGTTACAATGTTAATGACTCCAGAAAAGGTTAACTATTTCATAATTTTTAAATTTTGTTTAGAAATAAATATCTTCAACTTAATGAAGACATTGTATATGACCATTTGAAGTGAAATGTGCTGTTGTTCAAAGGTTTTCATTAAGTTTGTGAGAACGCTGTTGATAATGTCACAAATTAGTGATGTCATTTTCTATTTATTTAGCTACATCCATCCATACATAATACACAATACCAACATTCACTTTTGATCTAAAATATCTCCCACATTATTAGGCTCAATGATGAAATCTAAATATTGACACTCCAATAATGGGTTTCTTTGAAATATGCATTTCAAGTAGACAACCTCGAGTGGTACACAGTTTCTGATAATGACCCATATACGCATATATGTATGTATATATGTATATACATATATTCATATGTATATGTGTATATATACGTCTGTAAGTATGCATTAAGCCGAAGGCAGTGTGGTGGATACAGTTTTTATTACTAAAGTCAATGTGGTATTATCTGGCTGGGCTACAAATGCCCTACCAAAATATAAGGAATAAAAGAGATATAAATATAAAACAATAAAAATAAAAATAAATAGTACAGGTGTGTATAGTCTTTCAGGCAGTGGCACAGTGAACAGCAGGTGAAAGCAGTGGGGTGTATATCACAGGTGGGTAGGCTGGTGGAATAGCCAAACCCCTCCTAGCGGGTTCGTCAAACCGGTGGGAGCGGGCAGCACCATGCGATTCCTACATCCGCATATATGAGTATATACATTGGTGTAAGTACGCATTAAGCCGAAGGCAGTGTGGTGGATACAGTTTTTTTTACTAAAGTCAATGTGGTAGTATCTGGCTGGGCTACAAATGGCAAGTCCCTAGGAACCTCCAGACAGAACTAACTAACCCCCCTGAGGCAAGAGGCCACCCGCATGTCAGTGACTATTCGCTCCGACAGACGACGTGCAATATACTTATAGATCGCGTCGGAAGACCAATCGCCCCTAAGCCGGATCTCGTCGATCGGGGCGCCTTGAAGGGCGAGGTAAGTACACTCGCCTCACCGCAGAGAATGGCATGAGAAATTCTCTCCGGCTAAGCCAGCTAGTGCAGCAAAGTATTTTATCGTAGACTGGAACGTAACGTATTCCAGGGGTGAATAGCCACCTGCCCGCGGGACCTGGAAGGCAGGCTCGTTGGGAGATACCTTGACTTGTGAGAAGTGCTTCTTCACCCAGAATACGGCGCACAGGTCCGTATTAGGCACGCAAGCGACAGGAATAAGCAACTTGTGTTCAGAGAACTGAATAGTCTTAGACCGGCGAACGGTCAGACACATTCCCAATGGATGAAATGAGAAATCAGAACGGAGTAAGACTGATTCAGAATTAGTTATCTGACATTTTCGCAACAGTGCCCTAAACCCGGTCAGTATGGCTGCGCGTGTTGCGACATGGCCTTCGCTACCAGACATATGAGAGAACATCCTAATCAATTCAGATGGCAACAAGAGGGGGGGGCAAGCTTAACTGTGCATCCCAACATGCGCTTAGCCCCGCCTATTATGCTTCGAATCTGATGCGATGCAAAGTCAATGGGCGCGCTGCCCTCAGATTTAAGAAACAAATTTAAGGCGCTTAAGTAGTTGGTGATAGATGAATATTTCAAAGTGCAGGACAACCAAACCATGTATATGGCAACCTGAGAAGGGGGGCAAGGCAAGGACGATAAGATTCCTTTAACTTTGTCTATGAAGTTGAAGTACTTCCGTAGCTGCATGGATCTGGTTGAGCGTGAATTTGTCGAATAGTATTGATCGCTCATAGCCTTAGCCGCCCCTCTCAAGAGATCTAGGCCTGCAACGAAAGGAGATGAACTTCAGGCAAACAGGGAGACGCAGCACAGTTTAGCGGTACAGTCTACCTCAGCTATGCAGGTCCTGCTAGAGGGCTCCCATCACCTGCTAAGGGAATCGCAGATTATATTATCCCTGCTGCTGATATATACAGATTTAATATCAAAATTAAACTGGACAGAGAGCCAAAAGAGCTCTTTGACATAGACCATGATCTGCTTATTAATGCACCTGCCTGTAGAGATGCGCACACCGTGTTATTGTTGGTCATGAACACAATGCAATGGTCCCTCCACAGGTGGCACCAATGGCGGGCGGCTGCAAGGACTGCCACATTTCCTTTACGTTAATGTGTGCGCCCTCGCAAGCCCAATTGCCCTCAGCATAATGATGGCCCACCTCGGCAAGCAGGTCTGGCTCCTTACTGAAACTGCCTACAAGCCAATCGCCCACATGGGTCACTCCAAAACCCCAGCATGACGCGTTGCTATAAACCGTGATAGAAATCACGTGAACACCTAAAATATTTGCATAACCGTTAAAGGTTTCAGCATAGTTTAACCACCAGTGCAGTTCAGAGCGGAACTGCGCGTTCAGCCTTAATTTATAGTACAGGTTCCTTAGCTGGCGTATACTCATATACTCTGGTGGAGAAGGAGCGGCCGCCGCGGACGACCGTAGCGCAATGGGCCACCAGGCCACCCAACTTTTCTAGTTCCTTCCGAGTAACGTTCCTGCAGCCCAAGAAGTCAAGGAGAATGTGCTTTAATTTAACAATTTTGTCAATAGGCAATCTCAGCTGGAGCATAACAGAATCAATTTCTATACCCAGAAACCTCGAACATTGGGAAGGGGCTAAAAGCTTAGGGTAGCTTAGATAGAAGCCTAAGCGGCGGAGAACAGAGATTACAATATATTGGTTACGTAAACATTCATCATAATCATCACCGAGGAGGGTGAAATCGTCCAAGTAGTTCACAATATGGGTAACGCCTTCCTTACGGGCGCAACGCATGACAAAATCAGAAATTCTGCTAAAAATGTAAGGGCTCGAGGAGAGCCCCATACACAGACGGTTGTCAACAAATCATTCATTCCCGCCACCGAAGTTCCATCTGATTGCCTGGCGAGGGCGGTCGGAAGGGTGAATATTAAGAGCCCTATAGGCATCCTTTATATCTATGCAGGTAATGAAGTCGCCCCATGCCATAACTTTCACCAAATCTCCCACTCCAAGATATGAAAGTTTTTTTGAAATTTCAGAAACATAGTTATTCACAGTTCGACCGATAGGCTTACTGCAGTCGAAGATTGTTCGGTAGCCGCCCCCAGTTGATTTTGGGACGGCAAAGATGTTGTGATTGGACAATGCTTCACCACTCGCCCGGCTCATATAACCACAGGAATGTTTGGTGCATAACTTTGAATCAATAAAACTGTTCTTGCTGCTCCTATTGCAATTACCTGTGTAAACTGCGCGACATGAAGGATTTATAACCTTAAAGCCAAAGATTGCCCCATGCAAAACAAACTCAGTGTCTGGGTCAATGTCCTCCCCGGCAAAGCAGTCACAGAAACAGCGGCATGGTTTGCATTGGGATAACTGGCTAGCTATGTAGTGAGTGAACAAGCAAGTAGCGTCAGAACATGCAGCAGTGACAGTAAAGGTCAAGCTTTCTTTGGAGTAAGTGTCGAGGGCGCTAACACAAAGGCCTTGCCCACAGGCCTTAACACTCAACCAACTAATGTCAACAGCTTCAAGGGCATAGCGTAGTAAGGGGTTGGATAGTTGGCATGGGGAGCAGAAACAGTCACCAGCGCCCCCCACGCCAACACGCGTGGTTATCACCGGCGCGCTGCAAAGGCCAAGGGAGTCTGATTTAACTGCGTCACGAGGGCAAACAATGGGAAAATTAGCGCCATTGGTATGGCTCACAATGCCTGTGCTGGTGAAGACTTGACTAGGGGCACCTACCTGGCGACAATTAGAGTTGCTGGGACACATACCCACTCCCATTACGTCAAAACAATGCACAAAATCGTCAGTACCAGGTTCAGAAAGAGGGGGGTGTCCAGCCACCGGCGATATGTCGAGGCCTGGGCGGGGGTCTGGGTCTGAAGCTACATAATCATTAGCCGCAAATACACAGTTGCAAACTTTTTTTCCAACGCCAACCCCGGCCCTTCGGCATTCATTCCTTATGACAATTTCCCCTATTGTGTGACTTGCTCCCACAGCGGGAGTACCGGTGGCTGAAATTGCATGTTTTTTCATCTCAGCTACAGCCATCTGTTTTATTGTAAGAGAAACAGGGCTTCTTCCCGTCTTTACAGGAAAGTTGACCAGAACTGCCCTTAACACCCTTGGTTGCGCCCTGACTATCTCTAGCTGACTTGGTCCGCATAAACTCGAAGGCATAATATTTAAGTGCTAGTTTGGGGTTCCCGTAACAGAAGACATCATAGCCCTCGGTGACGGCAAGTTTCCGGACTGCAAGGTCATACTTAGCATGGGATTGGTCCTGAAACTTCCCCGTTTTGGCCTTCCCATGTCATATGTTTAACGACGCGCCTCAGCTCCCGTAAGTCCAAATCCTTTTTGTCGAGCACCCAACCGCAACACAACTCCAGCACTTCGAAGGGGGACAATTTCTTACGGTCCTCCAAGTATCTACGCAGTGACCACTTACTGCGCCTCCTTCATTCACGGCTTGTTGTCCCGTCCGAGGTGCTTGAGCTTGATGAATGCCGGCGCCACCAGTTGTGAGACCCGCTTCTGCTCCGGCTTGTGCTCCGGCCTCTCTTGTGTTTGGCCGTCAGCTCGGCCGTTTCATCAGCCAAGTGGTGTTCGCGTCGGTCGAGTTCCGGGCAACATTCCCAACGCTGCAGAGCCCGTTCCTTTTCAGCTATCGCGGCCTCCCTCTCGTCCATCTCGCTGTCGCTTGGTGGCGCCTTAGATGTAGTTGGAGAGTGAGTCCCCTCCGCCATCGGTGAAGATCCGCTGTCGTCAGACATTGCACTCAATTTCTCCCACACCCGTTTGGAGTGCCTCGTCTGCATAATTGCCGTAGGGCAGTTGTCATTAACCGGACCCGATGAGTATGGCCGCACGGTCCACAATACATAAGTTTCAGCTGCGCCGAGAAGATTGATGTTGGGTGATGTAAAATGTTGCAACAAATTCAAAGTCATTCCAAGTATCCTGCAATTCTGTCCCTATGCATAGCTTGGTGCGTAATTGTCAGGATAAAAACAAATAAAATGATGTCATAAAGGAGTTAAAAGTTGTGTGTTGAAGCTATAATCGACAATCCCGAAAAACTTGGGTTTAGTACACATCGACGGTTAAATCGCCCTCATGCTAGGTGCAGTCTTGCTTAGCCTCTAAGTAAAAATAAATTGATAGTATATATGGCAGTTGCAGTCTTGTGTCGAAATTGTAATCAACAATCAGGCTCCCTAAGCCACCGATTATATGAATGGAATAAATAGATATATATATGGCAGTTGCAGTCGTGTGTCGAAGCTGTACTCGACAATCGACAACACGATATCCAAATACTTGGTTTAAATGCTCGTTGAGTTAAATCGAATAAAATAAATAAATATTAATGATTGCCGAATTGTAATCGACAACCAAGTCGTTCAAAGTAACTGCGCACATCGACAAGCTGGTGGCCTTCCTGCCAACCGTCGTCATCCCGAATATATTAGTGAATCAATTGATAATATGAACGGCGGTTGCAGTTTTGTGTCGAATTTGTAATCGACAATCATGTCATCAAAATTGCTTCGGTTAAATGCACATCGACAGTTAAATAACATCGACAATCTAATGGTTTGATTGTCAAACCTAATAATCGACAAGGTTGTTGACAATCACGGCGGCTTTCCCACCATCCGCCATCTTGGTCAGTTAGACCAATTCGTCAACTCGATACACAAGTGATCTCAAATGCCCAATGGTTAAAATAAAATAAAAGTATCGACAAGCTGGACGTCGTTAACTTCCACAGCCTATATTAGTGCCTTACCACCCGCAATCGATCTTTAAACTCGACAAACTGGCCTCGTATCGACAATTTCAATCGACATGAAGGCAGAATATATAAATGTGAATGGTTTTAGCTGATGACACTCAGGCAAGTCGATCGTCCTCTCATTTGAAGGTATCAGCTCCAGGCTTGTCATGGCAGGAGTAAACGAACACAGGTAGCAAGTAGACTGTGTATGGGATCGTCCTAATACAGGTGAAAATAAATAGTACAGGTGTGTATAGTCTTTCAGGCAGTGGCAGAGGGAACAGCAGGTGAAAGCAGTGGTGTATATATCACAGGTGGGTAGGCTGGTGGAATAGCCAAACCCCTCCCAGCGGGTTCATCGAACCGGTGGGAGGGGGCAGCACCATGCGATTCCTACATCCGCATATACGAGTATATATGTTGGTATATGTATATTAATGTACGTATATACATATGGATAGTAATAAACCCTTTATCGTGTGTAATAAGCTCTGTAGTGGTCTCCACCCTCCGGGGTGGGTGGGGGGAGGGTCCTGCTTCACCCCACCCACCAACCTTCCATGGGGTGAGACTCTCCACTTGCGTGGTAGCATCGGACATGTTCGGACATGCGCTTCGGGTCTCCCGCGCTTCCCTGGGCTCCCACCCCGCTTGTCCATGCCGCCAGCTGCCAGGTTTTGTGCCGCGTGCGCGGAGAACCATACCGGCCCAGTGAGGGACGGCTGTAGATGTAATAGTAAGACCGGCAAGGATACAGCTATGGCAGACCAGCGGCAGACACAAGCCTCAAGGAAGGAGAGAGACCATAGCCAGGAGCAGGCTAGTGACAGCCTGGGGGCCACACCCAGTATGGAGGCCTTCATGGGGGAATCTATGCAGGAGGAGCAGATGGATATCGAGAGGGATCTGCGCAGGAAGATAGCGGCTGCGAGCGCATGCAAACGTGAACGTGTGCTCCAACGCCAGCTGGAGGAGGTTGAAGTGGAGCTCAAAGCTCTGAGCATGCCCGGACGCAGCAGGGCCACCGGCCATGAGAAGGGTGGAGCGCGCCGGCGCAGCCGTGACTGTCATGGTGACAGACCAGGGTCGGGAGGCTTGGGTGAATCGGAGGATGAGACAGTGGAGGCATGGACTGCCCGTAACTCAAAGCACAGGTCCCGGCAGCGAAAGAAGAAGTCATCCCGACGGCACCACCACTGCCGATCGCGGAGCAGCAGCAGCAGCCGGTCCAGGAGCTCCAGCCGAGAACGACACCTAAGGCGTAAGTACAGCCTCAAAAACTTTTCTGATAAGGATGCTAAGGATATGACCCTACATGATCTGGTTATTGCAAACCTGAAATGGACAGTGGCATCCAAAATCATGTTGGCGGCAGACAAAGATGGGGTGATGAAACGCGTCGTTACATGGTGATGAAGGCATCAGTGGACTCATATCCTAACAAAACCTATCGGGGCTCTGAGAAGGACATCTGGAGGATAGCAGCCAATAAAGGTATGCGGCGTTTGTGGAAGGCAACATGGATGTGGACATGGAGCATTTCGCCGCCGAGAAGCGCGTGCATCAGACCAGCAGATCAGGCGGCCACCCGGCAAGGCACAGGGTGGCTAGGCGCAAGGGGGCCTGTGATGCCTGGAATAGCTTGTCAAACTGTTCGTGGGGGGCAGGCTGTGCCTATCAACACAACTGTCACTACTGCTGGGACCCGGCCCTCTGGGGCCCGGACTGCAAGGGTGGGTGGTGCACCATCAGGGAGCCAGCACCTTCAAGCCGGCAAGGCAGTAGCAATCAATAGCCGATCTGCTGGGCGGTCGAGCCATGGGCAGTCCCAGCACCATATGCCGGGACATCGGCTGCACCATTGGCATGGTGGGGTGGGGGTGGGGGGGGTTACTAACGGTGCTCCCCCTGCCGGGCTAGGCTACATTGAGGATGCTGTCAGTTCCACTCATGCCATCATAGGCGACACTGGGTGTGACAAATTAGACATCTCTGATCTGTGTTGTGCTGTTAATTTGTGTGTAGCTGACGGCCCCCTCCAGGAGGCTGGTGGGGCCAGGCCTCCTGAAGGCACTAATTATAGTGGTGTTGAATACCCTGTGTGTAATACTTCTCTTTCCACCTGTAATAAAAACTACATTGTAAACAACGTTGTGAAAAGTGTCATTGATGATATTTTTGAAGTAGGTGGTGGTTGTGTACCCGCTGGCCAGATGGCCGGTGAGAACGGTAGTTTTTTGTGTTTGTTCAAGTGTTTTTATTCCTCTGAATAACATGTTGTCAGTGCTAATGCACTGGTCTTCCAGCCCTAATCACAATTGACTTTACACAGTAAACAAACCTACAACAATATACAGATAGACAATTACAGGAAACTAATCAAAACATTGGTACATAGTAGGGGGTGGGACATAACTGATTATCTTTCTAGTAGTAACATACTCTTTGAAAGGGTGATGCGGGATGTAGGGTGGGCCTTTGTGATTGAACTTGTGTTCAAGGTAATCTCAGGTGGGGCCTAGTGAGTTAGTAAGTAGGTTAATATTGATTAATCATGTACCTCAGTAGGATCCAACTAGAATCATTTCCAGGCTCATTCCATTGTAGTTGGGTTTTTTGGTCTAGTTGGGCGCTACTGGTTGACTTTACAGTGTTTGTTTGTTTGGGGGGGAGGGGAGTGGGGGGACAGGGAAAGGAATGGCAACACCGACCCAGTGTATCATTGATCTGCTTTGCCTTAGGCTGGTTGATTTAAATGTGCATGGAGGTTTATCTTGAAGGTTTTGTAACAAACACTGTTCCTGACATGTGCTGATAGCTGGTTCCAGAGTGCTCCCCCCAGAACAACTGGTGACTTTTTCATTTTACTAGTTTTAACATGTGGCACTTTGAGGAGGGTGGCTTGTGCTGCATGTGTGGCTTGTGTAGGTGTGTCTATGTAATATGGGTATTTTGTGCGGTGGTACATTAGGCCTAATAGGTGCTTGTCTCTGCGAATATTTAGGGCATCTAGTTTAGCTTTATTGTGCATCTCAATGGTATGTAGTGTTTTTCCTTTAAATACTGTGCGAAACCCTCTGTTTCCCTACTGTGCGAAACCCTCTGTTGGAGCTTTGTTTGCTGATTTTTAGTTTGTATATTATAAATTATGTCATTATAGTCAATGATGGGCAGTATTGTGGTTTTGTACAATAGAAGAGCAGTCTCTTCGCTCATATAATGCCTTATTTTCCGGAAGGTGTTCATTTTAGCTGCCAATGTTCTGTTAATCCTATTTAATTGACTGGTTCATGACAGTGTAGGGTCAAGTGTAGTACCTAAATATTTATAACTTAGAGCCTCCTTAAATATACACTCTCCTATTTTCCTACTGACAATTGGTGAGCTGGAACGTTTAGTTTTAGTTGCACATATTACATATTTAGTTTTTATAATATTTATGGATAGTTTCTTTTCCTTTTCCCACCAGTTTACTCTTTCTAAATCATGATTCATTTTGGATTCAGCCACTTTTATATCAGCGTCTGTAGCTACCAGTGCCACATCATCAGCAACTATGCTTCCCTTTACTTTTTCAAGTACTAGTGGGAGGTCATTGATGTAGATTAAGAATAATAGTGGGCCTAGGGTACCCTTGTCTTCACTTCTCTCAGTGAGAAATTAACCCCTTCAAGTGTTGTATACTCGTGAACGATTTAGTAGGTAACTTTTAGCAGTTTAGTTGTCCCTGTGCCTAGGCCACTATTTGCCACTTTTTCTATTAAAACTTGATGGTCTACAGTATCAAATGCTTTACGAAAGTCTATGAAGACAGCAATATATAATCATCCTTGATCCATCCCTGTCATTAGTGTGTCTAGCTCACATGCCACTGCTTTGGTTGTGGAGTGGTTCTTCCTGAAACCATTTTGCTCTATTGCTAGGTAATCTGTACTTTCAAAAAATTCTGTTATTTGGTCATGGATTAGTTGCTCTACTATTTTGCCTGGTATTGGAAGAAGTGATATAGGTCTTAGTTCATTACACGTTTTAGGGTTCGACATTTTCAGGATTGGCATAAACATTTCCCTTTTCCATGCATCTGGGTAGATGCCCGTATCAATAATCAGATTAGTTACATATGTGAATTCAGTAGCCAGTGCTAGCATGGCATCTTTGATTAGCCTGGAACTTAGGTCTTGTAGAGCCCCCCTCCATTCCCATTCCCCACCATGACGTGTCAGTAGCGGAAGAAAGTAGTAATGGTGAGAGTATAACACCTAATATTAATGGTTTCAATCCCATTTCAATTGTCATTACTTTAAATTCTATTGCATTTATAATAATATTCAATCCCAGTTCCCAGCATGAGGCGGGCGAAATCAGGGGGTGGGGGAAGCATTGGCTCATCTTTTCCGGGCATGCTGAGGCCGGCCAGTTATACAAAGTAACCGTGACCGACCCGGAGGTTCTATATCATGAGTTTATTGTTTATGACGCCTGTGCCCAGGGCATCTGTGACTGCAGCCATACTATAGGTGGCGCTGTCGCCCAGCTCCTCCCATGCCGCTTCTTCACGGAAAGCTTCCTACGGGGTGATAACGACCCGGACTGGGAATATGTAATGAGGGGGGTTATTTTCGGCTTCCGAGTAATAAATGACAGCTGTGACTCAGCATATGTGGGGCGCAACTATGGCTCCCAGCACGGGGGCTCTCACCCACTCAGTCATGTCAGATAAACTCAAGTGCAAACTTGAGGTGGGGATGCTTACGGTGAGAGACGAGCCTGAACTCTGCTCCCACCCCATAGGCACCGTCTCCAAACCTGATTTGATAGGCTTTCGCATGGTGGCACTCTCCCAAGTTATACTCGCACTACTTGTTCATTGTCATAAGACTACTTTCCACTATCTAGCGTAAGAATTATACATATATACATATATACACATATAAATATATACATATCTACATATATACATATATACATATATACATATACACATATATATATATACACATATATATGGGTATATATACGTATGTACACATATGTATGTGTATATATGCGTATATATGCACATATATGCATGTATATGTATATAATTATGCAAATATATGCCGAGTCGCGTCGAGTCGGGTAGAGTCGAGCCGGTTAAAGTCGAGCCGGTTAAAGTCAAGTCGGGTAAAGTCAATTCGGGGAAAGTCAATTCGGGTAAAGTCGAGCCAGGCAAAGTCGAGCCAGGCAAAGACGAGCCAGGCAAAGACGAGCCGGGCAAAATCGAGCCGGGCAAAATCGAGCCGGGTAAAATCGAGCCGGGTAAAGTCGAGCCCAGTAAAGTCGACTAAGTGTTTACCATTAAAATTGCCTAATGAATATGTCTCATCATCTTTCAGATCATATTGTAATGTTTGAGCTGTGTGCTCAGGCCAATTGGGATACTTCACCATCAGAGCCTTCATGATGGAGTCTGTTTATGCTTTAGAAGTAAATACCTAGGATTGACAATGGTCAGGTGAGGTCCTGGCAGAAGGAGGCTTTGAATAACAGGCAAACAATATGAATATACGTGATATAAACACAATTAAATAGTAATTGTAATACATAAATAAAATATAAATGCAATAGAATTTAAAGTAATGACAATTCCTTCGTGACCAGCATGGTGTGGTTAGTTGCTGTGTGGCTAGTGTCTTCCTTTGTGTATGTGTGTTTGGCGGGTGGGGGGGGGGGGCAGATCTGGTTGCACCTGGAAACTGCATAGCTAAACAAGTTAGTGTGTAAGTGGGTCATGGTCACTGGCCCATGACTGCTGGCAACCCTTGTATAACAGCTTCAGCGATACTACCAGCAGATGCTTGGCCATCCCCGAGTATGTGTGCTACAGAGTGAAAGGCGTGGAGTATGTGGGTGTGTTGTGGGGGTGAGTGTGGAAGTGGTAGGGGGCATGGGGTCGGGGGGGGGGGAGTGTGATAGTTCTACATTGGCCAGAAATGATGTACACATACATGTGTATGCATTTAGAAATGTGTGTGTATATCTCCGTATTCATATATATATATATGCATATGTATGCCTACATATATATATGCATATATATATACGTATATATGCATGCATATGTGTATCTATGCACATGTATATATATGTATATATATTTGGGGCCTATATATGCGTATATATGCATAAATAAGTGTATATATGCGTATATATGCGCATATATACACATATATACACATATATATATACGTATATATGTATATATACATATATACACATGTATATGTGTGTGAATATACGTATCTACATGTATATATGTGTAAATATGCATATATATATATATGTGTCGGGTATGCGGGTATTGCAGGTATTGCAATACCTCAGGGAGTTTGACACCCCTGCCCTGCAGAGTTGTAAACCACTGCCTTGTGGTACAGGTTCTTGACAGAACCGAAGGCTAAGGGAGCAAACCCCAAACAGAAAACCATGTAACTGTGCCAGCATCAAGGGTGGTTGATGTATGGAACTCCCAACATCTCCCGACCAGCCACTGCAGGGACAAATAGTTTTGCGCCTGTCTGGACATGTTCTTGCCGGTCTGAAACCTCAAGTGGCTCCCTGAGAGAGTGCCGCTGGTAACTTGCAAAAGCCAGCAGCACTTCAACACTTTTGCAGGCAGCTTTCATGAAACGACCGACTCATGGACATCACTCTCACAGCAGAGAGCTAAATGGAGAGCTGCAGTCAAGTAATGAAAGCAGTCTTTGTCGCATCGCGACTGACAGCATGATGATGATGATGATGATATATGTGTGTATATGCATATATGAATAGTGATACGCCCCTTATTGCGTGTAATAAGATGTGAGGTGTAGAGTGCCCCCCCCCTCTGTTGGTGGGTCATCACAATGAGGGGGGGGGGGAAGTGTGTGTATGACTGGCTAGATTTGGTGGAGGAGATTGTGCTTTGTGTGCTTGCCCCCAAGTGACAGTGAATGAGCCTGTCCCTCCCCCCCCATCATCGCCACCCAAACCTATGCACATTTGCTTGTCGTACATTGGTTGATTAAGCAAGAGGAATTACCTAAGATGTTGCTGGGACGTGAAAGTCCATCAACCAACCCAATAGACCTTTCCTATGGGGCGTTGACAATGAACTGTTACCCAAGGCCGACTGAAGGTGCCAGTGACTAGGACAGTCACCAGGGGTCGCCACACGCCAGGGGGTCGCCACTTCAGTTGGTTGGTTAGTTGTTGGATTTTTACATCCTGGCAACATCTAAGGTCATATCAGGACAGATACCGACTTGTGACAGTGCACACTCATGGTGATTTTATAGTGCTGCCCAAGTGGGAAATCAGGCCACTGGCACCATGACCCGATATCCCACACAGTCACATTATCCTGACACTGAGTTAACCAGTCTTTGCCCTATCCTATCAATGCCGAGTGCCAGGCTAGGAAGTGACAAGTATCAATTTTCCATTGGTTGTGAAGTGGGCGAGACTAGAGGTTTCACACCGGCAAGAACATGTCCAGACAGGCGCAAAACTATTCGACCGAACTCCCGATCTCCCGCACGCGAGGCCCGCGCTCTAACTATTCGGCCATTGCGCCGGTGCTACTTCAATGTTAATGCATATATTATAAATAATATTATTATTAATAATTATACTTGTCAGGGCATCAAAGTCCAACATTCCTAGGCGCCAGCAATCTCAATGGCTGGTTTCTGACTAATTCCACTTCGGTTCTGATGGCATGATTATGAAGCAATGACCGGACAAAAGTAGGAAAGTAATGGCCCTGTCACACTACGACACTTCTCGCCGGTGCGCCGTCAGCGCGCAAAATATCTTCTACCCGTCGAGACACATGTCCAACTTTTCGGCGGTTTGGGGAAAAAGATTGGCATCAGCGCAGCGTGTTATTCGCGCGCGGCCAACACTAGTCGACGGGTGAGGAAAAAAAACTAAAACGTTTGGCGCGACGTACTCATATGACCTTAGATGTTGGTAGGACATAAAACAACAAAGCAACCATTTGGCGCAACGTGTGGAGATGACCCTCACACACGTGCAGCGACTGCCTACCATTCGCATAACCTTATTCCAGCGCTGTCGACGTCCTTCTGACGTCGCCATAATATTGGCAACCGCGCGTTGAAGCGCATTGTCGGTCGTCACGTTTTTCACATGCTAAAAACCTCTAGCGACCTCCTACGCTCTCCGACGTCTTCCGGCGACTGTCGATGTCCAGGGTACTGTACGGACGTGTACCAAGATTCGCATAACGTCCCCCTAATGTTTCCCGACGTTTCCCGACGTTTCACCAAAAAATTACAAACGTTGACGCGCGTTGGAGAGAAACATCGTAGTGTGACAGGGGTATAAGTAACAAATTACAACTTTTGTAGGTTTAATTCCAATGTTTATCCCAATTTGTGGATTGGCGGTTAACATGCATTCATACGGATAGTGATAATCCCATTATGCATGTAATAAGCTCTGGAGTTCCTACCCCCCCCCTCCCCTCCCCGCTCACAGGGTCGGGGTGCGGTTGCGGTTGGGGATGTTGGTGGGGATTGGGGGGTCCGGCATGCTCCTTGCTAGCCCCCTGCGCGGGGTGCAGCACGCCACTCGCTCGGAATATATTTCCATTTATATACATGAGTCAGGATCACGAAAATAGGCCAATTGGGGGAAGTTGTCCGCGTCGTGCATTGGATGTCGGCGTCGAACAGCATAATTATAGTTTAGCATTGACAGAGGTATTGGAAAGTCCTTAAATTTATCCTGAAAATAAAGGTAGAGAAAATACAACAACCTTATTTGTTTCTAGGATAATTTAATATAGAACAAAGAAATGCACTACACTTTAAGAATTGCGATGCAGACATCTTAAATAAACCACCAGTCAGCCCATTTTCGTGAGGCTGACTCATTACATACATTTATATATACATTTATCAAATATATACATTTATATATAAACCTAGCTGCAAAAGACAACGCAAGACGACACAATTTTTGGATGGCAAATGTTATGTCCATGGCTCGAATAAAACATCAGTACGGCTGTAGCAAAATTCACAGGGCAAGTGGGGCTGAGACAAGCCCGAAGAGCAATATATATATTCCGCTATATATATATATATAATTCTCCCAGAGTCTTAAACAATTAGCTATAATACTATTGAATGCAATAATAGCATCATAAAAGAGCAGTATTATTTAACTACGTTGTATTCAATAACAACTCATATTATAGATTGTTAGATACAACTCCCTTGCTGGTCTCCTATAATGTAGGTTTAATTCCAATGTTTATCCCAATTTGTGGATTGGTGGTTAACATGCATTCATACGGATAGTGATAATCCCATTATGCATGTAATAAGCTCTGGAGTTCCTACCCCCCCCCTCCCCTCCCCGCTCACAGGGTCGGGGTGCGGTTGCGGTTGGGGATGTTGGTGGGGGATTGTGGGGTCCGGCATGCTCCTTGCTAGCCCCCTGCGCGGGGTGCAGCACGCCACTCGCTCGGGAATATATTTCCATTTATATACATGAGTCAGGATCACAAAAATAGGCCAATTGGGGGAAGTTGTCCGCGTCGTGCATTGGATGTCGGCGTCGAACAGCATAATTATAGTTTAGCATTGACAGACGTATTGGAAAGTCCTTAAATTTATCCTGAAAATAAAGGTAGAGAAAATACAACTAACCTTATTTGTTTCTAGGATAATTTAATATAGAACAAAGAAATGCACTACACTTTAAGATTTGCGATGCAGACATCTTAAATAAGCCCACCAGTCAGCCATTGTCGTGAGGCTGACTCATTACATACATTTATATATACATTTATCAAATATATACATTTTATATAAAACCTAGCTGCAAAAGACAACGCAAGACGACACAATTTTTGGATGGCAAATGTTATGTCCATGGCTCGAATAAAACATCAGTACGGCTGTAGCAAAATTCACAGGGCAAGTGGGGCTGAGACAAGCCCGAAGAGCAATATATATATTCCGCTATATATATATATAATTCTCCCAGAGTCTTAAACAATTAGCTATAATACTATTGAATGCAATAATAGCATCATAAAAGAGCAGTATTATTTAACTACGTTGTATTCAATAACAACTCATATTATAGATTGTTAGATACAACTCCCTTGCTGGTCTCCTATAATGACCCATATATTTATCAAATTAATATACATTAATGATTGGTTTTGTTAGGCAGTGGATTTTGACCATCTTGGCAGTGTTAATACATACTTATTGATTGGACTTGGACAGAAAACAACACAACAGCAGAGAGCCAGCAACTCTTGATTAAATTAAAAACCTGCAGCCAAGTGATCTATAATTAGCCCAGACCAAAGATAAGATCTTTGCCTAGACCCATGGGGCGTAATCGATTAACACGACCCGGGCGATTCGGGTCACCCGAGTTGCTACAATTTCAAATTGAACACCGCAAGCAGTGTTGTAAAAAACAAGTGCCATGTGCAAAACCACCCGACACCAGTAACCCACCTCTTGGCTAGGGTTTGCTAGGAACGATGATGTCACAGTTATGCTGGTACCATCCTGCAGGATGGAATAGCTACTGGTACCAGTCCCACATGTTTTTTGTTGGTAATAACACAGATTAATGAAATGGAAATATAACTAAACTATGCCATCATAAAATACTTTAAATCTTATTTTGCTGTAGCTATATCAGTTATTAAATAATAAAAACAAGTTTTAGATTAAGCCACCATTTTTTCCCACACCGAGCGTGGAGAAGTGTAGTCGATTATTCGACCCAAGTTTGTCGAATGTGCGCATGCGCCAAAAAGTGGCTCGGGTGACCCGAGTTGATTAATCGATTATGCCCAGGCTGCCTGCAGTCACTGGCCCACTTACACCATCTGTGACCATGGCCCCTGGTCGCCAATTTGTTCAAGCTGTACCTCCTCACACGCTTTGTAATATATGTATCGTGGGCGGCGCGGGTGGCCGTTGGGGTAGGAAGATAAGGTGAGCCGGTCTATAACCTGCCAACAGTACAGAAGCATACCTCATGTAGAACCCATAATTTCACACAATATTCCAAATGGCCCATTTGTAAAAGTCGGAACTGACTTATTTGAAATAGAACATAAAACATATCTATTAACAGTGGATTACTACTCTAAATTTTCAGAAGTCCAGGAACTTAAAACGACTAATTCTGTGTCAGTAATTGATGCGCGAAAAGGAAGAGAGGAAGGCAGGGGTGGAAATAAAGGCGTTTATTTACGCCTAAAAACAACAGACAAGAGTAACAGAGCATGCCAGATTAGGGGCTTCCAAAATTGAGGGAGCCAACAGTAAAATAAGCCGCATAAGGAGCAACAGTGTAGTAAAATGACACTAAAAAGAAGAAGGCAAAGAGGCTCATGAGGAGCAATACAGCAGGGGGGGGGGGGCTCATGAGGAGCAGAGAGGAGATGTACATGAAGAATAAAAGTATGAGAGTTCAGGCAGAGTAAAAAAGTCTGTAGGTGTTCTGTGAGGGGGTGCCGAGGAGCCCTCCACCGCTGGAAGAGAAGAGTGTATAAGGAAGAAGATGGGTGAGTGGGTGGAGGAAAACGGGAAGAGAGCTGGAAGGCGGCAGGAGGGCGAGTGCCTGAGGGAGGCCGGCGGGCGACCTTATAAGGGAAGGGGGACGGGCGACAGCAGGTGAGGTGTGAATGCTGCCTGCCCGGGGGAGGGCGAGAGGTGGCGAGCAGCGGGCGTCGGGTGAGGCACGAGTGCTGCGCGACACGGGGCCGGGGGGAGGTGGCGGCGCGCGGCGGCGTCGGGCGAGGTGGAAAAAGCAGCGCAGCAGCGCGACAGCGCGGGGCGGGGGACGGGCTCTTCCTCTCCTCGCATCAAACGTAATGCTACGCATTACGACCGATGCGCGAAAAGGAAGAGAGGAAGGCGGGGGTGGAAATAAAGGCGTTTATTTACGCCTCAGACAGACAGAGTATACAGAGGCATGACAGAGAGGCTCATGAGGAGCAACAGTAAATAAGCTCATAAGGAGCAACAGTGTAAGTAAATTGACAATAAAAGAAGAAGGTAAAGAGGCTCATGAGGAGCAATACAGCAGGGGGGGGCTCATGAGGAGCAGAGAGGATATATACATGAAGAATAAAAGTAAGAGAGTTCAGGCAGAGTAAAAAAGTCTGTAGGTGTTCTGTGAGGGGGTGCCGAGGAGCCCTCCACCAAAAAAGGCGGAGAGGGCTCGCGGCGCGCCCGAGGGGGCGAGGCCGAGGATGTGGGGGGGCGGGCCGGCAGAGAGGCAGACCGGCGTCAGGGGTCAGTTCCCTCTGGACGGCGATTGGGCTGGGGCCTGCGTCGACAGGGAGCGGGGGGCCCCCAAAAATGGGGGAGGCCCGCGCCTTGGGTGGGTGCATCCCACGTGAGGAGGTCCGACCGAGGGTTCGCGCAGAAGGGGGGCCAGAGCGAAGTCCTCAGGGCTAGTGGGATGGTGGTCCGGGTCTGGGGCGGGCGGGTTGTTGAAGGCGGTGTCATGAGCGATCGGCCGGCTGTGGTTCGGTCGGCGAGAGTTCCTTTGGGAGGCTTGGCTGGGCTGTGGGGTGAGGCTGGGCTGGGCTGGGCTGGGCTGGGCTGTGGTCTGAGGCGTGAGGTCCGAGGTGATGATCCCCGGCTGAGACTGGGCGGCGCTGCGATCGGTGGTCGCTGGGAGGTTGTCGGTGGGAGTCACGGGGCTGTCGGCAGTGGTGAGGGTGAGGCGCCGGCAAGGGCCCCCCGGGCCGGCCGGGGGGAGGCCGGGGGATCAAAAATCCACCGAGGTGGTGGGGGGGGGTCTGGCGCTCACGGGCTTGTTTTGTAATGCATCCGGCCTAGATGTGCATGGTTAGGATGCGCCTCACATTGGCGCAGTAAGCGCAGACGTGACGGCGCCTGTCCCCCGCCTCGCCATGGGCCTCCCCGACGGGGGCCCGATCGCACGAGGCGGTGTCGCGGTTCCAGGCCGCGAGGGGGCCCCGTGGGTGTGCCTGTCGTAGGCGGTGCGGGCGTCGCCTTGGGCTCGGGGCAGGTGTGGGCCTCGGGGCGGCCTGAGGGGCGGGGAGGGTGAGGGTCTGCACCCTCAGGAGGTCGAGGGCGACCGGGTCGTGCCACCCCTGGGGGAGCCTCCCGTCCGCTATCCATGCGAACACCGTCTCGGAATAGCGTCGGACGGTTGGCCAGGGGTAGAGGAGGTTGTCCCTGAGCACGCTGAGGTGATGGTGGTGAAGTCCCTGGGCGGTGTGGGCGGGGAAGTCAGGGTGGTCGATGAGGGTGAGAAGGGCGAGGCTGTATTCGTCTTTGGTGGCCTCCCCTCTCTTCACCGGCTTCCTCTCAGGGCCCCTCTCTACCAGGTCAGAGGGGAAGAGGTAATCGACCGGGATGCCTTGCCGCCTCACCGAGCGGCGCGCCTCGGCGGAGGCAACAATTTCCCGGACGGCGTCGGCCGCGGAAGCCGGGGTGTGATGCGTCGGTTCCTCGTTGTAGGCCCGGGACGGGGGAGGTGCTTGGGCGCCGAGGTGCTGATACCGCTGATATTGTGGGTGAACGGCCCCCGGCAGGGCCGCCAGAGGTGGCGGCGGGGGCCGGGCCCCGGGCGCGGGGCGCGCCTGAGGTGCGGCGGTGTAGGCGGCCTGGGGTCTTGGTGCAGAAAGGGGCACCTCGGGGGCGGGCTGGGATCCTCCGGCCTCCAGGGCGTCGATCCGGGTGTGGATGTCGGCGGCAGTCTGGCGCTGCTCAGTCCGTAGACGCTGGAGGGCCTCGAGAATCGCCGATGTCTCGCCAGAGGTGCGGTCCGAGGGCACCGCGGGAGAGGCCGGGGCCGAGGCAGGAGACTGGTCCTGCCGCGGGGTTGAAGGCGGCCCCGGGGTGCCGCGGGCGGCCGCCCGGGAGCCCTTGCGTCCTCTGCTTTTTCTCTGTCCTGGCATGGCGAGGCCTGAGGTGAACAGCGGTCCGAGGTGGAAGTGGTCCCAAAAGGAAAACGGGAAGAGAGCTGGAAGGCGGCAGGAGGGCGAGTGCCTGAGGGAGGCCGGCGGGCGACCTTATAAGGGAAGGGGGACGGGCGACAGCAGGTGAGGTGTGAATGCTGCTGGCCCGGGGGAGGGCGAGAGGTGGCGAGCAGCGGGCGTCGGGTGAGGCGCGAGTGCTGCGCGACATGGGGCCGGGGGGAGGTGGCGGCACGCGGCGGCATCGGGCCAGGTGGGAAAAGCAGCGCGACAGCGCGGGGCGGGGGAGGGTCTCTTCCTCTCCTCGCATCAAACGTAATGCTACGCATTACGACCAAAGCAAAATCTTTGGTACACACAGAATACCAAAGATATTAATATCTGATAATGGTCCTCAATTCAGTAGCAGTGAATTCCGTAATTTTGAGTTAAACTATGGGTTCAAGCATATAACCGCAAACCCCCACTACCCACAAAGCAATGGGCAAGTGGAACGCTACATACAGACAATCAAGAAATTAATAACAACGTTGCTAGCCAGTAACATGGACTACAACTTAGCACTGCTGAACTACCGCAACACGCCGTTACAAACATTAGACGCATCACCAGCACAATTGGTAATGAGCAGGAGGTTGAAATCGAAATTGCCGAGCACTTACAGTAATTTGAAACCGACGATACAAAAATCTAAATTCAATGAGTTCAAAAGAATTCAGGAAAAACAGCAGAAATATTACAACAGAAACACTACAACACCACATAAACAATTGAACATAACAGACCGTATCAAATATAGAACGTACAAAGGAAAATGGGCAAGCGGCCGAGTTACCAAAATAAATTGCCCAAATGTACGCGACTATGAAATTAAAACGAGTGCCGGTAAAATACT
Organism: Branchipolynoe longqiensis; assembly: GCA_030323885.1. Taxonomy (NCBI): domain Eukaryota; kingdom Metazoa; phylum Annelida; class Polychaeta; order Phyllodocida; family Polynoidae; genus Branchipolynoe; species Branchipolynoe longqiensis. Next base: position 102,961,164 of record CM059191.1, on the reverse strand, counting down.
GAGACGCAACCGTATACACTTGTTCAAAACACCGAGCCTACTAGAGGACAAGGCGAAGGAGCCAGTCAGGCAAGGTATGCACAACACTCTTGTTCAAAATACACATATAGCAAATGGTTACGTAACTAGAGTCGGAAGGGTATCACATAAACCAGATCGTCTAGGAATTGTGGGATGACAACACGTGGCAAAGTAGCTACAGGGGCAATCGACTGATTGTGTAATGAATAACAATCACTGAACCAAATAACACATATATATAAATAGCAGTCCCACTGCAACACCAGGGCCGCGTTCAGGGTCCGTCTCGGAGGCGCCTCGGCGACGTCTCCGCGATGCTTTTTGGTCTATTTGCGTTCAGGGTCCGTCTCGGCGACGCCTCCCTTTTCAGGCAGGAGACAAACAGCGCCTCGAAAATGGCCGCCGCCTGCAGTGGTTTCATCCAATCAGAGCGCAGCATTTCAAGCCAACAGCTAAATCCGTTCAGACTAGCCTGACGTCACGGGCGCCTCCGAGGTGCCTCCGAGACGGACCCTGAACACGGCCCATGCAAGTGTAGGTCAGAGGGTCATGGCATTACATGAGATACTGCAAAACAAATGTATGTGTAACTAAGGTTTTGCTATTAAATGATACTTGATGCATAGAAATCTTAGTAAGTAGTTATCATATATCTACAAGCACAAGTAACGTTAGGTCGGGCGACATAGTCCGTAACAAATTCGGTGATGGGGAAAGTTGATTACTTTTCGTTAATTAAGCATTATATTCCATTACTCATGTACAATTTGTTCATAAGAACCTTATAAGTACCAAGAACCATTTATTACAAAATATTTCAATGTATTGTAAAGGGCGTTAGTCGCTTTTGTGTTGTTCCTTTTCTTCATATGTCCATTGTTAATATTAAGATATATATAATTGCTTTAACGATACGTGTCGTCGAGTACAAAGAGCAACATGTATAGGCAGGACAGAAGCGACCTCACCCGTTGTATGAGAACTTTATGTAATTAAGATTGTCTAGATTTAGTGATAAAAAAAAAAGTGGACAACTGATAAAACAATCATAGACCCGTTTTTTTCTAAAAAAAAAAAAAAAAAGGTCGTGCTCCTATCAACTAGAAATTCCACAAGATAAAAAAAGTGCATATCGGGAATCCGTAGACTGAAAGAGGACTGGGTGAAGCAAGCAGCCCCTCTCCTACTCCTAGGGCTGCTAAGGTTATTCGGTTTGCTGGAGGCCAGAGTGGGCCATACAGCTGTTTGTGCAGCTATGTTGCTTTCTTTTAGAGCATTACTGAGAAAAGGGCATGTCACTCTATCAGACAGCGCCCTCATGAGAAAAGATGTAACTTTCCACCCATGGGGGCTGATGGTAATTATATCTAAATCTAAAACGATACAATTCAGAGAGAGTACATTGCATACCGGTCGCTAAAGTAGGAAACACGGCGCTGAGTGCTGTGTACTGGGTCCAGAGGCACTTTTGAGGAGTGCCCAGCGCCACCAGGTGCTTTGGCATTTAGGGTGCCGAGAGCGGGGCACTCGGTCTGCTCAGCTACATGTTCTATCTAAGTGTGATCAAACAATTATGTGCATTGGCAGGGATAAATCCCGAGAATTTGTCAATGTACAGCCTCCATAGCTGTGTAGGGCGACAGTTGAAGTGATAAAGGAGAGGGCGACTGGAAGTCCAATGCTGTCAACTTGTATCTCCAGGCCTCGTTGGCTGAGAGATTAAACACCAACATGTGAATGGCATTGATCTTGGATCAATTGGTGTAAGCACTTGCTGGGGGGTTTCTTTGGGTCTTTAGGGCCAGCCAGAGCCTTAGGCTCGATCCATTAACCATGTCTTGTCTTCATCTTTCTTATGGAAGGAATTAATAATGTGAGATATAACCTATTATGCAAATATTATTCAGGTATGTAATTATCCTGTCTTCTCTTATTATTGTTCTTCCCTGCTTCCACTCCTGTAAACCCCCTTGTTGATATGTTCTTCTGTAGTTGGGGTACTGGAGGTGGGGGTGCAGCCTGGAGAGCTGGAGGTCTGCCTGCAAGCAGATCACCTGCTTCTCCTCCTGCCCTCCAGGGGGTGCCTCACCCCCATACTATCTGCCCATTTCACCTCCGATTTTGCTCAAATAAAATGTAACGGTAGGGCTTTAGGGCCAGCCAGAGTCTTAGGCTCGATCCATTAACCCTGTGTAAAGTCCACGGCTCGAATATGTGGTTGTGTAGGCAGGCTATAGTGAAATCAATACAGGCAAAGAGAAAGAAAGAGTATAAAAGGTGAAAGAAGAGAGAGAGTCAATCCCTCAGGTTTATTATTTATATTGTACATGGATCCAGTATAGTGTATCACCCCACCACATTCTCCCAATGAGAAACAAGCATTTCTAACTCCACCAATGAGAAATAAGCATTCCTGGTGCCCATGGTTACAGTGATTTGCCCACCACCACCAAGCTGTGTGGCTCTCCTGACCACCACCTGCCTTGAGCATGTGTGTGGTGATCCTGACTAGTAGAGGGGAGAGGAGGTAGTGTGTAGGGCTCTAAGAGCCCCTTACACAATATCTTACTAGCACTACAATGTCTATTTATCTATCGATCAAGCACCACCAGCAACTACATAAACACATCTATGCACCTGGCCATCTATACCTGCTTCACAAATAGAACAGTTACATTCCCCCACCAATGCATCAGTATCGGAATATGTTACCCCTGTCTTGTCTTCATCTTTCTTATGGAAGGAATTATAATATTATATAAAATTATGCTGATATCAGTATGACGTTTCTTTGTTAGCTGGGAGTCGAATAGCACAACATTTATTATTAATTCCTTCCATAACAATTAGACAACAGAAGAAAGGAGACAAGTCAGATTTGTGTGGATCGAGCCTAAAACTCTAGCTGGCCCTTAAGACCTGGAGGAAAGGAGGGGAACCAGGTGAGCTGCTTGGTTGCAGGCCTCCCGGTCTCCAGGCCACACCCCAACCTCCTGTAACCCATGGAACCAAAGAGCACATCAAAGGAGTTTTACAGGTGCATCATCGGAATAAGAACAATAAGGACAGGAACATTACATACATAATAATATTTGCATAATTACTTTAAACCTCACATAATTTCTCCAAGACGCTTCCTAGGTGTACACCTGGGGCCATATGCACCAATCGGAGTTAGGGCCTTAACCGCGGCTAGGCTAGCTCCACACGGCCAACGGTGGAAAATCTGTATGCATCAATCGGTGCCAGCGCTAACCGCGGACCGTAGCCTAGGCTAAGCTACCCCAGTTTCAAATCGGGTTTAACTGCTAGCTGGGGCGGTCAGTATGCATGTATGGATGTCAATCTATTCAAAGCGATCATATTTGACAGAATTAAATACGCAATAAGTGAAATTTAATCAAATTAACCCTAAATGCGAACCGATATTAACGCCGCCTACACATTGGCAGCGTTATTCATATTGTCGAATCAACAAATGTAAAGTAAACAAATCACCGCGGCCGTAGTGACGTCGATATCCATACTGTCCAAAGTCAAATAAACATGGCCACCGCCGTCGCCGCCATATCGGCAGGAATATATTAGGCCCAAATCTATTAAATGCTGTCATATTTAACAGAATTTCATACGCCATAAGTGGAATTTAATCAAATTAATCCTAAATTTGAACCAATATTAACGCCGCCGCCGCATTGGCAGCATTATTCATATCGTCAAGTGGAGGGAATTCCCAAATCTATAAATAAACTCACGGTTAGCTGTCCGCCCCAGCTAGTACATTGGTGCATACCACTTTACCTTTTTCGCGGACCCCCCACTACCCGGTGCTAGCTGAGCGGAGCTAGTGCCTAGCTCCGGTTAAGCCTAGCACAACTTGGTGCATATGGCCCCTGAATGCAACCCTGTTATGATATTCAAACCTATGACAGATATATACAAAGAAAAACAATATGATAGACGAAAACATTCATCGTCGGTACAGGAGAACGACGACAATGTTTAAATCTGAGCAAAAAAACTCATTCAGTAAGTCTCCACTATGAATTAGCTGTAGATGTCCTGATTACAGAGACCAGTGTTAATCTATATTAATATTGAATTGCTGATCTGGGAGACAATTCCACCATACCATTCCAAGATGGTAACCACTGGATTATCTCAGTTCAACTTTTAAAATACATTACTGAGGGGGGGGGGGGGGGTTAACCCAACAGGTGTTGTTAACCCCCCCCCCCCCCTCACCCCTCCCCGCACCCCCCACTTGACCAATATTTGATTTGCCAATGTAAACGCCCAAGGTGCTAGTTAACCCACATGAATACGGTAATCAACATAATTTACTAATAAATTCCACACTTCAAAAGTAGTGACCTATGAAAAATCGTATGTTAAGCAAATATAAAGCTGGTTAGATTGGAATTATCATGATTATGTACATAACCCCAACATCTGACCACTCTCCCATAGGGTTGCATACCAGCCCTGTCTACCAAAACAGGGTTACGGGTAACTAGCAATTCATAGTCTATATTGAAGTAACGACCAAGCGATGTGTTGTGCTAGCTGTGAGTGGATTCAGTCTTCTGTGCATTGAGTGTGGTTACATTGACTTCATTTTCTTTCTATGAAACACAACATTTCTAGCGAGTACTTGCTCCCTAAGTTGGATATGTAGGATCAAATCTAGGCAAGTGCTTTTGTTTAGGAAACCCAGTAAAACCTCTCTAACCGACCACATCCGCAGATCAAACACCTCCCCTATATCGACCACCTCCCCTATATCAATCGCTTTATTTGGGTCCCAAACGATCGCCCATACAACACCATTGTCAGTGCGTAGATAAACATCACCTGATCCGGTAGGTGGTTTTCTTCTCAAGCTGAATATGGTAGACAAACCTGGCTTGATAATGGCAAATTATATCATCTCGATGATCTAATTGGCAAGGGAAATTCATCTATATTGAATATAAAGCAATTACACTAAAACTGTCATCAAACTCTACATAAAGAGGACAATATTTAAAAGCCGTGTGCTTCATTATGTAGTGGCAGAACTGTTATAATTCGCAACAGATTTCTTTTTGTTTTCACGATTGTTTGATTCTCTCTAAAGATCAAACAATAAATATGCCCCTGATGCTATTAAATGTTGCTAGGGCAAACAAAATCCACAAATGTGTATGCAGTAATGATGTATCTTCTGGTCTTACATTGGTTTCCATTTATGTGGAAACATTTGTCCAGGGTGAAACCATTTCAACCAGTCTTTCAATGCAAAATCCTTGTAATACACAACCTCTCCACCCGTCAGGTAACCCATCCACCATCCAAATGTTCCCACTGATGTAATTGTATGATTACAAGCTACAGCTATTGCAAACTCATCTTCTCTGCTTTTTGCGCCAGAATCAGCAGTGAAATATACATCAGGACCAGCTACATTGGCTTTGGACCATGCCAAGTCATCAGTGGCTACATTAAATATAACACTTGGACCATACGTTTCTCGAAAGTAATCCATGGCTTTTTTGAAGTATGCAGCACCAGGTACTGCCATAACCTTAGAACGCAGCAGATCCCCACGGCGGATATGCATTGCAACTATTATTGGTGCCTTACCACCAATACTTAAAGCATTGGTTGACGCAACAGATATGTTGTTTTTTTGTGCAACTCTTCTTAAAAGTTGATGCAAATAAAGCTGTGCCTTGAGTTGAAGTGTGTCCTTTATACGAAACTGAGCCCGCAGTTCTTTCTCATAGTCCATAAAGAAGCCCATGTTTTGTAGATAGCAGCATATGAATGCATGCGGATTCTTTGATTCCTTTAAAATGGAAATAGTTTCAATATCATAATAAAGGTGACTATTGCGCTGTGAAACGTGGAGACCGGATTTGGGAGTTATGCTTGGCAACTTGCACTCAGCATTTGTATACATTGGCATGGACAGATTTGGAAAAACAGTCCTCATGTCATAATTAATACAAGCTATGGGATCCCGATTTGTCTTGCGCGCAATTCCAAAGGCAGATGAATACAGGAACAGCTGATTGCCAAGACCACCTCTGAAGTGAACCACTAATGTGCGATTATGGGTATTACCATGCACCTTTTTCTTGTTTGGAATCATATTTTCTTGATGAGGCATTTGTTTACCAGCTGAATTTCTGACTATTTCGTTAATCGCATTGATTTTCTGACTTAGATCAGCAAAATGCAATACAATAAAATGGATAATGACCATAAGAAGGACAATGATAACACAGTGGAATAGCCTTTGGGACTTGTCTGCCATAGCCATGGTGAAAGTCACATTCTACCAGAGATCCAACTACTTATACAGGATTTATTTTGTTGATGATGACAAGAGACATCTGGAAGTAGGTTTAATCAAAGACCCTATAATACTAAGACGGCTCACTCAGCCTGTATTGTGTAATCAAAATGATCAAACCCACCACTTGGTGCGCTGGCTGTTCTCTTGGTTAAACAGGTGCTATATTATATGTATAAATGTATATATGAATGTGCAAGATGTGTGATGATGGCGATGCTGATGATGACACTGATGTGTATTTATTGGTTCATAGCAATTTCATATTGATGTGTATTCATACTTACCTATCTCATGTATAATAAAATTGTATGTGTTTACATGTGAAACACCAACCAGCAGTTGGGCTGATCAAACCCACCACAAGGTGGCACTGCGAAATTTACATTACCATGGGAGAGATAGGGAGTGAGCTGTCTTAGTATTACACAGTCTTTGGTTTAATGCAGATACTTATTTTGGATGGTGGTTCTATGCAATATCACAGATGGCCAACGCTTGGTTCTAACCCTTACTTGTAACGTGTAACTTGTAACATTTTATTGAGACCAGATGGTATGACCAAATGAGTTGAGTGTCCGTCTCCTGTTTTGAACCCTAATCGAGTCAAACCAACGATGTAAGAATTGATACTTGTTGTTTCCTAGCCAGGCGCTTGGCATTATTGGGACAAGGCAAGGACTGGTTGGCTCAGTGTCCAGAAATTGTGACTGAGTGGGATATCAGGACATGGTTCTGAGGGCCTGGTCTCCCAGTGGGGCAGCACTATAAAGTCGTCATGAGTGCACACTGTCACAAGTCGGTACCCATCCTGAGATGACCTTAGATGTTGCCAGGACGAAAAGCTCCAACCATCAACCAGTCATTTTTTTTTTGAAGTTTTACTGAGGGTGCACCATGGGCTCTTTCCAAATCACTCAGACACACAATGATGATGCACTGAAATAATTAAAAGAAGCAGGCATTCAGTAATTGAGTTATGCAATAAGGTCAGATAAAACGAAAAGAATGGTGATCGTCCCCGCCCATGCCTGAAAAATCGCCAGCCCTTGAATTTATTAGATTTTGTATTTGTTTAAAAATGCGTCGAGCTAGCAGCAATTCAACTTGTGTATACATGTTTATGTCATTGATTTGACTCGGCCAGGGTTCGAATCTAGGTGTTCGAATGCCACGACCCACTCAAACGGGAGGCGGAGGATCAACTCATTCAGCCAATAGATCTACGTCAAAAATTACAAAATAAATTTAAAAAATCGCCTGCCCGACCGTGATTTTCATTTCAAAAGGACGATCACCAATATTTTTCAAATATATTTGGCCTTAGAGTGGAACTGTGATTGAGTGGTTGTAGAAGCCTAACTGAGAGAATTGTCATCAAGCCTGAGAGACCAACACAACAGTGTAAGTATATGATTGATCGATTGGTGATGCTTGAATGGACATCACGGTCATATTCATGGCGGAAATGTAGGGGGCTTAGTGGTAGCAATTTTGTCTGTTTTGGTAATCACTGAAATGGTCAGGTGTGTCAAATAACAGCAACAAATTATGTCAAATATAATTTTGAAGTGGTTAAATTTGTATCAGTTGACAGCAAAATCGAACTCAGAAAACATAGCTAAAATTACAGGAGACGATATCGTATAGTTGTTATCAGGAACTAAACAAAAAGATTGTTGTTGCTTTATACCAGAAAAGAGGTCTCATATTATATTTACATTAAAAGATTGGTCCAAGAAAAGGCCACCTAATTGTGGTATGGAATAATGATTACCTTATTATCTTAATGGTTATTAAATGAATATGTATCTATGTCTGGATATATTATTCATATCAGAATAATCCTCTTTTTTCATTGTCAGCGCTGGGTCACAGGTATAGATTACATAGTTCCTACCGGCCAACAGCGTTTAGAATAATTCCTTTAATATAAACCTACCATATTTCTCCTGATGACCAACAATTGCTAGCGTTTTTGCCATACATTTGTTTCATTTCTAGATTCCATGTTGCTTGTTTTTTTGTCATTCTTTCATTATTTAACGACGTCGCTAGAGCATATTGTTTTTTTTATCATCGGTTATTGGATGCCAAACATATTGTAAAGTCGCCGGCTGGTGGTGTGGGTGGTGTGGACAAGCCAAAGGAAATCAATACAGGTAATGAAGGAAAGTAGGTGAAGAGTGAAAGTAGGAGAGTGAGACTCCTTCATTTATTACTTTATATAGGTTTTCTAGAATCCAAGATGGCAGTGGTCACATGGGTTGATCCACCAATCAGAGTACAATCTGCTGTATCCAAGGCCTTGTTATGCTGGCTACAGTGCCTTGTGGTGGCCAATGATCCATAAAAAACACCATGGGGGGAGGGGGTATGTGAGGTGACTCTTCCAAAGAGTATTTCTAGGAAGTGACACTCCTCCAAAGACTATTTTACTATACAATTTCTATACCTAATGAGTAATAGTTTACTAACTCCACATATCCCTCATATGCCTTTGGTTGTTATATATCACCATTTATCATTATATAGACAGTTTGCAATTTATTATAGTAATTTCACATAGATCCTCACGCATTATATCGGAAAATTGTACAATATGTTCATTTTGAAATATTTGGAGGGAACCCACTGCTACCACATAGGATACTCTTTCTGCTGTGACTAATACGGCATTGACCAAACTTAGATTGTTTAGAATGTCAATTCCAATAGTAAGATGGCCGGAAGACCAGTGCTTCGGCGCTGACAAATGTCATATTCAGATGAATAAATACTTTACCAAATAAATAAGCAGCAAGGGGTATTTTATATACTTCATAAACACTTTCCCACAGACAGGACAGCACATACCACAGCCTTTGATGAACCAGTTGTGGACCACTGGTTGGAACAGTAAACAGCCCAAACTGCAAATGTGTCCACTGAGCAGGATCGATAGGATGACCTACACCTTCACAGGTGGACGCTCTACCGCCTGAGCTACGTCCTGCTCCCCTATTATAGATTCCAATGAAAATATTCTATCAAGTATTTTACATTACATATAATACCATTTTGTGTATTGTGGTGCATGTAGGTATTCATGATGTCAAACCCGCCTTCTCTACCCTGTACCGTGACATGCTGGGTTACAACAGAGGTTCAACTAGTGGTCCACAACTGGTTCATCAAATGCTGTATTAATGTCATGACCTGTCTCTGGGAAAGTGCATATAAAATACCCCTTGCTGCTTATCAAAAAGAGCAGCCTATGTGGCAGTAGCGGGTTTCCTCCAAAGAAATATGACAGAATGACCATATGTTTGATGTCCAATAGCCGATGATAAAAATCAATGCTCTCTAGAGGCGTCGTTAAATAAAAAAAGCTTTCCTATCCTTTTACAAGAGAGGTTCTTGCTGAGGGACCAGCAGAACACAGAACGCACATGGTACCCGGGAGTTAGCACACTATCAGAATAATGTGAGTATGTGCGGCCTGATTTCCCAGAGGGGCAGCACTATAAAGTCACCATGAGTGTGCACTGTCACAAGTCGGTACTCGTCCTGATATGACCTTAGATGTTGCCAGGACGTAAAAATGCCAACGCCCACCCAACAAAATTGACCCGGCGCTCAACATGGCTGCTCAGGGACCAAGTGACGTGAAATGAGGAATCCTGTCTTTTTTTTGCAATTGAAATTTCCCGAGATTAAAAGCTTGTTAAAATATATTAGTTAGTTTGTTGGAGTTTTACGACCTGCCACCATCTAAAGTCATAGGAACCGTATTGTTACAGTGCTCACTCCTGTTGACTAGATATTGCTGCCCTACTGGGATACCAGACCCATGACCCACTTTTCCATGGAAATGTACCCCGACTACATGGTCAGAGACTGGGCGCGGTGGGCAAATCGGTAGAGCGCGGGTCTCACGCGTGGGAGATTGGGAGTTCGGTTCCCAGTCGAGTCAAATCAATGACATATACACTTGATACTTATCACTTACTAGCCCGGTGCTCGGCATTAATAGGATAGGGCAAGGACTGGTTAGCTCAGTGTCAGGATGACGTGACTAAAGGGGAAATCAGGTCATCTTGCCGACGGCCTGATTTCCCATTCGGACAGCACTATTATGTATTACGTCGCAATGAGTGTGCACTGTCAAAAGTCGGTACCCATCCTGATATGGCATTAAATGTTGCCACGATGGAAAACTCTAATAAGCAACCAACCTACATAGTCAGAGCGATGAATACAAACAATTCCGCCATTTGCTGCGCGGAGTTGAGAGATCTCTCACCTGAATCGCGTGTACTCCGATGACCTCGTTCACCTACTTCAGTGTGCCTGCAGAAGTTGACCCGCTGAGTAAAAATCTCTATAACTACCGCATCTTATAACTCAGTGATGTGTAGACTTTATGAACTTCATTATGAAATAGTTGAGTGCTAGTTTCCGTTGCTGCGACTTGTCAGCAACCTCAACGGATACCGGGCGGTAGACCTCCTGCATGCCAGTCACCGACTGTTTTACGCAGCCATATCTGACAATCTGGCGCTGATCTCACCCGCTGTTTACTAAGAGACTCCCTCCCAGTGCCACGTTCAACTTATTTAAGCCCCGTTCACACTGGTGAGTTAAAACGATTCATTTAAATTGACTTGCCTAGTTCGACTCACATTCGCCGTGTGGATGCTACGCTAAAGCGATTTAGGGCTGAATCGTACTGAATTGATTCATCTAGTTCGCTTCAAATAAACCACCTCCCGAGGTAGTATAGATGAAGCGATTTAGCTGGTTCCCGGGAGGTGATAGTGTAAAATAGCTGTGCTCACCGGATACAGGCTCAGGTGTAACTATTGCTGGTGCCCGGCAGTGTTAGGCCGAATTTGTGCCGAGTGAACGGGGCTTAAGTGTAGTATATATGTACACCTATATATATATATGTACACTTCCGGTTGTACAGTCGGAGTCTTTTTGAATGTCTATCCTTTTGTTCGTATTTCCAGCATATCAACATTCTGACACCATAGGCTTCGGTCGATCGGTCGGTTGGTTGGTTGTTGAAGTTTTACCTCCTGGCAACATAGAAAAAAGGCCCGTTTATAGTTTTGACGGCGTGTGATGCCATCAACTTTACGCCGGTTAGCCCCCTTGTGACGCCGCAAAACGGTGGAAAGTTCAACATAGTTGAATGCTGGTCAATGCTTGTGCCATGTTGCACCGTCTAACGCTGACGTAAAAAGTCTAAACGTGAGCATTGGCTTGCGGCGTGTTGCACCGTCTAATGCCGTCTGGTGCCATGTTGGGCCGTCAAAAGTGTAAACAGGCCTTAACTAAGGTAATCAGGACGCGCACCGACATTTAACAGTGATCACTTATTGCAACTTTATAGTGCTGCCCAACTGGGAGACTAGGCTGCCAGCAGGATGACCTAATATCCCACTCAGTCACGTTATCCTGACACTCAGCCAACCAATCCTTGACCTATCCTAATATTAGTAATAATGCCGAGCGCCTGTGGCTGTACCCTGACATGCTGGGTTACAACACAGGTTCAACCAGTGGTCCACAACTGGTTCATAAAAGGGTTTTTTATGTGCTGTCCTGTCTGTGGGAAAGTGCATATAAAAGACCCCTTGCTGCTTATCGGAAAGAGTAGCCTATGTGGCAGCAGCAGTTTTCCTAAAAAAAAGATGTCAGAATGACCATATGTTGGACGTCCAATAGCTGAAAATCAATATGCTCTAGAGGCGTCGTTCAATAAAACAAGTTTTCCTATGTTTTATTCATCGGACTATGCAGCTTTAATAGGTAAACCTAGTATTGAGGTCACCAGTCGGCTTAGTTGTGCACTCAGGCGAGGCGGTCTTGCGGTTCCACGTTAAACATAACCCTCTAGCCAACCATGTTTATTCATCAGGGGCCGTATGCACGAATCGGGGTTAGGCTTAGCCGGAGTTAAGGCACTATCAGCGGTTAGCTACCTCAGGGTAGCGGGGGGTTGGAGAAATGTGTCAATCGGTATGCACCAATGTATTAGCCGCCGTGGATAGCTAACTGTGAGTTTATTTATAGATTTGGGAATTCCCTCCAGTCGACGATATGAATAACGCCGCCAATGCTGCGGGAGTGTTAATAACGGTTCGAATTTAGGGTTAATTTGATCATATTTCACTTATTGCAAATGTAATTCTGTTAAATATGATCGCATTCAATAGATTTGGGCGTAAAAATTGCCGCTGGCATTATGCCAGTATGGATATCGATGTCGCGGCGGTGGCGTCGATTTGTTTACTTTGCATTCGTTGATTTGACACTATTAATATCGCCGCCAATGTGGCGGTAGCCTTAAAAACGTTTAGAATTTAGGGTTAAATTGATCAAATTTCACTTATTGCATATGTAATTCTGTTAAATATGATCGCATTGAATAGATTGACATCCATACACGCACACTAACCGCCCCGGCTGGCAGTTAAACATGATTTGAAACTGGGGTAGCTTAGCCTAGGCTAAAGTTCGCGGTTAGCGCTGACACCGATTGGTGCATACCGATTTTCCACAGTTAGCCATGTGGAGCTAGCCTAGACGTGGTTAAGGCCCTAACACCGATTGGTGCATACGGCCCCTGAGGTCATATCAAGTCAGGTACCGACTGGTTACAGTGCACACTCATGACAAATGTATACTGCTGCCCCACTGTGAATTAAAATCAGACCACCAGAATCATGACCCGATTTCCCACTAAGTCACATTATCCTGACACTGAGCTAAGCAGTCCTTGCCCTATCCTAGTAATGCTGACCGCCAAGATAGGAATCAACTAGTTTAAAGTGTGTAAGTCATTTGTTTGACTAGACCGGGGAATCGAACTCCCGATCTCCCGCACGGGAGGCCTGCTTTTGGTCTACCAATTCGGTGTCCGCGTCCGGTACCCAACCAAAGAGCGTGTATATCGAGAAGGCCAAGTTTCCGCACCAGGCCGTGTAACACTTGCGACTGCCGCGCACCCAGGGGTGGTTGTTGAACAAAACACTTCAGTCAGTGGTGGATATAGCAGGAGAACAGGTGAATGACGTCATGACTATAAACCTACTCAAATCTAATACAGAAATATATTACAAATTGACCGGCATTCTGATTAAAAAGGTTTGCTGAAGATGGCCACCATAAAGAGGTTCAATGACATCATGTACCTTCAATAACATCATGTACCTTCAATGATATGCCTGTAGAACTGGTGAATCAACTGACCGTAGACAATGAACTGGTTGACACTGACAGTCAGTGAGCGGCTAAGCGATTCACTGGTACAGCGGTAGATCGGTGGTGGACTGATGGACCCACTGACAGCATATCATACATTTGCCCAACACTTAGTAACATTATATATTGACTTGTATTTCTGTTGCATTATCAGGTTGGAGAGCTTACATCATTTTCACTACAGTGGTCATTTGACCACCGAGTTAATTACCAAGGTCGAATTTTATATAAGATTAATGTGCAGTTTGACAGTTTTGGTTGTGACAGACTGAGTTTTGGGATGTTTCTATATTGGAATACATCACTAGAAAGCAAACAAATATATCTAATTTACTGGATATTGCCAGGACATTTAGTTGGGACCGGATTGAGTAAATTAGCAGTGAATATTAGGAAATAATTCATTAGTTACAACAAATGGCTACAGGCCACAACTGCCCATGAGAGCCATAAATCCCAAACAATAGAGGAACCTCCAGTCAACATGAGGGTATATGCTGGTCTGTGGTCCACTCACATACTTCCAGTTGCCACAAATATACATTTACATAATATATCATTCCCCGCCCAACGACCCACCCCCTCCTGCAGCGGCGGTGTAGGGGTGCGGTCAGGGGGGGGGGGGGGCAGGGTGTGGGGGGGGGGGGGGCGTGACCTGGTGACGGCAGCCACCACTCGCTCAACTGCCAACTCGCCAAAAACTTTCCCGAACTCACTAAAAACTCACGGGACCCATCAAACACTCTCATGGGACTCACTATGCCCGCCCCCCCAGATATATATATATATATAAATACATATACAGATACATGGGTATGCAAATAAATAAACATAGATATGTGTGTATACGTATTACATATGCATACATGCATATATATACAGGTATATATACACAGATATGTACATATATACATATACAACCATGTATGTACATATATACATATTATACATATAAATACATATACAGATACATGGGTATGCAAATAAATAAACATAGATATGTGTGTATACATATTACATATGCATACATCCATTTTTATACAGGTATATATACACACATATGTACATATATACATATACAACCATGTATGTACATATATACATATTATACATATACATACATATACAGATACATGGGTATGCATATAATTATAAATAAACATAGATATGTGTGTATACATATTACATATTCATATATATATATATATACAGGTATATATACACACATATGTACATATACACATATACAACCATGTATGTACATATATACATATTATCCATATACATACATATACATGCATATCCATAGATATGCTTATATACATACATATGGAGATGCATACACATATGGAGAGGTACCATATATGTCCCAATAGAAGCGCACTACCCAATAGAAGCACACATCCCATTTCAAGATTTAAAGCATGCACAACTGTACAATCATATTCAGACTGAATGCACATAAAATAAGACAATCCCACTTTATTTCAGAGGCACAACGAAAACAAATCAAAAGTTACTATCATATTCAGACTGAATCCAATAATTTAATTAAATTACGGATTTTTACCTGAAAATAATTTGAATTCTCACTAATTCCATTGTTGTTCGATGACATGATTATAGAGCAACGAGGAAAAAAGTAGGAATTTATAAAAATGTAATCTGTGAAGGTTTGATTCCGATGTCTATCCTAATTTTTGGATTGGCGCTTACAGGGTTGTATGCACGGTCTGCTATCCCCCTGAGCCTCCCCCTGAATGTATTGGATGTCAGTCCCCACTGACATTGGGACACATTTTATTAAGCTGTGTCGATTTCATGGCCCTGCACCAACAATTTTACACTGCAAACAACATGCATGACCTTTTTACTAAAGTAAAACAAGAAAACATTTTAGCCTTTTTGAGGGCAGCTGGTTTGTACCAACTCATATGGGTTTTTAAAGCAAATTTCAACAGTGAATAATACTATCATTTAGACTTTTATTTAGCTATATGATTGTGAGTTTACAAAATTCATGAGTGTCCATTGACACAACAATGATTGTATGGTTTTACATGTAAAAGCGACGGTTTGAACAAAAACAAACATTTCTTGCCGTGAATATGGCCTATGCTGCCGACATGGCGTAAAGCAACCACCAATCAATCAATCAAGCTATTGAAAATATGAACGTTTCTTAAGATTATAGCACTTTATTATAGCTGATCGGATGTGGGTTATCTAGACGAAAGCATCCCCTTGATACTCAGATAATGATGTGTAGTCTAGAGCTTGGGTTCGTGACTTAGTTACATTAAAGAGAGGAAGGAAGAGGACCAAGAGAATAGTGGGCTCCAACTTGTTAGTTTAATTTGGTGTGTTTGTGTACCTTCAGAATCACCATGACGATGGCGTGTAACATGGTACTCACAAACTTCCCAATGGATTACCAAGAGTGCTACATCAAACTAGAGAGCTGTAAGTATGGAGAGTGAAACTACGACAAACTAGAGAGCTGTACATATAGTGAGTAGAGCTACATCAAACTAGAGAGGTGTAAGTATAGAGAGTGAAGCTATGTCAAACTAGAGAGTTGTAAGTATAGAGAGTGATGCATGTCAAACTAGAGAGTTGTAAGTATAGAGAGTGATGCATGTCAAACTAGAGAGCTGTAAGTATACAGAGTGAAACAACATTAAACTAGAGAGCTGTACATAGAGCTGTAAGTATAGAGAGTGGAGCTACCTCAAACTACAGAGCTGTAAGTGTATAGAGTGATGCATGTCAAACTAGAGAGGTGTAAGTATAGAGAGTGATGCATGTCAGACTAGAGAGTTGTAAGTATAGAGAGTGAAGCTATGACAAACTAGAGAGCTGTAAGTATAGAGAGTGAAACAATGTCAATCTAGAGAGCTGTACATATAGAGAGTAGAGCTACATCAAACTAGAGAGCTGTGAGTATAGAGAGTGATGCATGTCAAACTAGAGAGCTGTAAGTATAGAGAGTGATGCATGTCAAACTAGAGAGCTGTAAGTATAGAGAGTGAAGCTACGACAAACTACAGAGCTGTAAGTATAGAGAGTGAAGCTACGGCAAACTAGATGTTGTAAGTATAGAGAGTGGAGCTACATCAAACGACAGAGCTGTAAGTATAGAGACTGATGCATGTCAAACTAGAGAGCTGTAAGTATAGAGAGTGAAGCAACGTCAAACTACAGAGTTGTAAGAATAGAGAGTGAAACAACGTCAAACTACAGAGCTGTACATATAGAGAGTGAAGCTACATCAAACTAGAGAGCTGTAAGTATAGAGAGTGAAGCTACGACAAAGTAGAGAGCTATAAGTATAGAGAGTGAAGCTATGTCAAACTACAGAGCTGTAAGTATAGAGAGTGAAGCTAAGACAAACTAGAGAGCTGTGCGTATTGAGAGTGAATCTACATCAAACTACAGAGATGTAAGTATAGAGAGTGAAACAATGTCAAACTACAGAGCTGTACATATAGAGAGTGAAGCTACAACAAACCAGAGAGCTCTAAGTATGGAGAGTGGAGCTACATCAAACTACAGAGCTGTAAGTATAGAGAGTGAAGCTACGTCAAACTAGAGAGCTGTAAGTATAGAGAGTGAAGCTACCACAAACTAGAGAGCTGTAAGTATAGAGAGTGAAGCAACATCAAACTAGAGAGCTGTAAGTATAGAGAGTGAAGCTATGTCAAACTAGAGAGCTGTAAGTATAGAGAGTGAAGCAACATCAAACTAGAGAGCTGTAAGTATAGAGAGTGAAGCTATGTCAAACTAGAGAGCTGTATGAGTAGAAACATTTATTGAGCTTACACCCTGGTAGAAAACTGTAAATGCATATTGAGCATATTCCAGATTAGAACGAAGCCAGAAGTAGACTATATTGAGCCGATATCAAACTGGACATATGCTGGTATATGTGATATATAATTAATTATATGAGTATAAAATGGGCGGAGTAGGCTTGTGCTATTTATTACATTTTATCATATTATTTATTATTCATGCTTTTATTTCGCCAAATTCTGGACCGTTCTGCCATTTATGGAGTTCCTGTGCGGCTCCAGGATAGTTTGTCGTCTCCCCACGCCGGGTCATATGCCATTCGGCCGGCGTGGGCATCACATGAGCTTGGAAACTAGCCCGGAATTCTTTACTGTGTGAGGACGTGCATACCGCTTAGGTGCCACGCTACACGGTCACGACACGGTTGAACGACAAGGTCACGGCACAGTTGTCGAGACACAGTGATATATTATTTACTATACCAGAAAGTGAAGTAAATATTATCGTGTCGCAACTAACTTATACCCCTGTCACACTGCGACGTAACGAGCCAACGTAAGCCTGACGTGATCACGTTTCGTCATTACGTTGACGTACGTTGGGGGACGTCATGATGACGTCAGAATGACGTTAGACTGACGTTGAGCTACGTCACGTTACGTCGTGTTACGTCGGCGCGCGTCAAAGTTTTGAACCTGTTAAAAAATGTCGACGTAGCTCGAACGTAAGGGTTTACGTTCGCCGTACGTTCTGTTCACGTTCAGTGAACGTCAATGACGTTAAACGGACGTTATTCCAACGTTGCTCACTACGTTCAACTACGTTGACCCACATTCAACTAAGTGCAAATGCCCATGGGGCGTAATGGGAACGTCAGGAGAACGTCAGGAGAAGGTCAGGAGAACATGCATTCAACGTATGTTCAACGTCTCATGATGTATGTAACGTCACGTAACGTTCTTCTGGCGATGGAATAACGTTCATAACGTTCTGTTAGCGAAATGATGTTGTCCTCTCTCGTTGAATGACGGTATCACTACGCTTTACCAACGTTACACTCTCGTCCACTACGCTGCATCCACGTTCAACTTGCATACTTGCTGAAAAGTTTGCATACTACGCCGAAAAGTTCAACGTTCTTCACGTTCTCTCTACGTTCACATCGTTACGTCGTAGTGTGACAGGGCCTTTACTGGGCTGAACGTTACTGTGCGTACATACCGGCGGATTGGAAGTAGGCGAACAACAAACTACACAGGTGTGTGAGGAATTGGAAACCGGTGACACGGAGATTATACGGTTACGACACGGCTGAACGACACATACATCTGACATCTGACACGACATATATGATCTCTGACCTCTGACACCTTATATCTGACTTGTTACCTCTGTCACATGATATATAACATCTGATCCCTGACACTTGATCTCTGACTTGTGACCTCTGTCATGTGTCATATAACGTCTGATCCCTGACACTTGATCTCTGATTTGTGACCTCGGTCACGTGTCATATAACGTCTGATCCCTGACACTTGATCTCTGACTTGTGACCTCCGTCAAGTGTCATATAATGTCTGACCCCTGACACTTGATCTCTGACCTGTGACCTCTGTCACGTGTCATATAACGTCTGATCCCTGACACTTGATCTCTGACTTGTGACCTCTGTCACGTGTCATATAATGTCTGACCCCTGACACTTGATCTCTGACCTGTGACCTCTGTCATGTGTCATATAACGTCTGATCCCTGACACTTGATCTCTGACTTGTGACCTCTGTCACATGACATTTAATGTTTAATCCCTGACACGTGATCTCTGACATGTGACCTCTGGCTCATGACATAGAACCTCTGACCTTTGACACATGACCTCTGTCACATGATATATAATGTCTGATCCCTGACACTTGATCTCTGACTTGTGACCTCTGTCACATGTCATATAACGTCTGATCCTTGACACTTGATCTCTGACTTGTGACCTCTGTCATGTGTCATATAACGTCTGATCCCTGACACTTGATCTCTGACTTGTGGCCTCTTCATCCCTGACACGTGATCTCTGACATGTGACCTCTGGCTCATGAGATAGAACCTCTGACCTTTGACATGTGACCTCTGTCACATGATATATAACGTCTGATCCCTGACACTTGATCTCTGACTTGTGAACTCTGTCACATGTCATATAACGTATGATCCCTGATACTTGATCACTGACTAGTGAACTCTGTCACATGTCATATAACGTCTGTTCCCTGACACTTGATCTCTGACTTGTGACCTCTGTCACATGTCATATAACGCCTGTTCCCTGACACTTGATCTCTGACCTGTGACCTCTGTCACATGTCATATAGCGTATGATCCCTGATACTTGATCACTGACTTGTGAACTCTGTCACATGTCATATAACGCCTGATCCCTGACACTTGATCTCTGATGTGTGACCTCTGTCACATGTCATATAACGTCTGATCCCTGACACTTGATCTACCTGTGACCTCTGTCACATTATATAAACACGGATGCTCTGCCGCTGTGAGCACCCTATGTAATTACAAAACTCTCCCCCTTCATTTCACCTGTGATGCTATCAGCCTAATCAATTTAACCATGTCTGGAAAGAGGAAGGAAAACTAGTCACAAGGATGAACAGTGAATAAGTTGTGCTTTATTGGCAGCAACTCCTGTCATCCCCCTTACATGTGACCTAACACCTGTACTCCTCATATACTGCCCACACTATGTCTCATTGTCACTTTAGCCTGTATATTGAAACAGTGCCCACAACCCATGGGACAGGAGTCGTATGGCTGTGGATGTACTCAATTTGAATATCTGAATTTGGATAGCATCAGACAGAGTGTCTGGGGTCCTGCTCTAGAGTAGGTGTGTCTCACTCAAGAGCCAGGATGAGAGTGATTTTCCTTCAGTGTGTCTGAGGCAAAATCTTGAATAATTAATTAGTTGAGACTAGTGTGTGGTCAGGATAGGCCAAGGGAGTCAGGTGACCGGACATTCCCCAGCCAGCCAATGAGACACTCCCCACAGACTGGGTGGGTGACCACCCCATTCGGGGCTGTCACTCAAACCAGCTGCAGGTGGTGTACTCTCAATCAATCAATAGTTCCATCCTCTAGTCGAGGGTTGGATGCAATGGTTCTCCACTTGTCCCGATGTTGTGCTGTTCTGATAGACTGTGAATAATTCAAGCCTGTCCACTGTGAAATATTTGTAAACCATGATGTTCTTGGTCTCCCTCTCCCTCTGCTGCCATTCACCTTCCCTTCCAACAATGTACGGTATATTGAACTCTGACGAATGATGTGGCCAAAATAAATAAGTTTCTTTGTCTGTATAGTGGCAAACAAGCTTTTCTTATTTTTAATTTTTCTGAGAACTTCTTTGTTGGTGATCTTCTTTGTCCATGATATTTTCATCATCCTTCGATAAGTCCACATCTCAAATGCTGCTAAACGTTTGTACATTTTCTTAGAGATTGTCCATGTCTCTGCCCCATACATTAGAGTAGACCACACATAACACTGAAGAATACGCTTCCTTGTTTGTATTAATATCTTACTTGATGTTAACACTCTATTCATTTTGGAGAATGTTGTTCGGGCTATTGTTATCCTTCTTTTAATTTCTTCCTCACAGGCTTTGAGTTTACATTGTCATTAAGAAACCTCGTAATGACAATGTAAACTCAAAGCCTAAAATAGGTGTAATCTATACATATGCAAATTAGGCAGGTGGGTCAGTCAGTGGTCTTGGGTGGACAGGATCTTGCAACAGTTACAGATATTGTATATAGTAAAATCATTCTTTTCCTCTTTTGTATTCTTTATGAACACATAGAGAACATTTCAATCATCATGTACTGTTTCTTGCAAAGGAGCTCTTTTCATTAACTCCAAACATCCTATATAACAGATAGTTTACATCATTCAGCATCATATACATTTCCATCAACTCCACTCATAATGTATAACATATAGTTTACCTCACTCAGCATCATGTACCATGGGAGTGGAACCCTATTAGTTTTAGTTACTTTTAGTTTACATAACATAAGTCCCACTCCGACATCTAAGAATAATAATGCTCTAGGCCAATATATAATTCTTAACCGAAAATCCGTATATTTTTACAACATGATATATAACCAACCTCTGATGTCTGGTTGCAGATGGGCATGAGACGAAGGACATGCTGCTTGTGTGGACGGACAATGCCATCGAGGTCGAGGATGACGTGGAGCTGCCGCAGTTCGACATGGAAGGCGTCGACACGGTCAACTGCATCCACCAGTACAAGACAGGTACCGCCAGCCGACACGCGTCTTCTCGTCTTAAAGCTGCATAGTGCGAACAAAACATCAAATATTCAAAACCAAAAATATTATCTAGATTTGATTGTACATATATACTTAAGAAAATTCAATTGCGGTCAATTAGTCTTCCTCATTCCACCGCTTCTCGACAAATCCTAGCACATGTAATGCCAAATCCCAGGCTAGCTAGCGACGAGTATGAATTCGCTTTGACTTGGGAAGGGTTCTAATGTGGGATTTTGAATTGTGCGGCCTACCAAATTCAGAGGCGGATGCTCAACTCATTTGGACATGCCCTCCTGACGCCATCCCATTTGCTCCGCAGGCGACTTCCCCTGTCTGAAGGCGCGTTTCCAGTTGCGGCGTCAGTTCGGCTTCTACCTGCTGCAGACCTACATTCCTTCCATCCTCATCGTCATCCTCTCCTGGGTGTCCTTCTGGATCAACATGGACGCCGTCCCCGCGCGCATCTCGCTAGGGGTCACCACCGTGCTCACTATGGCAACCCAGCTCACCGGGTCACGGCAGTCCATCCCGAAGGTCAGTGGGTACTTTGGCGATTTGGGATTTTAGGTCCTGGTAGAATGGTCGAGCTAAAGTTGCATAGTCCGATGAAAACATCAAGCAAAATACTGACCTAGATTCAATCCTAAAAAGACTAACCAAGATTTGATCGTAGATAACCAACTTAGATACTGGTGTATGCATTAAGTAATCGCTTTCCGCAGAGAACGTGGTGCTACGTGATATTGTTATTGTTGTTTGTTGTTGTTTTATGTCCTAGCAAAATCTAACATCATATCAAAGTGGGTACTGACTTGTGACAGTGCACACTCATGGTGACTTTATAGTGCTGCCCCACTGGGAAACCAGGCTGTCAGGACACTGACCCAATATCCCACTCTGTCACATTATCCTGACACTGAGCCAAGCAGACCTTGCCATATCCTAATAATGCCGAGTGCCTTGCTAGAAAGCGACAAGTATCACATTTTAAGTCATTGGTTTCACTCGGCAAGGGTTTAAACCCATAGGTTCGAATCCCACGATCTTCCAAAACGGGAGACTGACGCTCCACTCATTCAGCCATCCGTCTGATGTGTGCCAAGATAAGTAGATAGAGCCCGTTACTGCGAAAGCCTACTCTGTCACAATGTTGACATGCTCCCGACATATCTTCACTTCAAATATATTCAAATAAAGGTTATTTCAAACTCTAGTTATTGTGTTTATCTCAGGAAATGTACAGAAGCTCGAACCGATGGTGTTCTCTTTTTAATAACTTGGTGTATTCATTTGAGGAAGTCATCAATCACAACTTTCCCTCTTTCCTTCGTTCATGTATATTATTGCAGCAATTCGTCAATCTCAACTTCTTAGAGTTTCCTTAGGTTGAAGTTGCATACTCTGATTGTTTTGATTTTCTGCCACAATTTGTAGATAGGTATATTAGGTATAATTCTAATATATGCAACTGTAATAACAACTCAAGCAACCAGCGTGAAGCATTTAATCTAAAAAATAGCTATAATTTTCTTGGAAACTGTTTTATTCCATATTTCTATAACTATATTGTTCACAGAGTATTTCCTATATGAATTCTTCTTCTTTCCTATCTATATATACCAAGTCATTGGTCGTAATGCGAAGCATTGCGCTTGATGCGAGGAGAGGAAGAGACCCTCCCCCCCCCTCCCCGGTCGTCGCGCAGCATTCTCACCTCGCGCGACGTCCGCCTCTCAGCTTTCTTCCTCCCCCCTCCCCCCGCCTTGCTTTCGCACCTCACCTGTCATCCGCCCTCCTGCCCTCCCTTATAAGGCCGCCCGCCGGCCTCCCTCAGTCATTCGCCTTCCAGCCGTCCTCCACGCTCTGCCTTTTTCCTGTCTGGCTCTTCATCACCGCTGCTTCACCTCGGACCGCTGCCCCGCCTCAGGCTCCTACACCATGCCCGGACACGGAAAGGGAAGAGGCCGCAAGAGCTCCCGGGCGACCGCCCTGGCCATGCCGGGACCCTCCTCGGGCTCGCCCGGAGACACCTCAACACCTCCGGCCCCGGCTTTCCCCTCGGCGACCTCGGGCGCCGAGACAGCCCTGATACTCGAGGCCCTGCAGCACCTCACTACGCGCATGGACGCCCTCGAGTCGGGGGGAGCCCGAGGAGCACCGGAGCAACTGCAGGCGGCGTACACCACGCCGCCCGCCCCAGCTCCTCGGGCGCGGGCCGCCGCCGGGGCCCGGCCCCCGCCGCCACCTCAAGCGACTCTGCCCGGGGCAGCCCACCCCCACTACCAACAGTACGACCGCCTCGCCGCCCGAGGCGGGCCCGCTCCGCCCCCCGCCTACCTCCAGGACGTCGCCGAGGAGCACACCCCAGCATCCGCGGCCGACGCCGTCCGCGACATCCTCGCTTCCGCCGAGGCGCACCGCACCGCCAGGCGCCAAGGCATTCCCTCGGGCTACATTTTCCCCTCGGACCTCGTGGAGAGGGGTCCCGAACGGAAGCCGGTGAGGAGGGGGGAGGCAACCAGGGACGAATACAACCTCGCCCTCCTCACCCTCGCCAGCCATCCAGCCTTCCCCGCGCACTCCGTCCAGGGCCTACACCACCACCACCTCACCGTGATGAGGGACATCCTGGTGCATCCGTGGCCTACCGTCCGCCGCTATTCCGAGGCCATCTTCACTTGGATAGCGGACGGGAGACTTCCCCACGGATGGCATGACCCGGTGGCCCTCAACACCCTGAGGATGGACTCCCTCACCACGCCCGCCGCCCCGGCAACACCAGCTCCCCGAGGCGAGGATTGGGCCCGAGGCGCACACCTGCCCCGGCCCCAAGTCGACACCCGCACCGCCTACGATAGGCACACTCACGGGGCCCCCTGCCCCGCCTGGAACCGCGAGCCCGCCTCGTGCGATCGGGCCCCCATCGGGGAGGCCCACGGCGAGGGGGGAGAGAGGCACCGGCACGTGTGCGCCTATTGCGCCAACGTACGGCGCATACTAACCATGCACAGCGAGGCCGGATGCCTCACCAAGCAAGCCCGTGAGCGCCAGACCCCGGCCGCCTCGGCGGATTTTTGATCCGCCGGCCCCCCCCCGGCCGGCCCGGGGGGCCCTCCCCGGCGCCTCACCCACACCACTGCCGACAGCCCCGTGACCTCCACCGACAACCCCTCAGCGACCACCGATCGAAACGCCGCCCAGACCGAGCCGGGGATCATCACCTCGCACCTCACACCTCAGACACAGCCCAGCCCCACGAGGGACCCTCCCCAGACAGCGCAGCCGCCGACCCTCACGACACCGCCTTCATCAACCCGCCCGACCCGACCCCGACTCCCACCCCGCCCAGCCCCGAGGAGTTCGCTGCCCCCCTGCTCGACCCTCGCCGGACCTCCTCCCCTCAGGCCTCAGGAGCGGGCCTCCCCTTTTTGGCCGCCCGCTCCCCGTCCACGTAGGCCCCGGACCCTCTTCTCACCCAGACCTGCAACTCCGGGCCCCCGCCTCGGGCGCCCCCGCCTCGGGCGCGCCTCGAGCCCTCTCCTCCATTTTGGTGGAGGGCTCCTCGGCCCCCCCCCCTCACCAGAACTCTTTTACCTCGGACATTGCTCCTTATGAGCCCCTGCTGTATCTATCCTGTTTCTGCTCCTCAGGAACCTTACTTGCCTCTGTCATTACTTCCTTGTTTTCCACTGTTGCTTGTACCCTTGTTTAACCCCTCTGTTGCCAGAGGCGCCATCAATAAACGCCTCTTTTTCCCACCCCCGCCTTGCTTCTTCCTTTTCGCGCATCAAGATATACAGGATGTGAGAAAACGTGGGGTTTCATCCCTAAACAATATGTGACCCAACACCTCAAAATGAGTGACATTGCCCCAAGCAAGGAAACTAAGTAACTAAGGACATTCAGAGAGAACAGCGTGCAAGCTTCAAAATGATACCAAAGGTATTCTTATAGGATGAAAATTGATCAAACTATTACAAGAATGTAGTTTTCTCTGTGGCAGAGTGGTTAGAGTGTCTGACTTTTTTCTAGGTCCGACTCCTAATCTGAAGGTCGGTGGTTTGATTCCCTGTGCCCCCACCTCTGCCACTTTGGATTTCCACCACTGTGTATAACTTACAGCGTCATCAAAGGCCGGTTGCTCTCATACCATGTCTATGTGGTGTGGGAGGTTAAAAGTCCCTTGGGTCGGTAAAAGTGTAGGCTCAGGCTTTCTATCGACAAACTGTCTAACAGTGAAAACAAGTCTCCTCAGTCTTATCCATGATATGTAGTATAAATCTTCTTCAAACAAGAATTGGCCGAACTTTATATTGTGCAGGAGAATTACATATCGTAGTAAATTGAATTTTAAATTAAGGTATAGGTGTGATCAAATTGAATGCACATTACAAATTGTGTAATAAAAGTACTTGTTGTTGCTATAAACGTAGTTTGACCAAGTGGATATGAAACTATTCTCAGGAAAGGCAAGTTGTATGTGATAAGCCCGAGCCTACACTTTTACCGACCCAAGGGATTTTTAACCTCCCACACCACATAGACATGGTATGAGAGCAACCGGCCTTTGATGACGCTGTAAGTTATACACAGCGGTGGAAATCCAAATTGGCAGAGCTGGGGGCACAGGGAATCGAACCACCGACCCTCAGATTAGGAGTCTGACCTAGAAAAAAGTGAGACACTCTAACCACTCCGCCACAGAGAACGCCAGCGTAGGTGTGCAACCCCACTCATTTTGTGGTGTCGGGTCAGATATACCCCACCATTCTTTCCCAATCTACTCGCCCACTCCCGCCAGTCCCTCTCAGCCTAGGTAGCATCAGAAGTCCTTCAAGAGGTTCCTTCTAAGAAATAGAACACTTCCTTTGTCACACTTCTGAGTCAAGTACTAAGAAGAACCCAACCACATCAACATAACATAGATATATCAATAAACAATATGCATTCTGGGATGGAGTCTTTACACCATAGTGTCTGAATCTTAACATTCACACCAAATAATTAATTTAGCATGTTTTCACTTCAGATATCTGTAATGTTAACGGCCCTTTATTCAAAGTTAATTTAAGGTAAAATAATGTAGATTATAACACTCAACCTAATATATATATATATATACCAAACCAAGGCAGAAATAAATTCTAAAAGATCGGGCAATTTCTATTATTGTCAACAGGTTGATTTATTTGTATATATTATGTATGGAAATTGTGAATTACAATGTCAAATGTCAAATGTCAAAATGTTAAATGTCAGAGTCGGCAACCTTAAGCCCTTCTCAAATAAAACTCAGGAAAATAGGTTGGTGGGAAGGCAAAATTCAGGCTCCTTGTAAATTGTGCATATTGTCTACTTGGGTGACACTGACTAGCTGTTCACTAGGAGGCCCTCAGCTGTCTGACCAGCAAATGGAGCATCATAGGTCCTCCATCTGTGGTGATGATGTGGGGTTTGAGGTCACTTTCCGGAATCCCGCAGAACAACTTAGTCTTCAAGCCGCTGCCATCCGCCATCTTTGATGTCTGCTCACCTTTGTGTTCGCAGGTCTCCTACCCTAAGGCGATCGACGTTTGGATGTCGATGTGCATGCTGTTCGTGTTTGCCTCGCTCATCGAGTACGCCTTTGTCAACGTCATGGCGCGCAAGAATCCCAGCAGCGCCCCCTACAAGAAGACGAACCCCGAAGATGTGGAAGACGGAGGGGCGGTATGTCATTGTTTATGTCATCTCATAATACGCACAACCTCAGAAAGCGCTAAGCTAAAGCGTGATCACATCACAGGGCTTCTTATTTGTCAACATCAACATTTGCATCATCTCACAATACTCCAACTTCAGAAGGTGTTGTTTTAATGCCTAGATGGCATTGGGTGTCTGTCTGTGGTCACAGAGCAGGGCTTCTTATTTGGGGTTTAAAGATTTGAAGCACCAATCGTCTTTGTCACTGAACCGTCACCATTTACACAATCTTACAATAGAAGCTACCTCAGAAAGCGCTAGGCTGACTCCTAAATGGCATTAGGGATCTGCGTGATGATCGCTGGGTAGGGATTCTTGTTTGACGTTTAAAGATATGAAGCACCACTCGTATTTGTCAGTGAACATAATCTACACAATCTTACAATAAGTATCACCTCAGAAAACACTATGTTAACTCCTAGAGGGCCTTGGGTATCTGCGTGATCAGATAGCAGGGCTTGTTATTAGGGTGTTGGAACCATACACCACAGCCATCCCACCTAGTCGCTGTCCTGAAGGGTCCAGGGGTGTTCTGGTACACTGGTGTACTATCTAAGGACAGGGCATGGGTGAAAGGATGCTGTAACAAACCACAATGGGATGGGATCCTGTCCCACAGGCCTATATGTCATCTGCGTAGATGTACATAGTAGGGTAAGTTATCATATACAGGTTAGGAAAAAACTTGAAAATTAAAAGAAAAACTAATATAGAAACTACTAACACCCAAAACCGAAAAGGTTGGCCTGAGAAAGATCAGGTAAAGACTCCTGAGTACGGGACCAGACCAATCCCGTATCACAGCTGTCCAGCGTTGAAAACAAGCACCCTCACGGGAGCTTATACATTATGGGCAGAATAAAAAAACTTGTCACCAACAAAAAAATCATCTTTGTCATTGAATCATGATCATTTACATGATCTTCCAATGCGCGCTACCTCAGAAGGTGCTGGGCTAATTCCTAGATGGGGGCTGGGTGTCTATGTGATGCTCACAGAGGATTGCTTCTTATTGTGGGTTCAAAGATTGGAACTACCAGCCATCTCTCACAGTGGACTAGGGCACTGGGCTTCTAGTTATTTATGCCAAGTTAGCAGGAAGTTGTTATAGTTATTGTCCCCACCTTGCTGATATTGTGAATAGACTTAATCTATGGCGTTAAAGGATTCCTGACTAATTGAATTGGCCAGATAGAAAGAGGCTGCATATATTGAAGTAAGCCAGGCTTTAGTAGTTAGATATTAGCGGATATTATAAGTGTAATTCATGTATTATAAAGAATGCATGGACATGTTCCTCTAGTGCACTTATATTTATATATATAATTATGTTGATAGATATAAATATATATATAATTAATAACAGCATGTGTTATTTATACTCGCATAATTAATAATGTATCACATATATATCGAGTATAACGCATTATGCAGATATAAAATAACAGAATATTGGTTGTTATGATTAACACCGCATGTCGCTTGGATAACTCACATATTCATTATGATATTCGATTATTTTCCAACCGCTGGCCATTCTCCGCGAGCGACTGTAGCGCCACCTACGTACTTAACGGCTCAGCCGCATACTTTGGTTAATATTCAAACTTCCGGGACTAGGATCATAACAATTAGACCATCTAAGTTCCCTGATGCAATCATCATATCCATGCCTACCTGTGTATGCGGCTGCTTGACTTAGAAACCAGGACAGACCATCATAGTAATATATGCCTATACTGCGACATGATACACTACTGCACATGGACTTGTTAGTAAAGGTCAAGTTATAGTAGAATATGATGGTGTATTATAGATGCCTATAGTGCAAAGTGATACACTACTGCATGCGGACCCGTTAGTAATGGTCAAGTTATAGTAGTATATGATGGTGTGTTATAGATACCTATAATGTGAAGTGATACATAATTGCACACGGACTTGTTAGTAAAGGTCAAGTTATAGTAGTATATGATGGTGTATTATAGATGCCTATAGTGTGACGTTATATACTACTGCACATGGACTTGTTAGTAATTGTCAAGTTATAGTAGTATAAGATGGTGTGTTATAGATGCCTATAGTGCGACGTTATACACTACTGCATGCGGACTTGTTAGTAAAGGTCAAGTTATAGTAGTATATGATGGCTTATTATAGATACCCATAATGCGAAGTGATACACTACTGCAAGCAGACTTGTTAGTAAAGGTCAAGTCCACTTGTTTATGCTCAATACAAATGCACGACTCTGGTTAGGATCGTATACAAACCTTAGACACTCATTATGAATGCAAGTTGTCTATATTGTAGCCAGCAGTTATAAAACAATGTCACTTATAGTATTATCATTCCATATACATAAACAATATCCTTACAACCCTACGTTGGAGCAGCCAGACCAAAAACACAAAATTATTTTACAATGTACATGCACAACATATAAGAATAGTTTGTTTCTTGGGATTGTGCGTCCTGACAACATTTAAGGTCATATCAAAATGGGAGATCATTTCAAGACAATTACCTCATGTATATCAACAAGTACTTAGTCAAGTTTATCTGGTATTGAGATAGCCTAGATTATTTTCCATGAAATCCGTGAAATTCGCACTGACTTAGAATCGAAAGATAAAAAGCTGCTATGCAATGCGCTATAAAAACAGCAGATTAAGATCATCGAATAGCTTGCTGAACATTTCAGGACAACATGTCCAGCGGGTCAAGTGAAGAGTCAGGACAGTCAGAGAATAAAAAGCTGAACCAGGACAGTCCGATCGGATCAACCGGACCTCGGGTAGGGTGCTTAGTTATGGGGCTGTCACACTACGACGCTTCTCGCCGGCGACACGGCGACGTGTGGTGTTTTTGGGTGATAATAAGTGAAACGTCGGGATGCGCTGGGGGCACGTTATGGGGGCATCGGTACATTTTGGTACACTATCTTTGACGTTGATGGTCGGTGGACAACGTCGGCGCGCGTTGCCGGTCGCCCAAGGTGTTAAGCATGTCAAAAAAAAAAACTAACGACCGCCAGCGCACGCAAATATATGGGTAAGGACGTTAGGCGCGCATCGCGATGCGTTGGACGCACCAGAATAACGTTATGGGAACGCTAGGAAGACAGCGCGCGCACGGGAGGGTCGTTGCTCACACGTTGCGGCAAACTGGGGTGTTTTTGTTTTACGCCCTAGCAACATTTAAGGTTAGATGAAGACGTCATGCCAAACTTTTTTTCTTTTTTTTCCTCACGCGTCGACACCCGTTGGCCGCGCGCGAATAACGCGCCGCACTGACGCCAAACTTTTTCCCCGAACCGCCGAAAAGTTGGACGTTTCTCGACGCGCAAGATTTTATTTTCAACGCTGACGGGTCGCCGAGAGAAGCGTCGTAGTGTGACTGCACCATAAGGCGGTGTCTTGGAGATCAGCGAATAGAAATCCATTTGGGTTAAGCCGCTACAACTACAAAGCTTCTTCACTTTATAGCAGTGCCTACCGAGTCTCCTCAACAGCAGGCCTGTGGCTTCCAATTTCTTCACTTGTGGCTTCTTTCGGTATTTATTATGGGACAGCGCTTTTGGCCAACATGCAATTTTTAAGTGGTCACCGACTTGGCTACTTAGTTCAGAGTGTCCTAGTTCTGAGACTAATCTGGGAAGATGCTCCCCTGAGAGAAGAGCAATTTCTTAAACCACCCACAAGCGTAACCCAGTTATGATTGTACGATCTTGGAATTGTCATGTGTGTGTTCGAAGCTTTGCTTTCCATTGTTATGATTTGTGGTAGTCGCCATACTTAAGGTAGTGTACTAAACCAAATTCGTCATGGCCATTTGAAATCTGGTTCTGTGGTATGTTATCCTTAATCTGAGATATATATATATATGTAATATTAGACAATACCAAGATCGGCAAGTGTATGGCTGGCTTAAGCGCAGTTTTGCGAAATCTCCCGGCGCAGTTCCGCAGTGGTATATCCAGTGGAATCCACTATTGCTTCTACAGTGGCTTTCAAAGTGGCTTCCAACATGGTTACCACAATGTCTTCCACAGTGGTTTCCATTGTGGTTTCCATAATGAGTTCCACATTCGCTTAAATAGTGGCTTACACTGTGGCTTCCAGAGATGCTGCCGTCTTGGCTCCCACAATGGCTTCCAATGTGGCTTCACAGTGACTTCCATAATGAGTTCCACATTCGCTTAAGTAGTGGTTCCCACAGTGGTATCTAGACTTGATGCCGTCTTGGCTTCCACAGTGGCTTCCTCAGTGGCTTTCGTAATGAGTTCCACACTCGCTTGACTAGTGGTTCCCACAGTGGTATCTAGACTTGATGCCGTCTTGGCTTCCACAGTGGCTTCCTCAGTGGCTTCCATAATGAGTACCACATTAACATGAATAGTGGCTCCCACAGTGGTATCTAGACTTGCTGCCGTCCTGGCTTCCACAGTGGCTTCCTCAGTGGCTTCCATAATTAGTACCACATTAACATGAATAGTGGCCCCCACAGTGGAATCTAGACTTGCTGCGGTATTGGCTTCTACAATGGCTTCCATTTAATAGTGGATTCCAAGCTGCCCACTATCATGGATGTAACAGTGGCTCTTCCGCTGAAATCCACACACAGCTTCTCAGTTGGGCTGCGAGAATGGCTTCAAATATCCTGCCTTCTCCAGGTGCTCTCAGAGGCGACTCGGTGGAACTGCTTTCAGAATAATGTTGATACCAGATTAAAACAATGCATCATTTGTCATAGCATTTTAGCTCAGCATTCGTGATTGTTATATCTTCGCTTTCTTTGCATCAAGCAGAACAAAATAAATCTTATCCTACATTACTAGCTATGGCTCCTGACGATAGTCAACACTAGCTAATTTTGATGCGATGAACAGAATTACTTTGTGTTTGCCACGTTAACAGAGAGATTTCAGTAATTTTATAGAGAATACATTTAATTTTGATTTGATACTTACTTGGGAATTTTATTTATTTAATATTTCCTCTCACAGGAAAATCCTTCTATCCTCTCTACAGGGAAGAAAGATTTGTTGTTAACTTCTGTTAGATTATGTTGATTTCACTGTACTAATTGAATGAGTTTTTGCACTTTGTACATTTTGTCTTCTATTTGTATCTGAATTAGTGATATTGCTTGTGAAATTGTGAGAGAATGCTTCTTTCATTATTGTTATGAAATGACATTTTACGTTTTGCCTATTCTGTTTCTATATTATTTAATGACTTCCTCATGTCGTAGTACTATTTAGGATAGCTCTTTAGGATAATTTCCCTATTATATTAGTCACTCGGTGTAGAAGGGTAGAAATTGGTACATTGTAAAAAATTGACTCAATGTGTACATTCAGGTTTTACAATTGTTCATTTATCTCAAGATTTCTTAAATCGATATTATGATTTGTATTGTCTTTGTTCACGTTGGCCGTTCAGCTCTTTCAATATAATTTTCTTAATATATTTATTAATATATATTAGTAAATTGAATGAGATACAACATAAGGATGTCCCATATATGAGACAAATACAAATTTCATCGTGGAGTAACCATAATATCGTATCTAAATTAGACTGGTGTGTGGTTACATTGAAAGCGAAATTGTAATTTTAGCTAATCTGTCATGCTCTGAAACTTAAGGAAATCTATGCTACGTTCCCAAATAGTTGCGATATTTGTAATGTATCTAGGAATAAATTAAATCCATTAAATGGTCTTGCTATAAATCCAAATAAAAAATAGATTCATGTATTATTGATAATTTCGTAAAGGTCAGCCAACAATATCCGATATTTTAACATGTATCCGATATATCGGTTGATGTGAGGCAGGCTTCAGACAGAGTGTGAGATGGATGTCATGTAAATACAATACATGCATAGTGCACAGCACAGTCAATGTCCTGGAATATCCTAAATCCTACTCCTGTACTGGATTCAGCAGTAACTAACCTCTCCCCCGACACACTGACACAGACTTGACCACTCTGCTATGACTACCCGTCACTAACTGCCCACCGCTCTCTCTTCACGCCCGCAGATGGAGCAGCTGACGTGTGAGGACGACGCGCATGCGCAGACGCCTACTCACATGTGTCCAGCGCAGCTGCTCGGACTGGCTTCGCACCTTCGCGTCTCCAACAGTCGGCGCTGCGCCACCATGGTTGACGTGACGTCACGCTACCTGTTCCCGGGCTCCTTCGTGCTGTTCAACATTGTGTACTGGTCCATCTACACCCAGCCGCGCGCCCTGCACTAACCCGGGCCGGACATGGATGGACCGCTTCTGGGTGGGTGGTGTAAGCGCTACTACAGTGTGGGGGGGGGGGGGGGCGGGGGGGTCGATATCTGTGGTTTGTGTATAATGCCACCAGGGCGGGCAGTCAACAGCTATGTGTATAATATCACTAGGGGGCGTGCCGAGGTGGTCGTATGTGTATATAATGTGACTAGGGGGCGCGGATTGAGGTAGACATATGTGTGCATAGCCCCACTAGAGGGCCGAAGGGATGGCCAACACCTGTTTGTACATAGCGTTATCAGAGGGCGGGTTGAGGTGGTCGTATGTGTGCATAAACCCACTAGCCGGACAGCTTGAGGTGGTTGTATATGTCTACAACAGTCAACAGGTGTGTGAGCATAGCGTCACCGGAGGGCAGGTTGAGGTGGTCGTATGTGTGTATAAACCCACTAGCCAGACAGCTCGAGGTGGGCGTATATGTATACAACAGTCAACAGGTGTGTGTGCATAGCATCACTGGAGGGCAGGTTCAGGTGGTCGTATGTGTGTATAAACCCACTAGCCCGACAGCTCGAAGTGGGCGTACATGTATACAACAGTCAACAGGTGTGTGTGCATAGCGTCGCCAGAGGACAGGTTCAGGTGGTTCTATGTGTGTATAAACCTGAGGCGGACATGTGTGTGTACAATGCCACAGTAGTATGTGTTAACCTGGACATGTCTGTGTACATAACCCGCTAGGGGGCAGACTGAGGTGGACATGAGCATGTACAATGCCACCAGTAGTATGTGTTAACATGGACATGTCTGTGTGCATAACACCAACAGGGGGACAGCTGTGTGTATATAACGCCACCAGAGGGCGGGCCGCCTAGTTAATTGACACGCTCCTACTCCTAATGGGATTGTGAGCACTCACTCTCTGTTATATTTATGGGTCCATTATTCTCCCGAATACGGGTTTGGGGTTACGAAACAACCCTCAAGGGATGTAGCGGAATTACCGTTGTGATCTAGTGGTACAACCTAGGGAAATTACTTTACCAATTTCACGAGATTCTTTATGCAAGACGATGCCAGATTGTTAGAACCTCTCAGGTGACCCTCAATTCATTTAAAGGAGTTTCCATGGTGACGTCATGTTGGTACAGTAAAAATGCCAATACATACCCCAGATGATGACGTGGTTACAGCTATGTTGTTAGAACCACTGGGATTATAGAATTATAATTTGTGCTCACAGGTTTATTATATCAAAGTGCAAGGTTCATATGTGCATCTAATGATTTAATGTGTGTGACGGTGACTGCATATTTAGATGGGGCTGCTGTAATGTGAATATAATTACACTGTTAGAGCATAAAGCCCCCGTCAGACCTCAGCGGATTGAGGAACTGGACAGAAACCGGACACTGTCCAGTGAAATACGGCAATGTACGGTTTATATACGGTTGGCAACTGGCGTGTCCATTATCTGTCCGGTGGTGTCCAGAGGTGTCCGGTACAAGTTTTGAACACGCACAAAACTTGAACCGGACACCACCGGACTGAAGTGTATGGTTGGTGTCCTGTTTAAGTCCGTTTAGTACGTTTTGTCCATTTCATGTCCAGTACCCATCCGTTACTTCTCCGGTTTGCTTCCTGCTAGTCCATTGACGGTGTTTTTTCTGTGTTTGTTGGTGTGTTTTTTAATTGTGGAAATTCAGTCAGTATATGTTTTCTGCGCATCCGTGAACAACCCGTTACGCCCATTTGACATTCGGTTTTCATCTGGTTATTGTCCGGTGGCTATTCGTTAATGTACGTTCCTTGTCCGTTTAGCGTTTGTTTCATCCGGTACATTTTGGTACATTTCGGTACATTTTGACACCGGACACCAACGGACTAGACAATTCTTTGTCCGGTGGTGTCCGGTACTCAGTCCAGTAAGGTCTGACTGGGCCTTTACACATTGTTACATTTAGCGCATAATCCGCTAACAGCAACAACTTATCAAAATCAAAAACCCTTATCTAGATTTAAACTTACATATCCATCTTAGATACATATTAAGTACTTGTTGCTATATAGAAGGGTACACTAAGGAAATCAACATGTAACCTGGTACTGTTAAAGCCTTTGTGTTCAGAGCATTGGAAGGCTTCCCAAAATTAATTTAGAATATTTACATTATTTTCAGATATCTCCAAAATTAGTTTTTTGTGTGGGTGGTGTTTTTGGTGGTGGTGGTTTTTGTGTTTTGTTTGTTTTGTTTTTTTGTTTTGGGGGTGGGGTTTGGTTTTTGTTGTGTTTTTTGTGTTTTTTGTGTGTGTTGTTGTTGTGTTTGTTGTTTGTTTGTTTTTGTTTTTGTTTTTGTTCAATTTTAAAATAAAATTACTTCAAGCCCCTTTAAGATAGGTTCTAACGACCAAGCTAATGTATTTATCTCAGAAAATGATGGACCCTCAAAACCATCGGACTATTCAACTTAAACAACACGCACACATTTATCAAACTGGATAATCGTTGTTTGTACGGCTGTTGATAATTTCGTTATTTTAATTTCTTGTTTGTTAAATTGAATATATAACTAATAGATTAAGCCAAGAGAAATTTCAATCGCATACAATTGTGTCTACCTCATTCTACACCTACTTGCTCTATCCTGGTAATGCTGAGCACCAGGCTAGGTGTAGTAGGGCGGCTTACCTGATCAATTGGGCACTTTCCCTTAAAAGCATGAAACTTGGCACATGCTTAGAGTAACACAATATCAACATTTTTAGGCCATGGGCCACTGGAAATTGCACCCCATCTGGTGGCCGTCTTGGATTTCAAAATGGCCGCTATGGTGGACCCGTTTTGTTAAATATCGCGTGGCGACAAGTAGGCTATAACTTGTTAAGTCACCGGTTTGACTCCGCTAGGGTTTGAACCCAACAAACCACCACATTGAAAGCGGACACTCATCTGACCAACCTCTCTGGTCCTCATAGATTGATCCAGATGGTCCTACGGGATTAAATGTTTGTACAATCAAAGTCAATGATTCCGTGTTCATGTACAATATATCATTCATGAGCAACTGTTTAATGCATACTACTTGTGTGTGCCGCATGCATATAGAGTGGAAATACAGTCGCGCTTAATGAAACTGAATGGTGGCACGAGACCTTTCTTTATCCTCAGAGGCCACGTGACGAGATATGACAACATCATTGCACCACGTGATGTAATGGTGTCCCAGCTATTTTTGTCATACATCGACACTAGACCATTTCCAAGACCAAGATGTTATATTACAGCAGTCGGATAATTATTAGTATACGTCACATCTAGCTCACCGTGCCGCCTGCTCTGTGGAAAAGGTCTTATAGAGGATTTCTACTGCCCACCTGCCCTCTCATGGCAATGGCAAGAACTACTGTAAATAACATCTCAGTGTGCAGGATTCTCTGTGGGAAAGGTCTTATAGAGGATTTTCACTGCCAAACTGCCCTCTGATGGCGATGGCAAGAAGCACTACATGGAACAGCTGACAATGCAGCATACTCAATGTGAAATGTCTCCAGTACATTGAACAGCTGACAATACAGCATACTCTATGTGAAATGTCTCCACTACATGGAACAGCTGACAATACAACATACTGTATATGAAATGACCCCAGTACACGGAACAGCTGACAATACAGCATACTATATATGAAATGTATCCACTACACGGAACAACTGACAATACAGCATACTCTATGTGAAATGTCTCCACTACATGGAACAGCTGACAATACAGCATACTCTATGTGAAATGTCTCCACTACATGGAACAGCTGACAATACAGCATACTCTATATGAAATGTCTCCACTACACGGAACAGCTGACAATACAGCATACTCTATGTGAAATGTCTCCACTACATGGAACAGCTGACAATACAGCATACTCTATGTGAAATGTCTCCACTACATGGAACAGCTGACAATACAGCATACTCTATGTGAAATGTCTCCACTACATGGAACAGCTGACAATACAGCATACTCTATGTGAAATGTCTCCAGTACATTGAACAGCTGACAATACAGCATACTCTATATGAAATGTCTCCACTACATGGAACAGCTGACAATACAGGGTTTTTTTGTGTCTCCACACAGGAACACTGACAATCAGCATACTCTATGTGAAATGTCTCCACTACATGGAACAGCTGACAATACAGCATACTCTATGTGAAATGTCTCCACTACATGGAACAGCTGACAATACAGCATACTCTATGTGAAATGTCTCCACTACAGGAACAGCTGACAATCAGCATACTCTATGTGAAATGTCTCCACTACATGGAACAGCTGACAATCAGCATACTCTATGTGAAATGTCTCCACTACATGGAACAGCTGACAATACAGCATACTCTATGTGAAATGTCTCCACTACAGGAACAGCTGACAATCAGCATACTCTATGTGAAATTCTCCACTACTGGAACAGCTGACAATACAGCATACTCTATTGAAATGTCTCCACTACGGGTTTTTGTTGTTTTGGAACAGCTGACAATACAGCATACTCTATGTGAAATGTCTACACTACATGGAACAGCTGACAATACAGCATACTCTATGTGAAATGTCTCCACTACATGGAACAGCTGACAATACAGCATACTCTATATGAAATGTCTCCACTACACGGAACAGCTGACAATACAGCATACTCTATGTGAAATGTCTCCACTACATGGAACAGCTTACAATGCAGCATACTCTGTGAAAAGTCTCCACCACATGGAACAGCTGACAATACAGCATACTCTATGTGACATGTCTCCACTACATGGAACAGCTTACAATGCAGCATACTCTATGTGAAATGTCTCCACCACATGGAACAGCTTACAATTCAGCATACTCTATGTGAAATGTCTCCACTACATGGAACAGCTGACAATGCAGCATACTCTATGTGAAATGTCTCCACTACCTGGAACAGCTGACAATGCAGCATACTCTATGTGAAATGTCTCCACTACATGGAACAGCTTACAATGCAGCATACTCTATGTGAAATGTCTCCACTACATGGAACAGCTTACAATGCAGCATACTCAATGTGAAATGTATCCACTACCTGGAACAGCTGACAATACAGCATACTCTATGTGAAATGTCTACACTACATGGAACAGCTGATAATGCAGCATGTGAAATGTCTCTATGTGAAATGTCTCTAACAGACTTTCACTATTTTCACTCTATACGCATAAGGCACAAGCAAGGTGATGTTCTCTGGGACAGAGTGGTTAGAGTGTCTGACTTTTTTCGAGGTCTGACTCCTGATCTGAAGGTCAGCTGTTCGATTCCCTGTGCCCCTCTGCCAATTTGGATTTCCACTGCTGTGTATAACTTACAGCATCATCAAAGGCTGGCTACTCTCAGACCAGGTCTATGTGGTGTGGGAGGTTAACAAGTGTGGGCTTGGGCTTTCTATCGACAAACTGTCTAATGGTGAAAACAAGTCTATTCACACTTATCCATGATAAACAGTATAAATCTTCAAGGAACCTGCTCTCTGATGACAGTGGCATGAACTAATGTGGGGAGCCGCTAATTGTACAGTTTGTTCTGTTGGAAAGGTCTTATAGAGGATTTCTATTACTATTACCACACGGGATGGCCGAATGAGTTAAAGCGTCCGTCTCCCGTGCTGGTAGATCGTGAGGTCGTGGGTTCAAATCCTGGTTGATTCAAACCAATGACTTAACAATTGATAATTGTCACTTCCTAGCCAGATACTCGGCATTACTAGGATAGGGCAAGGAGCAGTGGAATGAGGAAGACCAGTCATCTGCGACTGACATTTCAACTGTTTAAACAACTAATGTACCCCAAAAAAAGAAAGAAAAACAAAGAAGAAAAGAAGAAAATGCCGCCCTCTGGTGGTAGTGGTAAGAAAGGCATGGTGTTGTGGGTTACAGCTCACTGTACAGAACCCTCTCCGCCAAATGTCTTATAGACGATTTCCACTACCAAGCCACCACCTGGTGCCACCGGCAAACATGAATATTGCATGCAGTAAGTAGTTGCCTTCGCATTCTCCACAAAACAGGTTTTGTTGTCAACAGCAGTTTCCAAGTACTTAGCTCCTAATCAAATAGCTATCTAAGGTTGGCCCCCACGAAGTTCCTACATTGATCCAGTCGTAGTTAAACTATTTGTCGTTTAAAAAACCCACTGACTTCATTGTAGGCAGGTTGAGCAAATAGTGATTTGTTTGTGATGAATTTATTGATCTTGCCCATAATGGATAAGTGTGTTAACACTTGTTATAATTGCTCGGCAGCACTCGTCCAATTTGATTTAAATCCTTTGAATTTTGCTTTAGTTTATAATTGTTGGTTTGTTGTTTCTTATTTACGGGTTGTAACTCTTTGTAGCATTAGATCAAAATCCGGCGTTTACCTGACTTTGTGTTAGTGCAATTATTTATATTTGTGTGTGTGTATATTTCTATCATAACTCATTACACTCAGTAGCTAAGGCCTTACGGTATAAATATGCAGTTAATCAAATAGAGATGTAATGTGTGATGTGTGAGGCCTAACTTAGAGGACCGATTGCGAGTATGATGCCTTGTTCTGAAGGTGCTCACGTAAATTCAAATTGCCGCTGGAGGGCGCCTGGCTCAGTCAGTCCCCCCTGTCACGCACAGTGGTTCACGTTGCTATGGTTACTGCGCGTTATTAATAACCAATGTATCAGTAACACCTCATGTTGTGCATCCATGCTTTATGGCCTTGTCACACTAGGATGTAATGACATCAGCATAGGGAGAACGTGAAAAACGTCGAACTTCTCGGCATAGTATGCAAATTTGGGCACAAGTTGAACGTGGATGCAGCATAGTTGACGAGAGCGTAACATCGGTAAAGCATAGTGATAGCGTGATTCAACGAGAGGGGACAGCGTCATTACGCTCACGGAACGTGATGTACGTTATTCCATCGCCAGAGCTACGTTACGTGACATTACATATGTCATGACATGGTGGCGAAATGCTCAACGTATGTTGAATGTACATTGGACATACATTTGGCGTATGTTCTCCTGACATTCCCATTACGCTGCGTGGACATTTCCACCGGCTTTAATGTGGGTCAATGTAGTGGAACGTAGTGAGCAGCGTTTGATTAACGTCCGTTTAATGTCATTGACGTTTGCCGAATGTGTACAGAACGTACGGCGAATGTAAACCCTTACGTTTGAGTTACGTTGAAAGTTTCAAAGGTTCAAAACCTTGACGCGCGCCGACGTAACATGATGTAACATGACGTAGCTCGATGTCAGTCTAACGTCCTTCTGACGTCATCATAACGTAACCCAACGTACATCAACATAATGACGAAAAGTGAGCATTTCAGGCTTATGTTGGCTCGTTATGTCGTAGTGTGACAGGAGTATTACACAACTCTGTATCTTGGCCATTTCCTTCACTACTGAAGCAGTGACCTGGTTACTGACTTGTCTCTTACATCTCGTGCTAGTAAAACAGTGGCTTATACAACTTAAAATCTGGGTGCATCAATTGTCGTCTGCTCACCATCACATTCCTTGTATTATGCAACTTGACTCATAGTATGTCCATTGTATTTCACGGGAGGCTTAATTGTGAATCTGCTTTAAAGCTGCATAGTCCGATGAAAATATCAAATTTCCAAAACCAAAACAATTATCTAAATGTGATTCTACATATCTAACTTAGACACTGGTGCACTTATTGAACACTTGTCACCATATAGAAGGGGATACCGAGGCAATTGAATAGAACTTGTTACTGCAGAAGCCTATAGGGTCAGACTTTTGGCATGCTTACCAACATTAATTTGTCATGGTTCCACATCAAATATCTCAAAAGTTAGCCACTTAAAATAAAAGTTACTTCAAGCTAAAGTCATCATCATCATGCTGTCGGTCGCGATGCGACAAAGACTGCTTTCATTACTTGACTGCCGCTCTCCATTTAGCTCTCTGCTGTGAGAGTTGCGTCCATGAGTCGGTCTTAATGTCTCTCAGCTTCAGGTTTCTCTTGATGGTATCCCTGAACCGTAGACGGGGGCGCACATTTCATGAAAGCTGCCTGCAAAAGTGTTGAAGTGCTGCTGGCTTTTGCAAGTTACCAGCGGCACTCTCTCGGGGAGCAAATAGAGGTTTCACACCGGCAAGAACATGTCAAGACAGGCGCAAAACTATTTGTCCCTGCAGTGGCTGGTCGGGAGATGTTGGGAGTTCCATACATCAACCGCCCTTAATGCTGCCACAGTGACATGGTTTTCTGTTTAGGGTTTGCTCCCTTAGCCTTCGGTTCTGTCAAGGACCTGTACCACAAGGCAGTGGTTTACAACTCTGCAAGGCAGGGGCGTCAAACTCCCTGAGGTATTGCTATACCTGCAATACCTGCATACCAGCTAAAGTAAGGTACATAATAACGACCAACCTAATGTATTTATCTCAGAACATTTCAGAAACTCAAAACCATCGGACTGTGCAACTTTAAGTAAATTTGTGAATTTCAAGTTGATGACAGTACTGAGTGTTGTCTGATGTCAAGTTGGTAACAGTACTAACCGTTGTTTGCATTTAAAGTAGCGACAGTACAGGTATGTCTGAGGGCAACTTGGTTTGGGGCAGCACAGAGTGTGCTCTGCTGTTAATTTCCTGACACCACTAATTGGTTTGAGGCCAGATTGATGACAGCGTTGAGTATCTTTTATTGACAAATTTAGGTGAGCACTGAGTGGTGTGTAATGTCACAGTGGTAACAAGACTGAGCAGTCTACATGTTCACAGTACTATATGTGTTCTGTTGTCAGTTTCCTGACAGCATTGATTGGTGTATGTTCACATTGATTACAGCGCTGAAGGGTATGTGTGACAGCACTGTGTATTGTATAATGTCAAATCGGTGACAGCACTAGGAGGTTACATTGGTGAAATCACTGAGTGTTCTCTGCTGTCAAATTCGTGGCAGAACTGATTATTTTGAGGTCAGTTTCGTGACATCATTGAATTACATCTACTGTCAACTCGGTGACAGCAGTGATCGCTGTCTAATGTCACACTATTGACAGAATGGATCACTTGCAGGTGAATGTCAAGTGGCAGCATTGATTATTGTGAGGTCAGTTTCGTGACATCATTGAATTACATCTAGTGTCAAC
Source organism: Branchipolynoe longqiensis (assembly GCA_030323885.1). Lineage (NCBI taxonomy): Eukaryota > Metazoa > Annelida > Polychaeta > Phyllodocida > Polynoidae > Branchipolynoe > Branchipolynoe longqiensis. The sequence goes on along the minus strand of CM059191.1, from coordinate 102,918,202 downwards.
TCGGTGACAGCAGTGATCGCTGTCTAATGTCACACTATTGACAGAATGGATCACGTGCAGGTGAATGTCAAGTGGCAGCATTGATTATTGTGAGGTCAGGGTCGTGACAGCATTGATTTACATCTACTGTCAACTTGGTGACAGCAGTGATCGTTGTCTAAGGTCACACTATTGACAGAATGGACCACTCCCAGATCACATGGCTAACAACAGTGAGTGTCATCTGATGTCAAACTATTTACATCACTTATTCATAGTCGAACTCCTATAAGTAACGCCACTGTCATTTACTGCCAAAATAACTGTTTCACTGTCATGTCAGTGACAGGACGTGTCTAACAGCACCGCAGGTTTAGTGACACGCTTATTAATCAGAGTGTGTCCTTTTCTGACACTTTCCAGTTAGAGCATTAGCTGAGTGTTACTGACCTCTATGTGGACTACCGGACACAGTCACCAAACCGGTAGACTGCATGTCTCCCGCGGCGTTATCGGAGTTCCATTCCTGGTCGTGTCAAACCAATGACTTACAAAATTGATACTTGTCGCTTCCTAGCTTAATGTTCAGTTTTAATAGGATAGGCCAAGGACTGGTTAGCTCAGTGTCAGGATAATGTGACTGAGTGGGATATTGGGTCATGTGGTGTTCTCTGTGGCGGAGTGGTTAGAGTGTCTGACTTTTTTCTAGGTCAGACTCCTAATCTGAAGGTCCGATTCCCCATACCCCCACCTCTGCCAATTTGGATGTCCACCCCTGTGGATAACTTACACTGTCATCAAAGGCCAGTTGCTCTCATACCATGTCTATGTGGTGTGGGAGGTTACAAATCCCTTGGGTCGGTAAAAGTATAGGCTCGGGCTTTCTATCGACAAACTGTCTAATGGTGAAAACAAGTCTATTCAGGCTTATCCATAATAGGCAGTATAAATCTTTAAAAAATCTTCAAGAAAAAATGGTGCTGGCAGCGTGATTTCCCAGTGGAACAGCACTATACGTGTGGACTGTCACAAGTCGGTAACCATCTTGATATGATGCATTTTGCCAGGATGTAAAATTCCATCAAGCAACCTCTATGTAGGTCAAGTCAGATTGGTGACCTCAAAACGAGGCTTGCATTATGTAAGGGCATCCTGTCCTCACGCCCAGTTTTCTGTAGTCTTTTCCAACTCTCTCCATGTGTATATCAATCAAACACCGCAATCACACCCCGCCCCTTCGCCCCCCGAACCACCCCCCCTCGCCCCCGCCCCACCATTCGCCCCCCCCCCCCCCCACACTTAGATATATAATGTAGCAGTCACACTACGACGACAAGGGGGTGACGACAGCCCGGCGGCTGGGATTTGGTTAAAACACGATGACATATGCAAATTCGGGCTAAGTTGGATGACAATCGGACGACATCAGGACGACAGACAGGACGACAGCGGGACGACAGTGTCTGTGTGTCTGTGGGACGACAGTGTCTGTGTGTCTGTGTGTGTGACTCTGTGTCTGTGTGTGTGTCTCTATGTGTGTGTCTGTGTCTGTCTCTGTGTGTGTGTATGTGGGTGTGTCTCTGTGTGTGTGACTCTGTGTCTCTGTGTGTGTCTCTATGTGTGTATCTGTGTGTGTGTCTGTGTGTGTGTCTGTGTGTTTATGTATGTGTGTATCTGTGTGTGTCATTCTGTCTCTGTGTGTCTCTATGTGTGTGTCTGTGTCTGTGTGTGTCTCTGTGTTTCTGTGTGTCTGTGTGTGTCTGTGTGTGTCTCTCTGTGTTTCTGTGTGTCTCTGAGAGTCAGAGTCAGAGTCAGAGTCAGAGTCAGAGTGAGAGTGAGAGTCAGACTGAGAGTGAGAGTCAGAGTCAGACTGAGAGTCAGAGTCAGCGTCAGACTGAGAGTCAGAGTCAGAGTCAGAGTAAGAGTCAGAGTCAGAGTCAGACTGAGGGTGACAGTCAGAGTGAGTCAGACTGAGAGTGAGAGTCAGACTGAGAGTGAGAGTGAGAGTCAGACTGAGAGTGAGAGTGATAGTCAGACTGAGAGTGAGAGTGAGAGTCAGACTGAGAGTGAGAGTGAGAGTGAGAGTGAGAGTGAGAGTGAGAGTGAGAGTGAGAGTGAGAGTCAGACTGAGAGTGAGAGTCAGAGTCAGAGTCAGAGTCAGAGTCAGACTGAGAGTGAGAGTCAGACTGAGAGTCAGAGTCAGAGTCAAAGTCAGACTGAGAGTCAGAGTGAGGCACACACAGAGACACAGACACACACACAGAGACACAGACACACACAGAGACACAGACACACACAGAGCCACAGACACACACACAGAAACATACACACACAGACACAGATACACACACATAGACACATAGACTCACACATATGCACACATAGACACACATAGACACACATAGACACAGACACACACATAGACACAGACACACACATACACACACGCATACACATAGACACACACATAGACACGCATAGACACACATAAACACACATAGACACACAGAGACACAGACACACACATATACACATACACACACATACACAGATACACACACATATACACACATAGACACACAGAGACACACAGAGACACATGCACACACAGAGACACAGACACACACACAGATACACAGAGACACACCCATAGACACACATATACACACATAGACACACATAAACACACATAGACACACATAGACCCAGACACACAGAGACACACACATATACACACATAAACACACATAGACACATATAGACGCACACATAGACACAGACACACAGACAAACAGAGACACATACACCGAGACACACATACAGCTGCTATGGAGAGAGAAGCGACGACAGCTTAACCACAAGACGACACCTTAGCGACAACGACAACACTGTACCAACACCATAGCGACACCGTATCGACAGCAGACCGACATCGGCTGTCGTCGATTGTCGTCAAATTTTTTCAACATGTCCAAAAAGGCTATGACAACCCGGCGACAGTAGAGAAACAGTGGAGAAACTGGAGGTGTCGCGGAGGTGTCGCGGCGACACCTGCACGACACCTGCGCGACAATCGACGACAATCGACGACAGACCGGAAGTCGCTGTTGCAGGGCTGTCGTCACCGCTTGTCGTCGTAGTGTGACAGCCACATTAAAGACACATATCTCACATTTCCCCAGCACCTGTGACGTCACAATGTGCTGTGACCTGACAGGCGCGTTCGAAGCAGTGTTAAATTGTGAAGGAGTTTAATTTCTCACGCTGTCATTTGGAGCTGCCTGTCAACAACCCACGACGTTCTATATATGGGTGATAGTGCACGTTCCGATTCTATACGATGTGATAGTAGCATGTAATGGTCGTATGTTCTGCTCAACTGTGCCCCTTAGTCGTGGCCATTTGTGTGTATTGTTTCATATTTGATCTCCTCATACATATATGGGTTTAATTATCAACATGTTGCATAATCACGGTATACTATCATAAAGGCATTATTATGTCCTCTACACCATATGAGTGTATGTGTGTATGGATACATATGTGTATTGCATCAAATGTATATGCATATATAACAATATTATTTATATTCCGTACATTATGCATGTTATGTTTAATGTGTATAATGGATATTATGTGAAGTAAGCATGGTGTGCATATTATGCATTGTATATACCGTATACATATCACATATAGTGCACACACTGTGTATGGTATATTATAATATTTGCGCTCTATGTACATTGTGTATATAATTTATTTTATGTGATTTGGGCATATTATTATGTATATTATATATAGGATGTACACCTTATATATTATATTCAAAATATGGCATGTATTGGAATACCTGTATACAATGTACATTGTGTAAGTCATGTATTTCATGTAAATATATTTTCCATGTAGTGTATATTAACTAGTATGCAAGTTAGGCATATTATGGATTTGTTGTATAGTATGCATATCCTATATATTATTCTCAAAATATAATATTTAATACAATGTGTTCATATTATGTATATTGCACATGTAATGTGGTTTATGGAAATTGAACATACTATGTATGTGTGGTATATGTATCAAATATATATTAATCACAATATATAATATATGTGCATACTATATATATTGCGCAGATAATCTATAGTATTGTAGTAGTCTGCACTGAACTCTCAGGCAAGTAACCATATAGACAGGTAGGTGTGGGTATTGTGGTGATATCAGGGAGCCTAGGTGGTGTAATGGTTAGCACACTGGTCCGGAATGCAAAGAGATGTGGGTTCGAGTCCCGCTTTAGCCACAATATTTCCCATTTTCATCACCCCCACGACACTGGTTTCCATGACTATGATCCTGTACAAGCTATGCACTGTATGGTTGTTGAACCTACCCTGTGTATGTATGTGTTACTGTTACTGTTAGTGCATTGCCTGTATGTATGTAATTGTAAGCATTAACAGACTTACAATTCCAGGGGGACGAGTGTAGTAGTCTGCACTGACCTCTCAGGCAAGTAACCACATGAATAAAAGAGAAGGCAGTCGGGGGCCATACTCTCAAACTAGTAAAACCCAGAGCCATTTCAAAGTTAAGGCAACACAGTTTCTCAAACAGGATCATAAATATATGGAACAGTCTCCCACAAAATGTTATTAATGCCGAGTCAATAAATTCATTCAAGAACAGATTAGAAAAAGCATGGGCTGATGATCCAGGGAAATGTGACCCCTTATTCACCACATGCTACTAATTATTCCTTGTGTTGCATATTTACTTGCACTCAAGCAAAAATGAGAGACACATAAGTGTTCACACTTCGTGTCTTCCATTCGCTATTTCGCTATAGTCAGGTAGGCGTGGGTAGTGTGGTGATATCAGGGAGCTTAGCAGACTGGCCCAGAATGCAAAGAGATGTGGGTTCGAGTCCTGCTCTAGGCACAATATTTCCCATTTTCATCACCCCCACGACAGTATGTACATTTAATATCTTATAATATTATGCATAGCATGTATTGCATACATATCATAGATGTAATAAGCATAATATATTATAATATATAATACAGTACATATAATAGGACATGCTATTTAATAAATAGAGTATATATCACACATTGCATATGTTCTTCATGTTAAATGGGATGCATCATAACTGAGTATTTAACTATAATGTCCTCACCGCATATCCTCCTGTAATACTAATAGCTCCGGCATCTACGAACCCATGGCTCTCATTAGATTGGGGCTACATAACGCGCAAAGCAATTACTATTAGAAGGCAGTCATCCATTTCCTGTCCATTACCGTGAGAACTAATTAGCTTGTCAGGGCATGTAGTTTATTAAATCTCCAATGTACTCAAAGCGCACATAATTCTGGAATGAGATAGGAGTGATTGCAATGTGTGGTGGAAGGGAAGAAGGATGAGGAAGAGAGGGGGTGGGGGTGGGAGGGAGCCTGGACCCAGGTGAGAGAAGGGAGAAAGGAGAAAAGCTAAGGGGTTAAAGCCTCATTCACACCTACCCTGATCAGAGGCCGGACGAGACCCGGACCGTCGTCTCGGGTGGTCTGTGGCGATCCGGAGTGATCCGTGACTCGTCCGTGGCTCGTCCTTGGTGATCCGTCGTGATCCGTGGCTGGTCCGGGGTCCGCCCCGGATGTTTTAAAATGTTTAAAACATCCAGGGCGGTCCAGGGCATCCGGGCTCGATCCGGCATGGTAGTAGTAGTAGTAGTAGTAGCGAAACAACCCCGGACCACCCCAGGACAACCTGGACAGGCTCAGGTTCACCCCCGGACCACCCCCGGATCGCACCGGCCGGGTATGTGTGACCGCGAGGTAAAAAACGTCGAAAATAGCGATTTTATCCGGGGCTGTCCAGGACAGTCCGGGCGACTGGTCCGGGGGTGGTCCGGCTCAAAATCCGGGGCTCGTCCGGGTAGGTGTGACTGGGGCTTAAGGAAACGGCTTACCAGGTGATAAAACCAGTCTTCCACACCACCCCTCTTCTCTTCAACATGTGCCTTTTGGATGTGTCTGGTGTGAATTTGGGTTATTGTACTTTAAGTTGGAGACACGGTATTGTTTTTCTCAACCTGAACCGCTCATATTTCAAAGAGGGGGGGGGGGGGGAAGTTGTTCAACGATAAATACAGTTTGTATTAGGTGTAGCTAATTCAAAATTGCCCTGTCCATTTCAATGTGGGTATTTTGGAACTGTTAATGGAGGGATACACCGGGGAGAATGTGTCCCGTATCGGCTAACTGCTGATTTCTCAATTATCTTGGGTTAGATTGGGTTTTTGTTGTTTTTTTTTTTTTTATCGAGGCTGTATTTATACTGTCCATAGCATATAAGCCCGGATACCCAGGCTTGTTTTCAATGCTGGCCAGTTGTAGTGTTGGTGTTGTCTTACCACACAGTGGCTGCTGATAAGTTATTTGATTGCCCGCATGTCAGTAGCAGATAGATAATAGGTTGGTATGGTTAATAGCCTATGTTAGTTTTTTGGGGGATTTTCTTGGCATATATGTATTTATTTGTTGTACTCTTATTAATGAGTGAATGATTGGGAATACTATGGGTATTTCCTAATTCCGCTGGTCCTCCAACAAGGTCCATACCTGTGACCCAACACGCGGGGTCACAGCTTCAGCTTACATGACGGTAGGTGAGGTGGAGCCCCTTCCAGCCTTGTGCTTAAAGCCTACATTCCTTACACGCAGTATGCGGTATGCGAATGCGGCAAAAAATCGAAAAGCATCTAAGTCAATGGGGGTGATTCCTTACACGTGGTATGCGGCATGCGGCATGTGGCATGCGGCATGTGAAACTGAATCAGTCCATGTAGCAAATGCGAATGCCCATAGACAACAGTGTTAGAGTAACCTGACACTATGAGTGTGGGTGTGGGTGAAAGGACCCAACCCGTTCGCATACCGCATGCCACATGCCACATGCCGCATACCGCGTGTAAGGAATCTAAGCTTAAAGCTGCATAGTCCGATGAAAACATCACATTTTCAAAAGCAAAACATTGAGATACCCGGAGTAAGGCAGTAGGTCACTCATTAAGTATGTGTTCCTTTATAGAAGGGCACATTAACTCATTTATTAGAACATATCACTACTGACGCCTATGGGGGTCAGACCTTTGCCAAGCACGCTAATATTAATATTGCATTTTTACACTTCAAATATCTTCTAAGTTAGTCATTTCTCAAAGCGAAGTTATTTTAAACTAAAACAAGGTAGACTATCAAGATCGACCTAATATATGCATCTAAAGAAATGTACATGAATTGAAAGAAAAGAGTGGACTATGCAACTTGAACTATATCCTATATTTTAAATTTATTTCATACCTGTAGGGTTCTATACCTCCTGATGAACAAACTAAGTACAATTATTGCCATACATTTATTTCTAGTGTAGATTGCAGTCAATCTGTACGAGCAAATAGTTGATAACACACAGAATACCACTCCGTCTACCATAGTAGTATTCACAGTGTGTATTCATACTGTGCATTAACTACTTCCGCTGACTTTAAGTGAGTCAGCTGAGGTCATGACCGGGCCTTCTGAGTCGCACCTTCTTCATTTATTGAGGGACCAGTGTAACTCGCAATGCCTGTATACCCACTTCCGGTTCTTGTTGATTTCTACTCGGCCATTTCAGTTTTTGTACATTTCTACTCGACCATTTCAGTTCTTGTACATTTCTACTCGGCCGTATCTGTTCTTGTACATTTCTACTCGGCGATTTCAGTTCTTGTACATTTCTACTCTGCCATTTCAATTCTTGTTCATTTCTACTCCACCTTGATAGTTTACACGTGGCGGCGGTCACGTGATCAGCGTAGGATTCCAAGTCATACGTGTATAATGTACATGTGCAGACGCACGTCCTTGTGAATTAAAGGTACTTTTTCTAATTAACCACACCAGTTTTGTTTCTTTCTTAATTACCTTGGCCTCGCTTATTCACGTGGCCTTGTTTGTTTCTTCAGCACATCGCAATATTTGAATAAGGCCCACAATGAAGTACAGAGTGGTTACTAACTCCCTCGCCCACCCATCCCTCGTGGTGGTCTTAGACATCCGGTCAGTGATGAGAGTGTCTTAAAGTAATTAAGATATTAATACATACAAGGAAGCGTATTCTTCAGTGTTATGTGTAGTCTAATCTAATGTATGGGGCTGAGACATGGACAATCTCTGAGAAAATGTACAAACGTTTAGCAGCATTTGAGATGTGGACTTATCGAAGGATGATGAAAATATCATGGACAAAGAAGATCACCAACAAAGAAGTTCTCCGAAAAATTAATAATAAGAAACGCTTGTTTGCCACTATACAGACAAAGAAACTTATTTATTTTGGCCACATCATTCGTCAGAGTTCAATATACCGTACATTGTTGGAAGGGAAGGTGAATGGCAGCAGAGGGAGAGGGAGACCAAGAACATCATGGTTTACAAATATTTCACAGTGGACAGGCTTGAATTATTCACAGTCTACCAGAACAGCACACCATCGGGACAAGTGGAGAACCATTGCATCCAACCCTCAACTAAAGGACGGAACTATTGATTGATTGAGTCCGGTAATACCATCACATTTTCAAAAGCAAACCACTTATCTAGATTTGAAGAGTTCAGGCGCAAGCCATGTCAACGCCAAAAATGGAGAGAAACATTGGAATCAAACCTTCAACAAGTTTATATGTGTATATTCCCACTGTTTTATTTATTGTTCCATAACCATGTGATTATATGAAAAGAGGAATTGTTCTTCGTAAGTATTTGTTTGTACATTAAAGGTCCTACTAATTCAATGTAATGTAACCTGTTTCTGCCGAAGGCAATCGCTGAGAATTTTGACAAGCACACCAAAACTAGATTAGCATGTTTACCCTTCAAAGATACTCATTTTGAAGCGAAGCTACTTCAGACTAAAATAACAAGCAACCTAGTATATTTATTTCAGAAAATGACAGAAACTGAAAACCATCGGATTGTGCAAATTTAAGGCTGACAGTGCGATCACGACTAGGACAGCTCTATGCGCTTTGCACAATTATTTGTAACAAAGTGTCAAATCTTTAACCCCTCCCTTTGTCTAAGAAAGTGTTGATGATACGCACCCTCCCTGTCTTCAACAATGTGTTGATGATACGCCCCCTTCTGTCGAACAAACTGTTGATGAAACACCCCCTCCATATGTGTAATAACTTGTGTATGATACACCCCATTATGTGTGTAATAAGGTGTTGCTAACACGTCCTTTATGTGTAACAACGGTTTGATGATACAGCGACTCCCTAAGTGCAACAAAGTGTATATAGATATGTACCCCTCCCGACGGGCTAATCCCATTTGATAATATGCTCTCTATGTGCCACACAGGGTTAGTGATACACCACCTATGTCTCACACATTGTTAGTGATACACCCCCTATGTCTCACACATTGTTAGTGATACACCCCCTATGTCTCACACATTGTTAGTGATACACCCCCTATGCCTCACACAGTGTTAGTGATACACCCCCTATGCCTCACACAGTGTTAGTGATACACCCCCTATGTCTCACACAGTGTTAGTGATACACCCCCTATGTCTCACACATTGTTAGTGATACACCCCCTATGTCTCACACATTGTTAGTGATACACCCTTCTATGTCTCACACAGTGTTAGTGATACACCCCATATGCCTCACACAGTGTTAGTGATACACCACCTTCCTATGCCTCACACAGTGTTAGTGATACACCCCCCTCCCCATGTCTCACACAGTGTTAATGATACACCCATGTCTCACACGGTGTTAGTGATACACACCCTATGTCTCACACAGTGTTAGTGATACACCTGCTATGTCTCACACAGTGTTAGTGATACACCCCTTCCTATGCCTCTATGTCTCACACAGTGTTAGTGATACACCCCCTATGTCTCACACAGTGTTAGTGATACACCTAGTCTCACACAGTGTTAGTGATACACCCCTATGTTCACACAGTGTTAGTGATACACCCCTATGTCTCACACAGTGTTAGTGATACACCCACTATGTCTCACACAGTGTTAGTGATACACCCCCTATGTCTCACACAGTGTTAGTGATACACCCCCTATGTCTCACACAGTGTTAGTGATACACCCCCTATGTCTCACACAGTGTTAGTGATACACCCACTATGTCTCACACAGTGTTAGTGATACACCCCCTTCCTATGCCTCACACAGTGTTAGTGATACACCCCCTATGTCTCACACAGTGTTAGTGATACACCCCCTTCCTATGCCTCACACAGTGTTAGTGATACACCCCCTATGTCTCACACAGTGTTAGTGATACACCCCCTATGCCTCACACAGTGTTAGTGATACACCCCCTATGTCTCACACAGTGTTAGTGATACACCCCCTATGTCTCACACAGTGTTAGTGATACACCCCCTATGTCTCACACAGTGTTAGTGATACACCCCTATGTCTCACACAGTGTTAGTGATACACCCCCGATGCCTCACACAGTGTTAGTGATACACCCCCTATGTCTCACACAGTGTTAGTGATACACCCATGTCTCACCCAGTCTTAGTGATACACCCCCTATGTCTCACACAGTATTAGTGATACACCCCCTCCCTATGTCTCACACAGTGTAAACTGATACACCCCTATGTCTCACACAATGTTAGTGATACACTCCCTATGTCTCACACAGTGTTAGTACTACACGCACTACGTCTCACATGGTGTTAGTAATAATACACCCCCTATATCTAATACAGTGTTAGTGATACACTCCCTATGTCTCACACAGTGTTAGTGATACACTCCCTATTTCTCACACAGTGTTAGTTATACACGCCCTCCCTATACACCCTGTTAGTGACCCCCCCCCCCCTCCCTCTACGTACCACTCAGTGTAACCAGTACCCCCCGCCCCCATCCGCCAGCCCGGCCCCCTGGACGGGCTCGGGCCGGGTCCGTCTCCGCCGGGTTGCCGAATGTCGAGGTGTGAGGCGGGCAGACGACGTGATGGATTCCCAAACCTGACTCGATCACACAACCCGCTCAGCGTCTCCCCCTCGTGTCTCATCCCTGACCCCTGGCCCATGAGCCCTGACACCTGGTGTCACGTATGTGGCAAGCATTAGAGACAGGTCTGTCAGTTGCAGCTGCATGGGTACACGCTGACTGCATGAAATCAATTACAGACAGGTGCACTGGGGGGGGGGGGGGGGGGGGCGAACCGGGAAGAGTGTGTACTGACTTCCGGAATGGGAAAGGTGGTGGGTTCCGCCACATCCGGCTGGTTGGTTGTTGGAGTTTTACATCCAGGCAACCTCTGAGGTCATATCAGGACGGGTGCCGAATTGTGGCAGGGCACACTCATGGCGAGTTCATAGTGCTGCCCCTGCTAGGAGACAAGGCCACCAGCACCATGGCTTGATATCCACTCAGTCACATTTCTCCTGACACTGACCTAACCAGTCCTTTCCACATCCTTATAATGCCGAGTACCTTGATAGGAAGTGACAAGTATCAATAAGTCAATGGTTTAACTCGACCAGGATTCCAGCATGTGGGTTCGAATCCCATGAGCTACCAAAACGGGAGACCGAAGCTCAACACATTCGACCATCCTGTCTGGTAAGCAACAACTGGAGTCATAGCAATGACGTACTAAATTGGTGCAGGTCACTAAGCACTACCTAAACTGGTGCTCTCAGCATTCCCAGGATAGCGCAATGAATGGTGCTTTTGTATCAGGATAATGAGACTGAATCGGGTATTGGATTGCGTTGCCAGCAGCCTGGTATCCAAGTGGGGCGACACTATAAATTTGCAATGAGTGCACACTATCGCAATTCGGTTCCAGTTCTGATATAATGTTATATGTTGCTAGGACGCTAAACCCCAACAAGCAAACGCTTCGGGGTCACAGCCCATGTAGACGGGATGGACGAGTTAGTAAAGCACGCACATTCTGAATAGTCACGTGGTAAATCACGTGACGAATCAAAATTAACGGTTTACAACATTGTTTCGTGTTGCTACGTTGATTGGGGCCGAAGATCATTGAGGTATATTCTAAGAAGCGGAATGAGGAAAGCCTCATGTGCAAATAGTAAATATTATCTGCGCTGCACGGAAGTAAAATAATAATAATATATAAGCTGTATAAGCCATCATACAAGTATAAAAAGGCTGGAAGCTTCCATCTCCTCCTCAGCCCTAACTCCTCCCTCAGTCATCGACTGGACGAGCCTTTCTAGTCATCTACTGTTCCAGCCGAGTCAACCTCGGATCCGTTGGAGGGTGGGGGCGCCACCTGTCTGCTCATGCACCAAATGCTCCACCACCTACCTACATTTACTATACTGCCGACAATTTGTTATTTTAGGCAAGGGACGGACGGTAGTTCCTCTAAAAATAGAGTATAACTCTTACCCACTGCCATATATTGTGTCTGTAGGACAATTATTAATAATATTTGTCCTACAGACACAATATATATACACATGTAAAATTATGATATATGGATAGTGATAAACCCTGTATCGCATGTAATAAGCTAGTAGTGGTTCCTCCCCATCAGTATCTAAGTTGGATATGTAGCATCACATGCTGAGAATTGTTTTGGTTTTGAAAATGTGCTGTTTTCATCGGACTATACAGCTTTTAATTATTTTAAGTATATATAATGAATAACCTGACAGATTCCACTCCACGAGACCTCATTAAATACCTCCTCACTTGGCTGGAAGATTCACTGCTGGCTGCTAACCATCAACCCCTCACCCACCTCTCCATTCCGTACTGACCCCTTCCCTTCCACTTAGACCGGCAGTATCATCACCATCCCACCAATAGCAGAAGACCATCATCATCATCATCATCGAGTAGCCCACCGCCTTGCCGAAAGGGTATACACCTACTATCAACGGCTGTTGTTTATAACTTCCTGGAACTCTTCGCTGGGCCTGCACTGCCTTTTGCAAATAGACACTTATTGCTCTCACCCCAGCTAGCTGACTCTTCATCCAATATTGGTTGTTTTTTCTAGTTGTACGTCCTAGCAACATCTAAGGTCATATCAGGACGGGTACTGACCTGTGACAGTGCATACTCATGGTGTCTTTATAGTGCTGCCCCACTGGGAGACAAGGCCACCAGCACCATGACTTGATATCCCACTCAGTCACAATATCCTGAAACTGAGCCAACCAGTCTTTCTCCTATCCTAATAATGCTGAGCGCCTGGTTAGAAAGTGACAATAATCAATTTTCAAGTATTTCGTTTGAGTCCAGCAGGGTTCGAACCCGAACCCAGGGGTTCGAATCCAACAGTTTAGCAAAACTGGAGATGGATGTTCAACTCATTCGGCCATCCCATCTGATCCCCTCACTATGCTATACTAGAAGTACTGATATTCAAAATTGCCAGTAGTGTGAAATTCACCCGCCAAGTGGTGCCTCGGGGAATTGGATCAGTGAATTAATGCAAGACGTCAGGTGGCTGGCTAATCGGAAGTTTAGACATTGAATGCCTGTTTCTTTATCTTGCCTGGGAATCGGGAATGCTTTGCTGGCCTGGTCACATGCTAATACCACTGAAGCATAATGCCATTTGCACTGGTACCCAAATTGGAGCAGCACTATTAACCCATTATAACTGGCGCGCATGGTCATAAATCCGCGTTCATAGTGATATCATATCACACTTTTTCACTGGCTGTCTGGCGGGGTTGCAGCTCTGGATTCAACGCCCCCCATGCACCCCCCCTCCTCCCCCCCCCCCCGCCCCTTCACTATTGTCCCTCTTGCTCTGCCTGGGACCATTGTGTTATCAGTAATTGGGCCGATGTGGGATGAGTGATGGCTACAACCTCCTTGGGAGTCCTTATCACATGACCCCGCCCCCCACCCTGCCCGGCATTCTCCTGCTGTGTAAGCAGAGACTGGGAGAGCGGACTGGTTCCCCCTGTGGTGGTAAAGACAGGCAGCTAGCTACCACCTCTCAAGCTTCAAGGTTACATACACGTTAGTGGACGTAGCTGAACGTAGGTGAATGTAGTGGAGGCTAACACAGTTCAAAAATGGCGTAACTACATTAAACTACATTGAAATACGTTAAAGTACAGCAGGTTTTGGTACAGATAAATATATTATGGTACAGATAAATACGTTACGGTAAGGATGCCGGTACGTTCAACTACAGTCAACTACATTAGCCTCCACTACGTTCACCTGCATCCACAAACAGCTATGTGAGCAGGGTTGTCTCCGCCTATGCTAGAGTATGCTAGAACATGCTAGTGTATGCTAGAGAATGATAGTATGCTAGAGTACACTAGAGTATGCTAGTGTATGTTAGCATCACTGATGCAAATTCAGCCTCTAACGTAGCACTCTTCTGAACATGTAAACAAATTAAATCGCACATCACGGCTCACCCATGTTATTACCAAGTTAACATCCCAGACAAGTATGGATGCCGGTACCTTCAACTACGTTCAACTACGTTCCACTATGTTAGCCTCCACTACGTTCAACTATGTCCACCAACGTGTATGTGACTGGGGCGTAAGGCTGCAGAGTCTGACAAAAGTACACAATTTTCAAAAGTGAATTTTTTGCTTATCTCAGTTTGAACCTATATATCCAACTCAGAGACTGGTGCACTTATTAACCATGTATTGTGCCATAGAAGGGAATATTGTGTCAATTTAATTGAACCTCTTCCTGGTGAACTATGTGTTCATTTGCGTATGAAAGAACTCAGAAGATAACAATTCAAAATCAAACTTATTTCAAACTAATAGTAAGGTGGATTATAATGATCAAACAGCTTGTCCAGTATATTATTAACAACCCCAATCCAACAACATAATTCATAAACTCACATAACTAACTGCACTGTTTCTTCTTCTGAGGGTTGGTAACGTCAGGAACAGATTCTTGTCCCAACAGCCGCCTGTTTTTGCTGTTATTTATGATTTAGGAAGAGGGGGGAGACGAGATCTTGCTGCCCTTTTTTCTTCTTGAACATTTATACTGCCGATCATGGATAAGTTTGAATAGACTTGTTTTCACCATTAGACAGTTTGTTGATAGAAAGCCCGAGCCTACACTTTTACCGACCCAAGGGATTTTTAACCTCCCACACCACATAGACATGGTGTGAGAGCAACTAGCCTTTGATGACGCTTTATGTTATACACAGCGGTGGAAATCCAAATTGGCAGAAGTGGGGGCACGGGGAATCGAACCACAGACCCTCAGATTAGGAGTCAGGCCTAGGAAAAAGTCAGACAGTCTAACCACTCCACCACAGAGAGTTGAATCGCAATATTTTAGTTTAATTTAATAATCTAAACGACTGACGCTTAATATTGGCAGAAGACCAGTTCATCGGCGCTGAATACATATTATATTCACAAAAAAGTAAGATATTAATTTCCCAACGTATAGGTGTTAACATGAAAACATTCCGAATTGGCGGCAGTGACCGGGTCCGGCAGCAATCCGGGTTTAAGGAGAGGACTGTGTGAGTGTTTCCAACTGGAGGCTGGAGTTATGAGTGTAGACAGGCAAGCCATCAAACAAGCAGCAATACAAATAAAGCACACAGCCTCACAGGAGGGGTACACAAAGGTGAGCTGGTGGGTGGTGGAGGGGCTGAAGGGGTGGAGGGGTTGGATGGGTGGAGGGGCGGGGCATCATGCTGGGCTCGAACCAAACACCACAGTCGACGCAAGGATTGACGCGCAGTTGGGAGATGCATATCCCACAATGCATCGCAACTCATATTAGAATAAGATTCTGAGGTAAAAAACTCTCCGCCGCAACACCTGAGCTACTCACGGACACCAGAGCTGTCACACCTCACATCGCTACACCCTCATTACGTGGCCTGTCACTTTCCTTCGGCACTTCAAAACGACCTATAGCCCTGGTCATATACACTTTAGTGACCGTAGTTGAACGTACTTGAACGTAGGATAGATTAACATGGGTCAAGCATGGTGTAAGTATGTTAATGTACGGTGAAAAACGTTAAGGTACAGCAGGTTTTGGTACAGATAAATATGTTACGGCAAGGATGTCGGTACATTCAACTGTGTTCAACTATGTTCAACTACGTTCAATGTATGTTAGCCTCCACTATGGTCAACTACGTTCAACTACATCCAATTATGCTAAAGTACGATCGAGTATGCTAGAGTACATTAAGAGCATGGAGACTTTGCCATACTATGTTAGGCTCTAACATAGCGCTCTTTTGAACATGTCTAAAGATTAAATCGGAACTCACGCCCCACCCACATTATTACCAAGTTAGCATGCCAGAGAAGTATGGATGCTGGTACGTGCAACTACGTTCAACTACGTTCAACTATGGTAGCCTCCACTACGTTCAACTATGCCCACTAATGGCTATGTGACCGGGCCTTAATACAGCGAGCACACCTCCAGTATCTTCTGCTATCTCATCATTTGTTGTCATCCTCTTCTTCACGACGTGTGTATCAAAGTTGTATAATCAGATTTGTTTTCAGATGTTGTCATATTACTTGGGAAGGCGTGTTTCTAGCTGCCTGTGAATAGCATGTTGTTAGCTCCGACGCTGTGTTCCTCCACCTCTAATTTACAAACCTTACTTCATGACCTTACTATAAAAAGGTGGTTCTATCTGACAAAGTAACCGAATCGGTGTTATGGATGTAAAAATGTTCTATCTACAAAAGGCTATCATGCAGTTACACAACTGTTTCTGAACTGGTATTTTTTAATGAGATATATTTAAAATAATATTGTTCCATCTGCTGTGCTATCATGCAGTTACACAGCTTCAGTCCACATTATCTCGAAAGCACCATTTTGTTAGATAGAACCTTTTTATAGTAAGGTCGCAAAATGCCAGTAGACACCAAAGGACGTTAAAACAGAATGGATAGATAGTGTGCTTACATAGTCGAATGGTTAGGATACTGGGCCTGGAGTGGCATGCATTTGAGTTTGAATTCGGCAGTCGGAGCAATTAGCCTGATAGTTGCAACACCTCCTCCAGCATATATAATGGAACGCAATCCAAGTTTTATAATCTGATAAAAGCACCAATTTATAAAAAAAATGTATACCTACATATCCATCTTAGATACAAGTGCACTCATTAGCCATTTAGTGCTGCATTTGTGGTGTTCTCTGTGGCGGAGTGGTTAGAGGGTCTGACTTTTTTCTAGGTCAGACTCCTAATCTGAGGGTTGGCGGTTCGATTCCCGATGCCCCCGGCTCTGCCAATTTGGATTTCCACCGCTGTGTAAAACTTACAGCGTCATCAAAGGCCGGTTGCTCTCATACCATGTCTATGTGGTGTGGGAGGTTAAAAATC
This sequence comes from Branchipolynoe longqiensis, assembly GCA_030323885.1. Taxonomy (NCBI): domain Eukaryota; kingdom Metazoa; phylum Annelida; class Polychaeta; order Phyllodocida; family Polynoidae; genus Branchipolynoe; species Branchipolynoe longqiensis. The sequence goes on along the minus strand of CM059191.1, from coordinate 102,900,800 downwards.
CCTTGGGTCGGTAAAAGTGTAGGCTCGGGCTTTCTATCGACAAGCAGTGGAGTGGGGAAGACCAGTCGTCTTGACTTGGATTTCCCCTGCTTGGGACAACTAATGTACCAACAAACAAAAAAAGAGAGACAAATATGTGTTCACACTTCCTGTCTACCATTCGCTATATCGCTATATGAGGATATACTATGTCGATTTACTAAGATACCTTATTGTTGAAGCCTATGTCATCAATGTTTAGACAAGCAGACCAACATTAATTTAGTATGTTTACACTTCAAATACCTCCAAATGTAGTCATTTTAGAGCAAAGTTAGTTACTTCAAATTAAAGTAAGGTAGATTATAATGACAAACCTGATACAGTTATATCAGAAAATGACAGAAACTCAAAATCATCGGACTATGCAAACTGTAATGTTCAAAGGGCGTTTCTTTGTCACGTGACTGTTGGCTGTTGTGGCTTCCTGTTTGGTGACAACCGACGACTGACTGGGGTAAGGACGCATCAGCAACAGGGAGCTGCCACCGTCCTGTCATCACCTCAATTGATTCGCTCTGGTTAAGGGCAGCAATTACAATCGATTCCTACTGGAGAGTACACAAGCAGAAATTAAGTAAAGTGCTGACACGGCGATAATCTACTACGAATCAATCAAGCAATCAATCAAGCAATGTAGGGCAATGCTCTGTATTTAATCAGGAAGTATATTTTGTCAGGGTGATGTGGCAAATGTTTTCGACCACTTACATTCCTGTCATGCAGTAATCCTTGCTTAACATGATGACGACCATTTTGTCAGAAACACATGAGAACTATCATCTCAGATGCTAACCAGAGAGTAGGAATAATTAAAAGAACTTTCCATCGCCTCAAGAAGAACAATTTTCTCATTCTATTTAAGTCTCTTGTTAGGCCAATTTTGGAATACTGTCCACAAATTTGGAGCCCAATTTTTCGGAAAGATATTCTGGAGATCGAAAAGGTTCAGAGACGTGCAACAAAATTAGTTGCAGATATAAAGGACTTACCCTATGAACAACGGCTTAGAGAATTTAAACTTCCTACCCTTTCCTACAGAAGGAAAAGAAGTGACATAATTGAAGTATTTAAATTTATGAAAGGTTTTGATGAAATAGATATGAACCAATTTTTCACCTTGAATAAAAAAAAGGCAGTCGGGGCCATACTCTCAAACTAGTAAAACCCAGAGCCATTTCAAAGTTAAGGCAACACAGTTGCTCAAACAGGATCATAAATATATGGAACAGTCTCCCACAAAATGTTACTGATGCCGAGTCAATAAAGTCATTCAAGAACAGATTAGAAAAAGCATGGGCTGATGATCCAGGGAAATTTGACCCCTTGTTCACCACATGCTACTAATTATTCCTTGTGTTGCATATTTACTTGCATTCAAGCAAAAATGAGAGACAAATAAGTGTTCACACTTCCTGTCTACCATTCGCTATTTCGCTATTTCCTTAGCACTTTCCCCCATCTTGTAAGCAGTTTGTAAGCTTGTTTCATTGGACAGCGTATTAAGACCTGGTCACATACACGTTAGTGAACGTAGTCGAAAGTATTTGAATGTAGGATCGATAACGTGGGTCAAACGTGGTGTAAGTACCTTAAACTATGGTGAAAAACGTTAAGGTATGGCAGGTTTTGGTACGGATAAATACTGTAGTAGTCTGCACTGACCTCTCAGGAAAGTAAGGACATAGTCAGGTAGGCGTGGGTAGTGTGATGATATCAGGGAGCATAGGTGGTGTAGTGGTCAGCACACTGGCCCGGAATGCAAAGAGATGTGGGTTTGGGTCCCGCTCTAGGCACAATATTTCCCATTTTCATCACCCCCCACAACACTACTGGCGCCATGACCAGGATCCTGTACAAGCTATGCACTGTATGGTTGTTGAACCTACCCTGCGTATGTATGTGTAAGTGCATTGCCTGTAAGTATGTAATTGTAAGCATTAAAATACTTACAATTCCAGGGGGACAAGTGTAGTAGTCTGCACTGACCTCTCAGAGAAGTAACCACATAGACAGGTAGGCGTAGGTAGTGTGATGATATCAGGGAGCCTAAGGTCGTGTAATGGTTAGCACACTGGCCCGGAATGCAAAGAGCTGTGGGTTCGAGTCCCGCTCTAGGCACAATATTTCCCATTTTCATCACCCCCCATGACAATATGTTACATCACGGATGCCAGTATGTTCAACTACGTTCAACTACGTTCAACTACGTTCAGCTACGTTCAACAACATTCAACTACGTTCAACTACGTTCAACTACGTTCAACTACGTTCAACTACCTTCAACTACCTTCAACTTCCTTCAACTACCTTCAACGTACATTAGCCTCCATTATGCTCAACTATGTTCAACTATGTCCAAGTATGCTAAAGTATGTTAAAGTATGCTAGAATATGCTAGAGTGTGCTAGAGTATGCTAGAGTACATTACGAGTATGGAGACTTTGCCAAAGTATGTTAACCTCTAATGCAGCACTCTTTTGAACATGTCCAAAGATTAAATCGGAACTCACGGCCCACCCACATTATTACCAAGTTAGTATGAGGGAGAAGTATGGATGCTGGTATGTTCAACTACGTTCAACTATGTTAGCCTCCACTACGTTCAACTTCATCCACTAACGTGTATGTGACCATGACTTTACAATGGTTCGTGCGACAAAGGAGGCTGCCCTCCGGTGATGTTGAATATCCCGATCGATTTGCATTTCTGTCATGTTGCTATACAAATATAGTAGGCTGATCGATATATTGGAGCATACTTTAGTTTGAAACTACTGTGATTTCTTTTTTCTTGTGACAGTGTATTTATGCTACCCATAGCAGTAAAGCTGAATGCTTAGCTTTCACTGCTAGACAGGAATAGTCTTGTTGTCCCCTTGTTTTGTCACTCTCAGTTGTGTAGCTATCTGTTGCATATCATTCTGTCGCTGTTTGTATGCATTCTCCCACATATCCCTACCCTCTGTGAGCTTGGTAGTTTCGACTCACTAACGTCAGAGGTATCTGAAGTTAAAACAATCAAAGTTACGTCATGCAAACTTATCAAAACTTTGACCACATATGCTTCAACAGTAACAAGATCTATTTAATTGACATAGTATATCCTTCTAGCAACATATGCTTAATAAGTGCAACAGTATCTAAGCTTGGGGTGTAGGTTCAAATTTTAATAAGTGTTTTGCTTTAGAAAATCTAATGCTTTTATTGGCCTATACAACTCCAGGGATAAATCATCATTACCATCGTAAATTCGCTGAAAACATACCTACTCTCAGAATATTGGCAGTTCGGCAAATTTAGACAGACGCTGTCAAGGTGTTGATAATGTGGAACTGGGTCAGCTGAGCTGCGATGATTAATTATTGATTTTGGATAGTGAACACAATTCTTTCATTTTTATTGGTACATTCGTTGTTTAAGCAGGTGAAATTTTAATCACAGACGATTAGTCTTCCTCATCCCACTGCTCCCTGCCCTATCCTAACAATGCCGAGGGCCAGGCTAGGAAGGAACAAGTATCAATTTTTAAATCATTGATTTGACTCGACCAGGCTTCGAACCGACAATCTATCAACATGGGAGACGGACGCTCTAACTCATTCGGCCATCCTGTTGGTTCCAATTTGGGTGAGAATAGTCATATAGGCTTACTATAGTGCCTTAGTTAATGTGATTCATAAATGTGATCCATTCTAAGGGAGTGTGATCCCCTTCAATAACGATAGCGTCGACAATGCGATTGATGTGCGAGATGCCATTGTTGATCAGGTATTGAAGTTTTGAGCTGAATTATGTATGAGGCTGTAAATCAGTCACCTACACAATGAGGAGCATGCAGTGTGACAGCTGCAGGAAGGCTGTGATAATGGACTTAGGGAGTTGATTAATTTGCTATGTCAGCTGAAGGCCCTCATGTTGTGTGTTCTTATTGTGAGGCTCTGTCGGAAACCCGGGGTCTGCTCAGACATGTGGCACGATCCAATGTGGTGACGGCACAGTATCGATGTGATGCCCGCAATACACCTTCCGACGGTCCTACCGGCAACATTTGTAACGCTACATATTTTCAAAACTGAAACAATTATTTAGATTTGATTCTACTAACTTAGATATTAGTGTATTTCTTGAGCATTTCTTGCCAGATAAAAGGGAATACTGAGTCACTTTACTAGAACATATTTCTGCAGAAGCCTATGGTGTCAGAGCTTTGGCGCGTTTGCCGAAGTTAATTTTACATGCGTATACTTCAAATATCTCAAAAGTTTGCCACTTAAAATAAAAGTTACTTCAAACTAACGTAAGGTAGATAATAGCAATCAATTTAACATATAATTATCTCAGAAAATAAAATCGGATTATGGAATTCCAATTAGTGCGTAAGGCATAGTATTGCATTTGATTTGTGGCGGGGAAGGGACTGCCTTGGCCGATCCTCTCACTTCACTCCGGACTCTTATTTCAGGCTGACTTCGCCTGAGGCGCCACCTGTTGCCTTCTACTAGAACCTGCCACAGTGCTTCTCCACCCACCTTCACTGCACTCCTCCAGGTGCACCTTCAAGTCTTTTTATCCCACCCACCAGCCATACTTTTTCTTCTTCGTAGTTCCTTCCAGGACGTTAATTTCTTGTAACAGGACTCATGGTTGTTTGGGGTTTCAATAAACCTGTTCTTCACGTCTTTTCTTCTTCTTCTTGGTTGTCCATCGGTGGTGATGATGACAGCAACTCATCATTTGCTGTTGTGAACTCGTTGACGACCGATGAGTCCAATTTGTTCTCAGAATGTGCAGTGGCACGTTGGACATGTCTACACCCTGTACGCATTGCCTTAACCCTAAACTTGATTAACGACAAAAGGGTGTGGAACGTGTACTGGAGATAAGGAAAAGGTTTATTGAAACCCTGAAGACGCGGTTTGACGCGGCCAGGGTTCAAACACAGTATTACAGGTTGCGCGCTGCATTGGGTTACTTGACTGAGTTGGAGTGAGTAGTGGCTGGATCGACACAACGCTGGATATACCCTGGCGGGGCATTAACCTGAAAGCAGAAGGGCGGAGAATATAACTTTTCTGTCTGACCTAGGCTGCGGCTTGGCACGCAGACTGTCTGGTTATACTTGCAGTGCAGTGAGGTGCACTGACCTCCCCAGGTGAAATACCACATACACAGGCAGGTACAGGGTGATGGCATCACGCCATCTAGAGGGGCTACTGGTATGGGTGCTGGTTGCTTAATTATAGTCTTGTGGGTTATAATCCCACTCTAGCTGCAATAATCCCCTCATTTGCGAAAAAGAAAAAAATACACCCCTTAAAACATTGGTGCTATTACCAGGATACTCAACAATCTATGTTCTGCACAGTATTCAATTATCCCTGTGTTTGTAGCGTAAAGCCCCAGTCACATAGCCGTTTGTGGACGTAGTTGAACGTAGTGCAGGCTAACATAGTTGAACGTTGTTGAACGTAGTTGAACATAGTTGAACGTAGTTGAACATACCTTCATCCATACTTGTCCATGATGTTAACGTAGTAATGACATGGGTGAGACGGGATCTCCGATTTAATTTTTGGACATGTTCAAAAGAGTGGTACGTTAGAGCCTGAATTTGCATCCGTGATGCTAACATACTCTAGCATATGCTAGCATACTCTAGGATACTCGAGCATACTCTAGCATACTCTAACATACTCAAGCATGCTCTAGCATATGCTAGCATACTTGGACAAAGCCCTGGTCACAGAGCCATTAGTAGACGTAAGTGAACGTAGTGGAGGCTAACGTAGTTGAATGTAGTTGAACGTAGCAGAACTGACATCCGTACCGTAACATATTTATCTGTACCGTAACATATTTATCCATACCAAAATCTGCCATACCTTTAAGTGTTTCAATGTAGTGTAACATACTTACACCACGCTTGACCCACGTTAATCTAACCTACGGATCACTATATCCACTAACGGCTATGTGACCGGGCCTTAAGAGTGTGACTTGGATATTTGTAAATGTAGGTGTCAAACTTAAAATTCCAGAGGAACGAGTGTAGCGAGATGCATAAACATCACCAGGTGAAATGCCACATACACAGGTTGGCATGGGTAGAATGATTAGATGAAGAGGGCTAGATAGCCTAAGGGTTAGGAACCTTGCCCTGTAGCTCCTATAAACAACATAGTAAATCGTTATATGCAATGCAAAGTCAAAGATGGGTAGTCAATAAGACAGATACTATCTATCTTATAATATCTGAGATAGACCAGTAGATTTGTCTGTGTCAGGGTACAGATTACAAAATCACAATATAACCAGGTAGGGGCCACGTCTTGGATTTCAAAACGTCTTGAAAAATCAAGACGTTTTGAAAAACCAAGACAGTTTACATATAGAAACAAATAGGGGTGACCTGTCACAGTCTGCCACTACTTTAATATTGAGGATGGAACCTAACAAAATACATCATTAAAATGGCTATAAGTAGCTCTTCAAAGTTTCTATGAAGAAAATGCTCCTGTCTATAGTATGTTCATAATATTCAATTAAAACTACATTAAAATAAAGAGATAATCTTATTTTGCCTATAACATTGTGCTGTTTTTATTCTGGAATTAGTCATTTTTACTGGTGAAACACCATGGTCTATTTAAACCAGTATTTTTCTTAGAATCAAAATCCTGGACATAGTTAATGAGAAATAACCAACAATATGAACAAATCATGATGAATAGCATCATATATGCCATTACTCTAATGTACACAGGCAGATGGGTTGTTGTTTTAGCAGTCTACTTACACAAGGATGGCCTCTGGAGTTGGGTGTGGGTGTGGGTGTGGGTGTGGGTGAAAAGTGGGATTTCTCTCTGTGTGGTATATCCACCATACAATATGTGTATGTGCATATACAGACAGAATATACATGTATATATATATATGCATATATATATATATGCATATATAGGCATAATTATAAAGATATAGTGATATACACCCATATATGTGCATATATGTGGTTATATATGAATATGTACACATATATACATGTAGATATGTATATATACACATATATATGCATATATATATGCATATATATGCATATATACGCATATATATGCATATATACACACATATATATGCATATATATGTGTATATATGTGTATATATGCACATATATACACATACATACATGTAGGTATGTATATACACACATATATACACATATATACATGTATATATGGGCATCTATATGTGCATATATATGTGCATATATATACATAAATGTATGGATGTATGGATATACTGGTACTGGTAGTACCCCTATCCTCAAACTTAAAAACAAGGTTTGGCAGCAGTCATGGCTCAATGACCATGACCCACATCCCCACTAAGTTTTTCAGTTAGTCAGTTTACAGATGCATCCCCACCCTAGCTTCTTTGTGTTGGTGTCACCCTGTCAGCCATATAGACCAGGTTAGTGGTAGTCATGCATGGTTGCCCCACCTGACACCTCCCCCACCACCCACACACACAAAGTAAGACAATAGCCACACAGCAACACTGGTCTGCCATCCACACCCCCACCAGCCCACTTGTAGCCACACCATGCTGGTCAATGATGATGTGGTGATATTTATTTAAATTTTATTTTTATTTAAATTGATTTATTTATTATCCTTACTTTTTAATTTTTTTCAGATTATTTCTATCCATATTGTTTGCTCATTATTCACATGCTGTCAGGACCTCCCAGCATTCTGCCACCAATTGGACCACTCTGGGATTAGCAGTTCCTCTATAGCTCAGATGGCAGAGTGTTGGTCTCAAGATCAGAGGGTAACTGGTTCGAATCTTGGAACTAGAATACTTTTTTGTAAAGAATGTCTTAATAATTTTTTTTTTAAATGCATAATTATATTAATATTAGTCAAATTTACCGGGCTCGACTTTACCCCGGGTCGACTTTACCCCGGGTCGACTTTAGCCCAGCTCGACTTTACCCCGGTTCGAGTTTACCCCGGCTCGACTTGACATTACCCGCCTCGACTTTACCCGGCTCGATGTGACCCGCCTCGATGTTACCTGGCTCGACGTGACCCGTCTCGATGTTACCCACCTCAACGTTACCCACCTCAATGTTTCCCACCTCGACATTACCCACCTCGACGTTACCCGCCTAAACATTACCCGACCCAACTTTACCCAACCCGACTTTACCTGACCCAACTTTACCCGACCCGACTTCACCCGACCTGAGTTCACCCGACCACACTTTACCCGACCACACTTTACCCGGCGACACTTTACCCGGCCTGACTTTACCTCACCTCACTTTACCTGACCCGAGTTTACCTGACCCGAGTTTACCTGACCCAACTTTACCCGACCCGACTTCACCCGACCTGAGTTCACCCGACCACACTTTACCCGACCACACTTTACCCGGCGACACTTTACCTGACCCGACTTTACCTCAGCTCACTTTATCTGATCCGAGTTTACCTGACACGAGTATACCCGACCCAACATTACCCAACCTGATGTTACCCACCTGGACTTTACGTTGAGGCGGGTAATGTTGAGGCGGGTAACGTTGAGGCGGGTAATGTTGAGGCGGGTAACGTCGAGGCAGGTAACATTGAGGTGGGTAACATCGAGGTGGGTAACGTCAAGGCGGGTAACATCGAGGCGAGTAACGTCGAGGTGGGTAACGTCGAGGCGGGTAACGTCGAGGCGTGTAACGTCGAGGCGGGTAACGTCGAGGCGGGTAACGTCGAGGCGGGTAACGTCGAGGCGGGTAACATCGAGGCGGGTAACATCGAGGCGGGTAACGTCGAGGCGGGTAACGTCGAGGCAGGTAACGTCGAGGCGGGTAACGTCGAGGCGGGTTACGTCGAGGCGGGTAACGTCGAGGCGGGTAATGTTGAGGCGGGTAATGTCGACTCGGGTAACGTCGAGGCGGGTAACTGTCGAGGCGGGTAACGTCGAGGCGGGTAAAGTCGAGGCGGGTAACGTCGAGGCGGGTAACGTCGAGGTGGGTAACGTCGAGGGGGTAACGTCGAGGCGGGTAACGTCTAGGCGGGTAACGTCGAGGCGGGTAATGTCGAGGCGGGTAAAGTCGAGGCGGGTAACGTCGAGGCGGGTAATGTCGAGTCCGTTAAAGGCCCTGTCGCATTACGGCGTATGGCGGGAGCATATTGAAAACCTTCGTAGGTCCTGCGCGTGCCGGCCTATGATGATATTTGGTGACCTTTCTGGTGGTTTTGAGCGTCGAGGCGTGTAACGTCGAGGCGGGTAACGTCGAGGCGGGTAACGTCGATGCGGGTAACAACGCGGCGGGTAACGTCTAGGCGAGTAACGTCGAGGCGTAAATGTCGAGGCGGGTAACGTCGAGGCGGGTAACGTCGAGTCGGGTAACTTCGAGACGGGTAACGTCGAGGCGGGTAACATCGAGGCGGGGTAACGTCGAGGTGGGTAAGGTCGAGGCGGATAACGTCGAGGCGGGTCACATCGAGGTGGGTAATGTTGAAGCGGGTAGCGTCGAGGCGGGAAACGTCGAGGCGGGTAACGTCGAGGTGGGACGTCGAGGCGGGTAATGTTGAGGCGGGTAGCGTCGAGGCGGGTAACGTCGAGGCGGGTAACGTCGAGGCGGGTAACATCGAGGCGGGTAACGTCGAGGCGGGTAACGTCGAGGCGGGTAACGTCGAGGCGGGTAACGTCGAGGCGGGTAATGTCGAGGCCGGTAAAGGCCCTGTCACATTACGGCGTATGGCGGGAGCGTATTGAAAACCTATGTAGGTCCTGCGCGTGCCGGCCTATGATGATATTTGGTGACCTTTCGGGTGGTTTTGAGCGTATGTGGAACCTACGAGGAGCGTACGAGGAGCGTATGAGGAGCGTCTGGGAGCGTGCTGTGACATTTTTTGACAGTATGGGCCATACGCCCTCATAGGTCGAGTTTTTTTTAGCATGCACAACAAAATTTGGACGGACGGATTTATGAAAGCGTATGGCGGCATATGCCTCATACGCTTCACATAAGCCGGCATCTGGCGGTATCTGGCGGCGTATGAGTAGCATATGCGTAGCCTATGAGTAGCGTATACGGCGTATGCCGACGTATATGACATAACGCGCCTACGCCGCCATACGCTCCCGCAAAAAAACCTAATGTGACAGCCCCTTAAGGTCGAGGCGGGTAACGTCGAGGCGGGTAACGTCGAGGCGGGTAACGTCGAGGTGGGTAACGTCGAGGCGGGTAACGTCGAGGCGGGTAATGTCGAGGCGGGTAACATCGAGGCGGGTAACATCGAGGCGGGTAACGTCGAGGTGGGTAACGTCGAGGCGGGTAACGTCGAGGTGGGTAACGTCGAGGCAGGTTACGTCGAGGCGGGTAACGTCGAGGCGGGTAATGTTGAGGCGGGTAATGTCGACTCGGGTAAGGTCGAGGCAGGTAACATCGCGCCTCGAGGCGGGTAGCGTCGAGGCGGGTAAAGTTGAGGCGGGTAACGTCAAGGCGCGTAACGTCGAGGCGGGTAACATCGAGGCGGGTAACGTCGAGGCGAGTAACGTCGAGGCGGGTAACGTCAAGGCGAGTATCGTCGAGGCGGGTAATGTTGAGGCGGGTAGCGTCGAGGCAGGTAACGTGGAGGCGGGTAACGTGGAGGCGGGTAACGTCGAGGCAGGTAACATCGAGGCATGTAACGTCAAGGCGGGTAACGTCGAGGCATGTAACGTCGAGGTGGGTAACGTCGAGGCGGGTAACGTCGAGGTGGGTAACGTCGAGCGGGGTAAAGTGTAGTCGGGTAAAGTCATGTCGGGTGAACTCGGGTCGGGTGAACTCGGGTCAGGTGAAGTCAGGTCAGGTGAAGTCGGGTCGAGTGAAGTCGGGTGGGGTGAAGTCGAGTCAGGTGAAGACGAGTCGGGTAAAATTGACCTGGGTAAAGCTGATCCGGGTAAAGCAGAGCCGTGTAAAGCAGAGCCGGGTAAACCTGAGCCGTGTAAAGTAGAGCCGGGTAAAGCCCAGTCATCGAAGTAATATATAATAAATATCAGATTAATCAGGAACGCTTAACTATTCCTCCGCAAATTTATATTCGTATAATTCTTATACCTCAAATAATTATGCATTACAAAAAAAAGTAGTATGACATTCTTTTAAAAAAAAGTATTGCAGTTCCAAGATTCGAACTGGTTACCCTCTGATCTTGAGACCAACACTCTGCCATCTGAGCTACAGAGGAACTGCTAAACCCAGAGGGGTCCAATTGGTGGGAGGTCCTGACAGCATGTGAATAATGAGCAAACAGTATGGATAGAAATAATCTGAAAACAATTAAAAAGTAAGGATAATAAATAAATCAATTTAAATATAAATAAAATAAAATTTAAATAAATATCACCACATCATCATTGACAAGCATGGTGTGGCTAGAGGGGCTGGTGGGGGTGTGGATTGCAGACCAGTGTTGCTGTGTGGGTATTGTTTTACTTTGTGTGTGTGGTTGGGGGGGGGGGAGGTGTCAGCTGGGGCAACCATGCATGACTACCACTAACCTGGTCTATATGGCTGGCAGGGTTACACCAACACAAAGAAGCTAGGGTGGGGATGCATCTGTAAACTGACTAACTGAAAAACTTAGTGGGATGTGGGTCATGGTCATTGAGCCATGACTGTTGCCAAACCTTGTTTTTAAGTTTGAGGATAGGGGTACTACCAGTACCAGTATATCCATACATATATGTATATATATATGCACATATAGATGTCCATATATACACATATATACACATATATATATGTGTATATATGTGTGTATATACATACCTACATGTATGTATGTGTATATATGTGCATATATACACATATATACACATACATGCACATATATATGCGCATATATGTATATATGCATATATATGTGTATATATTTATATATGCGTATATATACGCATATATATGTGTATATATACATATATACATGTATATATGTGTATATATGCATATATATGCACATATATCCACATATATGCGTGTATATCACTATAATTATGCCTATATATGCATATATATATGTATATGCATATATATATATACATGTATATGTCTGTCTGTATATGCACATACACATATACTGCATGGTGGATATACCACACAGAGAGAAATCTCACTTTGCACCCACACCCACACCCACACACACCCAACACCCACACCCAGCTCCAGAGGCCATCCTTGTGTAAGTAGACTGCTAAAACAACAACCCATCTGCCTGTGTACATTAGACTAATGGCATATATGATACTATTCATCATGATTTGTTCATATTGTTGGTTATTTCTCATTAACTATGTCCAGGATTTTGATTCTAAGAAAAATACTTGTTTAAATAGACCATGGTGTTTCACCAGTAAAAATGACTAATTCCAGAATAAAAACAGCACAATGTTATAGGCAAAATAAGATAATCTCTTTAGTTTAATGTAGTTGTAATTGAATATTATGAACATACTACACACATGAGCATTTTCTTCACATGAACTTTGAAGAGCTACTTATAGCCATTTTAATGATGTATTTTGTTAGGTTCCATCTTCAATATTAAAGTAGTGGCAAACTGTGACAGGTCACCCCTATTGGTTTCTACATGTAAACTGGCTTGGTTTTTCAGAACGTCTTGCTTTTTCAAGACGTTTTGAAATCCAAGTCGTAGCCCCTACCTGATAACTGATGATAGGTTTGAGTGTTTTCCATGTTTTAGATAAATAGATTAGGTTGATCAGCGAAGATTATCCATCTTTATTTTGAAGGAACTTTTATTATGAAGGCCTTTTAGTTTGACAAATTGTTGTTAGATATTTGAAACGATCCACATAAACTATCTTGACTTCAGAGGGAGGAAATTGGAATGCCTTATCATTCTGGATTTAACATTGGTAGTGACAGGTTTTTACTTGATATATTTCTGTTTTTGTTGGTACATTAGTTGTTTAAGCAGGGGACATTTCAATTGTGGACGATTGGTCTTCCTCATTCCACTGCTCCTTGCCCTATCCTACTAATGCTGGGCCTGGTTAGGAAACGACACGTATCAATTTTTAAGTCATTGGATTGACTCTCGACCAGGTTTCAAAACCGACGATCCCATGGTCTACCAACACGGGAGACGGACGCTCTAACTCATTCGGCCATCCCGTCTGATATGGATAGTGCTATGTGAACCCTCGTTAATATAAATCGGCGTCCCTACAGCGAGATATCCGCATAAACCTATTTTTTTTCAAAATGTATTTAATCCAGTTGAATAATATCTTCCAGCCTTAACAATTATGGTGCACATAGACTATGTTGACTTCAAGGGGAGGAAATCAATACCAGGACTGCACCCTGGAGGGTTAATTTTAGTCACATAGCCAGATCTGCCCAGATTACACGAGTGTCGGACTAACACCGGCCGGCTGAGTGTCTGCAATTAGACGCGTTCTCATCATTCACCGCCTGGTGGCGCCACTGCCGTTACTGCATCTCCAGCGCTGGACGCCATCTGAAATCAAGCAGTCAGCCTGTGTATTATATAACCAGGTTACTTTATTTTTAATATAAGTTTGTAAAGTCTTCAACTAGTCAGCGTGCATAGCTTAGGAATATATTTGATTTGTTTATGGTAACTTTAGACTGGATGTCCATGCCACCAGGTCATGAGTTCGAATTCCTGCCAGTGATTTGAAATGTGGATACTTGTTGCTACCTAAAGTGGCACGCGGCATTACTGGCACAGGGCAAGGATTGGTCAAATATGACTGAGTCGGCATCCTGCTGGTGTGACCGGACACAATGGCTGAATTAGTAGAGCGGAAGCGTCCAATGTGCAAGTTTATGACTTAAAAATTGATACCTGTAGCTTCCTAGCCAGATGCTCGGTATTACTAGGATAGAACAAGGAGCAGTGGAATGAGGAAGATCAGTCGTCTGCGACTGAAATTTCCCCTCCTTAAACAACTAATGTACAAAAAAAAAGGTTGGCAGTGCAAAACCTACTCCAGTCAAACCAATGACTTACAACATTGATACTTGCCACTACCCAGCCTAGCTCTTGGCTTTCCTACAAATTAGGGAAACTACTGGTTAGCTCAGTATCAGGATACTGTGACTGAGTTAGAAATTGGGTCTTGGTTCCGGCAGCTTGGTCTCCCAGTGGGGCAGAACTATAGAGTTGCCATTAGCGTGTATTGTCACAAGTTGGTAGGTGCCTATCCTGATATGACCTTATATAGGATCAGGATATAAAACCCCAACAAACAGATCGACAAAACCAACATGCAGGCGGTGTCCTGGTATCCTAGTGGCGAACACTATAAATATAAAGCTACCACGAGTATGTGCAGGCGTAAGTCGGTACACGTCTTGATATGATGTTCCATAGTGCAAATATATAAAAGCCCAATAAAGCAAAGAATGAAAGCTTATATGTTTTGTTAAAGGAAATCAAAAATAGCTTAATAGAAACAATGATTAAAATACATCACACAGAAAGCTGATGCATTCATGATAACAATGTGAAAATGGAGAACGTGGAAACCGTCAAATGACGGCATAGTGGCGCCCTCTGGGAGAGAGCGCGGTACAAATTGGCGGAATTAATGCGGTGGCCAGCTAATAGGGGGCGCTGGGACCTACAGCTTTAGCATGCTAATTGGAGAGGCAGCGGCCTGCCTGGCTCCTGCGTGCTGGTCTATGTTTAGACTGTTTGGTGGCGTGGTTGCCATGCGACGTAAAACTGTCGTCTGCCTCGCTACTCACACGGCCAGGTGGCGGTAATCGGCTGCTAACTGAACGACCCGCCAGAGGAAGCGTCCACGACTTAATCCTAACATCAGCTGCTCCCTGCCTGCGGAGTGAGGCAAGGCACCGGCGCGGCGTGCGACGGGCGCCTGGTGCCAGTGTAGGTGTGGACAAAGAGAGTAGAAATAGGAGCGGTTCGGTCTAGAAGGGCAGTAAAACCTGATTGTTAACATTCATGTAGATTTCTGTTTGTTGGTTGCTGAAGTTTTACGTCCAGGCAACATCTAAGGTAATATCAGGACGGTTAACGACTTGTGGCAGTGCACACTCATGGTGACTTTTTTTATAATTTACATTTTTGATATGGTATTTATTCTGCTCATAGCATGTAAGCTCCCGCAAAGGTGCTTGTTTTCAACGTTGGGCAGAATTATAGTGCCGCTCCACTGGGAGACCAGGCTGCCAGCTCCCACCTAATCACATTTTCCAGATAATGAGGTAACCAGTCCTTGTATTATCCTATCAATGTTGACTCGGCTGTCTGAATCCCAAACATTATTAGTCTCCACAGGTGTGTTCTGACAACTGTCTGTCAGTTCCTACCTGTCGTTCCTCTCAACAACTCATAAGGAAGAAAGGAAGACAAGTCGCACAAGATTGACAGTGAAGAGGTTGTGCTTTATTGGCATCCACCCCTGTTCACCTACTGGGGACCTATCACCCTCACTCCTGACCAACTGCCCATACAGATCTGCATGACTCTTGCTTGTGTATATCAGAACCAGTGCCTTCAGCCCATTGAACCGGAGTCCAATGGTTGTTGCACACAGCTCAGTGTCTTTTGAATAGATGTTGCTCAATTGAGTGTCGAAAGTGGAGTGTGTCTTGCTAGAGAGTCTAGCCAAGGGTGCCTAGAGTGGGGTCTGTGTCTGGTATAAGGAATGCAGGTGACTGGGCTCACACAGCCAGCCAATCAGACACCCTCTACAGCCTGGGTGGCCAATGCTCTAATATGGGGAAGCTGTCACTCAACCCCAGCTGCAGGTGGTGTCCATTATGTATGCAGTATTGCTGGGTGTGCTTGTCCATTGGCCTCGTGGTAACAGATGGATGCAGACAGTTACAACAAACATATATTAACAATTCCCTCCCCCTCCACTTGCATTCTTTCTGGTGCATGGAGGGGGCATTTAAAAAATCATTAACCATCTCTTAAGTATGAACATCACATCACAATCTCAGTCGCTATGTGTTATCACATTTCCACATAGGCGCTTATGTCACAAAGCGAGTAGGACACCCATTGCTTCTCTGTTGCATAATCCTGGTCCCCACTCCGTCGCCCGAGAATAATAATGTTCCCTGCCAATATATAAATCCGAACTGAAAATCTGTATATTTTTACAACAAGGCTAGGTAACGGCAAGTATCAATTTTAGAAAGGCCGCAAAGATCTGGTGACCTATTCTTTTACATATATGTACATGCTCCTGAAATATTCGATATAATATTACCTTAAGATCATGCAAAATATTCTGACTTTTTAAGTCTGGTTCATATATAAATAATAGTTTAAATAAATTCTAAAATATCTCCTTTTCATGAAACTCATTTGTAAAGCATTAAGAAAACTGTTTTAATCATATCAAGTTGCGAAACCATGGTAGATTATGTATAGTAAGTGAAGTGATAATTAATATCAGATTGTTCTAAGGTTCTACATCAAATATAACCACTGGAGATAATAACTCTGGAGAATTATTACTGTATTGGTATATTTACATGTATTACTGAATTGAAGTCTGTTGGTATTATGTATTGTATAAAGGGAGGTAAATGCTGAAACTAAGGACAGCATATACAGTTGATGCAGACAAATCATCTGTGAAGAATGCCACAGAATGGGTACAATAATTAAGTTAAGAACCTGAGTTGTGTGTGCCTGTTATGGTATAATTTACAGATGCCAGTATCTGAGGGAGTGGTAGAACACAGGTAACAATGCATGGGGGATGTGTATGTGTGTGTGAGTGGTTGCAGGACCTGCCAAATCCAGGTGTCAGGCTGGAGATGGGAGGTGGAGTGTGTGTGTGTGTAGTGAGCCCTCCCTGCCCCACCTAGTGGCAGTTTGCTGAACTAAAGATGATGCAATATGTAATTCTCAAAGTAAGGCATGTTGAAACTCCTACTATTTTGGAGTTGTCCCAATCTAACGGACTGGTGACCACTGGTGTTATGTAAAGATAAATAGGGTTGATAATCCCATATAAGTGTGATTGGTGAACTTGATGGAAAAATATGTATCTGACTTGGGGTGGGTGGATTGATCCTCCACCCCCTTACCCAGTAGGGGGCAGGGGGCTTGTGGGCATGGTGGGGGTGCACTGCCTCCCACTCTGCCTCCCCCTGCCACTGACTGGAGGAGTTCAACTAATAAAATGCCATGTTACTGTCTCTGACTGAGGAGACTCCCAGCAACTGTGTATCTGTATTTTGAATCTGTTCCATCTGAATAAAAGAGCTGGGCAGGGGGTGTGGCAGGCAGATGACCTGGAGACAGCACAGCACGAGGAGCCAGCCACTACTCCCTACTAGACTTTACCACACTTAATTTCTGTTGGGTTACTATTTCTTGGAACTGATAGAATAAGCAGATATAGTAAGCAGATATAGTAAGCCGTTCATCGCTTGAGTAATATCATACATTAGTGCTTTCCGGCCTCCACACACAGAAGTTAGGGTTCTATTTTCTATAAAGATTCTAGCGTGTAAATTACCGCTAGCTAGCAATCATATTCAGGCTATATGAATGTTAGCTGTACTGCACTTTGGAGTCAATAATAATCAGTGTAATGACCCTGGATAGATCAATCCTTTACAACTGATTTGGATATAAAATTTAAAAAACTATGCATAGAAGCATGGAGGAAGAGATGTAGGGATAGACACATGGACACATGCGTGTGGATATGATGAGTATAACAGTAGGCACGCAGAGTGGGATACGCTTGTAGCCTGACACACACGCAGGAAGGGGTAGTTTGACGGGCAGAATTCATGATGTCTGTCACACACACGTAGAGAAGCGACAGGTGCAATTATGTTAAAATTCCTGTTTGCAAATCTCCATATTCTCAAATGGGGTCATGGTTTCACAAATATGATGTATATGATTTGTCTAAGTTTGGCCTTGTTTGTATGGCAAAGCTGTTATTACATCGATAGGCAACCCTATGTATAACAATTTAATTTGAAAATAATACTGTTCATGCATATGTAGTTATTTCCTGACCCTTCATAATATTTTGTCAGGAAATAAAAATCATGCCCAGTTAACTGCGATTATTAAATGGTAACGTTGTGTTGGTCGATAATGTGGCCGTCCATAAAAGTGTGTCAATGTGGAGGGGTGGGAGTTTTTTTTGTTTGCGCTAGCAATCTCTGAAGTTATATCAGTCACTGTAGATAAAAGATTCACCCTGTACTTGTAGTACACGGGTGAATGACAATGTAGTGTAAATACGGGCGAAAATAGCTTTAGTACGGAACAGGAAGTTTGTTTGTTTGTTGTTGTTTTACGTCCTAGCAACATCTAAGGTCATATCACGACGGCTTTGTTGTTTGGAAGTAGAAACTGTGGTTCCATGATCAAATGGCGACATATATTTGGAACTGATTTGTTCAAATGGGAGAGAGTGCAAAAAGACATGATGGCGGCCATAGAACGCTGTCAATTTCAATTTTAAATCATATTAAACTAGCTATTTTATTATCTTTTTCAACTCAAAGGTAGCGGGTAAATATGAAGACATCTACAAAGAATAAATGTTGCTTCTTAGATTGTGAAATTAGCCTCTCATTTCATTAACCTGCTTTTTCGACTGTTTTTATATAGGGTTGGTATTCACCCGTGTACTGCGAGTACCGGGTGAATTCTTTATCTACAGTCACTAGTAAGAGTGTGTACTTAAGGTGATGTATAGTGATGCTACACTGGATATACCCGTCCGCTGACTGCCTGACCAGTTTTCCTCTTTATTACAGGGCACGGGTTCGGGTGTATTATGCTTTTGATGCTCGAGTCTATGACATATCATTTATGTGAGTTATAATCTCTGATGTAGGTGTGCTTTGTGATTCTTTCTGTTCTGGCCGATGGAAGATCCTCTATGTGAGTTATCCTCTATGACATTTCCTTTATGTGAGTTATCTCTGATACAGGTGTGCATTGTCGTTCTGTGTTGTAGCCTATGGAAGAACCTCTATGTGAGTTATCCTCTATGGTATAGGTATGCATTACGGTCGGTTATACCACATTATCTTCCAGCATATAACCGATCTTCTATGTGAATTATGCTCTCTGGTATAGCCATTCATTATTGTCCGTTATATCTCGCTTTGTCTTTAGCCTATCAGAGATCCCATCTACTCCTTGTGTGAGTTGTGGTTATCTGTGTGTTAATATCCTCTCTGATATAGACTTACACAGCAAAACACAGCTTCTCTTCGTTATAGCCTCTCTGGTAACAATATCCATCTTACCACATTTTCCTTGTTGAGGCCTAGTAATAGTATTTGTGTTCGCTAACTGGTAGGGCTGATACAAGTGATAGTTCATATCTGTTTTCTCTCTTCCTGTGATAAGATGATTGATATATAGCTCTAATCGAGCTGCTATGGTATTCTTTGATGGAGCTTTTAATGTGAGCCCGGTGTAACGATTTCAACTTCCCCCCTTCCCAAGTTCCCCCCCCCCCCTGGAATCTGAAAACGTTTCAACTTCCTCCGGGGAACTTTAAAACATTTTCAGATTCTGGGGGGAACTTAAAAACAGTTTTCAGATTCCCCCCACCTATTTTCAAATTCCCTCTCCGGGAATTTAAATTGTTTAAAATACTTTAAAAAACGTTTAAATTTCAGACCTATAATATTTTTTTCTTAACCATCTTGGAGACTTTTTGTGTCACTTGTGGTTAAATATATTTTATTGTACTAGTAATTAATTTCCATTATGTTATTCTCTGCATTTTATTAATTTTGTCATAAAAAATAATCAAAAATTAACAAAAAATTACACAAATAACGAAAATTCCCCAAACATGGCGGGGAGGAAACGTTAAACTGAGGGAGGGAATTTGAAAACGTTTTCAAATTCCCCTGGGAGGAATTTGAAAACGTTTTCAAGTTCATGGGGGGGAACTTGAATATGGGGGGAATTTGAAATCTTTACACCGGGATGGCTCGCACCCAGCGGAAGCCAGTCCCAGCGGAGGGCCAGCTCTGGGGAGACTCGCCCCAGGGGTGGCCCACTCCAGGGATGCACCCGCCCTTGGTTGGTTGGTTGGTTATTGGAGTTTTACATCCTTGCAACATCTAGGTCATATTAGGACGGGTACCGACTTGTAACAGTGCGCTTTCATGGCGATTTTTATAGTGCTGCCCCACTTGGAGACTAAGCCACTGGCACCATGACCTAATATCCCACTCAGTCTGATTATCCTGGCACTGAGCCAACCAGTCCTTGCTTATCCTATTAAAGCAGGGTGCCAGGCTAGGAAGCGACAAGTATCAATTGAATAAGTCATTGGTTTGACTCGACCAGGAACCCGAACCGCTGATCCTTCACACGCGAGGCCCGCGCTATACCAATTCGGCCATCACGATCGGTGGGGCCCTGGGTGCCCCCGCAGGGGGGGGGGGGGGGGGTCCAGGGCAGGCCAAGTAAGATTCAGTGAGAAGTGCTCCATAAGAACTAGGTGTGAGAGCAGTTCACACGGACAGAGCTGGGCGCGTGTGGGGGTGTTGGAAGCATCTGCCGGTTCTTATTGATCTCGAGCGGCGTTCTTTCTGAGCAGCTCGCGGTGCTGCCGCGCTGCAGAGAACTGCTCACTGGGGGCCAGGCGCCTCTCACAGCGCGCTGCCACGGGGAGCTGCACGGCACGCCCGGCAAGGCCCGGCAAGGCCCGGCACTCCCAGGCACTACCCGGCACTGCGCAGCACAGCACCAGACGGAGTGCACAGCACTCGCCACCCGCCCGAGAAGTGGGTCCCAGAGCGCGCGGACGGCACGGGAAGACGCACGGACGGACGGGTAGAGTTGTGCTGAGAGACTCACAGACACATGCGTGTGGATATGATGAGTATAAAAGTGGGCGTGCATAGTGGGATACAGTGACTGACACACACGCATGGTGGAGTTAGTTTGACGGGCAGGACTCGCGCTGTCTGTCACACACGCGCAGTGTCATGCACCCCGCACTGTACGCGCCGATAGAGACACTGTCACGCACAGTGACACATGGAGAGGTAGGCGGTAATTGTAGTACACACTGACGCACTGTCACATACACACGGGTGGATGTTCATTGACTGTCAACCACGTGGGCAAATTCACGGACACACAGATATACAAAATGGACAAAATGGACCGACAACGGCGGCATCATCACACTGTTAGATGATAAATAACAGACCTGGCGGTCAGAAACACACATCTTAATGGAGATATATGGGGTGGTAGGGCAGTCTGAAAGGTACACAACAAACCATGCAGTCAGACATACACACTTTTACAAAGAGAGACATTGGGGCACCTCAGAGTGAAACCTACACACCTACACAGTGAAACCTACATAAGGACACAATGAAACATGCACAATACACCTCACAGTCCGACACACACACTTAAATACAGATACACAACAACACAGTGAAACATACACAACACACATCACAGTTGGACACGCACACTTAAATACAGAAACACAACACCCCTCAGAGTCGGACACACACACTTAAATACAGATACACAACAACACAGTGAAACATACACAACAAACCTCACAGTCAGACATGCACACTTAAATACAGATACACAACACCACAGTGAAACATACACAACAGACTTCACAGTCGAACACGCACACTTAAAGACAGATACACAACAACACAGTGAAACATACACAACAAACATCACAGTCAGACATGCACACTTAAATACAGATACACAACACCCCTCAGAGTCGGACACACACACTTAAATACAGATACACAACAACACAGTGAAACATACACAACAAACCTCACAGTCGGACATGCGCACTTAAATACAGATACACAACAACACAGTGAAACATACACAACAGACTTCACAGTCAAACCCGCACACTTAAAGACAGATACACAACAACACAGTGAAACATACACAACAAACTCTCACAGTCGGACATGCACACTTAAATACAGATGTACAACTACACAGTGAAACCTACACAACTACACAGTGAAACCTATATAGGGACACAGTGGAAGCTACACAACTAACTACACAGTGAAACCTACACAACAACATAGTGAAACCTACACAACAACACAGTGTAACCTACACAACAATACAGTGAAAGCTACATAACAACACATTGAAACCCAAACAACACAGTGAAACATACACAACACAGTGAAACATACACAAGCAAATGCCGCTGCTGGCGCCTTGAAAGCTCCGCTAGGTCTCGTTGGTCACGTGAGCAGCTGGTCACGTGACTAGGATATAGCTTAAACCGGCCGATCACAGATGAGTTATACGCGGGTGGATACGGCGACAGACCGAGTCGGTCAGGGAATGGACAGGGTGAGTAGCGGCTCTGCTGGTGCCCTAGGCATGGCGTGGTGCGATTAGTGGTAGGAATGGTACCAGTGTCTTTCTGGTATCAGTACTGCTACTGGTACCAGTAGTGCTACTCTTAGAGTAAACAGTAGTTTTACTGGTATCAGTAGTCTTACTGGTACCAGTAGTGTTAGTGGTCTCAGTAGTGTTACTGGTACCAGTAGTGTTAGTGGTATCAGTAGTGTTACTGATATCAGTTGTGCTACTGGTACCAGTACTGCTACTGGTACCAGTAGTGCTACTCTTAGAGTAACCAGTAGTTTTACTGGTGTTAGTAGTGTTACTGGTCTCAGTAGTGTTCCTGGTATCAGTAGTGTTACTGTTGAGTAGTTGTACTGGTATCAATAGTTTTACTGTCACCAGTAGTGTTGCTCGTACCAGTAATGTTAGTGGTATATTTAGTGCTAGTGCTATTAATAGCATCAATGATATTGATAATAGGACTAGATGACGTGAATAAGTGAGCAGCACATTTCCTCCCCACGCAGCAGGTCATAGCTAGCAGTAGCATGTATACAGTTTGAACCCTGGCTGAGTCTATCCTCTATCCACATACAGGACATGCATACCTGTCTTGTTGCTACCTAGCCTGATGCTCTCCCGTAATGGTAGAGGCCAAGGAGCAGTAGAATGAGGAAGACCACTTGGGTGTGATTGAAGTTTCTCCTATGTAATTAAAGTGATGCAACAACAAACAAACACAGGTACAAAGGAACAATGTAGTAGCATGAGTGACGTCACTTCCGTGACACCAATATTGGTATGCACCCAGCCAGGAGTTGGGCTACTGGCTCTGTTAGGTGGGACTAAATACAGTACAGCATGGTTCGTAGTTACACGTGCATACCTGAAGTGGTATTATACCTTACTATGTATGGATGCGCACTGCATCACTGCACACTGCTACTTATGCATAGAGGAAGCGGTGTTATACCATACTGTAGATGCACACTGCAGCAATGTACTCGGCCACACATGACCGGAAGTATCATTATGCCTTACCATGGATGAATACAGCAGCACTGCACACTATTATATATGTATACTGGTAGTATGCAGGTATTGCATGTATAGCAATACCTCAGGGAGTTTGACACCCCTGCCCTGCAGAGTTGTAAACCACTGCCTTGTGGTACACATTCTTGACAGAACCGAAGGCTAAGGGAGCAAACCCTAAACAGAAAACCATGTCACTGTGGCAGCATTAAGGGCGGTTGATGTATGGAACTCCCAAGATCTCCCGACCAGCCACTGCAGGGAGAAATAGTTTTGCGCCTGTCTTGACATGTTCTTGCCGGTGTGAAACCTCTATTTTCTCCCCGAGCGAGTGCCGCTGGTAACTTGTAAAAGTCAGCAGCACTTCAACACTTTTGCAGGCAGCTTTCATGAAATGTAGCTGAGAGACAGTAAAAAGCTGAGAGACATTAAGACCGACTCATGGATGCAACTATCAGTTCACAGCAGAGAGCTAAATGGAGAGTGACAGTCAAGTAATGAAAGCAATCTTTGTCGCATCGCGACTGACAGCATGATGATGATGAATTGTACTATACCTTGTCATAAGTCACACTGCAGCACCTCACACTGTATACCATAAGTTGTATTATAGATTACTGTAAGTACACACTGCAGCACCTCACACTGGTATATATGTATACCAGAAGTTGTATTATAGATTACAGTAAGTACACACCGCAGCACCTCACACTGCTATATATGTATACCAGAAGTTGTATTATAGATTACTGTAAGTACACACTGCAGCACCTCACACTGCTAGATATGTATACCAGAATTTGTATTATAGATTACTGTAAGTACACACTGCATCACCTCACACTGCTATATATGTATACCAGAAGTTGTATTATCTCTTACCGTAAGTGCACACCGCAGCAACTCACACTGCTATATATGTATACCAGAAGTTGTATTATAGATTACTGTAAGTACACACTGCAGCACCTCACACTGCTATATACGTATACCAGAAGTTGTATTATAGATTACTGTAAGTACACACTGCAGCACCTCACACTGCTATATATGTATACCAGAAGTTGTATTATAGATGACTGTAAGTACACACTGCATCACCTCACACTGCTGTATATGTATCCCGGAAGTTGTATTATAGATGACTGTAAGTACACACTGCAGCACCTAACACTGCTATATATATGTATACCAGAAGTTGTATTATAGATGACTGTAAGTACACACTGCATCACCTCACACTGCTGTATATGTATACCAGAAGTTGTATTATAGATTACTGTGTAAGTACGCACTGCAGCACCTCACACTGCTATATATGTATACCAGAAGTTGTATTATAGATTACTGTAAGTACACACTGCAGCACCTCACACTGCTGTATATGTAAGTGCACACTGCAGCACCTCACACTGCTATATATGTATACCAGAAGTTGTATTATAGATTACTGTAAGTACACATTGCAGCACCTAACACAGCTATATATATGTATACCGGTAGTTGTATTATACCTTGCCGTAAGTCACACTGCAGCACCTCACACTGATGTATATATGCATACCAGAAGTTGTATTATAGATTACTGTAAGTACACACTGCAGCACCTAACACAGCTATATATATGTATATCGGTAGTTGTATTATACCTTGCCGTAAGTCACACTGCCGCACCTCACACTGATGTATATGTATACCAGAAGTTGTATTATAGATTACTGTAAGTACACACTGCAGCACTCCACACTGCTACACTTCTATGCCGGAAGTAGTGTTGTAGCTAATGTATAATAATAATCCCCAACACATTTCTCAGACTTCTCACGGGCTAAGTTGTGACGTCATGATGTAGCAAAGCCTGAGATTTCTGAACTGACAGCTTACACAAATTGCCGATATGATAGCAGGCCACATCCTAGACACCTGTGTTGATAGCTACCCATCCCTAGTCAGGCCTCCAGGGTGTCGGTGAAGCATCTATATGTAGTGGTCTGCGCTGACCTCTCAGCTAAGAAGCCACATACACAGCTAGGTATGGTGACATATGGGAGCCTAGGTGGTGAAATGATTTGCACACTGGCCTAGAATGCAATACTTGTGGGTTCAATTCCCACTCTAGGCCCAATATTTACCATTTTCATCACGGCCTCAACACACACATGAAGTGGCATGTGACCAACTTTAGAATACCAGGTGCATGCGTTTCATTCAAATCCACACCAGAAGCATATGTACGGAAGTCCTACCCCTCCAGTGGCATTTAGTAAACAGGGACTATGTGTATATTGGTTCAAGTGAGTCTACAGTATAGACTACATCACGGTTCCGACTGCGCATGCGCTGAAAACAGGGTTGGGAGCAAAGCAAAGGCTTACAGCCATTGAGTTTGCTGATACGCGTAGGGCAAAACTGGCATTGTATTCAAAATAAATAGAGATACATAAATATTTGGCACAAACATGGACAGAAGGATGCAATATAATAATATAATGAATATGTTTAAGATACAACTCTCCATAATTAAGCATTTTGAGCTAAGAAACATACAATTTCAGTCACTTTACAGGCTGATGTTTACATGACCATTGATTAATCAGAAGTAATTCTTGTTCTAAATATTAAAATGTCAAGTGTGTCAACAAAAACTTGTTTCAAAGAAATATATAACCAATATCTGATTAACCCTACTCATTTTCTATTTCTACATATGTCATTAACCATAGTATATGAATAAAAACATGAATAAATTAAATAAAACTGACTCTGGCTATGGCTCTAACACTAGCCTGAGTGCCTAGATTTGTCTAAATCTAAATGCACATGGCATAAGATGTGCTGATGATATTGATGTAAATGCAATGCTGGATAAAAGATTAATATCTTAAATTTATTATATATATATTTTTAGTTGGTATTCTATGTTTCAAACAAGAGCTGAGATGAGCTGAAACTAGCACATTTCATAGCTGCACCCAGTGTATTGGCATGTGCCATGTGCTTCTCGCGGCTTTGTTTTGCTCTGACACATCCCACAATGCACCGCGCCGCTGGAACCGTAATGTAGTGTATCGGTCTTATAGTGAAGGGCCGGGCTGAGATGGGCAACCTCCCCACTTCCGGTATAAACGAGCTGACAGTAATTCAGAAGACACACATAGCAGTGAATCTGCTGTTATGGCGGCAAGTGTGTCGGAATGGACTAGTCGTTACAGCGTGTGAATCCTGTCCGGGAGGTGTGTAATTTTGATTCAAGCCTTAGCCACAGAGGGTGGTATCAAGTGTTCATTTATTCGCACCATGCCACCAAATGGCGCACAATGCCACCAGATGGCGCACAATGCCACCAGATGGCGTACAATGCCACCAGATGCCTTGCGATGCCACATGGTGGCGCGCAGTGTCCTAGAAGGCGCACACTGCCACCATATGGCGTACAATGCCACCAGGCGGCGTAGAGTGCCCTAGAAGAATGTATACAGTGCCGCAAGATGACGTACAATGCTGCTACATTGGCGTGCAATACCACCAGATGATGTACGGTGCTGCTCTGTGGAGTATATTGTCAGCCCATTGCGTACAGTGCCACCAGGTAACGTACAGTGCCGCAAGGTGGTGTACATATTCGCCAGGTGGTGTACAGTGCCGCTCCATAGGTAACAATATCAGTAGATGGCATCCGGTGCACCTTAGTGACGAGCAGTGCCACCAGGTGGTGTACAGTGCCACCAGGTGGCGTACAGCGCCACCATGTGGCTTGCAGTGCCACCAGATACTGTTTGTCTGCACGTGCCTGTATACACTTAGTTGTGTCTGGTGTCTGGCATGTATTTGTAGGAGAACGTCAATACTGCAACACACTGCCCACACACGCACACGCACACGCACACGCACACGCACACGCATAGATGCATATGCACAGACACACACAGACACACACGCACACACATGCACAGATGCACACACACAGACACACATGCACACGCACAGACGAACACGCACAGACGAACATGCACAGGTGCACACGCACACGCACAGACTCACACAGGTGCATTCCCATCAACCTACACATGCACACTAGCACACACCTACAGACACAATCATGCATCCAAATATGCACACTACAACCCACCTTACACACAAACACATACACTCCCAGATATATAGACACACGCGCAAACTCATTCACTCCCACCCACCTACACACACTGCAAACACACTGCACACCAACCTACACACAAACACCACACACATACCCACCTACACACAGGCACCCGTACACACACTACCACCCACCTTCACACACAGACACGCACACTGTCACCCACATATACACACACACACACACAGACTCCGACACAAACACGCACACAAAGAAAGATGAACACACGCACACCCCACCTGTACACACACACACAAATATGCACACTCCCAAACACCTACACACACAAATGCACACTGCCACCCACCGACACACATGCATACACGCACACACCTACCTACACACAGGCACTCGTACACACACACTCCCACCCACCTACTCAGACAAACACACACAAATGCCAACCTACACACAAACACCACCCACCCACCTACACACAGGCACCCGTACACACACTACCACCCACCTTCACACACACACACGCACTCTGTCACCCACATACACACACACACATGCACACAGACTGCGACACACAAACACGCACACAAAGAAAGATGAACACACGCAAACCCCACCTGTACACACGCACACAAATACGCACACTCCCAAACACCTTCACACACAAATGCACACTGCCACCCACCTATACACATGCATACACACACCTACATACACACCTGCACTCGTACACACACACTCCCACCCACCTACTCACACAAACACACACAAACGCCAACCTACACACAAACACCACCCACCCACCTACACACAGGCACCCGTACACCCACTACCACCCACCTTCACACACAGACACGCACTCTGTCACCCACATACACACACACACACATGCACACAGACTGCGACACACAAACACGCACACAAAGAAAGATGAACACAGGCACACCCCACATGTACACACGCGCACAAATACGCACACTCTCAAACACCTACACACACAAATGCACACTGCCACCCACCTACACACATGCATACACGCACACACCTACCTACACACAGGCACTCATACACGCACACTCCCACCCACCTACTCACACAAACACACACAAACGCCAACCTACACACAAACACCACCCACCCACCTACACACAGGCACCCGTACACACACTACCACCCACCTTCACACACAGACACGCACACCGTCATCCACATACACACACGCACACCTGCACACAGACTTCGGCACACAAACACGCACACAAAGAAAGATGAACATACTCACACCCCACCTGTACACACGCACACAAATACGCACACTCCCAACCACCTACACACACAAATGCACACTGCCACCCTCCTACACACATGCATACTCGCACACACCTACACAGGCACACACGCACACCCCACCTGTAGACACGCACACAAATACGCACACTCCCAAACACCTACACACACAAATGCACACTGCCACCCACCTACACACATGCATACATGCACACCTACACAGGCACACACGCACACCCCACCTGTAGACACGCACACAAATACGCACACTCCCAAACACCTACACCCGCAAATGCACACTGCCACCCACCTACACACATGCATACATGCACACCTACACAGGCACACACGCACACCCAACTTGTAGACACGCACACAAATACGCACACTCCCAAACACCTACACCCGCAAATGCACACTGCCACCCACCTACACACATGCATACATGCACACCTACACAGGCACACACGCACACCCCACCTGTACACACGCACACAAATACGCACACTCCCAAACACCTACACACACAAATGCACACTGCCACCCACCTACACACATGCATACATGCACACACCTACACAGGCACACACGCACACCCAACCTGTACACACGCACACAAATACGCACACACCCACACACCTACATAAATATCTTAGGCTGATCATGATAACCTACGTTACGTTACTTTGGTGTAACTCTTATGTTAAATGACTAACTCTACAGATATTTTGACTGAACATATGCTAAATTAATTTTGGCAAGCATAGAACAAATATGGATCCCCTAGGGATTCAGCAGCAACGCGTGCTATTAAATTGTCGTCTATTAAATTATTTCTATTAAAATGGTTTCTATTAAATTGGTTTAAGTTCAAATGGTTTCTATTAAATTGGTTTCTATTAAATTGGCTTAGGCCCTTCTCGGCAGCAACAAACATTTAAGTGCACCAGGATCTAAGCTGGGTATATATAATACAAACATGTACATAGTTTTAAAAAAAAGAATTGTTCTTCTGACGATGCAACTTTAAAGTTTAAACAGTTGAATGTTTGAGGACATTTAAATTAAATTCCTCAAGCGATGCTGCTCTTCTTACATGCCCTGGCTACCCTAATCCATCAAGTGGGACCAGCCACACAGGAACCACCATCACTGAATTATTTGCGTCCAGATAAATGAGCGTCTATTGAGATCTGACTGGATGATCTGAGCGCTTGGAATGACTGATTGGGGAGACAGAAGATTACACAGATATTCGTGCCACCATTAATAACTAAAGTACAGATATTGCTTTGTGCTACCATTAATAACTAAAGTACAGATATTGCTCCGTGCTACCATTAATAACTAAAGTACAGATATTGCTTTGTGCTACCATTAATAACTAAAGTAGAGATATTGCTTTGTGCTACCATTAATAACTAAAGTACAGATAATGCTTCGAGCTACCATTAATAACTTAAGTACAGATATTGCTCCGTGCTACCATTAATAACTAAAGTACAGATATTGCTCCGTGCTACCATTACTAACTAAAGTACATATATTGCTTCGTGCTACCATTAATAACTAAAGTACAGATAATGCTTCATGCCACCATTAATAACTCAAGTACAGATATTGCTTTGTGCTACCATTAATAACTTAAGTACAGATATTGCTTCATGCTACCATTAATAACTACAGTACAAATATTGCTTTGTGCTACCATTAATAACTAAAAATACAGATATTGCGTTGTGCTACCATTAATAACTAAAGTACAGATATTGCTGTGTGCTACCATTAATAACTTAAGTACAGATATTGCTTTGTGCTACCATTAATAACTTAAGTACAGATATTGCTTCATGCTACCATTAATAACTAAAGTACAGATATTGCTTTGTGCTACCATTAATAATTAAAGTACAAATATTGCTTTGTGCTACCAGTAATAACTAAAGTCCAGATAATGATTCGTGCTACCATTAATAACTAAAGTACAGATATTGCTTATTGCTACCATTAATAACTAAAGTACAGATATTGCGTCGTGCCACCATTAATAACTAGAGAACAGATATTGCTTCATGCTACCATTAATAATTAAAGTATAGATATTGCTTATTGCTACCATTAATAACTAAAGTACAGATATTGCTTCATGCTACCATTAATAACTAAAGTACAGATATTGCTTATTGCTACCATTAATAACTAAAGTACAGATATTGCTTCGTGCCACCATTACGAACTAGAGAACAGATATTGCTTCATGCTACCATTAATAATTAAAGTATAGATATTGCTTATTGCTACCATTAATAACTAAAGTACAGATATTGCTTTGTGCTACAATTAATAACTAAAGTACAGATATTGCTTCGTGCTACCATTAATAACTTAAGTACAGATATTGCTTTGTGCTACCATTAATAACTTAAGTACAGATATTGTGTATTGCTACCATTAATAAATAAAGTACAGATATTGCTTCATCCTACCATTAATAACTAAAGTACAGATATTGCTTCATGCTACCATTAATAACTAAAGTACAGATATTGCTTTGTGCTACCATTAATAATTAAAGTACAGATATTGATCCATGCTACCATTAATAACTAAAGTACAGATATTGCTTATTGCTACCATTAATAACTAAAGTACAGATATTGCTTTGTGCTACCATTAATAACTAATGTACAGATATTGCTTCATGCTACCATTAATAACTAAAGTACAGATATTGCTTCATGCTACCATTAATAACGTAAGTACAGATATTGCTTTGTGCTACAATTAATAACTAAAGTACAGATATTGCTTCATGCTACCATTAATAACTAAAGTACAGATATTGCTTATTGCTACCATTAATAACTAAAGTACAGATATTGCGTTGTGCTACCATTAATAATTAAAGTACAGATATTGCTTCATGCTACCATTAATAACTAAAGTACAGATATTGCTTCATGCTACCATTAATAACGTAAGTACAGATATTGCTTCATGCTACCATTAATAACTAAAGTACAGATATTGCTTATTGCTACCATTAATAACTAAAGTACAGATATTGCTTCATGCTACCATTAATAACTAAATTACAGATATTGCTTCATGCTACCATTAATAACGTATGTACAGATATTGCTTTGCACTACATTTAATAACTAAAGTACAGATATTGCTTCATGCTACTGTCATGGGGGTGATGAAAATGGGAAATATTGCACCTAGAGCGGGACTCGAACCCACATCTCTTTGCACTCCGTGCCAGTGTGCTAACCATTACACCACCCAGGCTCCCTGATATCAAGACACTCCCCACGCCTACCTGTCTATGTGGTTACTTGCCTGAGAGGTCAGTGCAGACCACTACACTCGTCCCCCTGGAATTGTAAGTCTTGTAATGCTTACAATTACATACAAACAGGCAATGCACTAACACATACATACACAGGGTAGGTTCAACAACCATACAGCGCAAAGCTTGTACAGGATCCTGATCACGGCAACCAGTGTCATGGGGGTGATGAAAATGGGAAATATTGCGCCTAGAGCGGGACTCGAACCCACATCTCTTTGCACTCCGGGCCAGTGTGCTAACCATTACACCACCTAGGCTCCCTGATATCAAGACACTCCCCACGCCTACCTGTCTATGTGGTTACTTGCCTGAGAGGTCAGTGCAGACCACTACACTACCATTAATAACTAAAGTACAGATATTGCTTCATGCTAGTATTGCTACCATTAATAACGTAAGTACAGATATTGCGTTGTGCTACCATTAATAACTAAAGTACAGATATTGCTTCATGCTACCATTAATAACGTAATTACAGATATTGCTTTGCGCTACAATTAATAACTAAAGTACAGATATTGCTTCATGCTACCATTAATAACTAAAGTACAGATATTGCTTCATTCTAGTATTGCTACCATTAATAACATAAATACAGATATTGCTTTGTGCTACCATTAATAACTAAAGTACAGATATTGCTTCGTGCCACCATTAATAACTAAAGTACTATCTGCCGACCCGAAATACTATTCGGAGCAGCTGGAGCAGCCTGGAAGTCTAATAAATAGTCTGCCATATATCAGTAAACTCCCTACATCTCCCAGGTGTGTGTCAACCCCCTCTACCCAGCGAAACTTTCATCATTACTAGTGTTGTCGTGGTAACGCACAAGGGAAATATCGCAAATGGGAAATATTGTGCCTAGAGAGGGAATCGAACCCACATCTCTTGTATTGCAGATCAATGTGCTAACTATTTCACTACATAGGCTCTGATGTCACCACGCCTACCTGTCTAAGCGGATCTTTTCCTGAGAGGTCAATGTAGAATACTATACTAGGATAAAGCAAGGACTGGTTTGTTCCCTCCGGATAATGTGACTGAGTGGGTATTACATGTTTATGATGCCGGGTGTAGGGCAGCACTATAGCGCAGCAGCGAGCGCACACTGTACCAACTCGGTGATATGATGGTAGTTGTTGCTAGGACACAAAACCCCATCAAACAGACTAGTCCCACTCTGAGCAGTGTATTATGGGCTTCTGCTCCTGTTGAACAGGGGCGGATTCAACACTCACGCAAAAAGCCTTCCCTTCTGATCATATGTTACCTGCAGACAACCGGAAGTCATTTATAAATATCGTCTGCTTTTTCCCGCTGAAACCAGCCCGCGGCACGTGACGTCACATACAGGCACCCATATTGCAGGCACGGTGTCATTTTTGTTGCTGTTTTTTGCTGCTTTTTTATATCAACTGTCTAACAAAGCTCAAAGGTACCTCCCACAGTGCACAAAGGTCAGCTTATCTCGACCTATAACATTTTTCAAATTATTGTGCCACATTAGGCGTATGCCACCTCTATAGACCATAGTGTGACAGGCCCTTTAGGTACATACCATAGCTTAGGTACATGAAATAGTTTAAGTACATAACATAGTTTAGGTACATAACATAGGTTAGGTACATAATGGAGGTAGTATATTATTGCATCAATGTATGCTAGTTATATCGTTACAAATGAAGCTACACCAATAAATCCTGATGGGAGTATAAGCAACCAATAATTATGGTAGTATTGGTGAGTTACAGTAGACAGGTAGAGTGCTATAATCGATGGTTCCAACTGCGCATGCGGTGAAAACGGTGTCGAGAGAAAAACAAAGGCACTCGGCCATTGAGTTTGCCGATACACATAGGGCAAAACTTCGATTTTATTCAAAAATAATAAAAATACATAACAATTTGGTACAAACATGGATGGACGCGTGCAATATAATAATTTAATGTATATGTTTAATACACAACTGTCCATAATTCAGCATTTTGTGCTAAGAAACATACAATATCAGTCACTTTACAGGCTGATGTTTACATCACCATTGATTAGACATAAGTAATTCTTGTTCTAAATATTAAAATGTCAAATGTGCCAACAAAAACTTGTTTCAAGGAAAAATATAACCAATGTCTGATTAACCCTACCCATTTCCTAGCCCAACAAATGTTATTAACCATAGGATATAAATAAAAACATGAATAAAATAAGTAAAACTGACTCTGGCTATGGCTCTAACACTAGTCTGAGTGCCCAGATTTGTCTAAATCTAAATGCAGATGGTATAAGACATGCTGATTAGATTGATGTAAATGCAATGCTAGATAAAAGATTAACATCTTAATTTATTACATATATTTTTTTAGTTGGTATTCTATGTTTCAAACAAGTCTGAGATGAGCTAGAACTAGCACATTTCATAGCTGCACCCAGTGTCTTAGCATTAGCCATGTGCTTCGCATGGGTTTGTTTTTCTTCCAGGTATCCCACAATGCACCGCGCGGCTGGAATGGTGATCTAGTCTATTCAGTTTCGTGAATTATTATGGTCTGACAGTAGATATTCTTTATATTCGTCCGCTTCAACAACTGGAAACAAAAGGTAGCAGACGAGGGAACTCTGGCTAGTTCCTCATAAAATACAATACCATTCCATAGTCAACATTCTCAGTGACTGAAGACAGATATGTAGATGCACGATTTGCACAGAGGACACACAAACCATAATAGCCATATTGAGAGCAGCTCAGCTGGTGCTCAGGCAGCTCTAACAACCGCAATTTTCTAAACATGAGGGTACAGCAAACTGCTAAGGAAAAAACAATGCAAATATATAACACCAGACACAACATGTTAGGCATGTGGGTGTGTCGGTAGCAGCGATATGTAGACACTCCACCCGCACCCTCTCCCACACACACATCTCTAGGAGATCAATCTAATGCAATAAAGGCAGCGATATGGGAGGAGATGTACGCATTAATGGATGCTTTGATGCTGAAATACAGAGGAGGATCGCAGAGGCTAGAGCATCTTTCGGCCAAATATGCCAGAGACTCTGGGACAACCACCATTTGTCCATGCGGGTCAAAGGCAAGATCTACCATGCAATCGTGCTATCCACCCTACTATACGGAGCCGAGGCCTGGACAGTGTACAGAGGACCGGTGAAAAAGCTGCATGCCTTCATGAGCGACATCTGCGTTCGATCATGAGGCTAACCTGGAAGGACGAAGTGACAAATAAGGACATACTTGAACGGACAGAGCTGCCTTCTATGGAAGATCTTCTGATCAAAAATAATCTCCGGTTGACTGGACACCTCATGAGGATGTCATCAGACAGGCTACCAAAGCAGATCCTCTACTCTCAACTGTCTTCTGGTTACAGAAAGAGAGGGCACCCCCGTCGCCGGTTTAAGGATACCATCAAGAGAAACCTGAAGCTGAGAGACATTAAGACGGACTCATGGACATCACTCTCACAGCAAAGAACTAAATGGAGAGCGACAGTCAAATAATGAAAGTAGGCTTTGTCGCATTGTGACTGACAGCATGATGATGGAAGAAGCCACAAATAATATTTGCATAATGTGTTATACCTCACCCATTGTTATAGTTAGCTGCAGTGTGTGTAGAGGGTGTAGAGGTATAATGGTTAAAGTTGCATGGTCCGGTGGTTTTGAGTTTCTGGAATTTTCTTAGATAAATATATAAGATTGTTCAGTATAACCTACCCTACTTTAGTTTGAAGTAACTTTTATTTTAAATGGCTAAGCTTGGAGATATTTGAAGTACACCCATGCCAAATTAATTTTGGCAAGCATGCCAAAACACTGCCACCATGGGCTTCTGCTGGAACAGGTTCTATTAAATTGCATCAGTATGTCCTGCAATGTGGCAACAAATGTGTAATAAGGGCACCAGTATCTAAGTTAGTGGTATGCAGGTATTGCAGTACCTACCTGCTAAAATACCTCAGGGAGTTTGACACCTTTGCCTTGCAAAGTTATAAACCACTGCCTTGTGGTGTACAGGTTCTTGATAGAACCAAAGGCTAAGGGAGCAAACCCTAACAGAAAACCATGCTTCCGTGGCAGCATTAAGGGCAGTGATGAATGGAACTCCCAACAATTCCCGACCAGCCCCTGCAGGGACAAATCATTTGTGCCTGTGTTGATGTGTTCTTGCCTGTGTGAGACCTCTATTTGCTCCCCAAGAGAGTGCTGCTAGTAACTTGCAAACACCAGCAGCACTTCGACACTTTGCAAGCAGCTTTTATGAAATGCACAACCACATAAAATTGTGGCGCTTAAGAAATAAAAGTAGTCTTTGTCGCATTGCGACTGACAGCATGATGATGATGATCTAAGTTAGATATGTTCAATCAAATCTAGATAATTGGTTTGTGATGAAAATGTTATGCTTCATCAGACTAAGCAGCTTTAATGAATAGGGAAGTGTAGTTCAGCTGTTTGTCGGATGGTGGCGACTGTGGCGATACAGGTGGGGAGGAAAAGGGGATGGGTGCAATCGGCTAATTTGGCATGGGGGCTGGGGGAATGTGGGGGGAGGGGCATAGTGGGGCAGCGGCTGGTGGGGGGGGGGGGGGGCTAAAGGGTAGGGACCATTGCTGAAGCATCCAGCTGATTTGTTTAACCACCAGAAGTAACGGGTTGGTTTACATTGATTTACTTAATTGCGCAGGTTATGTAAATTACCAATTGATTTTAGTTTTGTGTAAATATTATTCATTTGCCCATGATGAGCTGCCACACTGGCCTTGGGACTGTGTGTCGCTTCTTTAGCCCTAGGCGAGACAAGACAATTCATGACGTAGGTAAATATTGCTATTATTTGCTATTTTTCTAAATGTGGATGGTTCATAATAAGGTAATCAACATAGACAACAATGTGAATAATTATGAACCTACGAGTCAGTAATAATTCCTGAAAGTTGTTGATCTGTTCAATGATAATTAATGTTGCATAGTCCGATGGTTTTGAGTTTTTGTCATTTTCTGAGATAAATATACTAGGTTCATCATTATGATCTACCTTACTTTAGTTTGAAGTAACTTTTATTTTAAATGGCAAACTTTTGAGATATATGACATGCAAACATGCACAATTAATGTTGGCAAGCTTGCCAAAACTGATACCATATATGCTTCTGCAGTAACATGTTCTATTAAATTGTTTCAGTATTCCCTTCTGTGTTTAATAAATGCACCTGTACCTAAATTAGATATGTAGGATCAAATCTAGATAATTGTTTGGTTTGAGACATAAGGTTTTCATCGGACTATGCAGCTTTAAGAGGAACCAGAACTTAACAAGTATATGGCCCCAATGGTTCTAAGCAAATCCCTGACAGATGAATTTGTTGGCTGTTGGGATTCAACGTCCTGACCACACCTAAGGCCGTATCAGGACGGATACAGACTTGTGACAGTGCGCACTCATGGCGACTGTATAGTGCTGCCCTACTGAGAAATCAGGCCGCTGGCACCATGACCCGATATCCCACTCAGTCACATTATCCTAACACTGAGCTAACCAGTCCTTGCCCTATCCTATTAATGCTGAGTGCCAAGCTAGAAAGCGACACATATCAATGATGTTCAAGGCATTGGCATGACCCTGCCAGGGTGCGAACCCGTGGGTTCGAATCCCACGATCTACCAAAAAGGGGGATGAATGCTCAACTCATTTGGCCATCCCGTCTGGTCCGTGTTCCTTATGTACAGTATATTGTGTGTAGGGACTAGTTACCAATACATAGGACATTGCATATTCCTAGGATTTATAAAGGTATGTATTGAATGAGCTCATGAATTTATACATAGGTGCTTATCTACGGTCAATAGCATATGGGACACACCCGTTCTACTCTGATGACTGACGCTAGGCAGTGTTCCGCCTTGGATTTGTTATTGCCCTGTCACACTACTACGCTTCTCGGCGGCGCGCCGTCAGCGCGCAAAATATCTTCTACGCATCGAGGCACGTCCAACTTTTCGTGGGTTTGGGGAAAAAGATGGGCGTCAGGGCAGCGTGTTATTCACGTGCGGCCAACGTTAGTCGACGAGTCAGGAAAAAAAAAAAAGTTTGGCACGACACGCTCATATGACCTTAGATGTTGGTAGGATGTAAAACAACAAACCAACCATTTGGCGCAACGTCTGGAGACGACCCTCACATGCACGCGGCGACTGCCTAGCATTCACATAATGTTGTTCCAGCGCTGTCGACGTCCTTCTGACGTCGCCATAATATTGGAACCCGCGCATTGACGCGCGTTGTGGGTCATTGTTTTTTTATTACATGCTAAAAACATCTATCGACCTGCTACACTCATTGACATCCTCCGGCGACTGTCAACGTCCAGGATAGTGTACCGATGTGTACCAACGTCCTCATAACATACTCCTGACGTTTCCCGACGTTTTGCCAAAAGGTGACCCACGTCGACACGTTCGACTGGGACACCTCTAGGACGGACACTGGTTACTGGTGCCGTAGGGGTGATGAAAATGGGAATTATTGCGCCTAGAGCGGGACGCGAACGCACATCTCTTTGCATTCCAGGCCAGTGTGCTAACCATTACACCACCTAGGCTTCCTGATATCACCACAGTACCAATGCATACCTGTATGTGCGGCTCCTTGCGTGAGAGGTCAGTGCAGACTACGACACTGAGAATACAAGATGGTGTATACACCGTAACACTGGATACCGGAATGCCAAATCAGTGACATGTAAATATTTGTTGAACCTAGTCAATACTTCGATGTATGACCCCTTCATGTGCATCGATGTAGACATGATTGCAAACAGGATGGAAAGATGGCTCAAATTGGCGCGTCAGACTTGAGTTTAAATCACAAAGTACAAGGGAGAGCAGTGCAGAAACCAGCAGGTAAACTCCCACAATAAAGCAGTCCAGAAACCAGCAGGTAAACCCCCACAATAAAGCAGTCCAGAAACTAGCAGGTAAACCCTCACAATAAAGCAGTCCAGAAACTAGCAGGTAAACCCTCACAATAAAGCAGTGCAGAAACCAGCAGGTAAACCCCCACAATAAAGCAGTGCAGACACCAGCAGGTAAACCCCCACAATAAAAGAGTCGGTGGGTGGGAACACTTGACAAGTTCAAGTGCAAAACCACGTAAATGCCAATCCAAAAATGTAGTTTAAATCAAATATCTTCGGTTTCATAAACACACACATTAAACAATGCCATGATTGGAGAGTATCTCTCGGAGTACAGCTCCAGTTTCAGGCGCCTATACTTGGCGACTTTAACTTTTAAGGAACTTGGCAGGGTGGTCAGGCATTGTTTTGTGGCTACCCGACAGTCGGGTCGGCTAGTCGGGCTGGTCTGAGCCGACCGAACATTGCGCATTTGGGGATAAGGGCCTCGGCCTGTGTGTGCAACAATACCACAGCAGCAAACCATCAGTGTACATCCCGAGGACTCTAATTGGCCTTGTCCCGTTGGGCAGTGCGGTTGTCAGTCACTGGACACCGGAAGTGGACGCAGGCCGGGTGCGCAGTTGTACGCATGCGCAGAACGGTCTCAGACGGGGCAGCGCCGGACACATGAGGGTCAGGACCTGCATGCACCGAATGCCAGTTGTACAGCTGCCTGCCGTACACCGCCGTGTGTGGATCGATTACTGCATAGTGAATTAGCACAATGCGCGCGCACTCATGCCGGATACTGGGGATTAGGCGGCGCACACAACGTACGCCCGGGAATCTGGGTAATGAGGGGTGGAGGGGGAGGCGAAGGAGGGGCTGATGGATACAGGTAGGGAACGATGGTAGGGGGGGGGGTAGAGGCGGGTGATGAGGGGAGGGCGGTGGGGAGAAGATAGAAATAGATCACAGATGAGAAGCGGGCGAGTGGAGGGGAAGGGGGAGATAAGAGGCGTTAGCGAAGGGAAGGGAATGGACATATGGAAATGGTGGAAAAGGGAGGACTGGGGGTGAAGATGGAGGTGGTGGAAGAGAAGGGAGGTGAGCTGGGGGCGATAGAGAGTGACAGGCAGGGGAAAGGATAATTGGGCCTTGGAACAGATATTTAAGGAAGTGCTACATCGGGCATATCAGTTAGGTAAGTACATCAGTGCACATATTGGAGCTGTATTTAGTTATCATACAAGTACAGTCATATAATTCACATTGGCTAGTATTCAATTAATTTTAGCGAAGTGTAGGTATCGACAAAGACCCTATAATACTCAGCCTATACTGTGTAATCAAAATGATCAAACCCACCACTTGGTGCGCTGGCTGTTCTCTCGGTTAAACAGTTGCTATATTATATGTATAAATGTATATATGAATGTGAAAGATGTGTGATGATGGCGATGATGATGATGATAATGCTGATGATGATGTGTATTTGTTCATAACAATTTCATATTGATGTGTATTCATACTTACCTATCTCATGTATAATATCATTGTATGTGTTTACATGTGAAACCCCAACCAGCAGCCGGGCTGATCAAACCCACCACAAGGTGGCAATGCAAAATTTACATTACCATGGGAGAGATCGGGAGTGAGCTGTCTTAGTATTATAGGGTCTTTGGTATTGAGTAGATAGATAGTTCAGTGAAGACAGTTTATGATATTGACGATGTACCGGTGTGCCACTGTGAGTAACATCTGTATTCTATTGTGGACTTGAGTTGATCCCCGAGCGATGGTAGTGCCAGGCAGGGAGGGGGGGGGTGGTAATAACCTCGTGGGTTTGTTTGGGGTTTACGTCCTTCACACATATATGGTCTATATAGTGAAGACCAGTGCAATAGCGGTGACCAAATACTTTATTCAATGAATAAACTATAGTTACAACAATAATATATATGAGGATGAATACTGACTTGTGAGAGTGGACATTCATGGCGTCTTTAAAGTGTTGACCCACTGGGAGATCAAACCCTTGACACAATGAACCGATATCTGAGTCAATCGCATGATCCATACACTGAGCTCACCAATCCTTGCCTTATCCTAGTAATGTCGATCGCTATACCATGTAGTGACAAGTATAAATTGTGTAAGTCATCGGTTTGACTCATCCGGGACTCAAACTGCCAAAGTTCCATATGGGAAGCCTGTGTTTTACCCATTAGGCCCCCAGTGCTGACTTTGTCTTGTTATTGGTCAATCATCCCATTTCGGCGTCACCTGATCCCTCATGCTGGGTTGTGCGGAACCTTAACAACCAGCTAGCAGTTCTATAAATAGGTCACCAGGTCTGGCCATGAATTCTCAACAGTGCCACTCGGCAGTGGACAAAGTGTGCCATTCATCAAGCACCTCTCTTATGCTCGATGGAACGGGATGTGGTGTGGCCAGGTCAGTAGAACGTAGGCTTCCCACTCGGGAGTTCAAAACCCAGATGACTATAAAGCAATGACTCAGGAAAGTTATACTTGTCGCTACCTAGCCTGGCGATCAGCATTACTAGGATAGGACAAGGACTGGGGATTAGTTAAGTGTCAGGATAAAGTAACTGAGTGGGATATCGGGTCATGATGCCATTGAACTGGTCTCCTAGTGGAACAGCGCAATGAAGTTATCATGAGTGTGCATTGTCACAAGTCAATAAGCCGATAACCATCCTGCTATGGGCTTATATGTTGTTGGGATGTAAAACCCCGCCAAGCAAAGAAGCCATCTGCCTTTGGAGAGTGAGCAGTCGATGGGGGATAGTTGAGTGAATAAAGCTATGCACAAAAGGTCTTTTGTGATTCGTCTGTGGCCTCACAGCCACATCAGTGATCGAGCACTGGACATGCCATTAGCTCAATGGACGGCTCAAGTGCACGCCTGACGGAACCCATGACAGGGGTCAAAAGGTCAATTGCCTTAATCAGGTCAAACCCAATTGGCCCATGTAGCGATCCCGTGAAGGCGCCCCTATCCAAACGGTCATAAACGTCAATGGGATGAGTCACATGATATGGTAGCCATGGTCACGGGTTATTAAGGCTAGTAGTTGTGTGGTAAGCTGGTTGTATAAGGCTCTCATATATGATGTGCTATAATTAAGGAAGCGTAGGTTGGAGCAGGGAGACGGCATAACGCCGAGAGCTGAAATGTACACGAGTGACGTCACTTGAAATATACATGGCACTAGTCACAATGGTGTCGAAGTTGTGTGTGAAACTAGCATATATGCTCAAAATTGGGATAGAGAGGGGACATGGTGCTGAAATGTACATGACCAACGCTATTTGAAATATACATAGAAGCCATTCCAGCAGTGTCTGAATGGATATGTACAAAACTAACATGACGTCACTGGCATCATATTTTCTCATATCTTAAAGCTGCATAGTCCGATGAATACTTAACACTTCCAAAAACTGCTGAAGCATATTTATGGTGTCACAGTTTTCATCTGAATTCCAACATTACTATTTCATATTTGCACATTATATATCTTCAAAGTTAGAATAGAATCTACGTAATTATTTGGCTGTCATCAGCTTCATTCTTTCGCAGGCCATGCAGCTTCAAATATATGGTTTGTCTCGGCGTGGGGTCGAGCAATCGAATCGATCTGACACACTCCTCCCAAACCGGAAGTGGATATTGGACGAGGAGGCCATCCCATCTCACTCTGATTGTCGGTGAATGTGTCGCTTTTATTGGAGCCCTGTCACAGACAGGCATTATCTGCAGCATGGATACTGATAAATCACATATTGCATGTTGTAGTGTGAGCACAGTGTGAGAACAGTGTGAGTACAGTGTGAGAATAGTGTGAGAACGGTGTGAGAACGGTGTGAAAACAGTGTGATAACAGTGTGAGAACAGTGTGAATACAGTGTGATAACAGTGTGAGAACAGTGTGATAACAGTGTGATAACAGTGTGAGAACAGTGTGAGAACAGTGTGAGAACAGTGTGAGAACAGTGTGAGAACAGTGTGATAACAGTGTGAGAACAGTGGTGAGAAACAGTGTGATAACAAGTGTGAGAACAGTGTGATAACAGTGTGTGTTGAGAACAGTGTGAGAACAGTGTGAGAACAGTGTGAGAACAGTGTGAGAACAGTGTGAGAACAGTGTGATAACAGTGTGAGAACAGTGTGAGAACAGTGTGAGAACAGTGTGATAACAGTGTGAGAACAGTGTGAATACAGTGTGAGAACAGTGTGAATACAGTGTGAGAACAGTGTGAGAACAGTGTGAGAACAGTGTGATAACAGTGTGAGAACAGTGTGAATACAGTGTGAGAACAGTGTGAGAACAGTGTCTCCAGGGCCTTTACTGATGAATCGTCTATCACGGGGTGCATGCTATCAGAACAATATATCCAACACCCTGACTAGCGAATTGATATGAGGACACCATCTCCAATACTCTGACGGATAAATAGCATATTTCTCGGGCAATATGTGAGTACATCATCTCCAATACTCTGCGAAATCACACATCGCACGGCACAGGTTGTGAGACCACTACATCGAACACCACGAGTGATAAACCACATATTGCATGGTACAGGTTGTGATACCACTACATCGAACACCACTAGTGATAAACCACATATTGCATGGTACAGGTTGTGAGATCACTACATCCAACACCACGAGTGATAAACCACATATTGCATGGTACATGTGTCATATCAGTGATCACTGCATGACTGATCACTACATCCAACACCACTAGTGATAAACCACATATTGCATGGTACAGGTTGTGAGACCACTACACCTAACACCACGAGTGATAACTCAGATATTGCAGGTACAGGTGTGATTCACTGATCCAACACCTGAGGTTAAACCACACATTGCACGGTACAGTTTGTGAGATCACTGCATCCAACACCATGAGTTTTAACCACACATTGCACGGTACAGGTGTGAGATCACTGCATCCAACACCACAAGTGATAAATCACATATTGCATGGTACAGGTTATGAGATCAATGCATCCAACACCACAAGTGATAAATCACATTTGTAGGTACAGGTGTTGATCACTCATCCAACACCACTAGTGATAAACCACACATTGCATAGTACAGGTTGTGAGAACACTACATCTAACACCATGACTGGTAAACCACACATTGCACGGTACAGGTTGTGAGAACACTACATCCAACACCACAAGTGATAAACCACACATTGCATGGTACAGGTTGTGATACCACTACATCCAACACCACAAGTGATAAACCACACATTGGATGGTACAGGTTGTGATACCACTACATCGAACACCACGAGTGATAA
The DNA here is from genome assembly GCA_030323885.1 of Branchipolynoe longqiensis. Lineage (NCBI taxonomy): Eukaryota > Metazoa > Annelida > Polychaeta > Phyllodocida > Polynoidae > Branchipolynoe > Branchipolynoe longqiensis. The sequence continues at coordinate 102,856,281 of CM059191.1, read as the reverse complement.
ACCACATATTGCATGGTACAGGTTGTGAGATCACTACATCCAACACCACTAGTGATAAACCACATATTGCATGGTACAGGTTGTGGGATCACTACATCCAACACCACTAGTGATAAACCACATATTGCATGGTACAGGTTGTGAGATCACTACATCCAACACCACTAGTGATAAATCACATATTGCATGGTACAGGTTGTGAGATCACTACACCTAACACCACGAGTGATAACTCAGATATTGCATGGTACAGGTTGTGATATCACTGCATCCAACACCATGAGTGTTAAACCACACATTGCACGGTACAGTTTGTGAGATCACTGCATCCAACACCATGAGTGTTAAACCACACATTGCACGGTACAGGTTGTGAGATCACTGCATCCAACACCACAAGTGATAAATCACATATTGCATGGTACAGGTTATGAGATCAATGCATCCAACACCACAAGTGATAAATCACATATTGTATGGTACAGGTTGTGAGATCACTACATCCAACACCACTAGTGATAAACCACACATTGCATAGTACAGGTTGTGAGAACACTACATCTAACACCATGACTGATAAACCACACATTGCACGGTACAGCTTGTGAGAACACTACATCCAACACCACAAGTGATAAACCACACATTGCATGGTACAGTTTGTGAGATCACTGCATCCAATACCATGAGTGTTAAACCACACATTGCACGGTACAGGTTGTGAGATCACTGCATCCAACACCACAAGTGATAAATCACATATTGCATGGTACATGTTATGAGATCAATGCATCCAACACCACAAGTGATAAATCACATATTGTATGGTACAGGTTGTGAGATCACTACATCCAACACCACTAGTGATAAACCACACATTGCATAGTGCAGGTTGTGAGAACACTACATCTAACACCATGACTGGTAAACCACACATTGCACGGTACAGGTTGTGAGAACACTACATCCAACACCACAAGTGATAAACCACACATTGCATGGTACAGGTTGTGAGATCACTGCATCCAATACCATGAGTGTTAAACCACACATTGCACGGTACAGGTTGTGAGATCACTGCATCCAACACCACAAGTGATAAATCACATATTGCATGGTACAGGTTATGAGATCAATGCATCCAACACCACAAGTGATAACTCACATATTGTATGGTACAGGTTGTGAGATCACTACATCCAACACCACTAGTGATAAACCACACATTGCATAGTACAGGTTGTGAGAACACTACATCTAACACCATGACTGATAAACCACACATTGCACGGTACAGGTTGTGAGAACACTACATCAAACCCCACAAGTGATAAACAACATATTGCATGGTACAGGTTGTGAGATCACTACATCCAACACCACTAGTGATAAACCACAAATTGCATGCTACAGGTTGTGAGATCACTACATCCAACACCATGAGTGATAAGCCACCTATTGCACGGTACAGGTTGTGAGGACAGCATCTCGAATACTCTGTCTGATAAATGCCATGGCATGGTGAGGCTGCCAGGACAGTATATCCAACACCCGTGCATACAAATCATGTATTGCTTGATATGGTATATGAGGAGAGTGTATCCAGCACCTCGACTATAAACAGTGTATTGCATCTTTCAATATGTGAGGATAGCATCTCCAACACCCTGACTGCTACATCACATATTGCACTGTGCTTTACTTGCGTACAGTGTGTTCAGCACCTTGACTAATAAGTAATGTATTGCATGGTTCAGTATCTGACGATAGCATCTCCAATACCCTGACAGATAAATCACGTATTGCCTGGCACAGTGACTGCGGATATTATTCCCTGCACCATTACTGATACCTCCCATATCACACAGTGCCTACGTACTGGTCAATGCACACTTCCAATGGTCATTCGACGGGTCCCCTGGCCTCCCTTGATAAGGCAACTCAGTTTTCTGGGTTATGACCTCCATTGGGGGTCATTATGACGTCATTAATGAGCTTCAGTGCGCGATGGGGGTCATCGTTACGAACCTAAGCGGAGTCTCCAGAATGTGCCGAGGGGTGTTCAGCTGGTGATCACAGGCTGTCTAGTGGTTGCCCAGGGGGTGTTGGTCAGTGGGTGATAATGGAGGTCTTCAGGGGGTGGTCAATGGATGGCCAAGAGGTGCCCAGGGGGCAATCAGGTTCTACTAGTGTGACCAGTCCTAGCAATCAATACAATTTATTTATCTCAGAAAAATGATAGAAATTCAAAACCACCGGGCTATGCAACTTTAAGTTGGCATTGTAATTAACGCCTTCTTGGATTAAATTGGCATAATCCATGGTTTTGAGTTCCTGTCTTTTTTCTGAAATAAATATATTGAATTTATTGTTATAATCTACCTTACTCCAGTTTGAAGTACCTTCTATTTTAAGAGGATAACTTTTGAGATATTTGAAGTGTAAACATATCAAATTCCTTTTGGCAAGCATGCCACAACTCTGACACCATAGGCTTCTGCAGTAACAGGATATCTTTAATTAACTCAGAATACCCTTCTCTGTGGGAACACATGTTTAATAGGGGTATTTAGTATCTAAGTTAGATATGGAGCAACGAATCTAAGTAGGTGTTTTGGTTCTGAAAATCTGATGATTCATCGGACTATGTAGTTTTAGCCAATTAGGTTTGTTTTTGCTATTCTACATCACTGATTTGTTGACCGTTTTTTGGTGAGTTTTTGGTGTTATCCAGCGTATTAATTCTGAACCCCTACCTCTAGTTCCTACCGCTGCCGTCAGAGGGCGGGTTGCGGGGTAGAACTCGTCTATTTCAGTCTACCGGAAGTGACGTATTCCATGTGGACGCTGTGTCAACAAACAATCTCATTTCCAAACCCGCATCTGGTGAGGGAGTATCCCAGCATGCATCACTATTACCCCTCGCCCATCGTGTGATTAATCCCCCCCCCCCCTGTCATCATACCCCTCTACACCCACCCTGCTATCTGACATCCACCCCCTCCCACCTCCCACCTCCCACCTCCCGCACACCACCCTCGCCACTCAACACTCAACATTCACAGGCTGACCTCGTTAAAGCCGCATACCCCGATGAAAGGATCAGATTTAAAAAACCCAAACAATTATCTAGATTTAATTCTACATATCTAACTTAGATAGTGGTGCTGTTATTAAATATTTGTCGCCACAAGGAAGGGAAATAAATAGTGAGGCAATTTAATAGAACCTCGCCTTGGAGGTCGCGGGTTCGATTCCCGGTCGAGTCAAAGCAAAATCATACAAGCTCGTCCGGGAGTCAGCATTACTAGTATAGTAACTAGTAGTCTGCATTGACCTCTCGGGCAAGGAGTCACGTAGACAGGTGGGTGTGGATTGGGTGATTGCATCAGGGAGCCTAGGTGGTGTCATGGTTAGTGTACAACTCCCCGGAATGACAAGAAGGTTCGGTTCCTGGTTTGCGCAATATTTTCCGGGGAGATGTGACTGAATGACATATTGGAGCCTGGTCCTTGCAACATGGTATTCCAGTGGTGCAGCACTATAATTTTGCCATGAGTGTACACGGTCACAAGTCCTGAAGCCATCTTGAGGTGATCTTAGATGTTGATAGGACGCATAACACCAACAAATCAATACAAATGACATTGCCGGGGGTGACCGGGGGTGACCGGAAGTGACCGGAAGTGACCGGAAGTGACCGGGAGTGACCGGAAGTGAACGGCGCCGGCGCCGGGGTGACTGTGAGAGCGGGGGTCTCTTGATCACGGGTCACGGGACATCGGTCACGGGGTCACTGGTTCACGGGGTGATGGGGTCACGAGGTCACGGGGTCAGCGGGGCGTGTTGAGTGGTGACTCTATTGATTGGGGGAAAGGTTGGTCTAGCAGGGTGTGATTTGGGGGCCCCGGTAGTGTAATGAATTATATTCTCTAGGGATTTCACGTAATAACTGTAAAAAAGCAGTCCTATTTTAGACAACTTTACTGGGCACATTTTAAGATGGTGAAATAACAGTGATTCTTTTGATAATGATTGTTTGATAGGCATATAAACTTCCAAATTATATACTTTCTGTATTTATTTTACAATTCCAATTACATGATATTGTGATAAATAATTCAAGCTTAACCAAACGCTCTTGCTTGTTTGGAATTGTAGTTGAACAGTTATTGTACTAGTCAGTTAGGGCTCAGTCACACAGAGTCTTGCAATCCCTATGCTACCACATTGTGACCAAAATCCGATGACCTTGAGAACTAATTTTAAAAAAAGGTGGGAAGACCATTGGTTGCTGATTGGTCACCAACTGGCCGGCAACCGATCGGTGACCAGTCATCGATCACAGAGAGCAAGGTGTGAGTTTGACTGTTAGTTGACTGTTCGGATGGGTGGGAGGTTGGAAGTTAGGGTGAGTGTTGGAGTTAGAGTGGGTGTGATTGTGGGAGTCAGGGTGGGTATTCGGGTGAGTGTGAGGGTGGAAATTAGGGCGAGTGTGAGGGTGGGAGTCCGGGTAGGTAGCTAGGGTGAGTGTGACGTTGGGAGTCAGGGTAGGTGTTAAGATGAGTCTGAGGTGATGAGGTAGGGTGAGCGTGAGGGTGGGTATTAGGGTGAGTGTGAGGGTGGGAGTTAGGGTAGGTGCTAGAGTGACTGTGAGGTTGAGGTGAGGGTAGGTGTTAAGGTGAGTCTGAGGTAGTGAGTTAGGGTGAGTGTGAGGGTGGGTATTAGGGTGAGTGTGAGGGTGGGAGTCAGGGTAGATGTTAGGGTGTGTGTGAGGTTGGGAGGTAGGCTAAACATAGTAGTTAGGGTGAGTGTTTGTGTGAGTGTGAGGATGAGAGTTAGAGTGAGTGTGATGGCAACTATGGTGAGTGTGAGGATGGAAGATAGGGTGAATGTGAGGTTGGGAGTCAGGGTGGGGATTCGGGTGAGTGTGAGGATGGGTGTTCGGGAAATTGTAGGAGTTAGGGTGAGTGTTTCAGTGAGACGAGAGTAAGGATGGGAGTTAGTTTGAGGGTGAGAGTTTGGGGGAGTGTGAGGGTGAGTGTTAGGGCATGGTAAGGAGTCGATAGGAGGGCCATACACTCATTATGAACTGACACGGATACTGGCACCTAGTGTTATTCCTATACATTAATATGGCTGCTCACCAGCTTTGAACCCAGACCCTCGACCCCTGCTGCCACTTAGCACCATTTTAAGCCCACCGCCTCTTTTGACACAACCACCTTCCAGGTTCAAATGGTCACTTGCCACCTGGACATAAACACATGAAGTCAGTCAATTCTACAGTATTTGTTGTTGGATTTGAAGCCTCAACCTACCGAAATACCTGAAAGAAGCAACACAATGAGCAAACAACAAAATGTTTGTGAGGAGGTTCATGCCCCGCTGCCAAACACCAGAAATCACCCATGTTCAGCAATTGAAATAACTCTGGCAATAGGCCATTACACTCATTAAGAACTGACACTGATGGTGCCCCTTCTTATACATTAATACTGCTTCTAACCAAGATCCATATGCACTGCCACCACCTAGCGGTACTTTGCTCCTCCAGCCTCTGATGTGTTAACTTCCTCCCAGGTTCAAATGATGACTTTCTGCCTGGACATAAATCAGTGATGTCAGGCCATTCTACAGTTTTTGTTGTTGGATTCAAACCCACAACCTACTAAATGCTTAAAAGAAGCAACAAATGGAGCGGACAGCAAAATCCCAGTGAGGATGTCCAAACCCCATTGACAAAAACAAAGGTTTGCCAGGTTCAGTTGTTGTGAAAACTCCACTAACACAACCAATTGTAAACAAAGCTACCTTACTTATGAGCAAACAGATTCAACATGCGTTGGAAGGACTTTTATTGATTGCATTGGCATTGTAACTAAAGGTATCTTATAGTGATAAGAAGGGCACACTCAAGCGGAAGTAGATGCCAATCCAAAATTGTAGTTTAAATCAAATATCTTCGGTTTCATAAACACACACATTAAACAATGCCATGATTGGAGAGTATCTCTCGGAGTTGCTGACAATAAAGGCCCAGTCACTCCTTACCGGACAAGAATTGTCTAATGCAGTGGTATTCAGTATCAAAATGTACCAAAATGTGTTGAAATGTTGTGCTTTCAATGGACAAGGGACGTACATTATCGAATAGCCACCGGACGATAAATGGATGATAAACGGACGACACCAGATAACAACAGACAAGCAACAGTCAACCGACGGGCGAAAACCGAATGTCAAACGGATGGACCGGACACCTACCGGACTGATCACAGACGCGCCAAAAACATAAAAAAATGATGGACCAAATTCCCGCAGCACCGTCAACGGACTCTGCAGGAAGCAAACCAGAGACGTAATGGATGGGTAACGGACATGAACTGGACAAAACGGACTAAACAGACTTAAAACTGACACCAACCGTACACCTCAGTCCAGTGGTGTCCGGTACAAGTTTTCTGCATGTTCAACCATTGGTATTGACACTGTCACCTGTTGCTTTACTGTCTTGACAACCCTGTCGTTCCCTCCACAAATCCTTTGCCATCATTCCCGGCTGTCAATTATGACACCAACCCATTCCTGCAGGCAATTTCACCATATATTGTAACGGATTCAATATACTATTACTCCTGTTGATAATGTTGTTAACTAATCTAAAATATTTGTTTTATAGTAGTATTAACATGATTTTGTATCTATAATTAAATAGTGTGTCACAATTATACATAAAGCTTAGTATTATCATTTATGTGTAGAATTTGGACATTAATCCTTTTCCAATACATTTTTATTCTATAATGATAATTATTTATGGCGTATATAATGTGTATGATAAGTGATGAATAAAGTTCATTGCATATCATCATGTATTATTATAATAATCTGCACCTAAATTAGTGCCTACACATACCGCTGCCTGTTTTGTTTGATTCCTAGTGTGGATGAGATTGTACTCAAAGTGTAGTAAACCAGAGTCAAGGATTTTGCTAAATAACTGGAGCATCATTTCAGTAATTACACAAAATCCCTAGACATTTTAGGGATTCCATGAAAACCTTAAGTGAAACATAGATCCCTGAAAGTTGTAGGGATTTCGCATAACCCTTAATTACACAATCTGTAAAATATATATGACAATAATATTAAAGTGAGTTAACAATAGCTGTTAAATACACAATTTGTGGCATAAAGCATAATCGATAACGGACATTTGCTGTCAAATCCTACTGCAATATGATCATATTGGTGCAGCATGACTACATAAATATTAAATGGGTCAATGTGAGTATGTTTATGCCATTTAGAATCGAGTTCATGGTCTAGCACTATGGAACATTACGTAATATTTTAACGGTCCCCAAGATTGGTTGGTTGGTTGGTTATGGGAGTTGTATGTCCTGTCAAAATATAAGGTCATACCAGGACGGGCCCAACTCATGGCAACCTCATAGTGCTGCCCCTCTGGGAGACCAGGCCGCCGGCACCATGACCTGATATCCCACTCAGTCACATTATCCTTACATTGAGCTAGCTAGTCCTTGTCCTGACTAGGAAGTAAAATGCACCAATTTCGTACGTCATTGGTTTGGCTAGACAGGGAATCGAAATCCCGACCTTCCGCACGGGAAGCCTGGGCGCTACCGATTCGACCACCACGTCCGAAGGGTCGGTGAAGATGGATTTCGGCTCTTCTATCAGCAGAGTAGAGCTCGCCCTGAATTATGCATTCAGCAGAGACAGTGTAATCTGGCTAGTAATCTCCACCGAAGCAAACATGTCAAAGGTTGCACCGACAAATATCAGGATTAATTATGAATGGACAGGGCTGCTAAATTAGAGGTTATTTAATAGAATAGCCAAAGCCTAAGGCTGTCAGAGTTTTGACGTGCTTGGCTAATTAATGACAGGGTGTCGAAACATGCGGCATTTAGGGCTAAGTTAAGATGTATTACTGGCTTATGAATCGGTATTATGCAATGCCTATATGCTCTCATGTTCTTGATCGGTGGCAATTCTTAGCTAGTTGCATGGTAGTCTCTTTGGTAATCTAGACTCTGTGGGACGCGGTGTGAATAAAGGGGCGGACGATTGCGGGTTTGTCGATTGGGTTTTGCTGAGGGGTGTACTTTAGGGGCCGTATGCACGAATCGGGGTTAGGGCCATAACCGCGGCTAGGCTAGCTCCACACGGCTAAATGTGAGAAATCGGTATGCAATTACTGACATTTAGCCTGTGGAGCTAGCCTAGCCGCGGTTATGGCCCTAACCCCGATTCGTGCATACGGCCCCTGATGTATATCATGGACCCCATTGCGCTACCCTGATACCCGAGATCTCTGATATACGTGATACTTTGCTATCCCTGATACCCTGCTATCCCTGGCATCCCTGGAATCCCTATTATCCCTGATGCCCTGATTCTCTGAGCTCTTTCCTGGTTCGGAATGTCTGATGGTATCAGCTCAGCATTAAGTATGTTGTGCCAGCAGGCCCATTAACCTACATATATATATATATATATATACATATATACATATATATATATATATATATATATACCCATGTATATACAACGTATATGCGGATGTAGCCGAATTGCACTGTGCTGCCACCCAGGGGCTCCTGGGGGGCTCACAGGATAGTACTCTGCACACCCATCAGGTGGGTCCAAGACCTCCCTACACCTGTTGTTGGTGGTCGCCTCAGTGTGGCACGACCACCCAGAGCATCCACCCTGCCAGTCAAAACGTTTTTCTGTATCCTTCATTTAATTTAGGTAGGGCATTTGAGGCCCAGCCAGGTGCATTACTATTCTCATACTATTGTCATTTCCTGTAAATAAACGATGTACCCACCAATACTGTGTTGCCGTGCTATTCTTACATATATATACATATATATGTGGTATGAACAATTAAATACGCTATAATTATCCGGAAACCGATTATATATGAACTAGTTCATGTCAACTGACACTACAGCAACTAATGCCACTCATCTACTTGAGCAGCGACAGGTCAGGCCTTCTGCCTCGCCTGGTGCTGCCACCTGGCTTCTTCCTCCGCGGTTGCCTTTGCCTCACGCCTGTACCACTCGCTCCAAAAGTGTATGTGCTGTATAAGCATTATATGAGTATAATTATCTGTAAACTGATTACCCATGAATTGTGTCTCTGCTTGGCACCTAAAGGACACTACACAACTAATGACACTCAACCACTCAAGTGACTGATCAGGCCCTCTGCCATGCCTGGTGCTGCCACCTGGCCTATTCAGCTGTTCCAACTCAGCCTCATGCCTGTACCACTCGCTCAAATAATAGCGCGCTATATTTATAGAGATATAAATGTGTCCATAATGACTAATACAGGTCTAGCAGAGACGTTGGTGAGCTGGGTGGATGGTGGCGCCAACGGTGTTGTTTCGGAGGTGATGTTGATAATGAAGAAACAATGTTTAATATTCCATTTATTTATTCTCGCATAGTTCATGAAACATTACATATATATTTTTTGTATTTATAATTCATAGTTCCATAGTTTGATAGAACAATAATCGATAAGGGCAAAAAAGCAATTACTTGGCAACATCTGCTATTCCCTGTGACTGGTCACGTGTCAAATTCCTGGAACCTTCCCGGGATGCAACTGTTGAGTATTCCTGAGGCCCAGAGTAGCTGACGCCATGTTATCCTGAGACTCACAGGGCTCCTCGGCACACATTCCATAGCCCCGGTCACATACACGTTAGTGGACATAGTGATCTGTAGATAGATTAGCGTGGGTGAAACGTGTTATCACTACGTTAAACTATGTTAAGGTACGGCAGGTTTTTGTTGAGTACCCACCTAATAGTACAGATAAATACGTTATGGTATGGATCCCGGTACGTTACAATACGGATCCCGGTACGTCCAACTATGTTGAACTACATTGAACTACGTTGAATTAGGTTGACCTACGTTCACCTGAACAATGTTCAACTACATTCAACTTTGTCCACCAACGGCTATGTGACCACAGCAGAACGGCCAAGGTTTTGTGCGGGTCAAAGTATGCTAGGGTATACCAGTGTATGCTAGAGTATACCAGAGTATGCTAGAGCATATGCTAGAGTATGCTAGAGTATGCTAGAGTATGCTAGAGTACGCTAGAGTATGCTAGGGTACGTTATCATCACAGAAGCCATGTTGGCCTCAAACATACCTGTCTTTTGAACATGTCCAAAGCTGAAATCGGAACTCACGGCCCACACGCATTCTTATCACGGAGAAGTATGCATGCCGGTACGTTGTTCTACGTTGAACTACGTTGAACTATGTTGAACTACATTGAACTACGTTAACCTGCACTGCGTTCAACTATGTGCACTAACGTGAATGTGACCGGGCCTTATGCCTTCTGAGATACGGGGAGATCCTCGATGGAACTGGCGGTTTCCTACTTGAGCCGAGCCATAAATCAGTTCAGAATATACAATGAAAAGAAGAAAAATTATTTTGTTAAAAAGGAATATTACATTGGCTTCGTTTGCCGATGCTGTGCTTTATTTGATATAGCGTTCCCTCATGGGCATGGATGTGTGACTAAAATAGAAGGGAGGTAGTAAACAGAAAAAACAACCAATAAATGCTCCATTATTCATGGCCATCAGTCAGTAAATATTGCGGCTGAGAGCAGATATTAAATAGCAGGCGACCACGCCATAGCGAGGCAGGCACTCCATCACCTCGGCGCAATGCAGCATGGGCAGGACCGGTGAGGGTGGAGGTGGGTGGGGTGTGTGTGTGTGGGGGGGGGGGGGGGCTGGGGGAGGTATTTGAGTGCTTAATGAGATCTCAAATGTAAGCCAGTTGTGGCAAAGGACTGGGAGCATTAGGCGCGATTAGGCGCCCGTAGGCGTCATTAGGCGTCATTAGGCGTCATTAGGCGTCAGCAGGCATCAGTCTTATGCCTAGTACACACCTACCATTTGTGCGCACCCACCTACCGTATACGATCTAAAACTTCTCGTTTCGCGCACAAAAATCGCTAGGGGTGCGCTCCCCACGCACAACTAGCGATTGCGATTCGCGACTACAAACTCAGTTTTAGGGCTAAAATGGGCCGATTACGATTGCGATTCGCGATTCGAAAAATGAATCGGCCCGTTTTCAGTTTTAAGCGGGTCTGGTCGAGTCGCGAGTTTTAGTGCGCGAATCGTATATGGTAGGTGTGTACCAGGCATTAGGCATCAGTAGGCATCAGTGTTAGGTGTCAGTAGGCATCAGGAGGCGTCAGTATTAGGAACCAGTAGGCATCAGTTTTAGGCATCAGTATTCGATGTCAGTAATAGTCAGTATTACTTATTAAGGATAATTAGGTGGCAGTGTTACTGTTAGGCATCATTAGGCATCATTAGATATCATTAGGTATCAGTATTAGGCATCAGTTTGGTGGAAGTATGCGGTAATGAATGGGAGTAGACGGCATTAGTCAGCATTAGGTGGCATTAGGCATCGTTAGGCGGCATTCTGTGGGACTAGGTGGCAGTAGGCTGGATTAGGCAGCATTCCATAGGATTAGGTGGCATTAGGTGTAATTTGGTGGAATTACGTGGCATTAAGTTGCATTAGGTGGCATTATGCGGCAATAGGTTGACTTATGCGGTATTAGGCGGCATTATGTGGAAGTAGGTGGAATTAGGTGGTATTAGGCGGCATTAGGTGGCATTAGGCTGAATTAGGCGATATTAGGTGGCATTAGGCGGCACTAGGTAGAAATAGGTGGCATTATGCGGCACTAGGTGGAATTAGGCGGCATTAGGCAGCATTATGCGACATTACGCTGCATTATACAACATATATATATGGCATTAGGGTGCATTAGGCACATATTAGGCAGCATTTTGCGGCATTAGGCAGCATTGGGTGGCATTAGGTGGCATTATACGGCATATATTGCATTAGGCGGCAGTATGCAGCAGTATGCAGCATTATGCAGCATTATACGGCATATATTGCATTAGGCGGCATTATGCGGCATTATGCGGCATTATGCGGCATTATGCGGCATCAGGTGGCATTGTGCAGCATTATACGGCATATATGGAATTAGGGTGTATTAGGCTACATTAGGCGGCATTAGGTGGCATTATGCAGCATTATACAGCATATATTGCATTCTGGTGCATTAGGCGACATTAGGCAGCATTGGGCGGCATTAGGTGGAAATATGCGGCATTACATGGAACTGGGCGGCATTAGGCAGCATGAGGAGGAATTAGGCGGTGTTAGGAGGCATTCTATAAAATTAGGTCAAATTGGATGGCATTAGGTGGCATTAGATGGAATTAGGCGGCATTAGATGGAATTAGGCGGCATTAGGTGGAAATAGCTGGCATTAGGCAGCATTGGGTGGAAACAGGTTGCATTAAGCGGCATTAGGTGGCATTAGGTGTCATTAGGTTGAAGTAGGCGGCATTAGATAGCATTATGTGGAATTAGGTGAAATTGGATCGCATTAGGCGTCATTAGGTTGAATTTGGCAGTATTATGCGTATTTAGACAGCATTATGCGGCCTTAAGTAGAAGTAGGCAGCATTAGGTGGTAATTGGTTGAATTAGGCAGCAATATATTGCATTAGGTGGCATTAAGTGACATTAGGTGGCATTAGGTGTCAATAGGCAGCATTATGAGTAGGTAGGCGGCATTAGATGGCATTAGTCGGCGTGAGGAAGCATTAGGCATCATTCTTCCACCGATACCAGAATGCAGGTTGGTGGTGGAAGTCCTCTATCAGGCGGTTTAAGCAGACCCTTTTCAGCACAGACTGCAGCTGCTACTCACACCTTTAGCGCCTCCGCTACGGTTCTACGACTATTAAGCTGAAACAGGGTGGAGCTGGTTACCGTCCGCGGTACATGGCTAGTCACTGACATCAGGTCACGGCGCTCCAATAGCAGCGCAGCTTAGGCAATACAGCTGCACGGCAGGCAACCAATGAGGACAGAGAAGACAGATGGGTGTAGCCTCGGCTGAATGTGTGCCAATCAGCCTCGTTCTGGTGTTTGTGTACACTGGGTCGACGCGTCAGGTGGTCCGCTACAGGGGGCGGTGTTTGTTAAACATGGATTTTAGATCACTACCACTCAAGCGGTGGCTGAATCGGTAGAGAGCCGGACTGGCGTGCGTGAGATCGGGAGTTCGGTTCCGGGTCAAGTCAAACTAAGGACTTATCAAATTCATACTTGTCACTTCCTAGCCTGGCACTCAGCATTATTAGGATAGGGGAACGACTGATGAGCTCAGTGTCAGGATAATGTGACTGAGTGGGATATGGGGTCATGGTGCCGGCAGCCGGATTTCCCAGTGGAGCAGCACTCTAAAGTCACCATGAGTGCACACTGCCAACAATATTATTAATTCCTTCCATAACCAATAGAGACATGAAAAAAGGAGACAAGTCAGATTCATGTCGATCGAGCCTATAACTCTGGCTGGCCCTTAAGACCTACCTTTAATTTATTGAACTAAATCGGTGGGGAAATGGGCCGTTAGTAGGTGTGTGAGGTGCCCACCTGGAGGAAAGGAGGGGAATTAGGGGATCCGCTTGGAAGCAGGCCTCCTGGTCACCAGGCCGCACCCCAACCTCCTGTAACCCATAGAAGCAAGGACCATATCAAAAGGAAGGTCTACAGGTGAAATATCGGAATAAGAACAATAAAAGCCAGGAGCATTACATAAATAATAATATTTGCATAATACTTTATATGTCACAATACAACGGCCAAAAAATACCGATAAAACAACAATGTCAGTATCCACAACAACCGTAATACAACCACACAACAATGACACAATAAACGAGCCAACATGAACAGGCCAACCACACAACAACCACACAATGACATAGCAACCAAACCCAACCATCACTCATCATTCATCACTCATCACACAACAACCATACAACAATCCCACAATGCCAATTAAAACAACCACACAACAATCACACAATAAACGAGCCAACATGAACAGCCCAGCCACACAACAACCACACAATCACATAGCAACCAAACCCACCCATCACTCATCACTCATCACTCATCACACAACAACCATACGACAATCCCACAACGCCAATTAAAACAACCACACAACAATCACACAATAAACGAGCCAACACGAACAGGCCAGCCACACAACAACCACACAATCACATAGCAACCAAACCCAACCATCACTCATCACTCATCACTCATCACACAACAACCATACAACAATCCCACAACACCAATTAAAAAGACCACACAACAATCACACAATAAACGAGCCAACACGAACAGCCCAGCCACACAACAACCACACAATCACATAGCAACCAAACCCACCCATCACCCATCACTCATCACTCATCACACAACAACCATACAACAATCCCACAATGCCAATTAAAACAACCACACAACAATCACACAATAAACGAGCCAACACGAACAGGCCAGCCACACAACAACCACACAATCACATAGCAACCAAACCCAACCATCACTCATCACTCATCACTCATCACACAACAACCATACAACAATCCCACAACACCAATTAAAACAACCACACGACAATCACACAATGAACTCAAATCAAGGACAACACAATCACACAATAATCAGTGCACACCAACCGAGCAACCACACGACAACCACACAACGGCAATACAACAACAGATAGGATATATGCACAACAAGATAATGACTAGTCGCAAACCACGTTCAAACATAAACCACACGACACAATCAACGTGCGTACAAAAACTACAAAAGAGCACGCACAAAAACCAGACAACACTAACTCCCACCCGACCTGCAGGTGTATACACCAATAATCTACCTCCCAGCCGACCCCCCCCCCCCCCCACCACCACGCACGCCTCCACGGGCCTCGATCCCCCCCCCCCTCCCCTAACACTCCCTCTTACCCAGCTGCCTCTGCGCAGGATACCCACGCATGTGTACGTGTGTTCATTTGTATAAGTGTTATAGCCTGGCAACATCTAAGGTCTCATCAAGACGGGTACCAACTGACTCATGACAGTGCACACTCATGCTGGCTTTATAATGCTGTTCCTATGGGAGACGTGACCACGGCCACCATGACCTGATTTCCCACACAGTCACATTACCGTGATACTCAACTGACCAAACCATGTCCTATCCTAGCAATGCCGAGTGCCAGGGTAGGTAGCGGCAAGATTCAATTGTGTAAGGCATCGGTTTGAAACCACCTGGAATCGAACTCTCGACTGTTGAGCTCCGCCGAATCGGTCCGCGCGTGTTGGTGTGGGGATGTGGGTGTCGGGGGAGGCAGGGGGTTATGAGGGGGACATGTGGGTAGTGTGGGTAGTGGGAAGTAGAGGTTAGGGAGTAAGAGGGTGGGGTGGAGGGAGGAGCCTCCCGTTGTGCCCAGTCATGAGGAGGAGCTACAACTGGAACGAGCAGCTCGGGATAACTCACGCGCATGCGCACAGAGACCTGGATCTGCGCACGGACTCAGGCAGCCTTAGGTGTGCTGTGTCACGTGTTCTTACAGGGTATATATGTATGTGTCACAGTGAGTGTGCTGTGTTGAGTGTGTGCAGTTTGTCTGGTGTGTGCTACGCTGTACTTGTAGTGTTCCACTGTGTGTATGCAGTGTGCCTCCAGTTTGCTACACTGTACTTGCAGTGTTACACTGTGTGTCTGCAGTGTGCCTCCAGTGTGTTACACTGTACTTGCAGTGTTACACTGTTTGTCTGCAGTGTGCCTCCAGTGTGCTACGCTGTACTTGCAGTGTTACACTGTGAGTCTGCAGTGTGCCTCCAGTGTGCTACACTGTACTTGCAGTGTTACACTGTGTGTCTGCACTGTGCCTCCAGTTTGCTACGCTGTACTTGCAGTGTTACACTGTGTGTCTGCAGTGTGCCCCCAGTGTGCTACGCTGTACTTGTTGTGTTACACTGTGTGTCTGCAGTGTGCATGCAGTGTGCTACGCTGTAGTTGTAGTGTTACACTGTGTGTCTGCAGTGTGCCTCCAGTGTGATATGCTGTACTTGCAGTGTTACACTGTGTGTCTGCAGTGTGCCTCCAGTGTGCTATGCTGTACTTGTAGTGTTACACTGTGTGTCTGCAGTGTGCCTCCAGTGTGCTATGCTGTACTTGTAGTGTTACACTGTGTGTCTGCAGTGTGCCTCCAGTGTGCTATGCTGTACTTGTAGTGTTACACTGTGTGTCTGCAGTGTGCCTCCGGTGTGCTACGCTGTACTTGTAGTGTTACACTGTGTGTCTG
This sequence comes from Branchipolynoe longqiensis, assembly GCA_030323885.1. Taxonomy (NCBI): domain Eukaryota; kingdom Metazoa; phylum Annelida; class Polychaeta; order Phyllodocida; family Polynoidae; genus Branchipolynoe; species Branchipolynoe longqiensis. The sequence goes on along the minus strand of CM059191.1, from coordinate 102,839,973 downwards.
CAGTGTGCCTCCAGTGTGCTACGCTGTACATGCAGTGATACACTGTGTGTCTGCAGTGTGCCATCAGTCTGCTTGCATTGTCTCGCAGTTTGAGCAGGATCCGATATCTGCTCCAGGGTCAGGCCGGTGAACTGCGATCGCTAACCGGGGCAGACAGCTCGCTAACCCAGGAGGAGGAGCCTGTGTTTGCACCTTGAGAAGGGGGAGGAGAAGTGGAGTGCAGCGCGCTGTTTGAGGTGGAGAAGGAAAGTACAGCGTGTGGGGTCGGGTGCAGGTGGGCAGTACAGCGCGCTGTGTGGGTACTGGAGGAGTGAGTGCACACTGCCTGGAGGAGAGAAGGGTTATCCAGTAACTTGGGACTGCGGCGATACACCAGTCGGCATTCACAACACGAGGTCATCTCATTCACATTGGTCAGCTTCCTGTAAGTGCATAATATGTTGACTTTTCTCTTATGTTTGTTTGTCTCTTTAACTATCCCCTGCCCAATGTGAAGATCTCTGTGCAGATGGTTGGGATGAGTTGCTATGTGTGTAAGCACAGTGAGCTGCTCCATACAGAAGGCTACTGTGAGCAGCTCTGTGTTCATGTTTGGGATGAGTTGCTCGGTGCAGTAGCACAGTGAGCTGATCGGTGGGGACCAGTGTTCTGAACCGCTCGGTACAGAGTGGTGGAGGGTACTGCTATACAGCAAGCTAAACGCCTCACCTACGCGTTCTTACAGATGAAGGTGGGACCGCTCCCGAGATTCGAACAGCTGAACAATAGGAGAGCTTCGGTAGGGATGAGCCTGTCTAGTGGTATGTCACCAGGGTGAGCATGTCTAGTGGTCCATTACCAGGGTGAGCCTGTCTAGTGGTCCATTACCAGGGTGAGCCTGTATAGTGGTCCGTTACCAGGGTGAGCCTGTCTAGCGGTCCGTTACCAGGGTGAGCATGTCTAGTGGTATGTTACCAGGGTGAGCCTGTCTAGTGGTATGTTACCAGGGTGAGCCTGTCTAGTGGTCTGTTACCAGGGTGAGCCTGTCTAGTGGTCCATTACCAGGGTGAGCCTGTCTAGTGGTCCGTTACCAGGGTGAGCATGTCTCGTGGTCCGTTACCAGGGTGAGCATGTCTAGTGGTCCGTTACCAGGGTGAACCTGTCTAGTGGTATGTTACCAGGGTGAGCATGTGTAGTGGTCCATTGCCAGGGTGAGCATGTCTAGTGGTAAGTTACCAGGGTGAGCATGTATAGTGGTCCGTTGCCAGGGTGAGCATGTCTAGTGGTCCATTGCCAGGGTGAGCATGTCTAGTGGTCCGTTGCCAGGGTTAGCATGTGTAGTGGTACATTACCAGGGTGAGCATGTCTAGTGGTATGTTACCAGCGTGAGCATGTCTAGTGGTCCGTTACCAGGGTGAGTCTATCTAGTGGTCCGTTACCAGGGTGAGCATGTCTAGTGGTCCATTGCCAGGGTGAGCAGGTCTAGTGGTCGGTTACCAGGGTGAGCATGTCTAGTGGTATGTTACCAGGGTGAGCATATCTAGTCGTCCATTACCAGGGTGAGCCTGTCTAGTGGTACGTTACCTGGGTGAGCCTGTCTAGTGGTCCGTTGCCAGGGTGAGCATGTCTAGTGGTATGTTACCAGGGTGAGCATGTCTAGTGGTCCATTACCATGGTGAACCTGTCTAGTGGTACATTACCAGGGTGAGCATGTCTAGTGGTACGTTACCTGGGTGAGCCTGTGTAGTGGTCCATTACCAGGGTGAGCATGTCTAGTGGTACGTTACCTGGGTGAGCATGTGTAGTGGTCCATTACCAGGGTGAGCATGTCTAGTGGTACGTTACCAGGGTGAGCCTGTCTACTGGTATGTTGCCAGGGTGAGCATGTCTAGTGGTATGTTACCAGGGTGAGCCTGTCTAGTGGTATGTTACCAGGGGCAGCCTTTGTAGTGGTGCGTTACCAGGATGAGCATGTCTAGTGGTCCGTTACCAGGGTGAGCCTGTCTAGTGGTATGTTACCAGGATGAGCCTGTCTAGTGGTCCGTTGCCATGGTGAACCGGCATAGTGGTACGTTACCAGCGTGACCCTGTCTAGTGGTCTGTTACCAGGGTGAGCATGTCTAGTGGTATGTTACCAGGGTGAGCCTGTCTAGTGGTCCGATATCAGGGTGAGCCTGTCTAGTGGTCCGTTACCAGGGTGAGCATATCTAGTGGTCCGTTACCAGCGTCAGCCTGTCTAGTGGTACGTTACCAGGGAGAGCCTGTCTAGTGGTCCATTGCCGGGGTGAGCCTGTCTAGTGGTCCATTACCAGGGTGAGCCTGCCTAGTTGTCCGAAACCAGGGTGAGCCTGCCTAGTGGTCCGATACCATGGTGAGCCTGCCTAGTTGCCAGTAACCAGGGTGAGGCAGGCTAGTGGTTGGTTCCCAGTGTGCACATATCTACTATCCTAGCACGGAGACAGCCAGTTCTTTCACTACACTACAATTGGGATAGCCAATTCTTGCACTATACCAGTATTCAGAGTGCCAGTTCTTGCACTATCCTACTATTCAGAGAGCCAGTTCTTGCACTATCCTAGTATTGAGAGAGCCAGTGTTTGCACTATCCTAGTAATGTAAAGCATCAGAAGATCTGCACAATCTTGTTCCTGAAAACAGTCCTCCCAAACTCTGAGATCATCTACTCAGATATTACTGCCTGTCTCTGTGCACAGATTCAAATAACACGATTTAAATTACCAGATGGTGTTGAAGTTGTCCTGGTAGCAACACTATCTTCCAACCATCCTCCATGGATCACATGGCTCTCGCCCCCTCCTCATTGGCTGCCAAGTTCCCCAGGCCTCCCAAAGGATCGCTTGCCAACCCACTGGCGACTGTAACAAACTTATTACCCGCCCACCTGCTCTGTTTTATTTTGTCTTTTTGTTTGTCTTTTCATTCGGCATTGCTTTCAGGACAGTCTCGGCTTTTCCATGTATTCGTGATTACATTGTAAAATATTCCGACTTTTTAGGTCTGGTTCATAAATAAATAATAGTTTCGTTCTCTAGGCGCTATATATGTCCTCCCCCCCACCCCCCTTCATCACCCCCACAACAATATGCTTTTATTGAACAGCGCCTAAGAAATGTCACCTGATCTGCCGATAGTGAGGACGCTCCAGTACATTTCTGTCAGTATTTACCATTATCATATATATACATATAGAAGAGTGTTTGTTCTCTGCCACGTTAATTAAAAGCAGCAATTCATTCCTCCAGGATTTCAATTAATTGCTGCTCAAACCCTGGAGGAATGCCTCCACGTCGGGCCTCTGACTCGTCACGTGACTAGTATTTGTGGAGTAGGGGGTGCCATGCTGTTGTAGACGTCTACACTGAGCCGGCAGACAAGGATCCACATACACAGGTTGCTGTGGTTCCTAGGTGGTGTAATGGTCAGCACGCTAGCCCTGGAATGTCAAATGCTTTGTGTTTGAATCCTGCTCTAGGTGCCATATTTCCCATTTTCATTATCCTCATAGCAGTGACCTGGAGATATAGGCTGTATGGTTTTGACGCTAATATGTGTATGTATATAATTGCCTGTATGTATGTAATTGTAAGCGTTAAGTGCATGTCACACCTCACCGGATTGAGTACCGGACACAACCGGACAAAGAATTTTCTAGTCCGGGGGTGTTCGGTATCAAAATGTACTGAAATATGTGTTGAAATGTTGCGCTTTCGGGTCAAACGCGGCCAGATGGAAGGGACGCTAAATGGACAAGGAACGTACATTAAGGAATAGCCAACGGACGAGAACCTGACGAGAACCGGACGGCAACTGATTGTCAAACGGACGGACCAAACATTAATGAATAGTCACCGGACTGTCACGGACGCACCAAAAAAACCAACAGACTGAATTCCCCCCAACACCATCAACAGACTATTCAGGAAACAGACTGGAGATGTAACGGATGGGTACCAGACATGAAACGGACAAAATGGACTAAACAGACTTAAACCGGACACCAACTGTACACATCAGTCCGGTGGTGTCTGGTAGAAGTTTTGTGCATGTTCAAAAGTTGCCACTGTACACACCGGACAGCCCGGATGCATACCGTATATAAAATGGACATTGACGTATTCAATGGACTGTGTCCGTTTTCTATCCGGTACCCCAATCCGGTAAGGTGTGACTGAGCCGTTAAGCAGAATATGGACGTAAGCCATTTAAAAGAATTCCACTTTCAGGAAGACTAGTGTAGTAGTCTGGCAAGTGGCCACAAACACAGGCAGTCATGAATAGGGTGAACCCTCCCCTACCCTCCTCTTCCGCTCTCATCCCTAAGCTTCCACTGATGTCAGCTTTCTATCGTCTCCAATCCTCTTATTATCGCCCACCCCAACTCACCGCGGCCATTGTCAGAGTGCGCACCTTCCCCCAGCCTCCCCACCCTCCCTGACCCCCAGCCTCCCCACCCTGACCCCCACCCTCCACCCCCTTCACCCCCCGCCCTCCCCCACCCTCCCCCACCCTCCCCCCACCCTCCCCACCCTCAAGTCACTCCCCCACTCGCCTCACCCCTCCCCAGACTCCCCCCTCCATCCTTTCCTCCCACCCATCCCCACCACCATCCCCCACCACCCTCATCATATGTGATGGCATTCCCTGCGGCCCTCGCTCGGCCAATGCCTGCTGGCTGCATCAGTCAATGTCGTCGGGACTTCCGGTCGTTCGCCGGGACTTCAGGTTGTGACAGTGTTCGCTGATGCGTGTCAAATCTCCACTTGGAAAGGGCAGAAAGATAGCGAGGATGTGAAAGAAGGAGGTACCCAAGATCTAGCTGAATGGAGAGGTGCATTGTGGGTCGGTTGGGGGGGGGGGGGAGTCGGGGTGTGGCGGAGGGGGGGGGGGGAGTGGTTGGTGCGGGGCCATCGGGGTGGAAGGTTTGAGGGAAGGCATTGTCCAGTGGTAGTTATTGGCAGGAGATATTAATGAGTGCTATTGTATTTGGTGGTATTGGGATATTGCAGGTTGTTTTGGGGTTATTTTTATTGGGGTAAATGATCATTTTATTCAGCGAATAAAGGTATTTTTTCAGCACCGAGGCACTGGTCTTCTGGCCATGTTATGTTACATTCATTCACATAAATAATGTTAGTGTTTCTATCCAGGTTCATGGTATTATGTTAGTTAGTGGCTGCAGGTATTTCTATGAAGCATTGGGGGACTGGAGGTCGGTATTGCTATGGAGAGTGATTGTATTGGACGATTGCCCATGGGTGTTGATATGTAACCTGGTGCTATTTTGGAGAAGGGATACACTCATTGCTATGCAGTCACATTATCCTGACACTGAGCTAAGCAGTCCTTTCCCTATGCTATCAATGGCGAGATGGAAGCTAGGTAGTCACAAGTATCAATGTTGCTAGTCACTAGTTTGACTCGGCCGCGATTGAAACTTCCGACCTTCTGCAGAGTAACCTGCGCCCTACCGATTCGGCCACAGCGTCCGGTCTGATGCACAAGTGTGTTGACAGTGTCTGGTTTGCAATATTTAAAGTTTGTTTTAGGCCTTCGTGAAAAAATGCACGAATGTAGCCAAAATCTAACCGTAGATGCTCTACTATTTCCCAGCTTTCAAGGTCAAGGTTACATTTCTTCAGGTTGTTTCTAAGGCAGCCGTTGAACCTTTTCTTCAGAAAATAGCGCCACCTGGTGGCTGTCACCTTGAAATACAAATTGACCGCCGAACCATTCCGTGTTCGCCAATTATATGGCAAGCACAATTCTAGCCTAAATCTAACCCTGATCAGCATCATGCTGTCAGTCGCGATGCGACAAAGACTGCTTTCATTACTTGACTGCCGCTCTCCATTTCACTCTCTGCTGTGAGAGTTGTGTCCATGAGTCGGTATTAATGTCTCTCAGCTTCAGACATTTCATGAAAGCTGCCTGCAAAAGTTTTGAAGTGCTGCTGGCTTTTGCAAGTTACCAGCAGCAGTCTCTCGGGGAGCAAGTAAAGGTTTCACACCGGCAAGAACATGTCAAGACAGGTGCAAAACCATTTGTCTCTGCAGTGGCTGGTCGGGAGATGTTGGGAGTTCCATACATCAACCGCCCTTAATGCTGCCACGGTGACATGGTTTTCTGTTTAGGGTTTGCTCCCTTAGCCTTCGGTTCTGTCAAGAACCTGTACCACAAGGCAGTGGTTTACAACTCTGCAGGGCAGGGGCGTCAAAATCTAACCCTAGCCGCTCTACAATAGCTTACTGAGGCTAATTACTGGAGTCGCCGAGGGACATCTGACATACCCGGTGCCCACGGCTGCTAATGGTGACTGCGCATGCGCGCGGGTGGTCAGGGATCGGCGGTCATGTGATTGCATAGAGGTGGTTGCTTCTGTCGGTGTAGTCCCGGATGGCACAGCCGCGCATGTGCAGTTAATGTGGACGGACGTCTCGCCAGTTAAGGGCTCACATTGCCACAGGGGGAGCTAGTACACAATGGTAGTTTATATAGAACATTCTGGTATGCAATGTTATTGTTAGTTCGGACAGTACAAACTGGTGCACAATGTTGGTACACATACTATGGACTAGGACATGGTGTTAGTTGAGAGAGTACACACTGGTACGCAATGTATATGCGCACACTATGAACGTGTACGGTCATGTCATTAAGTGTACTACAGCCTGGTATCATTACAATCTCTGTACACAAGATGAACTAGTACAGAATGTTAGTTCAGACATTACAAGCCAGCACACAATGTATGTACACACACTATGAACTTGTACGCTCATATTAGTAAGTGTACTACAGCCTGGTATCATTACAATCTCTGTACACATGATGAACTAGTACAGAATGTTAGTTCAGACATTACAAACCAGTACACAATGTCTGTACACACACTATGAACTAGAACATTGTGTTAGTAAATGCACTACAAAGTGGTGTGCAATATCAGTACACATGATGACCTAGTACACAATATTAGATCAAATAGTACAAACCGGTACACAATGTATGTGCACACACTATGAACCTGTACATCGTGTTACTAAGTGTACTACATACTGGTACACTATATCAGCACACACGATGAACGAGTACACAATGTTATTGTTAGTTCAGACCGTACAGACTGGTCCACAATCTATGTAGGTACATTATGAACTAGTACATGGTGTTAGCTCAGTGCCAATTGGTACACAATGTCTTTTTTCGACTCTGTAAAATAGGACGTAGTGTTAATACATGTACTATATACTAAGACACACTATTAGACTATTACACAATATCAGTACAATTATTATGAACTAGTAAGCATTGTTAGTTCAGACATTACAAACTGGTGCACAATGTTTGTACGCAAACAATGAACTAGTTTTATTAAGCACACTAAAAGGTGGTGTACAATATATGTACATGCGATGAACTAGTACACAATGTTAGTTCAGACATTACATACCAACTGGTACACAATGTATGTATGCACACTATGAACCCAAACGTTCTGTTAGTAAATGTACTACAGACTAGTACACAATATCTGTACACACGATGAACTAGTACACAATGTTAGTTCAGACATTACATACAAACTGGTACACGGTGTCTGTATACACACTATGAACCTGTACGTTCTGTTAGTAAATGTACTACAGACTAGTACACAATATCTGTACACACGATGAACTAGTACACAATGTTAGTTCGGACATTACATACAAACTGGTACACAGTGTCTGTATACACACTATGAACCTGTATGTTCTGTTAGTAAATGTACTACAGACTAGTACACACTATATGTACACACTATGAACTAGTACACAATGTTAGTTCAGACATTACATACAAACTGGTACACAATGTATGCATACACAATATGAACCTGTACGTTCTGTTAGTAAATGTACTACAGACTAGTAGACAATACATGTACACACTATGAACTAGTACACAATGTTACTTCAGACATTACATACAAACTGGTACACAGTGTCTGTATGCACACTATGAACCCGTATGTTCTGTTAGTAAATGTACTACAGACTAGTACACAATATATGTACACACTATGAACTAGTACACAATGTTAGTTCAGACATTACATATAAACTGGTACACAATGTATGTATACACACTATGAACCTGTACGTTATGTTAGTAACTGTACTACAGACTAGTACACAATATATGTACAAACGATGAACTAGTACACAATGTTAGTTCAGACATTACATACAAACTGGTACACAGTGTCTGTATACACACTATGAACCCGATTGTTCTGTTAGTAAATGTACTACAGACTAGTACACAATATATGTACACACAATGAACTAGTACACAATGTTAGGTCAGACATTACATACAAACTGGTACACAATGTCTGTATGCACACTATGAACATGTACGCTCTGTTAGCTACAGACTAGTACACAATATATGTACACAGACTGAAATAGTACACACTGTTAGTTCTGAAAGTACAAACTGGTACACAATGTCTGTACCCACGATATGGAGTTGTGCATCATGTTTCCTAACTGTACTACAGACTGAACACTATATCAGTACACACTGTGAACCAGTAAACATTGTTAGTTCACACATTGTAAACTCATACACAATGACTGTGACCAGACTATGAACTATGACAGAGGGTGAGTACATGTACCACAGACTACGAAACAATAGCAGACTAGGACACTATCAGTACACACTGTGAATTAGAACACAATGTTAGTTCAGACTGTACAAACTGGTGCACAATATATGTATGCACACTATGAACTCATATATATATATAGTGTTTCAAGACAGGTGCAAACTATTGTGAAACCTCTATTTGCTCCCCGAGAGAGTGCTGCTAGTAACTTGCAAAAGCCAGCAGCACTTCAACACTTTGCAAGCAGCTTTTATGAAATGCACAACTGCACAAAATAGTGGCGCTTAAGAAATAAAAGCAGTCTTTGTCGCATTGTGACCAACAGCATGATGATGATGATGATGATGATATAGTGTTTGTAAATGGTGCACAATATCAGTACAATCAATGAACTAGTACACATTGTTAGTACATGTACTACACACTATAAGAAACATTTTCAGACCCAGCACACAATCTCAGTCCAAACAATGAACTCATACACATTGTTAGTTCATCTACTACACACTATAGGAAACAGGATCAGACTAGTAAGCAAGATCAGTACAAACAATGAAGTAGTACACATTGTTAGTTCATGTAATACACACTATAGGAAACAGTATCAAACCAGTACGCACTATCAGTACAAGCAATGAACTAGTTATTATTGTGAGTTCATGTACTACGCACAGTGAGGAGTGGTGCATGCTGTCTGTGCACATATAGTGAGGTAGTGCATCGTGTTAATACACACACTATTGATTCAGCATCCTGGTAATGCACACTGTGGTGTAGTAGACATGTTACCTCACACAGCGCAACTGCACACATGGTGGGCCAGTGTAGAATGTTGGTGCAGACAGTGCCCGGCAGTGCGCGCTGTCTGTGCACAGATAGCGAGGTAGTGCATCGTGTTAGTGCACAATCACCGGTGCCATCGAGGCTGGTAAGAACAGGACCGTGACCGGCGCTGTGTGTGACATGTACCGGGGTGACGGCCGTGGAGTGACGGGCATCCGTATACACGCAAACGTGGGGAAGAAGTCGAGGTGGGTGGGTGGTGGGTAGGGCGGTCGGTGGTGGTGGGGGGGGGGGGTGTAGAGTACGTGGGATGGTATGTGTGTGGGGTGGTGTTTGGGTTGGTGGGTTGAGTGTGGAATGGGGGGTGGGTGGGGGTGGTAGGTGGTGGGTGTGGTGTCGGGTGGGGTATTTCGAGTGATGTGGGGAATGGGTGGGGTGGGGTACCGGTGTGGGCTGGGTTGCGATATATGGGGTGCTGTGGGGGATGGGTGGGGCTGGTAGCGGTATGGGGCGCGGTGGGATATATGGGGTACTGTGGGGGTTGGGTGGGGCTGGTAGCGGTGTGGGGCACGGTGGGATATATGGGATGCTGTGGTGGATGGGTGGGGCTGACTAGTTGTGGAGGGGTGAGGTGGGGGATGTGGGATGCGGATTGCGCGGTGGGGCAGGCTTCTGAGGTGAGGTGGGCCCTTCTGACTGTATATGGTGTTTTTTTTATAACCCTCTCTCCACTTAATCTCACTTCCATTATCAGTAGCTTTGATCCTTGTGAGTTGCTCCTGTAGTGTCCACAATTAACCCTCTGTCAGTGAGTAGCTCACCCTGGTGTCTCCTGTCTCCACAGCTTCCCCTGAGCTGCGTGCTGCTCACTGGTCGGCTTCTTCTCAGGATGGATTTACTCACGGGTGTCATCGTCCTCCTGCTGCTCACACAAGTTGGCTCCACCTACGATGGGTAAGAGAGACTGCCTATATAGTTTCACCAATAATTCACTATTGTGTTATCAGATAAGAATATCTCACTGTACCTGCTGACAGAATCATCCAAGTACCTGTATTTATAATCTAAGTTCCGCATTAATTCTAAGCATATTTTTCTTTTGTTTGTTTTAAATGATGGTTTATTTACCCAGTCCATAACATAGTTTCTTGAAGATTTATACTGCCTATCATGGATACGTCTGAATATACTTGTTTTCACCATTAGACAGTTTGTCGATAGAAAGCCTGAGTCTACACTTTTACTGACCCAAGGGATTTTTAACCTCCCACACCACATAGAGATAGTATGAGAGCAACTGGCCTTTGATGTCGATGGTACAGGGTTCTGACTTCCACTCCCGATGGTACAGGGTTCTGGCTTCCACTCCCGGGGTACAGTGTTATGGCTGTCATTCCCAAGAGTACAGGCTTTTGGTTGCCATTCCCGAGGGTACAGGCTTCTAGCCATCTAGCCTAATGCTACAAACCACTATCAAAATCCTAGGGCTACAGCAACTTATTACAGACAGCACAAGACTAGGAAACAATAGCTCAACAATTGACCTAATACTAACCAACTCAAACCATGCCACACAATGGGGCACTAGAAGCTGTGGTATAAGTGACCATGAGCTAATATATGTAACGAGGAAAAAACTCAAAAGCACAAGCCAATATATATATAAGATGGGCAGATCCCTAAAAAACTACTCAAAAGAAATACTACAAAACCACCTATATGAAAATATAGACCTCACAACAGACAGAGATGACCCTGATATCTACTGGAATAACATTGTCACAGAAATAAAACAATCATTAGATGAGATGTGTCCCATAAAGAAACTAAAAATACAGAGAAACCAAGACCCATGGGTAGACAGGAAACTGTTAACGCATATTGCAACAAAACGAAGGCTAGGTGACAAAGTGAAACGTACTAAAGACCAAGAGGATAAAAGGGCCTATAACACTGCCAGAAACAACTCCCTCAAAGCAGTAAGGGCAGCAAAAAAGAAATATATAATAAAACAAGACAAGGACTGGGGAAGCAACGCAAATAAGTTCTGGAAAAATGTAAGCTTACTATTCCCCAAAAATAAGATAGAAGAACGGATAAGCTTCCAGGATAAGGATGGAAATACGGACACAGATAGTGATGCAGCAAAGAAACTAAATACACACTTTGCCACGGTAGGACAAAGGTTATCAAAGAAATTCACAAGAATCTGGGAAAACAAGTCAGAAAATATCCAGGATGAAATCTCCACCTGCAAAACTGACCTCAAAGAACTAACACAGCTAATAAATGACATAGATGAAAACAAACCAAGTGGAATAGATGGAATCCCCACAAAAATACTAAAAGAGGCACTCCAAGCCATCCCGGATACCATCGTCGACCTGTTCAACATATCATTTGAGCAGGGACACTTCATCACAGCATGGAAGATGGCAACCATCACCCCCATATACAAAGGTGATGACAAACAAAACATGGGGAACTACAGACCAATATCAATCTTGCAAATACCAGGCAAGCTAATTGAAAAAATATTCCACAGGCACATAAATGCGCACCTGGAAAAAACCAATATACTAAACAAGAGGCAAGGAGGTTTCAGAAAACTCCACTCCACATCAAAAACAATAGCAAACCTAACAAGTGATGTGCTGGCATCATTGAACCAAAAGAAATTAGTTGGAGCAGCGTTCATCGACTTCAGCAAAGCCTTTGACACTGTAGACCACAGCATATTAATAAGAAAATTAAACAACATGGGCATTAAATCCAAATCAATAAACTGGATAAAAAACTAAAGTAAATGGTACACTCTCAGACCAACAAACTATCACCTGTAGTGTACCCCAAGGATCAGTCCTGGGACCACTACTATTTATACTATACATAAATGACCTAGAAAAATGACTGGAGACAGAATGTCTCCAGCTATATGCGTATGACACTGTCATATATGCAGAAGGAAGCACAGTAGAGGAGGTAGCAACCAAACTGAACAACCTCCTGCTAAAACTGGACAGCTGGTGTGAATCCAATAAAATAACCATCAATGCAAATAAATCTAAAACAGTACTCTTCTCACATACATCAATCACAGGAAGAAACCTACAATGCACACTAGGAAACCAAACACTGGAAAGTGTAAATCACTACAAATACCTAGGCCTAGAACTGGATAGCCAGCTAAACTACAATCTGTGTTTAACAAAAATCATACAAATAGTAAATCACAAACTATGGCTATTTGCTAAACTAAGAAACTATATGACACAAGATATGTCAATAACAATCTTCAAAGGCATGGTACTCCCCTACTTTGACTATGGGGATGTAATCTACATGGGTGCTAAAAAAGAGCTACTTAAAAAATTGCAGATACTACAAAATAGGGCCTTGAAAAAATGCCTGAAAGTAGACAAACTACACCCCACTTATGACCTACACAAAAGAACTAAAGTAAAGCTACTAGAAAACAGAAGGATAATCCACCTAAAAACATTAGCATATGGATATAGCCAAGACATTAAGCGTCTAACCCAACCAGAAGGCAGATCAAAGCCCATGAAAGGAGCACACTGGAAATGGCCGCCCAGGCATGGAATGCGCAAATGGTGAAAGAAAGACAAATCCCTGACCTAAAAACGTACAAAAAATATCTGTGCAAAATAAAAACTGGGAACCCCAACTGAACTGCACCACAAGGGGGCAGGTGAAATGTCACGGCCCACCAACTGGACAGCCCAGGGCGGGATAACCGGAAATATAAAAGCCAGATAACATATCCAACAACAATATAAATCAAATCAATTTCAAACAAACATAACTCAACCACCTATTACATACAAGCCTATGGACATGTAAATAAAATAGGCTAGTATAGAATTAAGTAGAAAAAAGCAGAAAACTCTTCCGAAGAAAACCCCAAAACACTAACATAGAACCTTAAGAAAACAACTAACATAGTAATAAGAATAGAACAAAAATACAATGCCAAGAGGGCCCAAAAAAACTAACATAGACTACTAAACGTACCAACAGACTATCTATCTGCTACTGAAATGCAGACAATCAAATAACTTATCAGCAGCTACTGTTTGGTAAGACAACACCAACACTACAGCTGGCCAGCATTGAAAACAAGCCTGGGTACGCAGGCTTACATGCTATGGACAGAATAAATACAGCCTCAATAAAAACATTTTGTTTTAAAAAGTTCCAAGGTCACAGGCTTCTGGTTTCCAGTCCTGAGAGTACAGCTATATAGGCTCTGGCTGCCATTCCCGAGGGTACAAGCATGCGTAGGATCGAAGATGCGTATTGGTTGCGAAAGTTTGATGTTCTCATTAGGCCAAGTGTGCCAATTAATTTGTGGTTGTTTTACTCCATGTCGGCAGCAAAGGCGATATTCACCAGGACCCTTTAACTTGTGTTGGATAATATTATGTGCAACGATTTCTCCAATCACCCCATGTACAGTTCCATGAAGAAAGGTTTCTTGCACTTCTATATGGGTATTAATTATGAAACTGAAAAGAAGTATTTGCCCTGCTTTGTATATATATATAGAGAGAGAGATATAATTAACGACGAGACAGGCTTTGTGTAATTTTGCAATTTATTCGATCAGAATAATCAGGTCAAGGAACAATAGTAGATCATCAGGGTTAAGATCAATCAGGATAATCAGGTCAAGGAACAACAGTAAAGCATCATAGGTCAGTAATCAATCAATCAACCCTACCGCTTGACTAGCCTGTTTGTTAGTTGAGGGGTGGGGGCGGCAAAGTGGTGGTCGGGTGGTGTTTGTTGGTTTGTGTCCAGTCGGGGAGTGAGCGAATGTGTTGCTCACTGTGACATCACAGACTGGACAAGAACCCACAAGGTGACAGCATTGAATCAATTTAGTTCAAAAGTTAGCATATATGTGGAGCAGTCATATGGCGTAAGGCCTGAAACTGTCTGTATTTGACACTAGGGGGCAGCAAGCAGTGTGGTTCAGGTTTAATCGCTAGGTGGGTGAATGTCGTAAGATGGCTTCAGGGCCTACCCCTCTTGCCCCGTAACAAATTACCCATGTTATGCTAACATTAACAATTTGAAAGTGAGAAGTGAGTGACCATTGGGTCAAGAGTCAGAGTAAGCGGGATGCAAGAATGACCGACTGTCAGTATATTGAGTTAGTTTGGTATGTAAGGATAGGTGTCAGAAGGACACCGACCAGAAACATTAGGAGGCATTCTTAATGTATATACACATACTAAATTATATAGTCCATACATATACATATATATCTATATATATCCATAAATACAGAGACTGGCATGAAAGGGAATCGTTCAACTCTAAGCTAATATATCCCATTGCATGATGGGAGAGAATATCCGGAAAATGTGTGCAGTGTGGCCAGACAATACACTGCAACGTATCGCTCCCGAGGGAATGGTGCGGGTACCAGCTGGTCAGGCCAGTCAGCTGGCTGTTATAAATAAGGATCTGTTTGATTAGACTGGTCCCTTGCCGCCCGCATCTATATGGTGGCTACTTGTACATGCATTAATAAAATGCTGGGTTGTATTAAATACTGGGGTGTGGCCACCATTGTGTAAGGCGTTATGCACACACATAGAGAGGCCGAGATTGAGAGATAGTGGTAGTGGAGTGGCGAAGGAGATACCTGAAAAGGGTTTGGTGAAAGTGGCAGTAAAATGACCAACACAATTCTACTTATTCATTTATTTTGTTGTTGTTACATTAGTTGATTTAATTTGCATAATCTGATAGTTTTGAATGTCTGTCATGTTCTGAGATAAATATAGTAGGTTAGTTATTATGATCTACCTGATGCTAGCTTAGAGTAACTTTTAATTTAAGTGGTTCACCTTTTAGATATTTGAAGTGCAACCATGCAAAAATTGATTTTGTCAAGCACGCCAACACTCTGACACTGTGTAGGCTTGTGCAGTAACATGTTCTTTTCAATTACCTCAGTGTAAAATAGGCTACGACTCCGGAGGATAAATAAAGAGATGAGACAAGGAGTGGTGGAAGCCTACCTTTATTTCCAAGGCCCATATGGCCGAGCAATAAACAGCCCTACCGAGAAGGGAAAACAGGACAAGATTTGGAGCTCATGTGATCATAACATGCGCTGGCTGGGCTATGGCTACATGGACGTGGCACCAGCCAGGCCGAACGATTTCAGGCCCACAGCAAATATCAAGAAATAAATAAGACATACATAATAAATAGCGAGGAATTAATTAGTGTACAAATAAAACGGATAAGATATAAACTCCACCCCTTTATATTCATATAATAAATAATATAGCACATTCGCTTCTATGTGGCGACCCATGTTTAATAAATGCACCAGCATCTAAATCAAATGTGTAGAATCAAATCTAGATAATTGCTTTTGTTTTGAAAAATTGATGTTTTCATCGGACTACACAGTTTTAAGCAGGGTAATTTTCAATTGCAGACAACTGGTCTTCCTTATTCCATTGTTCCTTGTCCTATCCTACTGATGCCAGGCACCAGACTACGTAGTAACAAGTTCACATGTTTAAGTGATTGGTTTGACTTTGGCCAGGGTTCGTACCAAAACAGAGTGTAAAGGTATCGTCTGGCAGCTGTAGTTGTGTAGGTAGGCTAATAGGAAATCAATACAGGCGTTCTCTGTGGTGGAGTGGTTAGAGTGTCTGACTTTTTTCTAGGTCAGACTCCTAATCTGAGGGTCGGTGGTTCGATTCCCTGTGCCGCCATCTCTGCCAATTTGGATTTCCACCGCTGTGTATAACTTACAGCGTCATCAAGGACCGGTTGCTCTTTCTTTTTTTTTTTTTTCTTTTTTTTTATTGAGGCTGTATTTATACTGTCCATAGCATATAAGCCCGGGTACCCAGGCTTGTTTTCAATGCTGGCCAGTTGTAGTGTTGGTGTTATCTTACCACACAGTGGCTGCTGATAAGGTATTTGATTGCCTGCATTTCAGTAGCAGATAGATAATTGGTTGGTATGGTTAGTAGCCTATGTTAGTTTTTTTGGATTTTCTTGGTATATATGTATTTATTTTTCTACTCTTATTACTAGACTAGTACCATGTCTATGTGGTGTCGTAGGTTAAAAATCCCTTGGGTCGGTAAAGGTCTAGGCTCGGGCTTTCTATCGACCAGCAGTGCAGTGGGGAAGACCAGTCATCTGTGACTGGGATTTCCCCTGCTTGGGACAACTATGGAACCAACAAAAAAGAAAGAGAGACAAATAAGTGTTCACTCTTCCTGTCTACCATTCGCTATATCGCTATAAGTATAAAAAAGGCAGAGTATCACCTGAAAGAAAAGTAAGTGAGTGAGAGCTTGTACCCTCAGCTTTATTATTATATAGCGGTACATGGATCTGATATGACATACCACCTGACCATGCTCTCCAATGAACAACAAGCATTTCTAGGTCCACCAATCAACAGTACACATTCTTGTGTCACCATGGCAAATGTGATCTACCCACCACCACCATGCCTTGTGGCTGCTTTGGCCTCGCCTGCCCTGTTGTGTCTGTGTGTGTGGTGATCCGTGACTAACAGTTGGGGGGGGAGGTTGTGAGTAGAGCTCTTGAGCTCCTTCCACACTAACAGGAGTGCCCCTCTCACACTATCTATAGAATCTTCATCATCATCATGCTGTCGGTCGCGATGCGACAAAGACTGCTTTCATTACTTGACTGCGCTCTCCATTTAGCTCTCTACTGTGAGAGTGATGTCCATGAGTTGGTCTTGCACAATGACTATTTAATACAAGTAAAGGATCACCAGCACTACATAATTACATTCATGCACCTGGCCGTATACATCATTTACCTTCATAGACCATTTGCAATCCCTTATAGACCAGTTCACATTCCCCACCAATGTGTTTTATCGGAATATTTTACAAAAGGTTCGAACCCCATGACTCACCAAATCGGGAGGCGGATGCTCAACACATTAGCCCATCCCATCTTTCATGATGGCTATTCGCCGCTTTTATATGTTTAAACTAGCTACTATCGGGGTGTTTATTACATTAATTAAATTTGCATAGTCCGGTGGTTTTGAGTTTCTGCCATTTTCTTAGATAAATATAGTAGGTTGATTGCTATAATATATATGTTACTTTGAAGTTACTTTTATTTTAAGTCGCCAACTTTTCAGATAATTGAAGTGCAAACATGCACAATTAATGCCTAACTAATCAAGCCTAAGGGTCCCCACTTAATATTTATTTGATCTGTAACTCGACATGCAATTAAGTTAATATTTGCTCTAGCTAAAAAAACATCAAAATCCTAGAAATCCCAGAG
The DNA here is from genome assembly GCA_030323885.1 of Branchipolynoe longqiensis. Lineage (NCBI taxonomy): Eukaryota > Metazoa > Annelida > Polychaeta > Phyllodocida > Polynoidae > Branchipolynoe > Branchipolynoe longqiensis. The sequence continues at coordinate 102,822,191 of CM059191.1, read as the reverse complement.
TAAGGAGTTGCATGCACAGGTGACGTGGGAAGGGTGACTGAACCCGAGGAGTTTAGATAGATAGATAGATAGATAGACAAATGGTTAGGATACATCTGCCGGAATGGCATACACATAGGTTTGAGTTCCATCTGTAGCAATATATATCATATGTTTGAAAAAGACAAACGCGCAACAAAAATCAAAGTCAAACCCAATGTCCTTCTTTGTGTTTTCCCCTTTCTCAGTCCAAATTATTCGTTTGTGCATATACATTTATTTGTTAGTGTTCTTACCCATCTTTGTTTGTTTCTCTTTAATGAAAAGTGTAAATACCTGTACCACTAATGCATAAAACACCAGTATTCATCTTCCTTTGTTCAGAGGAATATATAAAAAAAAATCTCTGGCGCAAGTGACAGTGTAGCGTCCAGGATAGAGGCATGCCTGGGGTGGAGCCACCGGTCACGTGGTCAGAGGGGGGGGGGCATACATCAAGTAAGCCACGCCATCAATATTTGGGGAAGGAAATAAACATATAATCCCATATGTGCGTTTATACTCGCACAATGCATATACATCACATATATATATATACATATATATATATATATATATATATAGCAAAGCATATGCCCATCGCGGCGGTGCCTGGTACTACCGCGTGGGGTTCCGGCAAAATCCGCTACTCGGCGCTGCTGTAGCGATATATACACTGAGCGTGCGCCGGTCGCGTCACTACGCCTCTACACATTCATACGAATTACTTTGTAGTAGAGTATTGTAGTAGAGTATTGGCCACACTGGCGCCACCTGTGAAGGGTTCTAAGCACTGTATACCAGCTGCGTCTGGCCGTTATTGTCTATAGACCCGTTTGGATGGTCACCTTTTAACCATATATGTGATGTATAAAACGTATGCGAGTATGTGTAAGGGAAGAGTCCTTATTTGGCCACCCTTAGGTTGTGTACTACTTTATGGGTGACTCCCTCTTCACATTGGGACAGGTGGTGCCACCCCACCTCCACCACTACTAGTGCCACGAATACTGTCACTCATGCATTGGGCAATTTTTTGTGTTAGGCTATGGTATCATATCCCCTAAGCCAGAGAATATATCATCTCAACCCACTTCCTTGTATTGTCTCCTCATTGTACTGTAGCAAAGAATTTATATATATATATATATATGGATAGTGATGAACCCGTTATCGCATGTAATAAGACTTGGAGTGGGTGGCACTACCACTCCCCCATCCCTTGGGTGGGGGGTTGGTACCAGCATGCACCTCTCCGCCTCCTGCGCATGGCCTCTCCTCCACTAGCTCGGAGGAATTTATGTATAGAGTGAGCGTAGATGAGAGGTCTAGTTGAGGCATAAACAAACAGGTGGCGTCCCCCAACGGACCCGAGGTTGACCAGGCTGGTACAGTAGGTGACTAGAACAAGGCTCCTCCTGAGAACTGAGGGTGGGGTAAGAACTGAGGAGCAGATGGAAGCTGCCAGCCCGTTTATACTCGCATAATGGCTTATACAGCCTATATAATTTTATGACGGCTTCAGGCGCAAAAACCAGTGAATTCCATCCAGCTCGAAATGAAGCCATGACTGCCACATTTGAGCTGAAATTGCCATCATTCTGATAATCAAATCCCTTTTCTCCACAGAAGCCACCACATCCCCTCCCTATTTACTGCCCTACCCAACATGAAATTGATGGAATTTAACTGGAAACCACAACAATACATTTCATTTGACAGAAAATACCTCAAATGGATTTGTTAGCTTTTGTGCATGAACCCTTCCAAAAAAGAATTCTCACCGAGGAATCTCTTAATTGTTCCTCAAAAGAGAGACACTAATTAATTAAAAAGCATTAATATAGCTAGACCTCTTTGAGTGTACTCCGTTTATATCTGGAAGTCTATCGATAGACCACGCATTATAAACCGAGCAGGAGCTTTCATGAAGTAAAATCCGTTAAAATGGTGGCAAACAAAGTGAGAAGTGCGCAGCAAAAATGTCCGGCTACAAATAATAGCGCTCTGGAGGGTCACATTTCACTGCAATCCCCTCTCATCTACTTCTATTATCGCCCACATCCACACGTTGGACACGTGCCCCGCACACGTGACCTGCCTGAATCCTTCCGGTGGCGCCAGGTAGCGGCGGTTTATGCACAACACGTTGCTTTGTGGTGGACGCTGATTATTCTGTTTATGACCATCAGCGCAGATTTGGAATATTGTTGTGGATTGGTTTATTGGGGATCACCTTCCTGGAAATATTCAATGGCATATTGAGGATTTGCGTCAAACGATTAGCACCATGTGACCAGTGTCTAGTCGGCCATCATGGTTGGATATAAAGTATACAGCGCCAATGGCAATACTCCTGCCGATGCGCCGGCGGCCTTAATATCGATTGGATTTTGGGATTAATTTGACCGAATTTCACTTATTGAGTAGGCTTAAGTTATGTTCTTAAATAAACATTATTTCAACCCGCGAGTGAATAGTCATGGTTCTAAATAACGGAATTATATCGTAGCACTGAATAGATTTGTGCTTTTTGTTGTATTTACATTGACAATAATGCTGCCGATGTGGCGGTGGCCTTAATATCGCTAGGATTTTGGGATTAATTTTACCGAATTTCACTTATTGAGTAAGTTATGCTCTTAAATAAACATTATATCAACCCCCGAGTGAATAGTCATGGTTCTAAATAACATAATTAGATCATAGCAGTGAATAGATTTGTGCTTTTTGTTTTATTTACATTCGTAATAACACTGCCGATGCGGCAGCGGCCTTAATGATAAATATTGCTGTTCGGTTTGTGGGTTTAATTTGAGCCGAATTTCACTTATTGAGTAAGTTATTCTCCTAAATAACATTATTTCAACCCCCGAGTGAGTATTCATGGTTCCACATAACAGAATTAGATCATAGCAGTGAATAGATTTGTGCTTTTTGTTGTAGTTACATTTGCGACACACACAGTTGATAGTAGAAGAAACTGCTTCTATCCAACCAGCCTACGTCACACGCAAATCCTCAATAATGACTGGTTGAGATTGTGACAGTGACAGCTGACGTTGAAGTCGATAGCTATATATTAAACAAATATATATATAGTATATATCTATATAGTGATATCCACATAATAATATGTTATGTATCTGTTGCTAATCATTTTGGTAGTCTAACACCATATTGCATATGCATTACTGCCTTATGCCTCGGTCACAAATGCGTTCCGGCGTGGCGTGCTTGCGGCGACCGTAAGTCGCCGCATCGGCCAGACCGTACAGTGACATTCACTACCGTTACTTTAACTTAGGTGAGGGTGAGTTACACATCTCAAACCTGTGGTCCACAACTGGTTCATCAAAGGCTGTGGTATGTGCCGTCCTGTCTGTGGGAAAGTTCAGATGAAAGTTCATATGGTGTTCTCTGTGGCAGAGTGGTTAGAGTGTCTGACTTTTTTCTAGGTCAGACTCCTAATCTGAAGGTGAGGGGTTTGATTCCCGGTGCCCTCCCCACCTCTGCCAATTTGGATTCCCCTGCTGGGTATAACTTACAGCATCATCAAAGGCCCGTTGCTCTCATACCATGTCTATATTGTGTGGGAGATTAAAAATCCCTTGGGTCGGTAAAAGTGTAGGCTCAGGCTTTCTGTCCACAAACTGTCTAATGGTGAAAACAAGTCTATTCAGACTTAGCCATTACAGGCAGTATAAATCTTCAAGAAGAAAACAAGAAAGACCCCTTGCTGCTTATCAGAAAGAGTAGCCTATGTGGTGGCAGTTGGTTTCCTCCAAAGAAATATGGGAGAATGACCATATGGTTGATGTCCAATAGCCGATGATATCGCGTCAATGTGCTCTAGAGGTGTCATTAAATAAAAAAAGCTTCACTTTTGTCTAACACATCTGTTTGCAATGAATATTGATTGGATGCAGACAATTTGACTGCCCATTACTCTATTCCGGTAATGCCGAAAAGCAAGCATCGTAGAATTAATGAAAGTATATATGCATATGGATTTATTATTAATATATTTATTCAGCTGTACATATTATATTTTGTATTAAATATAAACGAATATTTAAATGTGATTCAGACCGGGATTCGCGCCAAGATATCTTCAGATCTTCAGTCAAACATTTTGCCTCCTGAGTTCTTCATTTACTATATTTATGGATCTAACTAGTCGGGAATGGGGTTAAAATACTTGGGAACGAAATCGGGAAAAGAGGGACAAACCCCAGCTATTATCAGGATTTTTGTTGACTGTCCTAGAAGAAATAGGGTTTATTCGAGAGGAAAAAAAAACAACCCTGATGAAATGGACCTTACTATTGTTATTATTAGCACCTGCCTTATTATCATTTTGTATTTTTATTATTATTAAGTTCTATGGCCAGCCATATGCCCACTGTCGACCGCTACACAACTGGCTAGACAGGCCTGACGGGTCCCCAGGCGCCGCTAACACTGCCTGGTACACAGAAAGTCACATACATCAGCGTGATATGTGCTTGGGGCAGTCACAGAAGATTACACCAGCCTATACTGTGGAGAATGGGAATTTATGTGAGCGATGATTTAAGTGACTGGCTATGACTCATTGTCTGCTATGAACAGTAAGAGCAGGATATATATACAAAAATAAGACTTAGTAACTTGCATATACAGTAAAACCTTTCTAAATCGATCGACCATGGGACAGATTTAAAATGATCCATTTAGGGAGATGGTCGGTTTACTGAGTTATACTTATTTGTATTGCTTGGGACCGAAATAAAGCGATCGATATAGGGGAGTGGTCGATCTGTAGAGATGGTCCTTTAGAGAGATTTTAGAGTGGTAGTTGTTTGGTTATTTTCTTCAGTGGAAGAGGAGAGTGATGTAGAAGAATGTGCGGTGTGTCTAGTACACAGATAGGTGGCACCAGCAGTCCGGGGTGTGTAGCCTGCGCAGACGACAATACAGACAATCACAGCTTCTTAAGACATTTTAGTCTTTTTGAGGGCAGCTGGACTGTACCACCTCATATAGTTTACTAAATAGATTCTATCAATTATTAATAAAACTTTTCTTTTTCTATGGGAATTTGTTTCCCTTGACCACAAATATATGATTGTGAGCTTTCTAATTTAATGAGTGTCTATTGGCCCATAATTGATTGTCTACTTTTACATGCAAAAGCGATGGTTTGAACAAAAAACAAACATTTCTCGCCGTGAATGTGGCCTATGCTGCCGACACGGCGTAAAGCAACCACCAATCAATCAATCAATCAATCTTAAGAGTGACCACTGTACCAGTGGCGCCACCTTCGGCCCACCTCACCTGCATCAGGTGTTAACAAGTGTCAGTTGCGCCGGGGGATATTTTTTTTCTTTAGGGACAATTAAAGGTCCTGTAATATAATCATTTCCCAGATATTAAAACTATTCAACCCACTACCTTTTGTTTCTCCCATGACTGTTCTGTAGCTACCTTTATATATATACATATATATATTGTTTCAGTGTTTTATTGTTTTGTTTGTTGAATTCTACGTCCTGGCAACATCTAAGGTCATATCGGCATGGGTGCCGACTTGTGACAGTGTGCACTCATGGCGATTTTATAGTGTTTCCCCTCTGGGAAATCAAGCTGCCGACGCCATGACATGATTTCCCACTTTCTCCTATTACTGTAATCTTTATATGTGATGTATGACGCCTTATGCAAGTAGAAAGATAAATAAGGAAATTAGGTGTTCTCGCGTTGAGCGGTTAGGCAGTTGTGTGGTTTGAACCTGGCGGCATTCAGTCATGTGATCGTTTTGGCACAAATTTTGACTCCCGGGAGGATGGAGCCGTTGCGGCCCTGGAGGCGGTGGGCAGCCGCTAGTTCGGGGCGGATCCGCCATGCGACATGGGGGCGCCGGGCCAGTGGATATTCATTCCAGGGTGCCCTGTAGATGGCGCCACCATCGCCATTTGTGTTGGCCCCGCCTCCGCCCCGTGAATTACGCATGTTAGGACTAAGATGCCCAATGTGCGTGAGGAGGTTGAAGCAGGAACAATGTATTTAATGCAGGGTTTGGCACATGGTGGCGCCACCCATTAGTATATATCGGGATTAAGACACGACAGTCATAACTGATTTCCTTATTTCCCCACACAATGTATATATATATATATATATATATATATATGGGATTATAAACAAGGACACTATCTATCTTCAGTTCCCTATATTATAGTATACTCACTATATATATATATATATATATGTATGCGGAGCACTTTTTTCCATCCACAAATTAAATGTCAAGCCTTGATTCTGTTGTCAATAGTTGAGTGTGGGGTGATGTGGGGCAGTGGGGGATATGGATAAACATAATTTACAATGATCCAGAAAGGATAGTTTTGATCATGACCTATATAAATCACTATGTATGCGCGTTGTACGTGTTATTATGTGTGCAAACTGAGAGGCGGTTAAGTACATTATCTTGTAAATCAGTAGTCTTATATCCTGGGAACTAAACTACATTTGCTTGTTTGAATGTTACATCCTAGTAACATCTAAGGTCATATCAGGAGAGGTACAAACATGTGGTTGAATGGTGCCTTTACGGTGCACGTGTGGTCTTACATAGTCTACACACATGATGACTTTATACTGCTGCCCCACTGGGAGACGAGGCCACTGGCATCATGACCCAATATCCCAGCCAGTCACATTATCCTGCAATTGAAGTAACCAGTCCATGTTCGATCGGATTAATTCTGAGTGCCCGGCTAGATAGCGACAAGTATAAAATAAGTAAGTCATTGTTTTGACTCGGGCAGGATTCAAATGCTCTACGCTCTGCACGGGAAGCCTGTTATTCTTAGTAATTAAAGTTGCATAGTCCGATGGTGTTGAATTTCTGTATTTTTTCTGTGATAAATATATTAGATCGATCACTAGTATCTACCTTACATTAGTTCAAAGTTACTTTTATTTTAAATGGTAAACTTTTGAGATATTTTGAGTGCAAACATGAAAAATTAGTTTTGGCACATCTGCCAAAACTCTAACACCATAGACTTCTGCAGTAACAGGTTCTGTTAAATTGACTCAATATTGCCTTCTATGCAGAAACAAATGCTTAATAATTGCATCAGTATCTAAGTTAGATATGTACAATCAAATCTAGATATTTGGTTTGGTTTTGAAAATTTGATATTTCACCGGACTATGCAGCTTTGATCCGCAGCAAAGCAGGAAGACAAAGGCACGGGTGGAAAACAGAGCACTTTATTGGTGCGAGGAAGTGCATCAGGTCATACAGAGGAAATAATGAACAGCTAACTAAGCATGGTATAAAGGCTAACTAATCAAGGGTAATTGAGTAAAGCCAGTGTTCAAGGGGAGGAAGCCCCGAAGAGCCCTCCACCTGGGAAGGGAGAGAGAGTATGTGGGTGGAGGAAATGTAGGTGAGCGCTACTGGAGGTGGGTGGAGGCGGAGTGGCTGGGGGCAGCAGAGGGCACGGTTATAAGGGCTGGGAAAAGGGGGGGGTGGGTGGTTACGTAACCCCAACGGTCGGAGCAGGGAGCAGGAGGAAGGGGGGGGGGGGGCACTCCTCCTTCACTGCGAATCAAACGCAATGCACGCATTACGACCAAGCCACCGCGTCCTGTTACTAAGCACCGACACTGAGGGGCAGTGTGACGGTACAGCTTCCGGTGTCAACAGTGGTGGCAAGAGATGTGTGGTACCTCCACACACATTTGGATTTTATGTAAATGTACGTAATTTGCATAATGCTGGGTCATAAACGCTAGAATTGAAAAGCTGATTAGATATTCCGTATGGCGGTGTGCTTGTGGTGTACATACTATGAATGATCACTGTACCGGCCCACACAACTCCTCGCCTGCTGCGGTTTTGCCTCCTAGCAGCTTCTGAGGTCATAGCAGGGTGCTGAATTCTGGCGATGCACACTCGTTGTTACCTCATAGTGTTGCAACATATTTGAAATAAAAGTTACTTCAAACTAAAGTGAGGTAGATTATGACAATCAATCTAATATCTTTCTCTCAGAAAATGACAAACTTAAAACGATTAGACTATGCAACTTTAAACAAATATACATGGACAGAAAGCCAATATATCGTGATGGAATCTAGTAAGGCATTAGAAAGGTAAGATCACTAAATGTGTACTAACTTACTCGTGGAGCCCGTCTGAAGTGAAACTGAGACTGATAGAGTGAGGTAGTCTGGAAGTCCCTTATCAGTTCGAGCGAAATGATGTGCAGGGGGAACAAGCTTGTTGAGTTTGATGAGATATTTCTTTGAAATAGTATTGCCAATGCATTACCCTACGTTGTGTAGGTCAACAAGTGCAATTTACTTTAATGCTAGAGCTTTCAATTCAATTCAATCACTGGCATTGCAGACAATTTTCAATGGTACAGTGAGTGAGCATAATGGTCGCTAAGGAGTGGGACGGTAGGTGGCACCACATGCAGAGCTGAGGTTGAGCCAGTATATGACCTAATATAGAGACTCAATCAGCCAATGAAGGAGGAGTCTTGGGAAAAGATGGAATCGTCCGGCCTTATTGTACTGGTACAGTATAACCCTGTTAAACCAAACTTGAAGGGATCCTAGAAATTTGTTTGGATTAACCGATTATTGGTTTGACCGAGCTTTGGCTTCGACTTTGACTTGGCTTTGGCAAAAATGCAGGTGCATTATGAATGAAATATACAATGTATGTGGACACTTTGATTATTGTTTTCTATGTATATACAGTATAACCCCATTAAACCAAGCTTGGTTAACCCAAATGATTGGTTAATCCAAACATTTGTTGGCGACCCGGCAAAATACCATTTATCATATAAAAAAGTTGGTGGGTCTCAGATGACCTTATAACTACATGAAAGTTTGGTCTAACCATAGTGGAAGTGGCCTGGGGTCCGACAATTTTATTTGAATTAACCGATAATTTTGATTAGCCGACTTTGGTTTAACCAACTATTTTATATGATAAATGGTAGTATTTTGCAAGGCCACAGAAGAAAGTTTGGATTAACCGATCATTTGGTTTAACCGAGATTGGTTTCATAGGGTTATGCTGTATAATGGTTTATACAACATATAAAAGAAAGTAGAATACAATGGCTTGAAGCTATAAATATATGATTTTCACTAGACTTTCGCATTTATGTTTGATAAAAGAAAGCAACAACAGTGATGGTGAAGTTTGCAAGGAGACAGCTGCTGTTGGAGTGTGGTCGCCCCGGGCTTCTGGCCAATGAGGGTTGATCAGCAGGGGCGCCACTTCCGGCTAGTGAGGACTCATGGAACTAAGCCAGCTAGCACTTCTCCAGTTTTAATAATATTTCCATAATGAACTATACAACACAAAATTAAGATAATAAATGTAACACAATATGTGGACATAATATTTAACAAATTATATGACACCATATGATGTGTACGTTTGCAAATATTATCCATGGATCTAATTCTTCTGCTTGGTTATTCTTCTTGGTTGTTCATCGGTGGTGATGATGACAGCATCTTGTCATTTATTGCGAACTCGTTGATGTCTGTATGAGTCCAATTTGTGCTCGAAATGTGCAGGGGCACGTTGAACATTTGTTATTATTCTCCTACTGTCGCTATCTACTACTCATGTAACCTGTTTTGACATGCTCCTTTGATATTTGGGTTACTGGATGCTGGGGTGCAAGTTGGAGAGCTGGAGGTCTGCTGCAAAGCAGCTTCCCTTAATCCCTCCATGCCCTCCAGGTGGCGCCTCACCCCCCCCCCCCCCAATACGATCTGCTGTGAATATGTATTAACTTGACATGGATTTCTTTTGTCACCAGAGGCATCAATAAACACACCAATGAAACGATGGCCGCTCAACTCATGAACCGGATCCTTAACAAGAGTGACAGCAGGATACGGCCCAGCATCTACGGCAAGTAGACCTTATATGTTAAATGGATTAACACAAAGCATAGTGAACGCTGGATGTGTGGACTGTTTGCAATCTACAAACAGTTACAAGGCATACACAAGAAGCAAGAAAACCTAAATTATTACTAATACTAAATTCAAACGATTTGAATCAAATTAGACTAGTGGTGCCCAGAGATGAAAACAAGTGTTAACACACTTATAATCCGTTATGAGCAGGGTAAATAAATTCATCACACAAAACAAAGAAAATAAAAATATATAAAGTTATCTCAGCCCAGCTGTTGTTAAAGCATCACATTCTCGAAACCAACAATGTTACCTACACTTAATCCAAAATATATGCTGTTAAAGTGAGTATGCGATAATAATATGCCTGGAAGATTCCATCTATTCCCTAGGCTCCTCATTCATCAGCTGGTTGAGTTTATTATTTAGGTCATTTACTGATACAATCTCAGCTCTCCATGTGTCGCCACCTACTTACCCACACCTCAGCAACCATTATGCTCACTCACTGTACCAGTGACATTTTGTTGTTTTAGCCTAAAGGTGCTTGTATCCAGCCAGAGAATATACTTGCACCCACTATCATTGCCTTATGGTTCTTTGTTTATGTATGTAACTATCATATATGTATAAATATATGTCGGATGTATAACGAAGTATGCCAGTATAGAGGCGCGGAAGGGGATTAGTATCTATTGTATTGCACCGATTATTCTATACTGCCTCCACTGCTCGACGGTGGCGCCACCACCGGTTCACATTGTTACTACCGAGCACGCCAAACCGCCAGTCGTACCAGAAGATGTATTATATATATATATATATCTATAGTAATACAAGGAAGACACAAGACGTGGCGTGACGGGAAGCTTATGTTATTGGCCGAGCAAATATCGCCCCACCTGGAGAAAACAAGAGTTTAAAATTCCCGGTTCTTCCCCTGTTTGCAGGTCCCCCTGTCGAGGTGTTCTGCGAGTTCTACGTCGCCAGCTTCGGCTCCATCAACGCCGTCGACATGGTGAGTGTAGAACGCTGCGTGGTCACGTGGTCTGCCGTGTGGGTTTAGTTACCATGGCGACTGGACCATTCTTTGAGGGCGCCACCTGTATCGGAACATTCCCCACATGACTGCGTTGATATATTTGTATGTTTTTGTGATGGTTTATTTACCCTGGTTTATTGACCCTGTCCATAACGAGTAAGCAGCGCAGCGGCTTGTTTTCATCGCTGAACAGCAATAGCCTCAATTTGGTATTCACCTTGTCAGTTCAGCTGTTAGTAGTTATGTTAGTTGTTTTGGGTTTGTTGTTGTTTTTTGTGGGGGAGGCGGGGTGTTTGGTACCACATTTGCAACATGTTCGTACCTAACCCACATCACCAGGTGGTGGTGTATAAATACTTATGCGAATATTATAGTGGATGTAATACATTATCTGTACTACACGCACCATGTGGGGAGGGTCTGGAACGTGCTGCTGGAGCAACCAGGAGCTCAGGGGGTCTGCACTGAGCTAGTTAAGCCGCTCCCGGCTCCAGGCTCGGGTTTACTCGCCTGGCTCCCGGGCTACTCTCAGTTCATTGTCTGTATATATTTAGGTTATTGTATTTCTGGCAAGTGGCGTGTTGCGCCCCACACAGGGGGCCAGCGACGTGAATGCCTGACCCCCCTCCCACCTGGAAGCGGGGGGGGGGGGGGGGGCAGGACACTACATAGCTCAAAGTTGCATAGTCTGATGGTTTTGAGTTTGTGACATTTTCTGAGACAGATACATTAGGTTGATCGTTATTATGTACCTTACTTTAGCTTGAAGTAACTTTTATTTTAAGTGGCTAACTTTTCAGATATTTGAAGTGGAACCATGCAAAATTAATTTTGGCAAGCTTGTCAAAACCCTGACCCAATAGGCTTCTGCAGTCACAGATTCTATTCAATTGCCTCAGTATTCCTTTCTATGTGGTGACAAATGTTTAATAAGTGCACCAGTATTTAAGTTAGATATGTAGAATCATTCTCCAAAATGTATAGAGTGTTAACATCAAGTAAGATATTAATACAAACAAGGAAGCGTATTCTTCAGTGTTATGTGTGGTCTACTCTCATGTATGGGGCAGAGACATGGACAATCTCTAAGAAAATGTACAAACGTTTAGCAGCATTTGAGATGTGGACTTATCGAAGGATGATGAAAATAGCATGGACAAAGAAGATCACCAACAAAGAAGTTCTCAGAAAAATTAAAAATAAGAAAAGCTTGTTTGCCACTATACAGACAAAGAAACTTATTTATTTTGGCCACATCATTCGTCAGAGTTCAATATACCGTACATTGTTAGGAAGGAAGGTGGATGGCAGCAGAGGGAGAGGGAGACCAAGAACATCATGGTTTACAAATATTTCACAGTGGACAGGCTTGAATTATTCACAGTCTATCAGAACAGCACAACATCGGGATAAGTGGAGAACCATTGCATCCAACCCTCGACTTGATTGATGTAGAATCAAATTTAAATGATTGTTTTGGTTTTGAAAATTTGATATTTTCATCGGACTATGCAGCTTTAATATATGCGATAAAGCGCGTCACTATCCTCATTAACCTGGAGACATTTTGAATCACAAACGGGATGTGTATTTCGCGTCCTGCTGGTTTCTAATAAATGACTGAAGGTGCGACCGAGCAAACCGGGTCGCAGCTTTACCTTGCACAGTACAAGGTGTTGAAGTGATGAATGTACGATCATCGGGTGGACTTTCTATTTAATGTCAACTATTTGCTAAGATTTATAGAGACCGAAATATTCAACAGGCAAATGATGCCTTCAAAATTTCGTGCATCTAGTATCAAGGTATCAAGGTATCAAGGATAGATTCACTGCAATCTACAGTAACAACAAATGTATGGCACGAATCTGACCACATTTCAACATCAGACTTCTGGGTAAAAGCTACAAAGCATGATTAAATGATAAGCACTATATATCGTCAAGGAATGGAGGTTTTCTTTTGAGTAATTATAGGTCCGACGTCAGGTTAATGTAGAGGGTTGAATTGCGGGTAGGATTGCGAGTCGCACTAAGTCCACCTTCTGTTTTTTCATGATACATACTGCTAAGTCACTTAATGCATTTTTTTTTGGGTACATTAGTTGTTTAAGCAGGAGAAATTTCAGTCGCAGGCGATTGGTCTTCCTCATTCCACTGCTCCTTGCCCTATCCCAATAATGCCGAGCGCCTGGCTAGGAAGCGACAAGTATCAATTTTTAAGTCATTGGTTTGACTCGACCAGGATTCGAACCCACGACCCCACGATCTACCACATGGGAGACGGACGCTCTAACTCATTTGGCCATGATGTCTGGTTTTTTTCAATGGACTGTGATATATCAATGCATTGTAAATAGTGATGCATTATACATATAGTCATTCTATTATTACTGGATTGATATATGTGATATATTAGCAATTATACTAGTATAAAGGCGCGCAAAGGAATTCATGTGTGTATCCCTTATTGCTTGCTATACAATGTACCCATTACCTACGATACCATGCTGTGTGTCTGACCCCACCATCCATACAACTGGTGGCGCCCCCACCGGCACTAATCCGAACCGGAGGCGCGGTTCTGTACCACTCACGCCCGGGACTTTTCCCTCTACCAGAGAAGATATTTATCTCAACCCACTCTTGTTTCTTATTTATACTACAGGCAGACTATATATATTTTTTTTAATTTCAAGCCATTACTTTTCTACTTTATTGTATATCGATGTAATATTCCAATTAAATCTAATTGGATTGAATGACGGTATGACAATATCTATATCACTATATGTCTGTAGAGTTCATCAGATATTGTGGCACCTAATTTTGCTCTACGTTGATGCAAACATCGCTGTATGATAATTTGTTGTCTCGTTGATTCCAGGATTTCCTGATCGATGTGTTCTTCCGCCAACAATGGACGGACGAGCGACTCGCCTTCCAGGTAGGCTCTGGTTGGTTCATGGGGTTTTACGTCCTGGCAACATATATGGTCATATCAGGACAGGTACAGTCTTGTGATAGTGTGCACTCATGGCAATTTTCAAGTGCTGCTTACTTGGAGACCAGACCGCCAGCACAGTGACCTGATATCCCACCCAACCAGTCCTTGCCCTATTATAATGATGCTGAGCGCCTGGCTAGGAAGCGACAAGTGTCAATTTAAAGTTATTTGATTGACTCAACTGAGAGGGCTAAAATCCAGCCAGAATTGAAGGAGTCTGGTGAAAAAGCCGACGAATACCGTCAGGGCCAAAATGAGACCATGTTTGCACTGAAACTGCCATCATCCTAATAGTTGAATCTCTTTGTTGTTCGCAGAATTTGACACATTGCCTATATATAATGCACTACACAATATGAAATTGATAGTTTTAGCTGAAAAAGCAAAACTATCCATTTTATTTTACAGAAAACAACTGAAACGATTTGACGCATTTATCGTCTGAACCTTTATATTGTTGTTGATGTTATTTTCGTTACAACTTTACGCCAATATAAATAAACACCACACATGGGAAACACCACCTTCCAAGATTATTTAGTTATTCTTTGGATTTAAGCAGGGTTGGCATTCACTCCTATTATTAATAGGGGCGAATCTTTTATCTAACTCTGATTAAAGCCTTACATTTCTCAAACCCACAACCTTCGCCTACCTTTGTTCATATATATCAAAATTATACACTGCCACACTTATTGAACATTTCTTTCTGGTTAGGAAGGAATATTAAGTCAATTTATCATCACCTTTCCCTGCTGAAATTCACAAAGGCCTCGACTGCCCAGCATTTCAGGCTAAAGACCAACATTTTCCGGTCATTGTGGCTACGGCACACAGGACGAGGAGGCATGAGCTGATGAGTGGAATAACATGTCTTTATTCCGGGCGGCCCCTGGGGGCATTACATGAATGGTTTTACTGTGTTTCGGCCATCCGAGAGCTGCAAGGAATCAGGGTCATGTGGTGATCAGAGTGGGGGATGAGAATGGCATGAATGAGGTGGGACAGATGATCAAGGCGAGGCAAGGTGAGATGTCAACCAGCAGGTAGGAGTAGTTGAGTAAAGTAATATATTATCTAGTAACAGTTGATGGTTAATTAATTAATAAATGGTTAATTACATAAATAGTCCTGACCATTGGTTAATTGATGTAATATAATTAATTGATGATTATTTTTATTGTTTATATTTCTTCGCGGTGTGGGCGGGTGGGTAAATTTGAGTAGTACCTTCTCGCTCCTACTCAGCACCCCTGCTGCTGTGGCGTAGATGTTGTAGGAATGGCTCCAGGCTTTCCAGTTAGCCGCCAAGTCCTCGTTCAGGTTCAGTGCTGCGGGGGGTTTCAACCCTGAGAGAGCCATTTTGCTTCAGCTTCCCGCGTCTGACACCATGTAATGATCACGAACCGACTCTACACAACGACGTCTAATTTCATAATGGTTTAGTCGGGTTCCGCGCAGTCGGCACTGCCGGCCCGTTCAGGGTTTCAGAGTTGGGTCCTTGTGTCGTACATAGATTACAGTGACCAGCATAAAGGCGTGAATAGTGGTTATGAGCAGGGTAGGCTGTGATTGGCCGGGGGGGCCACGAGTGAGTTGGGGGGCGAGGGAGTGGGGATGGAGGGCCGGTAGGAGCCGGCAGCAGTGTGTGCCCCCCCCCTCCCCACCACCCAGCGATGGTGGGAGAGGGGGGGGGGGGGTGTTCTGCCTCGCAGCCCCGCATGCCCCGCGATGACCCCGAATGAGCACTCGCTCATTCCCCACAATTTTTCATTGAGAGATCACCAAAGTTCGCGATTTCTAAATGATGTCAGTCCAGACTACAACAAACTAAATTACAATGTTCAATCTATTATATTTATTGGTTAAACTAATAAAATCTCAAAATTTCCAAAAAATCTGAATCTTAATAACTAAATCATATTCAAACAGTTTTCTCTTTAGCGTTCATGTAGGTTGTTTTTGGTTTTGCCTCCTTTTACCTCGCTTGGTATCGCACACTCTTCTTGCTCATTTGCGTTGACTTTGACCTTGACCTTGACCCTGACCTCGTTGCCAGGACGAGGACATCCCCTTCCTGCCGGACACGCCGCTCATCGTGTCTGCCAAGTCGATAGAGAAGATGTGGGTTCCCGATCTCTTCTTCCCCAACGAGAAGTCCGCCAAGTTCCATGACGTCACCGTCACCAACAAGGTCATGAAGATCCACCCGAATGGCACTGTCAGGTACAGCGCCAGGTGAGTGGTGTCTGTCAGTGGCATGGGAGGGGATCTGTCAGTTTTATCACTGTCACTAGTGCCAGGTGAGTGGTGTCTGTCAGTGTTATCACTGTCACTAGTGCCATGTTAGTGGTGTATGTCAGTGGCATGGGAGGGGATCTGTCAGTTTTATCACTGTCACGAGTGCCATGTTAGTGGTGTCTGTCAGTGGCATGGGAGGGGATCTGTCAGTTTTATCACTGTCACTAGTGTCAGGTTAGTGGTGTGTGTCAGTGGCATGGGAGGGGATCTGTCAGTTGTATCACTGTCACTAGTGCCAGGTGAGTGTTTTGTGTCAGTGGCATGGGAGGGGATCTTTCAGTTGTGTCACTAGCGCCAGGTGTCTGTCAGTAGCAGGCCAATGGAGCTGTCAGGTTTGTCACTGTCGCTAGCACAAGGTCAGTAGTGTCTGTGAGTGGCAGATGAGGGGATCGGTAAGGTTTATCACTGTCAGGTACAGTACATAGCGAATATTGTCTGTCAGTGGTAGGCTTGGAGTGCTGTCAAGTTTATTGTTGTGGGGTCCATTGCACAGCGAGTAATGTGTGAGAGGAGATCGGTCCGGTTTATCACTGTCAGGTAAAGTCTATAGCGAATATTGTATGTCAGTGGTAGCCATGAAGTGCTGTCAAGTTTATTGTTATCGTTTATAGTGCACAGCGAGTCATACTGGCAGTGGCAGGTGAGGGGAGCTGTCAGATTTATATAACCAGGTACAATACACAGTGAGTCATGTCTAACAATGCTATGTGAGAGAGCTGTCAGATATATTACCATCAGGTACAGTACATAGCGAGTAGTGTCTGACAGTGGCAGGTGAGGGCAGCTGTCAGGTTTATTTAGGGAGTCATGTCTAACAATGCTATGTGAGAGAGCTGTCAGGTTTATTTCACCAGGTACAATACACAGTGAGTCATGTCTAACAATGCTATGTGAGAGAGCTGTCAGATATATTACCATCCGGTACAGTACATAGCGAGTAGTGTCTGACAGTGGGAGGTGAGGGCAGCTCTTACGTGTATTACTTTCAGCTACAAGACAGAGACAATTCTGTCTGTCAGTGGGAGCCAAGGAGGGCTATATAGTTTATTGTTGTTGGGTACAGTGCACAGCGATTAATGTTTGTCAGTGGCAAGCAACCTAAGCTGTTTGGGTAGATACATGTATGCAGTGTCGATATGAACATTTTCATATTTTCACTTTACCACACAATCATATAAGCATATTCTGGATACATTTTAACAGACTTAATACACAGTGTCAACAATTACTAATTTGACTAACTACCCCTGCAAAAAAAGGCAACATTATTAACAAAGTTACGTGGAAACCAGAAATGTGGTACACAATTTGTGAGAATCATGACCCATTGCTCATATCTGGCTGGCTTTGTGCTCCTCGCAGGATGACGATCACACTGGCCTGCAACATGGTCCTGACCCACTTCCCAATGGACTACCAGAACTGTTTCATCAAGGTCTCCAGCTGTAAGAACAGATCATCAGCGAAACACTTTAACAAACTCTCGATGTGCCTGACTTCAGTTTTTAACAACACTACATACATGCACTTAGCAAACTCGTTATGTGTCTGATTTCAGTCGAATATGAGACTACAGGCATTCAGTTGTTGTCTTTATCAGTAAGGCTCATAATCTTGCCAGAAAGCATATCTACTAAACCCAATCGGGCTATCTTCAATATAGCATATCATGCTTTCCGTATGCAGAACCTTAGAATTGAGCCTCCTAGTGAGTGTACTCTATTAAATTCATCATATTACTCTTGTAATGCTGTAACTATTTATGTGGCATATTAATTACTATGTTTAAATACATAAAGAATAGTCCCTAGTGTTGTTTGGTGTCCCTTTCCGGACCCCTCTCGTAAATATAATAATACCATTAATCGTGTCACACATTCTGGGTGCTGTTCGAACCTGCAGTAAATATTTATATGAATATAGATGTGTCGTATAAGTTATTATATAAATATCATATCACCATTAATCATGTCACTCGTTCTGGGTGTTGTTCGAACCTGCAGTAACTATCTATATGAATATAGATTTGCCATATAAGTTAGTGTCTAAATATAATATCACCAGCAATCATGTCAATCATTGTGGGTGTTTTTCGAACCTGCAGTGACTATCTATGTGAATATAGATTCACCATATAAGTTATTATCTAAATATAATATCACCAGTAATCATGTCACTCGTTCTGGGTGCTGTTCAAACCTGCAGTAACTATCTATATGAATATAGATGCACCATATAAGTTATTATCTAAATATAATATCACCATTAATCATGTCACTCGTTCTGGGTGATGTTCAAACCTGCAGTAACTATCTATATGAATATAGATGCACCATATAAGTTATTATCTAAATATAATATCACCATTAATCATGTCACTCGTTCTGGGTGCCGTTCCAGCCTGCAGTAACTATCTATATAAATATAGATGTGCATCATAAGTTATTATATAAATATGATAACACCAGTAATCATGTCACTCATTGTGGGTGCTGTTCCAACCTGATTATTTTCTACAGACTACCCACATTCCTACAATAACGCTTCACATTAGCGCCACCTATGGTTTCGACACTGGTCACTCCTGTATTACTGACTCAGTAGAAGAAACTTTAATTTTGGTAAAAGATGTTTATGTTGGTGAGGCATATTATTCCTAGCCATATAATAGATTACTCAAGCCAATTAGTGTATTCATGCCTTTGAAATAGGAGTAATTATGCCCATACATTCAGCATCTGTACATTTACCTATCTATAGACGCATACACGACTGCTGATGTCATACTCAGCTGGATGGACCAAACTCCGTTAGAGATGAACATGGATGAATTGTCGCTGCCCCAGTTCACGCTGATGGGCACCTCCCTTTCCGTTTGTAAGGAAACCTACAAGACAGGTAGATTCCAGCTTCAATGCGCATCTTCACTTTTGTTTCCGTCCATCCGCATAAATACAGCGAAGTGATAGCTTCGAATCTAGGTCATCACTTATAACTGGTCAATCGATGACTTAAAAATGTATACTTGTTGCGCCCTAGCCTGGCGCTCGGCATTATTAGGATAGGGCAAGGACTGGTTGGCTCAGTGGTAGGATAATGTGACTGAGTGGGATATCCGGTCATGGTGCTGGTGGCCTGGTTTGCCGGGGGGGCAGCACTATAAAGTCCCCACGAGTGTGCGCTGTCACAAGTCGGTACCCCTCCTGATATGACCTGAGATGCTGCTAGGACGTAAAACAATAAACAAACAAACAATATAACTGGTCACTTCAATGCCTCAAGGGATCTATAGCTGCTCTTTGACTGCACATTCATGGGTTACTTATCATACCTGATTTGACCGCACGTGGTGGCCGTGCGGAAGGTCGGGAGTTCTATTCCCGGTGGAGTAAAACCAATGGCTTACAAAATTGATACTTGTTGCTTCCTAGCCAGGTGCTCGGTATTATTTGGATAGCGCAAGGATTAGTTGGCTCAGTGTCAGGATAAAATGACTGAGTGGGATATCAGGTCATGGGGCTTTCGGCCTGGTTTCCCAGTGGGGAAGCACTATAAAGTTGCAATTAGTGCGTCCTGTCACAAGTTGGTACCCGTCCTGATATGACCATATATGTTGACAGGACGTAAAGCTCCAACAACCAACCAACCAAATCATACCTGATTGCACAAATACCCATATTTGAGCTGTACACTAGTAGTGGGCAACCTCTCATGTGTGACGATGTCACAAACCACCCTTCTACTGTACACTAATAGTCAGTAACCTCTCCTACCTGATGATGTTAGTAACCAACTTTCCAATGACGACGTAAAGTGCACATTGCAACCTTTAACTTTAACCGTGCTTCCATTGTACAATACCAGTGCGTAACTTCCTGGAGCTGATTTGATTGATAACCACACTTCCACTGTAGACTTCTAGGCGCACATCGCTCCCTTTGTTTGTAACCCAGTTCTAATGTACATAGTGAACCAACCTTGAAGCCAAACATTACCACCCTTGTGGTGCGCACTTACAGGAGACTTCTCGTGCCTGATGGTATGGTTAACCACCCTTATAGCTGAACTTTACCACATTTGTACTGCACACTTACAGGAGACTTCTCGTGCCTGATGGTATGGTTAACCACCCTTATAGCTGAACTTTACCACATTTGTACTGCGCACTTACAGGAGACTTCTCATGCCTGATGGTATGGTTAACCACCCTTATAGCTGAACTTTACCACATTTGTACTGCGCACTTACAGGAGACTTCTCATGCCTGATGGTATGGTTAACCACCCTTATAGCTGAACTTTACCACATTTGTACTGCGCACTTACAGGAGACTTCTCATGCCTGATGGTATGGATAACCACCCTTATAGCTGAACTTTACCACATTTGTACTGCACACTTACAGGAGACTTCTCGTGCCTGATGGTATGGTTAACCACCCTTATAGCTGAACTTTACCACATTTGTACTGCACACTTACAGGAGACTTCTCGTGCCTGATGGTATGGTTAACCACCCTTATAGCTGAACTTTACCACATTTGTACTGCGCACTTACAGGAGACTTCTCGTGCCTGATGGTATGGTTAACCACCCTTATAGCTGAACTTTACCACATTTGTACTGCGCACTTACAGGAGACTTCTCGTGCCTGATGGTATGGTTAACCACCCTTATAGCTGAACTTTACCACATTTGTACTGCGCACTTACAGGAGACTTCTCGTGCCTGATGGTATGGTTAACCACCCTTATAGCTGAACTTTACCACATTTGTACTGCACACTTACAGGAGACTTCTCGTGCCTGATGGTATGGTTAACCACCCTTATAGCTGAACTTTACCACATTTGTACTGCGCACTTACAGGAGACTTCTCGTGCCTGATGGTATGGTTAACCACCCTTATAGCTGAACTTTACCACATTGTACTGCACACTTACAGGAGACTTCTCGTGCCTGATGGTATGGTTAACCACCCTTATAGCTGAACTTTACCACATTTGTACTGCACACTTATAGGAGACTTCTCGTGCCTGATGGTATGGTTAACCACCCTTATAGCTGAACTTTACCACAATTGTACTGCACACTTACAAGAGACTTCTCGTGCCTGATGGTATGGTTAACCACCCTTATAGCTGAACTTTACCACATTTTCGATGTACACTTACAGGAGACTTCTCATGCCTGATGGTATGGCTAACCCCCCTTTATAGCAAAACTTTACCACATTTACAGGAGACTTCTCATGCCTGATGGTGCTCTTCCACCTGAAGCGTCAGTTTGGCTACTACCTGCTGCAGGCCTACATTCCGTCCATCCTCATTGTCATCCTCTCCTGGCTCTCCTTCTGGATCCACAAGGAAGCCGTTCCTGCGCGCATTACTCTCGGTGAGAGGATACTAGAATTATTCTTTTTTTTCCCAAAATTGTGGATTAAAATTGGATTGTGCAATAAAAGCATCAACATTTCAAAAGGAAACAACTTTCCCAGATTTGAACCTACATCTCCACCTTAGATGCTGGTCCACTCATTTAAGCTGAATTCTTTTGGTTTTTTTTGTTCGGTAGATTAGTTGATTTGCAGGGGAAATTTTAATCGTGGACAATTGGTCTTCCTCATTCCACTGCTCCTTGACCTATCCTAATAATGACAAGCGCCAGGCTAGGAAGCAACAAATATCAATTTTTAAGTCATTGGTTTGACTCGACCAGGGTTCAAACCCACGATCTACCAGAATGGGATACGGATGCTCAACTCATTCGGCCTGCATTGTTTCATAAAAGCATAACATTTTCAAAACCAAATCAATTATCTAGATTTGATCCTACATATTATCTAACTTAGATACTGATGCACTTATACCCCAGTCACACTACAGCTTACGACCACTTTGCGACCACCTTAGACCAAAGAAGCCACACTCACCAGTGACGGCCAGATGTCGGCAACCATTGTTTTGGTAGCAAAGATGTCACTGGTGAGTGTCAGTTCTTTGGTCTAAGGTGGTCGCAAGCTGTAGTCTGGCTGGGGTCTTAGTGAGCAATTAGTGCCACATAAAAGGGAATGGTGAGTCAAGTCAATAGAATTTGTTCATGGTAAAGCCTAGGGTGTCAGAGTGTTGGCATGTTCGCACTTGAAATCACTTGACATTTGCTCTAATACTTCAAACTAATGTATGGTCGATTATAACCATTAAACTAATATATTTATCTCGGAAAATGAGAGAAGCTCAAAATCATCAGACTATGCAACTTTTAAGTATTTGGTGTTACACATACGGACAATATTATGTTTCTAATATAACATGTTGCTGTTGAATCCTATGAGATCAGAGTGTTGATAAGCATGCAAACATTATCTTTGCATATTGACACTTCAAATATTTGTGAAATTAGTAATTTTAAATGATAGATACTTCAAATAAAAGTAAGATAGATTATAACAATCAACTTATGATATGAGTTCCCACAGAGAGTGTTGCGGAGTTAGTTGCTACCCACAACAGTAGTTCATTCCTTGACACCAGGGGGCAGGGTGGTGATAGAAGTAGTATTAATCACCAAAAGCGGTGGCCTAATCGGTAGAGCGCAGGCTTCGGATGTGGAAGGTCTGGAGTTCGAATCATAGCCGAGTCAAACCAATGACTTATCAAATTTATACTTGTCGCTACCTAGCCTGGCACTCAACATTAATAGGATAGTACAACGACTGGTTTGCACAGTATTAGGATAATGTGGGATATTGGGTCAAGGTGCTAGTGGCCTGGTCTCCCAGTTGGGCAGCACTATGAAGTCACCATAAGTGTGCACTATTACAAGTCGGTATCCGTCCTGATATGACCTTAGATGTTGCTAGGATGTAAAACAACAACAGACAACAACAAATATTAATCCATATCGGGTTGCTCACCACCCACACACCCTGCCACCAGGTGTCACCACGGTGCTCACGATGGCGACGCAGTTGTCAAGTTCTCGCGGCACTACGATGACAGTCTCGTACGCGAAGGCGATCGACGTGTGGTACGCCTTCTGCATGATCCTCGTTTTCTCCGCGCTCGTCGAATACGCCATCGTCAACTCGCTCACCCGCAAGGAGGCCAAGATGCTGCAAGCCAAGCTCGAGCGGTCACCCTCGTCTGGAGCGAATGACGCAGTGAGTGCTGCGCCAATGCCCACTACCTGTACCTGGGAAATGCATGCTGGGAGTGGGAGGGTGACATACCCAGGAGTGAATGTGGGTTTATGCCTCCAAGGAGCCATTCAAATATTACGCATCGTTGTTTTTTTGGTCAAAATTAGACCATACAAGCCACCCTCTTTTACACACTATGTACACTTGGACCTACACCCCCACCATCCCCGTGAGAGTTACCTGATATGTGCATGACCTTCAACAACATCTGAAGGAATATCAGTAGCGGAATGGACTTGGAATGGGGTAAATTATTGACAATGCTAGAGCACTTCCGCAATGAGACTCGGCTGTAAAATATTCCATTGTGGGTTTCTATTCTTGGTAAAACAGTTTATTCATTGGATCATATTTTGTTCAGCCCGGAGGGACTGGTCCTGCGGCCATTCATATTAAACCTGCATAGCCGATGAAAACATAAATTTGTCAAAAGTACAACAATTATCTAGATTTGATTATACATATCTTATTTAGATACTGGTGAGTTTATTAAGCATTTATCACCACATAGAAGGGAATACTGAGACAATTTAATATAACCTGTTCATGCAGAAGTCTATGGTGTCCGAGTCTTGGTGGGCGTGCTCAAATTAATTTAGCATGTTTCCACTTCAAATAGCTCCAAACATAACCATTTAAAATAAAAGTTACTTCAATCTAAAGTAAGGTAGGTCATAGAAATCAACCTAATATATTTCTCTCAGGAAATGACAGACTCGGACTATGCATCTTTAAGTTGTAAATAAGTAATTCAGTGGGTACTTAAGTGGGTTGTAGATTAAGAAGGAGGTTAGTGTGTTAGTAGGTCAGCTATAATAAGTTCAGTTTTGTGAGCTAAGGTGTTGCATAAACTGTGCTTTTATTATTGGTGCATTGTATGTGAAGGGGTGGGGGTGGGGGAGAATGGAGACCCCCCCCCCCCGCCCCCGCCACCCCCCCGCCACCCATGGGATATGCACGAGTATTGTGGATGGGAAGACGTCAGGGAATGGGCGCAACCAGAGGGCAGTTGCGAACAGAGAAAACTGGAGAAAATATGATGGGGGACGTCGCTTATTATTCATAATAAAATGACTGGAGAGTCCCTTTATTATGAGACATAACATACTATTATATCTCACACCGCCCTGTCGACACCGCCAACGCATCGATTGACATGTATAGACGATGCCGCCACCTAGCGAAATCCATCATAACTATCCGGCTGTGTTTGGGACTATCACAAAGAATTAGCGTTAGATGGCGCCATCACAGTAGTGTCAATCGGCATGGTAGATGGGGCTTGTCGTCTCTAGTTTGTAAGCTCGCACTTCGTTGAACTGGACCTGATCTAGATCTGACTGTGACCATCTCCTCCTGGCAACTCTTCCTTCCTTGGAATTGTAAGATTTGGTAAAATCTAGAAATAGGGGAAACTCCTTTAAATCGGGTTTAAGATAGCTCCAAGCACATGTTGCCCTGCTTGTTGTCTGTTATAGTGATGTAACCTGTTAGAGGGCAGAGGGTAGATGGAGTCGTTAAACCCTTAGAGATGCATCATCGGATTAAGGCATCAAACTTTAAAAGCTAAGACACTTTCTTAAATGTGATTCTGCATATCCAACCACCACTCTCACTGTCAGGAGATGTAGATGGCAGGCGAGGCCCAGGTGGCGACCTGGTCCCTGTCACTGACACTGTCACTTTCACTCACTGTCACTCTCACCCCTTACATGGCCTGTGTAACTTTCATCCTGTCCCTTCCATTGTATTAATGCATTCAGTCTACCGGGTACTTCACTGTCACTTACTCTGACTGTCACTGTCACTGTTACTCACCGTCACTGTCACTTTCACTCACTGTCACTGTCACTGTCACCCCATACAGGAGATGCAGATGTCAGGCGAGGTGCAGGTGGCGACATGACCCATGCCCCTGTCACTGTCACTGTCACTGTTACTGTCACTCACTGTCACTATCACCCCATACAGGAGATGCAGATGTCAGGCGATGCGCAGGTGGCAACGCGGCCCCTCCTCAGTCGCTTCACACGAGGAGTGCGCGTGCTGCTCAACATGAAGGAGGACTCACTCAGCTCACACAAGATTGACCGCGTCTCGCGCTGCCTCTTCCCCGCCACCTTCGCGCTCTTCAACATCCTGTACTGGGTCATCTACACGCAGCCGCTCGTCTTCTCAGACCACTGATGACGTCACTGATGATTTCATGCCCACATGGCACCCCCACCCCCCACCGACCTACCCACCGCCAGGCAGTCGGTGGTGCGATAGGTGCATCAGTTCACTTTCCGGTGGTGGAGTCAAAACTCATCAACGAAGAACCGGATATGGCTGTTGGTGGCCATTTTGTATTATTTTCTAATGTGTTTGATTTAGAGCTCTCCAAATAGAGGCATGAATATCACTGATGTAGAGCCAAGCGAAATGGCGCGTATTTGGATGATTCACATAGAGGGGCTTTAATAGATGATTTCCATCTCTGACCCGCCCTCTGGAGAACTAATGATGTGGGTAGCAGCTCACTCTGCAGCATGCTCTATGGAAAGGGTCTTATATGGGATTTCCACAGCCAACAGGACCTCTGATGGCAGTAGTAAGAACTACTGCTGTGGATAGCACCTCACTGTGCACCATGCGCTATGGAAGCGGTCTTTAAAAGGATTTCCACCACCAACCGCCCTCTGACGGGTGTGCGAGGAACTAATGTTGTAGGTAGCACCTCACAGTGCAGCATGCTGTTTGGAAAAGGTCTTATAGAGGATTTCCAATGCCAACTCACGCTCTGATAGCAGTGGTAGGAACTATTGTTAATGTGATGGATAGCCGCTGAATGTGCAGTATGTTACATGGAAAAAGGTCTTCTAGAGTTTCTACCTCAAACCTGCCCTCTGATGGCAGTGGTAAGAACTAATGCTGTTGGTTGCAGCTCACTCTGTAGCATGCTGTGTGGAAATGGTCTTATAGAGGATTTCCACTGCCAACTGCCCCTCAGATGGCAGTTGCATGAACTAAGGTTGTGTATGTTCATTGTGTATGCTACGCAGATCATGTCATTTAGTATGACTCAACTCCATTGTAATATACCGATCTAATAGACCCCACCAGTTAAGCTAGAAAGTACCCGTCTAGAGTGGTTCCAGATTCTGCCGATAGATGTCACTAGCTTAACTGGCGGTGTGGGGTGTATTACCGTCAGCGCCACTTGGTGGGTGATTTTGAAACTACAGTATCGGGTTAGAAGGCGAGGAACCCCTGGCAGCCGTTGTGTGCTCATTTTGGATGTCCAGTCTTTATCTAGTCACAGTCTCTCATTACATATGCCATTATTCAAAGGCCGATATGACTTTAGATGCTGCCAGGGCCCACAAACTCCAACAAACAAACCAAAATGTATTCTAAGGTATGATGTGATATTCTACATGTAGATGTGTGTATTCCTGGGATGTCAAGGACGTTATATTTATATATATGTAATGTATATGTGTATATAAAGGCAAGAAAGAAATCCCTGGCAGGAGTGAAGATGCGGACGCACTGTTAGGGACGAAGAGGGCTGGTGGTGGCGCCACCAGTCCCACCAGTGTAGTAGGCTGCAGGTATCGGCAGCAAATATAATGTTGTATAACAATAATATAATGACAGGATTCCCTTCCGCACCTTTGGTCGTAATTGCATAATACTTATACATCACATATACATATTATACATATATGTGTGCATATATGTATACTATGTATATATGGCAGGGTTATATATATATATATAACTCTGATGTGGATCTATTTGGAGATGTTTTAAATGATTTAAAATGAAAGTACTATATTTATCCCATTTGGAACATTGTTCTTCAATCTAATGCAAACAATTTACAAGATATTGAAATTTCTCTACATTTAGCCTCATTTGACTTACTGTAATAATTAGGAGCTGCCTTTGAAGTAAGTATATGTCTGTGTATATTTACAAGTATGGTGTCCTCTGTGGCAGAGTGGTTAGAGTGTCTGGCTTTTTTCTAGGTCAGACTCCTAATCAGAAGGTTACAAATGCCATCACCTATGCCAATTTGGATTTCCACCACATGCGTAACTTACAGCATCATCAAAGGCCAGTTGCTCTCATACCATGTCTATGTGGTGTGGGAGATTAAAAATCCATTGGGTTGGTAAAAGTGTAGGCCCGGGCTTCATATCAACCAACTGTCTAATGGTGAAAACAAGACTATTCAGACTTATGTGTATTATAATGTATTATAATAATATAAGGAATGGTATTCAGACTTATATGCATAATATGCAGTATCAATCTTCAAGAACAAAGAGACGATTTAATACTGCGTGAAATATCAAGGAGTTTAAGCAGTTCATATGTTTCCACGAATGATATGAATACATATATAGTACATATTATAACCATATGTCTACTTGTGCATCATAGCAACATTACTGTTGACGTCACAGGTGGCATCATGACGTCAACATGCTCAGCTCATATATCTCAAGTCCGTCACTCGTTGATGGACACACGGTGATGCGTTGCACTTCCCGTCCGTGTGGCGGCGCCACTCGGCGGGTCTGCGATGGTCACGTGGTCATGTTGGTCACGCGTTTGAAAATATGTTAGAGGAAATTGCGTTCAATTAGTTCAATCCGGTCCAGATGACGGTGGCAAGCGCGTGAGGATATTTACGTATGGATAGCGTATAGCATGTGAGATGCAGCATGGGGTAGATGAATCTGATACGCCCAATGCCTACCTGTAGGATCGTATTCTCTAAGTCTTTATATTCGCATAATGCAATATATTACGTATATTACGTATGCATATATTGGATATATAGTAAGTATATATTATTACATTAAATACAATATATGATATTATTCTGTAATATATGTGTATACTACATTACATTCTATAGATTGTGTCCATCTATAATATATGTATAGTATAATAAAATACCATAGATGGAAACGATCTGTAATGTGTGTACTATACATTAAATACCATATATGGTATTATTCTATAAGCCATCTGTAATGCACATTACCTATCAAGCATGATATTCATTTATGATATATGTGTAATGTACATTAAACCCCACATATGATGTAGATATATAATATATGTGTAATATAGATTAAATAGTGTATATGGTGTTGATCTATAATATATATGTAATATACATGAAATACCATACATGGTATGTATCTATGTTATGTGTAATATGCACTAAATACCACATATGATGTTGATCAATAATATATGTGTAATATTCACTAACTACCACATATGGTATTGATCTATTACATATTGTAACATATATTAAATACCTTACATGATATTCATCTATGTTATGTACTATACATATTAAATATTATATATGGTATTGATCAATAAATTATGTTTAATACACATTAAATATCACATATGACATTGATCTATAATAGTTTGTATAATACCCATTAAGTTCTACATAGGGTATTGATCTATAATATATGTGTAAAATATATTATATGATATACATAATATTACCCATTCATTTGTATACAGTAACCCCTGTTTGCAGCGTCTGCTGTGATCGGCGGACCTCTCCCTAGTATGACCAATTTATTAATGCACAATCCTGATCTCAGGACACCTGCTATATTAGGCAACATTCGTTGTAGTGCAGATCTGTCCGTTGACGAGAGGTACTAACTAATGTATGCTAGTTTCCTGTGCTTCCAATTCTATTGTGAATTGTCTGAGACAACTAACATCGAGTTTTAATATATTTCCAGAAGTAATTGGAGCTGCAAAGTCTGGTTAATTAAACATATTTTCTGAACCGAAACACTGACCTAGATTTGATTTTGCACATCCCAACTTGGATACAGGTGCACTCATTAAACATATATTGCAGTTTGGGCCTCCTTTTCTATGCTACTACATTTGAAAATGAATAAATAAAGTCTATGTCAACCATATCGTTGGGGCACTCAATTTAAGGTCGCATGTTTTCACTGCAAATATATCCAAATGTTATCATGCATTGTGAGGCTTAAGGCCCAGTCACATACACGTTAGTGGCCATAGTTGAACGTAGTGGAGGCTAACGTAGTTGAACATAGTTGAACGTAGTTGAATGTAGTTGAACGTAGTTGACCATAGTTGACCGTAGTTGAATGTAGTTGAACATAGTTGAATGTAGTTGAACGTACCATAGAAGTATGGATGGTGGTATGTTCAACTATGTTCAACTACGTTCAACTATGGTCAACTATGTTCAACTATGTTAGCCTCCACTACGTTCAACTACGTCCACTAACGTGTGTGTGACTGGCCTTTACCCCCAACTAAAGAACAGTAGATAACAATGAGAAACTTAACATATTAATGATAACAACTATAAATAATTGCATATCTTTTGCTAAATATATATATAGTAACAACTCAAAACCTTTTGCCATATATATATAGTAACAAACCAAAACCATTAGTCCGCGAGAATACGATACATGTTATGCTATGCATAATACACATCATTACTCCTCAAGCGACCTGGTCTGGAGACGAGTGGAGTTGGCGCAAGGTGTAATAGTTGAGATGAGATGGAATGTTATTTATTTTAGGTATTTGTTGTCAAGTTTCTCCCTTTCCGTTTAAATAATGTACATGGTTGAGAATCGATCCGACTACCTCTTGCATTGGGAGCCGACACTCTAACTGCTCCAACTACAGCCATCATGTTCAGCTCGTGAGATCTCTGAATATGGATACAATGTTTTAACGTCTTAGCCTGGTTCAAATTGGTCTGCAATTAGGGTAATAGCTTTAACCCATGAATCTGCCCCAGTCTTCCTAGCGGTGTCATTGCCTATTGCAGTAACTACCTCAACGTCTTACATATTTTGGTCCTATTTAAAATGTCCTTTTTCTATTTTTTTCTGAATCAACAACCCACTCCCGCTTAAAAAGTCAAATTCACTCAATTTGAGCCCAAGTGAAAGTTCACCAGATAAATAGAGTAAATGTAACGCAACGTGAAGGTTCACGCCAGTTCTCAAGTGCGTCTGTCAGGAACGCCGAGCTGCAGTTTGCTGTTTTTGGCACAAACTAGTTGATGACCAGGCGGCTCAGAATGTTACTTGCTTGGAATATACAACAAGCGCAGTATAATTACATAACAGCAAGTAATTATAGCAAATAAACAGGATAACTTTAGTGTAAATAATATTTGTATATTATCTTGTACTATATGTATGTTTGATACTCTCCAAACTATCTGTATTATATGTATATATGTGGCGTGTAATTAGCTATGTCTATATGAATTCACCCAAACTAGGTGATAGACTATGATGCGTTCATTCAAACCGTACATATTGCTTCACAACCTGTAAGTGACGCGCCTTCACTTCACTATTAAAGGTCATTGAACACCCATAGTGTACACTATCCAGTTGGATTCAAAGCGATATATTTATATTTGCATAATACATGACCTAGCGCATATATTACGTCTGCTAGAGATACAGTAGAGAAGATGCTGTATTCGGATAGCTTACCGAATTTTCATATTGAATAAACTATCTTAATTATAGCGATGTCTTTGATGGTTGAACTCATTACACCCGCCGATTTCTTCTAATACATCGAGTATTTAAACCTGCATAGTCTGATGAAGCATCACATTTTCAAAACCAATGCAATTATCTAGATTGTATTCTACATATCTAATTTAGAGTCTGGTGCATTCATTAAGCATGTGTTTCTGCATAGGAACGAATATTGAGTCAATTTAATAGAACATGTCACTGCAGAAGTGTATGGTGTCACAGTTTTGGCATGCTTGTAAATTTACATGTTTGCACTTCAAATATCTAAAAAAATTACCATGTAAAATATACGTTAATTTTACCTAAAGTAACATAGTTAATAATGATTAATCTAATATATTTATCTCAGAAAAATGACAGAAACTTAAAGCCATCAGACGATGCAACTTTAATTCATTCATATTATAATCAAAGGTGGACGTAAAACAAACAGGATGGCCGAATGGTTTGAGCATCCACTTCCTGTTAGCAGGTCATGTGATTCGAACCCGGCTGAGTCAAACATATAACTAACCCATTTATACATGTCACTCTCTCGCCTGACACTCAGCGTTACGACCAGAAGGGAAGAAGTAGTGGAATGAGGAAGACCACTTGTTCACCATCAAAATACCCTTAGCTGAATCAAGGAATATAATCAGAACATATCCATTATGAGAAAGGCTAATTCCATTATACTCGCAAACTTTTTTTATATTAAACTGAACATTTTTATTGTTTAAAAAAGCGAGTTTAAATACCTGTGAAAACGACAGCTGGACAATTGTACCTTGAAACTGAAAACAAATTTAGCATTACAGTACATACCATCTAACTATGAAGCATCATATTACTTACTAGAGCATAGCACATAACTATAGCAATAAATGGTGATATCAGGATGGGTACCGATTTGTACCAGTGCGAACTCATGTCAACTTTATAGTTTTGACTCACTGGAAGATCAGGCCTCCCGCACCATGACCTGCTATCCCACTCAATCACAGTATCCTGATATTGAGCTAACCAGTTAGTGCCCAATTAGCGGTACATGACAAAGTAACAAATCTGCAGGATTCGCTGAGTTATTTTCCTCCAGTAATATTACATGTGCCTGCACAAAGCCTGTTTGTACCACAGCTCTGTCGTCTTGCAGTGAAACAAACAGAAGAAGAGAAGCCATTGCTAAGTAAGCTCTGGCACGAAGCCATTGGTAGCGGTGTAAATCTAAAAGAAGCCACTTGAAAGGAAGTCAGTGAAGGACGCCACCGGACGTAAAGCTTCTGAACAAGAGAAGCACGGAATGAAGCCACTGGAATGGTTGCTTGCTGAAAGGAAGCCAGCGGAAATGAACACAGTGGAAAGGGAGCAATGAGAACAGAACTTAGTGGAAAGGAACCGGAGAGAAACAAGGAGAAATAAACGCGGGTGAAAGAAACCAACAGAAAGTAAGCCAGTGTAAAGGAAGGAAAAAGGAAACCATTGGAAAGGGAAGATAAAGGAAAGGGGCAGAAAGGAAGCCAGGACAGAATAAGGAAAAGGGAAACCATTGGAAAGGAAAGATATAGGAAGCAGGAAGGAAGCCAGGACGGAATAAGGAAAAAGGAAACCATTGGAAAGGAAAGATAAAGGAAAGCAGCAGGAAGGAAGCCAGGACAGAATAAGGAAAAAGGAAACCATTGGAAAGGGAAGATAAAGGAAAGCAGCAGAAAGGAAGCCAGAATCAAATAGGGAAAAAGGAAACCATTGGAAGGAAAGATAAAGAGAAGCAGCAGAAAATAAGCCAGAATAAAATAAGGGAAAAGGAAACCATTAGAAAGGAAAGACAAAGGAAAGGAGCAGAAAGGAAGCCAGTATAAAATAAGGGAAAATGAAACCATTGGAAAGGAAAGATAAAGGAAATCAACAGAAACGAAGACAGAATAAAATAAGGAAAAATGAAAACAGTGGAAAGAAAACAGAAAGGAAGCCAGTGGAAAGGAAACAGAAACGAAGCCAGTGGAAAGCAAACAGGAAGGAAGCCAGGGGGAAGGACACAGAAAGGAAGCCAGGGGGAAGGAAACAGAAAGGAAGCCAGTGGAAAGCAAACAGGAAGGAAGCCAGTGGGAAGCAAACAGAAAGGAAGCCAGGGGGAAGCAAACAGAAAGGAAACCAGTGGGAAGCAAACAGAAAGGAAGCCAGGGGGAAGCAAACAGAAAGAAAACCAGTGGAAATGAAACAGAAAGGAAACCAGTGGGAAGGAACCTACCTTGCTCAGTACCAGGAGGTCGAGGGTGAGAGTGCAAAGGTCGGTTGAGTGGTATATGGTGACCGATCTGAATATTGTAGCAGGGGCTCAGTGCCATGGAGTAACACTATAAACCATCCAGCAGTCCTCAGTTTAATCAACTAACGCCGATCCGAATCCCAGAGTAAGTAGTGACAAGTGCAACGGAAAGCCAGCTCTAATTTATTCAGTTGTCATTCCAAGAACCCTTGTATATTGCACTTCATTATTAGTTTACTCTTATTCCAATAACCCTGCTATACTTTACCTAATTATTTCTTAGCTGAACAAGTTTGTAAGTCATTAGTTAGTTGGACTCAACCGAGAATAGAACTCATGACCTTCCACATGGGAAGCATGCGCTCACCCAGTTCGGGCATGGCGTCCGGTGCATGGAGAATTGAGTCGGGTCACTAATGCAGTGGCGAACCGCTAGGTGGGGCTACGAATGTGTAAATCCATAACGCCATAATGGAACTTCCCCCAGGAGCATGCGCAGTAGACCACCACCAGTGTGCCACTACCAGCAACATTAGTTCTTGCTACTGCCATCAGAGTATAGTATTTCTGGATATCGGCCATCATGAACACCAGATAACACCATAAACTCTCTCCCTTCATTTCACCCTTGATGCCTCCCTTAAACAACCCTTAAACAAACTCATCAACACACTCATAAGGAAGAAAAGAAGACAAGTCATGAACGAATGACAGTGAAGATGTTGTGCTTTAACGGCATCAACTCCTGTTCACCAACTAGTTACCTATCCCCCTGACCCCTTACCGTTTGCCCACACATGGTCTCATTACCTCTCTTGTATCTAGGAGTCAGTGCCTACAGCCCATTGAACAGGAGTTCCCTGGTTGTTGCAAACAGCTCAATTTGGATAGATGAATGTTGGTAGCATCAGACAGAGTGTCCGGGGTCCTGCTCTGGAGTAGGTGTGTCTCACTCAAGAGCCAGGAGTAGAGTGATCTCTCCAGTGTGTCTGGAGCAGTTTCTTGAATAATTAATTAAAATGAGACTAGTTTGGTCAGGTGGCCAAGGGAGTCAGGTGACTGGACCTCCCACAGCCAGCCAATCAGACACCCCCCTACAGACTGGTCAGTGCAATGCCCTAATATGGGGAGTTGCCACCCAACCCAGCCTGCAGGGTGTGGCCCTAAGGAATGTGGAATGACTGGTGTGCTTGGCCATAGGTCCGGTAGTGACAGGTAGTTGCAGACAGTTACAAATATATATGGGTCAGGATCACGAAAAGAGACCAATTGGTGGAAGTTTTCGGCGTCGAGCATGGATGTCGGCGTCGATCGGTATAATAATAATTTAGCATTGACAGAGGTGTTGGAAAGTCTTTATATTTATCCTGAATGTAAAGGTCGAGAAAATACAACAACCTGATTTGTTTCTAGGATAATTTAATATAAAACAAAGAAATGCACTACACTTTAAGAATTGCGATGCCGACATCTGTTAAAGTTCTCGGCGTCGATCATTGGATGTCGGCGTCGATCGGTATAATTATAATTCAGCATTGACAGAGGTGTTGGAAAGTCTTTAAATTTATCCTGAATGTAAAGGTCGAGAAAATAAAACAACCTGATTTGTTTCTAGGATAATTTAATATGAAACAAAGAAATGCACTACACTTTTAAGAATTGCGACGCCGACATATTCACTTGACCACCGATTGGCCCGTTTTCGTGAGGCTGACTCATATATATATTAAAAATGTCCTTTTTCCACAATTGCATTCTTTATGGATGCATAGAGGAACATCTCACCAAACATGAACTGTCTCTTATATAAGAAAATCTCTTCATTAATCTCAGGCATCATGTATAACATATATTTCACATAGCTTATATCATGTCATAATGTGAGTGGGGCACCATTGCTTTTAGATTACATAACCTTGTCCCCACTCCATCGCCCAAGAATAATAATGCTCTCTGCCAATATATAATTCCGAACCGAAAATCTGTATATTTTTACAAGAGGGCAGGTTGTTGATGGAAATCCTTTATTATACTACACATTCCATGCAGTATTCCATGAATGGGACGAGCATCCAAACAATAAGTTGCACTACATCACCTCACACATTGAAGAAAATGCGCAGCACAATGCTGGCTTTCAACAGGACCTACTATTCCTCACTGGATACTGCGTTGAACACTCACGCATTTTTAACCAAGGGAGAACCACCCCTTGAGTGCACTGAGTTTCAGTGTTGAAACCTTACAGTTTAAAAAAACAACTAACATTAGCAATGTTTTGTGAGTTAAATTCTCCTGTCATTTGAAGAAAATCTAGTTACTTCCAAATAGATTCTCAGCTGAATATTGATATCATTTACTACAAATATTGAGCACTAACTAACGGAGTCGTCTAAACATTCCTCTGCGACTGGAGACATTGCTCTCCAGTGACGTCAGTGGTGGGATTCCTTACATTAACCATCCGAATTGCATCACAGTGCCATCTGTCGGATTAGTTTTTACAGTATCCTAATATAAGACGCAGCCATTCACTCACAAGTCTGGCGCCATCTAGTGTGTGTTTTGGTGAGTGGTAGAATTGCTACGTGGCGCCACCTATCGACTAACCTGTAATCGCGGCGCACCAGACTCTGTTCATTTAGATGAAAGAGCTTGCAGACGACCGAGTTGGCCACCCCTCCCCCCGCCCCCACCCCAACCCGCCTTGTAACGATCGCTCCTCCTACTGTTGATTTATGACCTCAGGTAAACAGGTCTCGATTATCTACTATGAGGACAGGCACACACTTACGTGAGTAATACGTGGCACTTCCTGCATTGGGATGAATGTAGTATCCTTCGCTGACCTCTTTGGCAAAGAGCTGCATATTCAATTCAATTCTTTATTTCAGACTCAGGATTATGGTAGTTAAATAATTTGGTCCATAGTGGGTAGATGTAAAAATAAATGTGAATAACATATAAGTAATAACATGAATACTACAATTCTAACCAATATCAAAATGTTGGTCTACATACAGTAGTTTGTACCAATGCCTCCATATAGCAGACGTAAATCTGAGATCACTCTCTTCTATTTGCATAGACAGTTAGGTGTTCTAGGGTTGGTTGTTAGAGTTTTACATCCTGGCAACATCTAAGTTCATATCAGTACGGGGCATGGATAGGGTGATTGAATCAGGGAGCCTCGGTGGTGTCTTCGTTAGTACGCTAGCCGCAGTGCATTGCAAGAAGTGCTCGAGGTGCAATATTTTCCATTTGATCACCCACGCGGCGTTATTAAATGAAATTGTGATTAATTCACGTAGAGGTGGTTGTTGGAGTTTTACATCCTGACAACAATTAATGTCATACAAGGACAGTTCAGTATGATGGGGACGGGGATTTTAAACCAATAGAGCAGTGTGGGCTCCTCCGTCCGCTGACTGTTTAGTAGCTCTGTCAAGGAGAGTGAACTGCGAGAGTAGGTAGGCAGGGATCAGTCCTTTGGCACAGCCGCATGGGAACACAAATTGGATCAAATATTTGCATGTTGATTAAAGTCGACACCACCACACACACAATAAAATGTGGTCACATACTGCAGCCTCCATTTAACATCTCAAGCCCCCATTTTCAATCTCACTGCGCGGCAACAACAGACGGCGATTCACAGGGATCAGGCCATAAGCTATCTAACAAATTTACCCACACCCAGACCATTACCATTAATTGTGGTTTGACTTTGTACATCTGTATCTTAGTTATACCCCTGTCACACTACGATGTTTCTCTCCAACGCACAGCGACGTGTGTCCTATTTTGGCGAAACGTCATGAAACGTCATGAAACATTAGGGGCACGTTATGTGAATGTCGGTACACGTCGGTACACTATCCTGGACGTCGACAGTCGCCGGAGAATGGCGGCGCGCGTAGTTGGTCGCTCAATGTTTTTAACATGTCAAAAAAACTGAACGACCGACAGCGTGCTTCAACGCGCGGTTGCCAATATTATGGCGACGTCAGAAGCACGTCGACAGCGCTGGAATAACGTTATGCGAATGCTAGGCAGTCGCCGTGCGCATGTGACGGTTGTTCTTACACGTTGCGCCAAACTGTTGCTTTGTTGTTTTATGTCCTAGCTACATCTAAGGTCATATGAAGATGTCGCGCCAAACCTTTTTTTTTTTTCCCCCTCATGCGTCAACACCCGTTGGCCGCACGTGAATAACGCGCCACGCTGACGCCAAACTTTTTCCCCAAAACGCAGAAAAATTGGACGTGTCTCGACGCGTAGAAGATATTTTGGGCACTGACGGCGGGCCGGCGAGAAGCTTTGTAGTGTGACATGGGCATTAGATATGTGGAATCAATTCTACATAATTGCTTTGGTTTTGAAAAAAACTTATGCTTCATTGGACTATGCAGCTAGAATGCCACTTCCGGTGTACATGGAAGCCAAACCCCTGCTTATGGGTAGTGACTCCTGCTCGAATTGACTTTACTGTAGGGCGGTGAAATTTTACTTAGATAATCAATATTGAATTTGCTCATATTAGGCACTGTAGAATTCTTTGCGGCTTATGTTATGTCAGTGCAGCTGGTTATAAACATTGCATGGAAATGTAGATACTTTAATGCACGAGAAGTACTGCGCAGTTGCACCTACTTCATGATCAGCTTGTCCCTTATACCCCTGTTACACTACCATGGAACAGGCCAGCGAGTGGGCAATGTAAAAATCACTTTTGTAGATCAAGATACGTCAAGATACGTAGAAATTCTTGGCATTTGAGGGCAAAATTGGATGTTAGTGCAATGTAGTGGACGTAGGCGAAACGATGGTCCAACGTAGTTGTAGCATGTCTCAACGAGTTAGAAAGTCAACAACAAAAAATGGCCCAATGTAACGCTAACCAGCCTCCAGCGCATGCGGCATTAGCCTAGCAAAACCCTAGCATAGGCTCAGCATAGAACCCACCCTAATTTAGCTACGTGTGACTCTGATGTAATTTGTAATGTGAGTCGATGTCAGGCCAGCCAGTGAGCAGTGTCAGTCTAACAACAGTCCTGCATGCTGGGTGTAAGGACAGTGAGCGCTCAACACACTCGACGTGAGCGTAATGGATGCCTTCACATACTCAAATGCAAAACTTTCAGACCATATTGAAACCACTTTCACACCACATTCGCTTACATTGGAAGAACGTTGGCTAGCGAGCGCAGTTCGTCAACTACATCGAATACGTCAAGACACGTTGGACTTACATTAGACTAATGTTAGACAGACGTCAGAGAGAATGTTAGACCTACGTCAAGGTTCTTTTTTTTTACTAAATCTATTTTATTCACCGAATAATGTCTTTTGTCAGTGCCAGTTCACTGGTCTTCCGGCCGTTCAGTACAATTTGTTGGTACATAATTGACAATAACAGTTGCAATAATAACTACATGAAAATCCTGTTCGATAATAGAAGCATAATATAAATGAAATATTAGTTGTAATAGTAATTCCAGTTGAATATATGTATTATGCACTTGGTGAGTATGCATCATATAGTATTGCATGATTCTAGAATTGTCTTCAAAAACTTCTTTCTTCCTCTGTATTTCTCTCTTCTTTTTTCAAAAGGATATAACATATCTCCGATACACATATATATATATTATTGTAAATATGCAAATCAGTGGATCCAGTCACCAATACCAGATGCGAGAAACCTGCCCATTGTTGGATCCCCTCCAGATGTTAACCATAGCTAGTACATCCTCAAGTACCTCTGCTGCAGGTTCAATGTTTGGGTTATGGACTGTGAGGGCCGCATCATCAGCAAACAGTGTGAATATGACCTCATTTGTTACCAAGAGCAAGTCAGTAATGAATATGACAAAGAGTAGTGGCCCGAGCGTGGAACTCTGGGGTACTCCAGTTGTAATTTATCTCTCTGTTGACTTAGTGACATTTATTTGTGTAACTTGTTGGCTATAAATGTACAAGATTTAGGACCAAGTCCCGCCCTTTCAATTTTTCAGAGTAAAATGTGATGGTCCATTGTGTCAAAAGCTTTCTTGAAATCAAGAAAAATGGTTATTGTCATATCTCCTCTATCCATGTTAGTTAGCAGTTCAT
Organism: Branchipolynoe longqiensis; assembly: GCA_030323885.1. Classification (NCBI taxonomy): domain Eukaryota; kingdom Metazoa; phylum Annelida; class Polychaeta; order Phyllodocida; family Polynoidae; genus Branchipolynoe; species Branchipolynoe longqiensis. The sequence continues at coordinate 102,782,712 of CM059191.1, read as the reverse complement.
CTCTAATTGAGTGGCTAGGGCTATTGTGGTTCATTTCTCTTTTCTGAAGCCATTTTGCTGTTTGGCAAGGTAGTTGGTGTCTTCTAGGAAGGTTTTTATTTGATCATGGGTTATTTGTTTGATCACTTTGCCAGGCTGGGGCAGTATTGATATTGGTCGCAGTTCATTGCATGATTTCGGATTACTTATCTTTGGTATTGGTTTGACAGTAGCTATTTTCCATTTATCTGGGAATATGCCTGTTAACGCCACATTGTCAGCGCAGGCTGCACGTTCCTCCAGGCTCTCCGTCAGCTTACAGTAAGTCGACGTAGCTTAACGTAGACTGACATAGCTCTAACGAATGACCAACATATCTTGACTTAAGCCTAACATGAGCACAATGTAAGCCCAACATAACCCAATGTAATGGCCTTACGTCGAGCTATGTCAACAGTTTTCGGTATGTCCAAAACCTTGATGTGTGTAACTGTATATCAACATAAATCGACATAACTCGACGTAACTTGACATATCTCGACATAGGCTTAACGAACGAGTAACGTATCTCGATGTATTTTGACGTATCTCAAAGTATCTTGACGTATCTTGATGTATCTTGACGTATCTCAACGTATCTCAACGTATCGCCACGTAATGGCCAAATTTCACCTAACTCAGCTTACGCTACTGCGTTATGTCATAGTCTGACAGGGGTATAACAGAATGCCTTACCTCGGCTGTTACTGGTGAACAAATAGCTTATTAATGGTAGCCCAGTTCCTGGACCCTGCTTTCAGGTCTTTGATTAGTTACTCGCACAGCATTAGCTGCAGGATATAACAACTGTCAGAGAAACCGATAAAGTGTCATAAGGCTTGCATTGTTTCGTAATGCTTTGGCATTGCGGGTAATCAGGATCGCGAATACAGACCAAGGCGTGCCAGTACTAAGGACGTCTATTGTGTCGCCGACTAGCGGAATTCTCTATAACTAAGAAACAAACTCAAACGCCGACTGGCGGTTCTTTTCTAACCTGGTCGCCAATCGGGTAAACAGGACTTGATGACGTATTATGCAGTACACTCGAACTGCCGATGCGCCCCTTTTTGGGTAGACTTTTGCTATATCAGGCGGCGCAGCACCGGGGTTTGCTCATTACGACCGGAGGAGCCAGGAGACAATAACCAGCCTTAAATTGGCCTCCCACCCACCCTACATGTGAAAGTGGAAAGTAGGGCCATAGCATCTCTAGCCTCGTTTCTTAAGCATTTGTGAGCTGACATTTGTATAACCTGACATTTAACTTTCCTTAATTAAAAATGCCATAACTATATTTGCTGTGTTCGCGTTTTTCCTGATTATGGATGTATTCACATGAGTCGGCGATCTAATGTGCGAAATATATGGTTCAAATGCTGATATATTTGATCTTTGGAGTGGAGCAATAATGAAATCATGTGCTGAAATTATAGACTTAAAAGTTTAACCCAGAGCACATAGTGGCTACCACCTTGACTCGTTTTAAATTGTGTATGACTTGTACATTTATATGAAAGAGTGCGTGCTAGAATCAGGTTGTCCACAATATCTTCACTGTTGATTCCTATCGATGCAGTTTTTGCTGGGATTTAGACATGATTGACTTTAACTCCTGCTCTGTTGGGATGACTATTTTATCTACTCTTTGATGGGATAGCCAGCTCTTTGATCTTGTAACACAACCGATTCGAGCCAGTGTGGATCAAAGGTGACACATTTTATTTGGAGTCTCCATAATAGAGATCTTATCCTCTTTGTGGCGCTAGTTGTAGTGTTCAGTTTGTCATCAACAATTCTAGGTGCTGTCCCACAGAATATTCTCTTCAAGAACTTCAACAGTTTATTCTACTGCAATGTGCAGCGTGACGACCTAACACCAGAGAGCAGCACTAATTACTGGGCTGTGGGAGTACGTAGCGGATATGCCGTTGTTTTTAGTGTTTTTTTTTATTGAGGCTGTATTTATACTGTCCATAGCATATAAGCCCAGGTACCCAGGCTTGTTTTCAATGCTGGCCAGTTGTAGTGTTGGTGTTATCTTACCACACAGTGGCTGCTGATAAGGTATTTGATTGCCTGCATTTCAGTAGCAGATAGATAATTGGTTGGTATGGTTAGTAGCCTATGTTAGTTTTTTTGGATTTTCTTGGTATATATGTATTTATTTTTCTACTCTTATTACTAGACTAGCCTACCCCTATTTACATATCATAGGCTTGTACGTAGCTGTGTGGTGTGTTATCTGGCTACTTTTGGCATGGTTACCTTCCATTGGGCATCCCCCTGGTGGGCCGTGACATATCACATGCCCCTTTGCGGTGCAGCTTACTGGCGGTTTCCTAGCCTTATTTTGCACAGATATTTTTTGTAAGTTTTTAGGTCAGGAATTTGTCGTTCCTTTACCGTTTGGGCATTCCACACCTTGGTATGGCCGTTGCTGCCGTTTGCTGCCGTTTACTGGCGTGTACTGTCGTTTACTGCCGTTTAATGCCATTTACAGCAGTGTACTGCCGTTTGTTGCCGTTTGCTACCCTTTGCTACCGTTTTCTGCCGTTGCTGCTGTTGCTGCTAATTTTCATAGCAGACTCTGTGACCATTTGGGTATGGCATTAGGCTTGTATGCTGGCGTTGTTTTGTGTTGTGGGTTCGAGTCCTGGTGCAGTGGTTTTCTTCTTTGTTTGCCCACAGCGATACTTCATGTTATTGTTACTGTTAATGTCTAATTCTGTTATTTACGAGCATGATCATTCACTGCTAATAGCCAATTCTGCTTTTTATGGACATGCCTTAATACTAATAGTGCTAAAGTTGAAAATGGTGAGTGAATGGCAGTCACTGTAATTGTCAACATCGCCTGCATTAATAAAACAAAAATGACCCAAAATAAAGCACATGTGGAGTATTCATTGCTAATAGCATATTCTCCTACTCATCAGTGACTTAATAAAATGATAATAATGATATGATCAGAAGCAGTGCAAATACTATAGCTATACTCGCGGGGGTAGCTATGGAACAGGGTTAGGCAAACCCCGGTTACGGTCATGAGGGTAGAGCTAACACCACTTGTTGCATACCGTTTTTTCACTGCTAACCCAGGGACCACCCCCTAACCCCGGGGTAGGAGTGCTAACACGGTGTAAAGTCGTCGTCTGGCATCTGTAGTTGTGTAGGCAGGCTACATGAAATCAGTACAGGCAAGGAGAGAAAGGAAGAGTATAAAGAGTGAAAAGTAGAGTGAGAGCTTGTACCCTCAGGTTTATTATTATATAGTGGCACATGGATCTGATATAGTATACCACCTGACCATTATCTCCAATCAGCAACAAGCATTTCTAGTTCCACCAATGAACAGTAAGCATTATTTTGTCACCATGGCTACTGTGATATACTCACCACCACCAGGCAGTGTGACTAACAGTTGGGGGCGAGGGGGTCGTGAGTGGAGCTCTTGAGCTCCTTACATATTAACAATAGTGCCCCTTTCACACTATCTACACAATGACTATTGACTACAAGTAAAGAGTCACCAGCTTACATAAATACATTCATGCACCTGGCCCTAAACATCATTTACATTAATAGACCATTTGTATTCCTTTATATACCATTTCATATTCCCCACCGATGCGTTTTATCAGAATATTTTACAACGGCTTCATGCATCCGGCCCATCCATCTGGCCCTCATCCAGTCATTCTGCGCCAAAGGTCAGCGCCCGTAAACTAAGTGTGTAGGCATGGGGAGGCCACACACACACCAACACACCTAACCCCCCTACACTCACACCCACACACACTTACTTTACACCCTACCTAACTATGGTGTTAAATGCAAAACGACGCAACCATCAACTTCCTGAGATCTTCTCAACTTTTCTTTCACTCCGCTAAGGCCTGCTAATTCCATTTATTAAGTTCCGCTTCCGGTGGAGCTTGGTGTGCGCTCTGTGAGAGGGTGTATTCATAATGTCCAATTCTGTTATTTACGAGCATGATTATTCACTGCTAATAGCCACGCTTCTATATGTTGCTGTTGTTGGTTGTTGTTTTACATCCTAGCAACATCCTAAGGCGACCAGACGGGATGGCTGAATGAGTTGAGCGTCCGTCTCCTGTTTTGGGAGATCGGGGGATCCAAACCCATGGGTTTGTGGGTTCGAACCCTGGTCGAGTCAATCCAATGACTTAAAGATTAATACTTGTCACTTCCACCAGATGCTTGGCATTATTAGGATAGGGCAAGGACTCGTTGGGTCCGTGTCAGGATAGTGCCTTGTGGTGCAGGTTCTTGACAGAACCAAATGCTAAGGGAGCAAACCCTAAACAGAAAACCATGTCACTGTGACAGCATTAAGGGCGGTTGATGTATGGAACTCCCAACATCTCCCGACCAACCACTGCAGGGACAAATAGTTTTGCGCTTGTCTTGACATGTTCTTGCCGGTGTGAAACCTCTATTTGCTCCCCGAGAGAGTGCCGCTGGTAACTTGCAAAAGCCAGCAGCACATCAACACTTTTCCAGGCAGCGTTTATGAAATGTATCATTCAATCATGAGGCTAACCTGGAAGGACAAAGTAACAAATAAGGAAATGCCCTCTATGGAAGATCTTCTGATCAAAAAGAATCTCCGGTGGACTGGACACCTCATGAGGATGTCATCAGACAGGCTACCAAAGCAGATCCTCTATTCTCAACTGTCTTCTGGTTACAGGAAGAGAGGGCGCCCTCGTCTCTGGTTCAAGGATACCATCAAGAGAAACCTGAAGCTGAGAGACATTAAGACTGACTCATGGATGCAACTCTCACAGCAGAGAGCTAAATGGAGAGTGGCAGTCAAGTAATGAAAGCAGTCTTTGTCGCATCACAACCGACAGCATGATGATGATGATGATTGCTAATAATCCAGAAGTCCTCTTGGGTGTTTTGTGTATAAGTCCATGCGCTTCTGAGAACTTCCTTTATTTATTTATTTTTTAATCGACTTAACCGTGAGTTTTAATTGTGCCTAGATGTAATCTTCCCAAATGAACTATGTAACTTTACTTTAGTGTTTGTGTTGGTTTAAAGAACATATAAAGAACCAATGCAGCTGTTCACTCCGGCGATTAACATCCCTGATCCTTAGATGCTTAGAGTGGCTCTTTAAACTAAACAAGGAGCTGATTAATTGTGATTAATTGTGATTGATTGTGATTAATTGGGATTAATCTCTCGCTTGGCTCTCCTCTCAACAGGAAGAGGTTGTCTCCAGGTTAGAGCATGCCCGATGGTCTTATTTGCAGATCCCTGATTGATCTGATGGCTGAAACCAAACCTCAGTGTGTAAATAACCGCATAGTGTGCGCGCCATCTCTCATACACGTTAGTGGACGTAGTTGAAGGTAGTGGAGGCTAACGTAGTTGAACACAGTTGAACGCAGTTGAACGTACCGGCATCCATACTTCTCCATCAACATGACTTGGTAATAAAGTGGGTGGTTGGTGAGACCTGATTTAATCTTTCCATGTTCAAAAGAGTGCCACGTTAGTGGCTGAATTTACATCTGTGATGCTAATGTACTCTAGCGTACTCTAGTGTACTCTAGCATACTCTAGTGTACTCTAGCATACTCTAGCATGCTCTAGCCTGCTCTAGTGTACTCCAGCATACTTGGATGAAGCCCTGGTCACATAGCTGTTAGTGAACCTCTGTGAACGTAGTGGAGGCTAACGTAGTTGAACGTAGTTGAATGTAGCTGAACATACCGGCATCCGTACCATAATGTATTTATCCATACCGAAACGTATTTATCCATACGGTAACGTATTTATCCGTACCAAAACCTGCCCTACCTTAACATATTTCAACGTAGTTTAACATACTTACACCACGTTTGACCCACGTTAGCCTCCACTACGTTCACCTACGTTCAACTACGTCCACTAACGTGAATGTGACCGGGCCTTAAGGCATTACAAGTCTGGCGTTATTGATTGAGTGGAGGGTTCACATCCTAGCCGTGTACGACTATGAGACCATACGGGATGGCCGGACGAGTTGAGCGTCCGTCTCCCGTGTTGGTAGATTGTGGTGTAAAATATTCCGATTTACGGCATTGGGGGGAATGCAAATGTTCTATTACTGATCGGGTATACATAGCCAGGCACATGTATGTATATATTTAGGTGCTGGTGGTGCCTGAGTGAGATGTAAATAGACATAGTGGTGCTGGCAGGGCTGTGTGTAAGGGGCACTCAGAGCCTACCCCCTGCCCCTCTGCTAGGTAGGATCACCACACTCAGATTCAATGCAGGTGGTGGCCAGGGGCGCCACACAGCTTGGTGGTGGTGGGCAGACCACTGGTAACCATGGGGACCAGGAATGCTGGATCCCTATCGGTAGGGCCAAGAATGCTTGTTTCCCATTGGGGGAAAAGCGTGGGGTGATACTCTACAATGAACCCATGTAACCATATAAATAATAAACCAGAGGGCCTGACTCTCTCTCTTCTTGCAAACTTCATACTCTTCCTTTCTCTTTGCCAGTATTGATTTTACTATAGCCTGCCTCCACAACCACAGATTCGAGCTGTAGACTTTACATACTGGTAACCACGACGAGTGGCAAATCTATTAGCTGGAGTAGAGGATTCAAAGTTACAGTGGGATTTGGACACCTGACTTAATTTGATCATCTAAGGTCATATCATGATAGTAGCAGACTTGGGAATTTTAGACTGCTGTCCAACTGGGTGACCTCACCACAGGCACCATGACTCGATGTCCAACGCTGTCATGACACCGTCCTTGCCCTGTCCTTGTAAAGGCAAGCACCAGGCTAGGTAGCTACAACTATCAATTTTGCCAGTCATTGAATTGACTCGGCTGGGAGTCAAAGTTTCGACCTTCCACACAGGAGGCCTGTGCTCTAACCGATAATATCATCGCATCTTGTCTATACAGAACATATAAAGCATGCCAAGCCATTATGAAGTATCTTAGTATCTAAAGTCATATCAGGATGGGTACCGACTTGCGATAGTGCGCACTCTTGGCAACTTTATATTGCTGCCCCATATGGGAAATCAGGCCACTGGCACCATGACCCGGTATCCCATTCAGTCACATTATCCTGACACTGACCTAACCAGTCCTTTTCATATCCTAGTAATGCCGAGAGCCAGGCTAGGGAGCAACAAGCATCAATTTTATAAATCATTGGTTTGACTCCACCTGGAACCGAGCTCCCAATCTCCCGCATGTGAGGCCTAAGCTCTACCATTACCAATTCGGCCACCGCCCCCGGTATATAAGCTGAGATGTTGCCAGGAGATAAATCTCCAAGATCCAACCAACAAGCACTACAGCTGTAATGAATTTGAAAATACCGCTTAGAGATCTTTATTCGGAGATGTTCCTTGAGTTACTAACTAGACGTGGGTGGTTTATTCTGAGATGTTCCTTGAGTTACTAACTAGATGTGGGTGGGTTATTCTGAGATGTTCCTTGAGTTACTAACTAGACATGGGTGGTTTATTTGGAGATGTTCCTTGAGTTACTAACTAGACGTGGGTGGTTTATTTGGAGATGTTCCTTGAGTTACTAACTAGATGTGGGTGGTTTATTCGGAGATGTTCCTTGAGTTACTAACTAGACGTGGGTGGTTTATTCGGAGATGTTCCTTGAGTTACTAACTAGACGTGGGTGGTTTATTTTGAGATGTTCCTGGAGTTACTAACTAGACGTGGGTGGTTTATTCAGAGATGTTCCTTGAGTTACTAGCTAGACATTGATGCTCTACAATTCCATGTATTAGTTTTCCTTTGCCCTCAATAAAAAAATAATTACAAAAAATAATTAAAAAAATCATGTATACATCTATGTACGCACATATATATATGCATATATATATCGATATATATATATATATATATATATATATATTACATCTCAAAAACTGATGAGAAGTGGTCAGAGGTCATGGTGCTGGGGCGCCACATGGAGGGACGGAGGGGAGTACGGAGCTGCTCAGGAGCAGACCACCCTCCCCCCCAAGCCCCCACCATTCCAATAACCCAATTACAACTAAGTATATCATAGCTGAAGGTTCATGTAATGGATGTGAACAGCAGACCAAATAGACGGCAAGAAACAAACAGCAGACAGGATAATAACACGCATAATAATATACGCATAAGTACTTTATACATTACATATGCATAAACAGATCCCTGAGGGCCCGGATATTCCCAGGAAGCCACTTCCGGCCTCACATGCGCAGAGATACATGCGCACAGTGAGAAGCCATGTTGGGGAGGGAGACTTCACACATGACTGAATAACAATGGGCACTAATGAGAAAGCGCTGGCCGCACACCCACATAGAGTAGGTATAGTGGAAGAGTGCGAAGCGTGATCTGCGCAACGGTGTGCGCATGCGTCAAGGGGATGGTGAGGTGGTGGGAGATGGGGGGGGCGCATGTCTGCTTGGCTACATTCCGCATCAGCAAACAAGGATGGGTTCCTGTTTCATGTATGCAGTTCCTACTGGAGGATGCGGTTTTAATCCGCATCGATGAATGCATAGTGGGTTTAAACAAATTTGTATTGGTCGTAATGCGTAGCATTACGTTTGATGCGAGGAGAGGAAGAGACCCTCCCCCGCCCCCCGCTGTCGCACTGCTTTCCCACCTCGGCCGATGCCGCCGCGCGCCGCCTCCTCCCTCCGCCCCCCTGCCGCGCAGCACTCGCGCCTCACCCGACGCCCGCTGCTCGCCACCTCTCGCCCTCCCCCGAGCCGGCAGCTTTCACACCTCACCCGCTGTCGCCCCTCCCTCCCCCTTATAAGGTCGCCCGCCGGCCTCCCTCAGGCACTCGCCCTCCAGCCGCCTCCAGCTCTCCACCGTTTTAAATGTATATGGGTCATTCTCTAATCTGGGCACAAAAGTGTGACATGGAAACCAAAAGTGAAAACCTTCCAAATAATAGCAAAAACACTTCTAAATAATAGCCTAATCCAATGTCCTATGAAGGTTTGCATGTTGCACATTAGATAAAAGATTTCACCTTTAAATTGTATTAAAATTATATTTGTCAACTCTAAGGTACCGGGTAAATAATATGATTGATTGATTGATTGGTGGTTGCTTTACGCCATGTCGGCAGCATAGGCCATATTCACGGCGAGAAATGTTTGTTTTTTGTTCAAACCATCGCTTTTACATGTAAAAGCAGACAATCAATTATGTGCCAATAGACACTAATTAAATTAGAAAGCTCACAATCATATATCTGCGGTCAAGGGAAACAAATTCCCATAGAAAAAGAAAAGTTTCATTAATAATTAATAGAATCCATTTAGTAAACTATATAAGGTGGTACAGTCCAGCTGCCCTCAAAAAGGCTAAAATGTTTTCCTGTTTTACCTTAGTAAAAAGGTCATGCATACTGCCTGCAGTGTAGAACCGTTGGCGCAGGGCCAAAAAATCAACGCAACTTAGTAAAATGTGTTTGAGTGTCAGTGGGGACTGACACCCAATACATTCAGGGGAGGTTCCCCCTTGAGCAGAAAAGCATGTGTAAGCCACGAGTGGCCAACACGGCAGCGACTAAGGACCACTTGGTCCCGCCGACCTCCCGCATGAGTCTGTGGTGGCTTTCCCACAGATGGTTCAATTTCTTTAAGTTTATTGATGTTTTCATCCCACTCATGTTGCCATTTGGATTTTATGTGGGTGGCTATTAGTGGTTTCAGATCAGAGTGAGGGATCAGACACGGTTCAAGATCACAGTTCAGGGCCTTCTTCGCAGCCCGATCAGCTCGTTCGTTTCCTTGTATGCCAGCATGGCCAGGCACCCAGCACAGGTGGATATCATACCCATCTGTTGTCAGTTGGTTCATTTTATAAATGACCGTTGCTAGAATAGGGTGATTCATTTTCAGTCCAGCAACAGCCAGGAGGCAAGAGAAGGAATCACTGTATATAACATAGTTAGTGTGGTTGGATACCTCGATACACTCCAAAGCGAGAAGGAGTGCTCGGGCCTCTGCAGTGGAAATCGAGCTCTGATCGGGCAAACGTACACCAAATTTTTGGTGTACGTTTGCCCGATCTCTTTACATATGTCTTATTATTTACATATGTAAATAATAAGACATATGTAAAGAATAATTGTTGCTTCTTATATTGTTAAATTAGGCTCTCATTTCATTTCCCCGCATTTTCGACCATTGTTCTATAGGGTTGGTATTCACCCATGTACTGTCAGTACAGGGTGAATCCTTTATCTAGTTGTGCATATGTCAGAGTTGACAAAAATTAATTTCACTTTTTGAATTAGATCTTATACAAATTGAGCAATACAGTAATATAATTTGTGTAACATGAAAATCAAAGACACATCCAGCACCTCATTCTAACATATACAACATAGTCAAACAAGATTGTATTGATTACTTTTAAGGAGACAAGGTTATGACTTACAAGAAAACAGTTGAAAAATAGTTTGGCTACATGCATAGTGTAGATGTGTAAAATTTCACTTTTTCACATTAGCACAACATCTTATAAGTACACTTTTAATTTCTTTATTGGGATAGCTTCAATACATGTACTATTGCTAACATACTTAATACACAGAGGATACAATAATTATTTGACTTGAAATCAATAAAAGAAAGAACAAATTATCAGCATCATAATGTGGAAACCAAATATGTGGTGCCCAGTTTTATAAAAGACTACCCTATATAAATAGTCAGTAGTATACCTAACATACCATTTTATTGTTTGTTTAGACACTTTTTTGTATTTGTTTACATTCGTTGACATAGTAGGGGAGATAGGTATTCCGTTAAATGCAATGCAATGCACCCAACCTGGTCCGTTTAATATAACCTGCGAATTACTCAGGTATGTGGAAGAAACCCTTGACACACTTTGGTTATCAAAGTGTCAGTATTAGGTTGGATATGTAGAAGCAAATCTCGATAAATGTTTTGATTTTGGAAATTGTATGCTTTCATCAGACGCTGACGCTTTAAGACATCACCATGAGGTGCCTAGGGACATCCTCGAGTGTAAAACTACAGCAACCATCCAACGTCTTAGACGACGCGGATTGGGCTCCTAACGTACCTTTTTCTCTCCACCCCATGTGCTGCCCCACTCGCTCGCCCCCTTCCTGATTTCTCTGACCACTACCCACTGGAACCCAACTCCCAGCCGTATGGGTCCATCTTTGGCGACACCCATGCAGTGCTGCAGATTTGCATCCTTCAGCGCTCCATCGCGACTGAAAACTCCCCCAAAGCAAAGTCAACACGAGGCGCCTATTTATTTACTTAGAAACCACTGCTCACCCATGTACACATGCGGCAATGTGTGCTCTCCATGCATCCCGCTAGGCTTGGGAGAATCATAAATGTCAATACACCTTCCTATTGACTCCCCATTGGCTTAGTATGCAGTAACACATTGTAAAAATATACAGATTTTCGGTTTGGAATTATATATTGGCAGCGAGCATTATTATTCTTGGGCAACGGAGTGGGGACAAAGTTATGTAATCTAAAAGCAATGGTGCCCCACTCACATTATGACATGATATAAGCTATGTGAAATATATGTTCAGACATGATGCCTAAGATTAATGAAGAGATGTTCTTATATAAGAGACAGTTCATGCTTGGTGAAATGTTCCTCTATGCATTCATAAAGAATGCAATTGGAGAGAAAGGACATTTTTAATATATATATATTTGTAACTGTCTACAACTACCTGTTACCACCGGACCTATGGCCAAGCACACCAGCCATACCACATTCCTTAGGGCCATACCTGCAGGCTGGGTTTGGTGGCAACTCCCCATATTAGGGCATTGCACTGACCAGTCTGTCGGGGGGTCTGATTGGCTGGCTGTGGGAGGTCCAGTCACCTGACTTCCTTGAACTATCCTGACCACACTAGTCTCATTCTAATTAATTATTCAAGAAACTGCTCCAGACACACTGGAGAGATCACTCTACTCTAAGCTCTTGAGTGAGTGAGACACACCTACTCTAGAGCAGGACCTCAAACACTCTGTCTGAGGCATATTTCGTATATCCAAATTGTATGTATTCTAATGCATTGGATGTATGCATGTGATTGTAAGCATTAAATAATTTGTGGATGTAAACTATGGAAATTCACTATAATTCGGCGGACGCTCAATTCATTCAGCCATGGCGTCCGGTTTTCCGGTCATCTTTAGCTAGACTCTGCATGAGTAACGGTATCAGCCCCCCACCGCCACCCACTCACTCCACTCACCAAGCCACACCCGCACACTTTGATGTTTGATCAATACTAACTAGCCTGTGTGTGTAGCGGTACCAGCCCCCCACCACCACTCACTCCACTCACCAAGCCACACCTGCACACTTTGATGTTTGATCAACTCTAACTAGCCTGTGTGTGTAATGGTATCAGCCCCCCACCACCACTCACTCACTCCACTCACCAAGCCACACCCACACTCTATAATGATTGCTCACCACTAACTTCCCTCTGTGTGTGTAACGGTATCAACCCCCTGCCACCACTCACTCAATCCACTCACCAAGCCACACCCACACACTATAATGATTGCTCACCACTAACTTCCCTCTGTGTGTGTAACGGTATCAACCCCCCCCCCCCCACTTTGATGTTTGATCAACACTAACTAGCCTGTGTGTGTAACGGTATCAGGCCCCCACCACCACTCACTCACTCGACTCACCAAGCCACACCTGCACACTTTGATGTTTGATCAACACTAACTAGCCTGTGTGTTTAACGGTATCAGCCCCCCACCACCACTCACGCACTAACTAGCCTGTGTGTGTAAAGGTATCAGCCCCCCACTCACTCACTCACTCCACTCACCAAGCCACACCTGCACACTTTGATGTTTGATCAACTCTAACTAGCATGTGAGTGTAACGGTATCAGCCCCCCACCACCACTCACTCCACTCACCAAGCCACACACACTTTGATGTTTGATCAACACTACCTAGCCTGTGTGTAACGGTATCAGCCCCCCTCCGCCACTCACTCACTCCACTCACCAAGCCACACACACACACTTTGATGTTTGATCAACACTAACTAGCCTGTGTGTGTAACGGTATCAGCCCCCCACCACCACTCACTCCACTCACCAAGCCACACCCACACACTTTGATGTTTGATCAACACTAACTATCCTGTGTGTGTAACGGTATCAGCCCCCCACCACCACTCACTCACTCCACTCACCAAGCCACACATGCACACTTTGATGTTTGATCAACACTAACTATCCTGTGTGTGTAACGGTATCAGCCCCCCACCACCACTCACTCACTCCACTCACCAAGCCACACCTGCACACTCTGATGTTTGATCAACACTAACTATCCTGTGTGTGTAAAGGGATCAGCCCACCACCACTCACTCACTCCACTCACCAAGCCACACCCGCACACTTTGATGTTTGATCAACACTAACTAGCCTGTGTGTGTAGCGGTATCAGCCCCCCACTCACTCACTCCACTCACCAAGCCACACACACACACTTTGATGTTTGATCAACACTAACTAGCCTGTGTGTGTAACGGTATCAGCCCTCCCCACCCCCCCACTCACTCACTCCACTCACCAAGCCACACACACACACTTTGATGTTTGATCAACACTAACTAGCCTGTGTGTGTAGCGTTATCAGCCCCCCACTCACTCACTCCACTCACCAAGCCACACCCGCACACTTTGATGTTTGATCAACACTAACTAGCCTGTGTGTGTAGCGGTATCAGCCCCCCACTCACTCACTCCACTCAACAAGCCACACACACACACTTTGATGTTTGATCAACACTAACTAGCCTGCGTGTGTAACGACATCAGCCCCCCCCCCCACACTCACTCACTCCACTCACCAAGCCACACACACACACTTTGATGTTTGATCAACACTAACTAGCCTGTGTGTGTAGCGTTATCAGTCCCCCACTCACTCACTCCACTCACCAAGCCACACACACACACTTTGATGTTTGATCAACAGTAACTAGCCTGTGTGTAACAGTATCAGCCCCCACCACCACTCACTCCACTCACCAAGCCACACCGCACACTTTGATGTTTGATCAACTCTAACTAGCCTGTGTGTGTAGCGTTATCAGCCCCCCCCCCACCACCACTCACTCACTCCACTCACCAAGCCACACACACACACTTTGATGTTTGATCAACACTAACTAGCCTGTGTGTGTAACGGTATCAGCCCCCCACCACCACTCACTTACTCCACTCACCAAGCCACACCCGCACACTTTGATGTTTGATCAACACTAACTAGCCTGTGTGTGTAGCATTATCAGCCCCTCACCACTCACTCACTCCACTCACCAAGCCACACCTGCACACTTTGATGTTTGATCAACACTAACTAGCCTGTGTGTGTAACGGTATCAGCCCCCCACCACCACTCACTTACTCCACTCACCAAGCCACACACACACACTTTGATGTTTGATCAACACTAACTAGCCTGTGTGTGTAGCATTATCAGCCCCCCACCACCACTCACTCACTCCACTCACCAAGCCACACACACACACTTTGATGTTTGATCAACACTAACTAGCCTGTCTCTGTAGCGTTATCAGCCCCCCACCACCACCACTCACTCCAGTCACCAAGCCACACCCGCACACTTTGATGTTTGATCAACACTAACTAGCCTGTGTGTGTAAGGGTATCAGCCCAGCACCACTCACTCACTCCACTCACCAAGCCACATCCGCACACTTTGATGTTTGATCAACACTAACTAGTCTGTGTGTGTAAAGGTATCAGCCCCCCACCACCACTCACTCACTCCACTCACCAAGCCACACCTGCACACTTTGATGTTTGATCAACACTAACTAGCCTGTGTGTGTAACGGTATCAGCCCCCACCACTCACTCACTCCACTCACCAAGCCACACACACACACTTTGATGTTTGATCAACACTAACTAGCCTGTGTGTGTAACGGCATCAGCCCCCCACCACCACTCACTCACTCCACTCACCAAGCCACACACACACACTTTGATGTTTGATCAACACTAACTAGCCTGTGTGTGTAACGGTATCAGCCCACCACCACTCACTCACTCCACTCACCAAGCCACACCCGCACACTTTGATGTTTGATTAACACTAACTAGCCTGTGTGTGTAACGGTATCAGCACGCCACCACCACTCACTCCACTCACCAAGCCACACACACACACTTTGATGTTTGATCAACACTGACTAGCCTGTGTGTGTAGCCTTATCAGCCCCCCACTCACTCACTCCACTCACCAAGCCACACCCGCACACTTTGATGTTTGATCAACACAAACTAGCCTGTGTGTGTAACGGTATCAGCACCCCGCCACTCACTCACTCACTCCACTCACCAAGCCACACCGCACACTTTGATGTTTGATCAACACGAACTAGCCTGTGTGTGTAGCGTTATCAGCCCCCTACTCACTCACTCCACTCACCAAGCCACACCGCACACTTTGATGTTTGATCGACACTAACTAGCCTGTGTGTGTAGCGTTATCAGCCCCCCCACTCACTCACTCCACTCACCAAGCCACACACAGACACTTTGATGTTTGATCAACACTAACTAGCCTGTGTGTGTAAAGGTATCAGCCCCCCACCACCACTCACTCACTCCACTCACCAAGCCACACACACACACTTTGATGTTTGATCAACACTAACTAGCCTGTGTGTGTAGCGTTATCAGCCCACCACCACCACTCACTCCACTCACCAAGCCACACACACACACTTTGATGTTTGATCAACACTAACTAGCCTGTGTGTGTAGCGTTATCACCCCACCACTCACTCACTCCACTCACCAAGCCACACCCGCACACTTTGATGTTTGATCAACACTAATTAGCCTGTGTGTGTAGCGTTATCAGCCCCCCACCACCACCACTCACTCCACTCACCAAGCCACACCTGCACACGGTTCGGCTAAAAGTCCGGGGCTCGTCCGGGTAGGTGGGACTGGGGCTTAACTCCAAGTGCAGGGTGAATGTTGTATCTACTCCTCAAGCTGCTGTCATTCAATAAACAGTTAGTTACACGGGGACCATCTTCTCAGGCTGTTGGCGTAGTTAGAGCAAGGAATAGGTGCGTCCTGGTAGACATCTGATAACATTGTGGAAGTGTATTTATTGTCTTTTATCCAGGCAGAACATGCTATACTATATAACGTAGATCAGAGCAAGGGCTGCATGAAAACAATACAGTGGTTCGACTGCCTCCCTGTCGTCTACACAAGCCCGCACTAGCGGAGTTGGATATGAACAGGTGTGGTGAGGCATGGGTGAGTATGTATAAGCATGAGTACAGTCTACTCTGTCAATAACGGCCTCTGTCAATGACAACACTCTGTCAATAACGGCAAAAAGTGCTGGTCCCGTCACAGAACCCCTTTAATTTAATAGCATTGCCTCTGTGTCTAACGGACAACTGCCTTATTCGGAGAACGAGCTGTTTGTTCACCTAGTTGATCAATATTCTCTGCTAATAATGACATGCCATATAGTTATAATACAGTAGAAATTACTAATTGCACAAATGACCAATTGACAAAATGACAAATGGTAGAAGTGATGAATAGTAGAAATGACTAATTGTACAAATGACAAATTGTAGAAATGACTTTGTAAGGACCGTCCTAGTCAGTCAAGTATAAAAGAAAACCATTGGTTTCAACCCATTCCGTTAGTCAGTCTCTGCCTATAATAGATCTATCTCTATAACGGCATCTTGCTCCAGTCCCATGGGCGCCCGTTATAGACAGAGTAGACTGTATATACAGGTCTGTATAGGTATGAGTCATCCTTCCTGGTTGGTGGGAAAACCTGTTGGTTGTTCGCCACCATCTTGTCCAGTGCTCCACTTTGAGCATTAACGCTCCCTTTCTGCTCTGATATTCTCCAGGTGCTCCTCTATCGCTCCCACATGAATCTCCACCTCCCCCGCCTCTATCTCCAATCGCGCTCATCATTCACACTCCTCCAGTCACAGACCTATCGTGGCTGCCGTCACCTCCCCCCAACTCGTCATCCACTTTCGCCATTTTGTGGGTGTCACCGTCCTTCCTGGTTGGTGGGAAAACCCATTTGTTATTCGTTGCCATTGACGTTATAAAAGTGCAAACCTAATGTTGGGAACCAAAGGTCAAGGTCCAAGGGTCAAGGTCAGACTGGCCATTCCGTGAGGACCATATGAACGCAATAAAGGTTGTGATATTACAATGCAAGCAGGCCTATTTTCAGCGAAGGTAAGGGATAGAATATTGTCTGCACTAGTGTGTGCAGTGTGTGTGTTGAAGAATCTGTGCAGTGTGTACATCGTATGTGGGCCCGTATGATGTGCTTAGTGAGAGTATTTGGTTTAGTCATAGTGTTTCTAGTGTGTGTAGTCACACTCACAGTAGTATGTACAGTGTTGTAGTGTTTTCAATGTGTACAGTGCGTGTTCTGTCGGTTGTGAGTGTAATATGTGTTGTGCGTGCAAGCGTCCAGTAATACATTATTTATGAATCGTGTTTGATGTACTGACTGCAGCCCCTTCAGTTGACAGCAGTCCCTTCAGTTGACAGCATTTCGTTATTTGACAGCAGTCTCTTCAGCTTGCACCAGTCCCTTCAGTTGACAGCAGTCCATTCAGTTGACAGAAGTCCCTTCAGCTTATGGCAGTCCTTTCAGGTTGTAACATTTCCTGATATTTAAGACATTGGTTATGGTGTGAACTATTCTATAATAAATTACAAATGGTCTATATAATGGTAAATGGTATGTAAAACCAAAGGCATATAAGGTATATGTGGTGTTGGTGATCCATTACTGATTTAAGATAGAGATTGTGTATTATAATAGGTAGTGTGAGAGGGGCACTTCTTGAAATGTATAGAGTCTTTGCAGTTCTGTGCACCTACCCCACTCCCCTCAAGTGTTATTTACGAATCACTGCACACCAGACACAACAGGGCACTCTAGCCAGACATAACCATGCCTTGGTTACAACGTTCTTGAATATCATTGTTAGATATAAGAATGCCTGTTGCTGATTGGAGAGCTTGATCAGATGTGTGCTATCATCTTGATTCCTGAAGCTATAAATATAATAAAGAAGGGAGTCTAGATCTCCTACTTTCACTCTATGTCTGCTTTCCTTCCTTGCCTGTAGTGATTTCCTCTTAGCCTACCTACCCAACTAAAACTGCCAGCCAAGGACTTTACAAACTGGCGACCACGACGAGACTCGAACTCGCAATCTTCTGATTCGATAGCAGTCCCTTCAGTTGACAGCAGTCCCTTCAGTTGACAGCATTCCATCATTTGACAGGTGTCCCTTCAGCTTACAGCAGTCCCTTCAGTTGACAACAGTCCCTTCAGTTGACATCAGTCCTTTCAGTTGGCAGCATTTCCTTCAGTTGACAGCACTCCCATCAGTTGACAGCAGTCCCTTCAGTTGACAGCAGTCCCTTCAGTAGACAGCTGTCACTTCAATTGCCAGCAGTCCCTTCAGTAGACTGTAGTCCATCAGTTGACAGCTGTCCCTTCAGCTCACAGCACTCCCTTCAACTGAAAGCAGTCCCTTCTGCTCAAAACAGCCCCTTCAGTTGACTGCAGTCCCTTCTGCTGACAGCAACCCCTTCAGTTGACAGCAGTCATTCTGTTGACAGAAATCCATTCAGTTGATAGCAATCCGTCAGTTCGCATCAGTCCATTCAGTAGACAGCAGTTCATCAGTTGACATCAGTCCCTGCTGTTGACAGCAACCCCTTCAGTTGACATTAGTCCCTTCTGTTGACAGCAACCCATTCAGTTGACATCATCCCCTTCTGTTGACAGCAATCCCTTCAGTTGATGGCAGTTCGTCAGTTGACAGCAGTCCCTTCAGTAGACAGCAGTTCATCAGTTGACAGCAGTCCCTTCTGTTAACAGCAATTCTTTCAGTTAACAGCATTCCGTCAGTTGACAGCAATCCCTCCAGTTGACAGCAGTCCCTTCAGTTCAGAGGATTCCCTTCAATTGACAGCAGTCCCTTCAACTGACAGCAGCCCCTTCAGTTGACAGTAGTCCCCTCAGTTGACGCCCCTTGCAGGTTGTCTGACTATAGACCCCCTACTTCTTCTATTACACATACAACTGAAACCCTTGACAGCCTTTCTGCTGAATCATCGTAATTCATACATAATCCTTTAGTCACTTCACCACCACGCAAACTTCCAGCTCTAATGAGGCTCAGAGGACAAGCGAGCTGGAGTGGGAGCTGGGTGGCGTGTGTGGATAAAGAAAGGAAGGCAGCACTGACTCGATGTGTCTGTGGTCCGCATGAATTGTGGGTAATCATTTAACAAGATGATTTATGATCCTCGCTTTCAGACAGTACCAGCTGACATGATGCATACACATCAGCGTGGAGGTAAGAAAACTACTGACATTCATTAAAATACTAAACAGGGCTGATATTGCAGTCTCTCTTGGCAGGGTTTATTAAATTGTCCACCTTCATTGGCTTTTGCAGTCTGATCTATTTAAAGTTGCATAACCCGATGGTTTTGAGTTTCAACTATTTGTCTAAGATAAATATATTAAATTTATTGTTATAATCTACCTTACTTAGCTTACTTAACTTTTCTTTTAAATGGCTAACTTTGGAGATATTTGAAGTACAAACATGCAACATTAATTTTGGCAAGCTCACCAAAACTCGTACACCATAGGCTTATGCAGTAACAGGTTTTGTTTGTTTGTTGCTGTTTTACGTCCTAGCAACATCTAAGGTCATATCAGGACGGCAGTAACAGGTTCTATTAGATTGACTCAGTATTCCCTTCTGTGGCAACACATGCTTAAGTCTAGGTCACATACAGTTCTGCAGTCTGCCGTGTGTCTTACGGTTTATGCCAATGTTTCGGTCAGCGGTTTATCTATTCACAAATCGTACGGTCATTCGTATTTATTGTTCTAGGTGGATCGCGTGTTGCGTATTTATTGTTCTCGGCGGACCGCAACGGGAAGAAGGGTGACCCCTTTTCTGTCTTTTCATAGGTATATTTTGGTATTTTCCCTATTGCAACCCAAACTTTCTTAATATTGATCATGCAAAGTGAATGTTGTACCATATTGATATTCATATTAAGACCTTTTCATTAATGTCAACAAAACTGGAATCCTGCAGCATTGTGATTTTCCGAAGTTAAGATAACTTAAACTTAAAAAAACTGCAATCCCTTGCAGTGAGCAAAAACACATTGCGGTCATGGTATGGCAAGCGCAATGCTTAGGTCACAAATGCCTTGTCGTGACCGCAAGGCGCAGCATCGGCCAGACCGTACGGCGACCGCAGCATTTTTGACCTAGGCATAATTTATCAGTACCTAAGTTGGATATGTAGAATCAAATCTAGGTGAGTGCTTTGGTTTTGAAAAATTGATGCTTCATTGGTCTATGCAGCTTTACCTACTTGATAGCGGTGATAAAAGTAATATCAGACTGGCTCTGGGGTGATACTACCTTTACTTTAGTATCGTGCGCATGATGTATTCATCCCAGACATCCTGTCGGGTTTCAAGCCTAATATGACTTAATAAGTGCTCAGCATTTGGGTACTTATCCAGGAATGTATCAAAGACCCTATAATACTAAGACGGCTCACTCCCTATCTCTCCCATGGTAATGTAAATGTTGCAGTGCCACCTTGTGGTGGGTTTAATCAGCCCGGCTGCTGGTTGGTGTTTCACATGTAAACACATACAATTATATTATATATGAGTTAGGTAAGTATGAAGACACATCAATATGAAATTGCTATGAACAAATACGCATCATCATCAGCATCATCATCAGCATCACCATCATCACACATCTGTCACATTCATATATACATTTATACATATAATATAGCACCTGTTTAACCAAGAGAACAGCCAGCGCACCAAGTGGTGGGTTTGATTATTTTGATTACACAGTACAGGCTGAGTGAGCCGTCTTAGTATCATAGCGTCTTTGAATGTATGCTAAGCCGACTCAAATTATATGGCTGGGATCTTGTGAGAACGTGATTCATGACTTGTAGGCAAGGTACAGAGATTATTATAGCCGTTTTATAACGTATATGCGTATATCACATACAATAAATGGCGGTATTAACAAGGGTAGGCGAAGCATCACATTGACAGATATCTAGTTGGCAAAACAACCTATTATTTAAGACAGTGCACTAAGTTTCCATACAACTTAGTCAACTTAATTGGTTCCAGGTGGCAATAGGGAAAAACAAGAATTTAAAGCTTTTGGTAAATAGTTTAATTGTTCAGAACAATACATTTGGCAGCGCGAGGCACCGCTCTTCCCAACTCATCATTAACAAGAATTGTTTGGTAGATTAGTTGATTAAGCACGGGAACTTTCAATCGTGGACGATTGGTCTTCCTCATTCTACTGTTCCTTGCCCTATCCTAATACTGCTGAGTGTCAGGCTGGGAAGTGACAAGTATACATTTTTAAGTCATCGGTTTGACTCGGCCAAGATTCGATCAACTCATTCGGCCATCCTGTCCAGTTTAAGATGGAATGGCCGATTGTGTATCATTTACCAATTTACACAAGACACTGTTAATGATGAATAAATTAGGAAATGGGAATGTCATGAGTGATGAAAGAAAACGTATATTGGTATGTTCAATTAATTGGGGTGCTTAAGGCCCTGTCACATTACGACGCATCTCACAAGCGCACGGCCAACGCGTAAAATCACTTTTTTATGTCGAGAAGCGTCAAACCTTTCAGTGCAGGGGGCAAAGTTGGATGTATGGATACCGTATACATAGCGTATGGCCAACGTATGACCAACCTCTGGCTAAGGTGCTTCCTGGTGAAAAATGCTTGAATTAAGTTCACGGTATGTTCGCAGAACGCCAGTGAACATTATATACGATATTTGTTCGCCAGAACTATGCCTCATACGTTACATATGTCAAGATACGCTGGAGAAATGCTAAACATGTCAGACGTACGTCAGACGTATGTTATCCATATGTTGTCACTACGCGGACTGTACATTCCCACCACATTTAATGTAGGTCAACGTAGTGAACCACATCGACAAACACTAACATACATCGACAAACACTAACATATACATAATGTATGGCCAACGTAAAATCCATGTGTTGTCAAACATTGTCGTACATCAAAAGTTTTGTGCATGCACAAAACTCTCCAGACCCCTTGATGTGCGACACCGTATCTCGACGAACGTCGACATACATTGACGTATACCAACGAGTGCCTAACGCATGCATAATGCATAACGATGTATCCTGACGTAGCTTGCAAAAATCAGATATGTCGGTGTACGTTGGTGTGATGCTTCGTAATGTGACAACTCCTTTAGGAGTGGCTGTCATATGACTGGTTGTTTAGTACAAGTTGATAGTTAGTTTTGTCGGGGGGGGGGGGGGGATGAAAATGGGAAATATTGCGCCCAGAGCGGGACTCATACCCACATATTTTTGCATTCCGGGCCAGTGTGCTAACCATCACACCACCTAGGTTCCATTATATCACCACACTACCCATGCCTACCTGTCCGTGTGGTTATTTACCTGAGAGGTCAGTGCAGACACTACACTCGTCCCCCTGGAATTGTAAGTCTTTTAATGCTTAAAATTACATACATACAGGCAATGCACTAACGCATACATACACAGGGTAGGTTCAACAACCACACAGCGTGTAGCTTCTACAGGATCCTGGCCAAGGCACCAGTGTCATGGGGGTGATGAAAATGGGAAATATTGCGCCTAGAGCGGGACTCAAACCCACATCTCTATGCATTCCGGCCCAGTGTTCTAACCATTTCACCACCTAGGCTCCATGATATCACCACACTGCCCACAGCTACCTGTGTATGTGGTTACTTGCCTGAGAGGTCAGTGCAGACCACTACACTTTCATTGGGTGGATTCTAATGTTCTGTTATATAGAGCGCATTCAGAAGCGCATTATAAGTTGGGTAGTGGTAAGGTTTTAGTGTTAGCTGGTAAGTAGGCAGTGGGTATACAAGAGAGGCAGGAGAAGGAGAGCAAGAGTTTCTACATTAACAGAATTTGTCAAATAAGTCCTTCTGCACCCGCAGTTCGTTGTCAATTCATTAATCATATTTGATATAATTATTTCATTGTGAATAAATGAAAACTGTTCAAACATCTCCCATTATGCTTAAACTTAAAGTTGTATTGTCCAATGAGTTTGAATTTCGGTCATTTTCTGAGATAAATATATTATGCTAATCGTTATAATCTACCTTACTTGATTTTGAAATAACCTTTCTTTTTAAATGGCTGACTTTTGAGATAGAGGAAATGCAAAATTAATCTCGGCAAGGATGCCAAAATCTGACACCATAGGCTTCTGCAGTAACATGTTCTATCAGCTGGACTTAGTATTCCCTACTATGTGGTGACGAATGCTTAATAAGTGCACCAGTATCTAAGTTAGATACTGGTGCATTTATTAAGTACGATCAAATCTAGATAATTGTCTTGGTTTTGAAAGTTTAATATTTTCATCGGACTAAACAGCTTTGAATAATGGCTATATAGGCATTTTCCCCAGAGCATTCTGCATGGGGAGCTACTCCTCAGATGAGTTCTCTCCAGTGACATCAGAATAGTACTGAAAATCCTCTATGAGACCTGTTCCCTAGGGCATGCTGCACACAGAGCTGATACGCTCATTTGTTGAGAGGTTTTACTGTATTTGTTATTGTCAATGCGATCAAAGGGCAGATGAATGGTGGAAATCCTCTATAACTATAAGACATTTTAGGTAGAGCATGCTATAAAATGAAGTTGTAATCTTTCCACTGTAACCAGAGTAGGTTGGTGGTTGGAGTCCTCTATAAGACCTTTTCCACACAGCATCCTGTACACTGAACTGCTATCCACAATATTACTTCTTCCACTAACTCCAGAGGGCAGATTGGTGGTCGAAAACCTCTATAAGACCTTTTCCACAGAGCATCATGGACAGTGAACTGCTACACACAATATTAGTTCTTCCACTAACTTCAGAGGGCAGATTGGTAGTGGAAATCCTCTATAAGATATTTTCCACAGTGCAAGATACACAGTGAACTGTTACCCACATTTTTGTTGTTGTTGTTGGTAAAACAGTTTATTCATCAGAACATACATTTTGTTCAGCGCAGAGGCACCGTTCTTCCGGCCGTTTACATTACATTGTAAATAGGTAGATCAGCGGAAACTTAGATAGGGCATATTAGTCGATTATGAAGGGGGTTAGTGTGTTAGTGGATCAGCCATTGACTCTCTCTTCCTTTACACTTTATACTCTTCCTTTCTCTTTGTCTGTTTTGATTTAACTATAGCCTGCCTACACAACCACACATTCAGGGTATGCAGGTATTGCAGGTATAGCAATACCTCAGGGATTTGACGCCCCTGCCCTGCAGAGTTGTAAACCACTGCCTTGTGGTACAGGTTCTTTCTTGACAGAACCGAATGCTAAGGGAGCAAACCCTAAACAGAAAACCATGTCACTGTGGCAACATTATGGGTGGTTGATGTATGGAACTCCCAACATCTCCCGACCAGCCACTGCAGGGACAAATAGTTTTGCGCCTGTCTTGACATGTTCTTCCCGGTGTGAAACCTTTATTTGCTCCCCAAGAGAGTGCCGCTGGTAACTTGCAAAAGCCAGAAGCACTTCAACACTTCTGCAGGCAGCTTTCATGAAATGTATTAAGACCGATTCATGGACGCAACTCTCACAGCAGAGAGCTAAATGGAGAGCGGCAGTCAAGTAATAAAGCAGTCTTTGTCGCATCGTGACCGACAGCATGATGATGATGATGGATTAGCCATAATAAGTTCAGTATTTATAGGCTAAGATGGTGGGTCGCTGCAGAAATTGTACTGCTATTATGGGTACAGCGTATGTGATGGGGGTGGATTAGAGAATTGAACATTACCTTTGCCACTAATGTCAGAGTGCAGGTTGATGGTGGAAATCCTCAATAAGACCTTTTCCATAGGGAATAATGCACAGTGAGCTGCTACCCACATTACTTTTGCCCCTATCATCAGATGGCAGGTTGATTGTGGAAATCCTCTATAAGATATTTCCCAGAAAGCATGGAAGTCAGTGGGCTGATATCCACATTAGTTCTTCCACAAATGTCAGATGGTGGGTTGGTGGTGGGAATCTTTTATTTTGCATGGATTTATCCTTGCCCATATTGTTCGCTTGAAATGGCTGCTGCCGCTCTGCTCCTATAATTTACTAGGTCATAAGCACTGGAAAGGGAGATTTAATTAGAGCGCTCGACACTCGGAATGTCAGCGTGTTTTTGAGTAGCTCACATATTTCTGACATCATCGAAGCAGTTCAGCCAGTACACACTTGGATCTCAGTCCTTGTATTTTTTAGGTTTATGATATCATCAAAAAGGGCAACCACACCTCAGCCCACCCACTGCCACAGCTAGATTATCCTGAGCTACATGATATGTGTATCTAAAAATACAGGGAAGAAATTCCAAAAGCATTGGATTATGCAACTTTACCAGGTTGCGGAGCTTACCTCGTTTGGTCTACGGGGGTTATTAGATGTCTGCTTCACTTACCAAGTTTTATATAAGATGAATGTGCAGTTTAACAAATCTGGTTGTGGCACACTGAGTTTTGGGATGTTTTCATTTTGGAATACATCACTAGAAAACACCAAATTATATCTAAATTCCTGAACATTCCCAGGGCATTTAGTTGGGACCGAATTGAGTAAATTAGCAGTGAATATTAGCATGGGCAGTTCTGGCCTGTAGCCATTTCTTGTAACTAATGAATTATTTCCTAATATTCACTGATAATTTACTCAAATGTCCTGGGAATATTCAGGAATTTAGATATAATTTGTTGCTTACTAGTGATGAATTCCAATATGAAAACATCCCAAAACTTAGTGTGCCACAGCCAATTTAGTCAAACTTCACATTAATCTTATATATAATTCGACCTTGGTAATTAACTCGGAGGTCAAATGACCACCATAGCTAAAACGAGGAAACCGCTGCAACCTGTTTACTATCCTGCTATAACCAGTTGCACTGTGGCTGGAATTATTGTATATTCTACTCAGTCATTGTGTTGGTAGTCATACCCATTTGGAAAATATTCTGATTTACGGCATCGGGGGGAATGCAAATGCTCTATTAGTATTAGTAAACAGGTGTACGTGACCAAGCGCATGTATGTATATATATATGAAGGTGCTGGTGGTGCCTGAGTGGGATGTAAATAGACATAGTGGTGCTGGCAGGGCTGTGTGTAAGGGGCACTCAGGGCCTACCCCTTCCCCCTCTGCTGGGTAGGATCACCACACTCAGGCTCAAGGTTGGTGGTGGCCAGGGGAGCCACACAGCTTGGTGGTGGTGGGCAGACCAATGGTAACCATGGGGACCAGGAATGCTGGATCCCTATCGGTAGGGCCAAGAATGCTTGTTTCCTATTGGGGGAAAGGGGTGGGGTGATACTCTACAATGAACCCATGTAACCATATAAATAATAAACCAGAGGGCTTGACTCCCTCTCTTCCTTTACACGTTATACTCTTCCTTTCTCTTTGTCTGTATTGATTTCACTATCGCCTGCCTACACAACCACAGATTCAAGCTTTAACCATTTTACGCAACTGGTGACCATGACGAGTGGATTAATTGAGTCAGTGGATTTAGCCATTTTACACATTGTTGGCATATTTCGCTTTGGAGAGCTATGTAGTTTTTCGGTTGTTGGTTTGTTCACCTTAAGTGGTGTATAATATTGTAGTAGCCTGCACTGACCTCTCAGGCAAGTAGGCACATAGACAGGTAGGCATGGGTAGTGTGGTGATATCAGGGAGCCTAGGTGGTGTAATCGTTAGCAGACTGGCCCGGATTGCAAAGAGATGTGGGTTTGAGTCCCGCACTAGGCGCAATATTTCCCATGTTCATCACCCCCCATGACACTGGTTGCTGTGACCATGATCCTGTACAAGCTACGTGATGTATGGTTGTTGAACCTACCGTGTGTATGTATGTGTTAGTGCATTGCCTGTATGTATGTAATTGTAAGCATTAAAAGACTTACCATTCCAGGGGGACGAGTGTAGTGGTCTGCACTGACCTCTCAGGCAAGTATCCACATAGACAGGTAGGCATGGGTAGTGTGGTGATATCAGGGAGCCTAGGTGGTGTAATGGTTAGCACACTGGCCCGGATTGCAAAGAGATATGGGTTCGAGTCCCGCTCTAGGCGCAATATTTCCCATTTTCATCACCCCCATGACAATATATTATGCAAATATAAATAATGTATACATCACTATTATATATGAAGAGTTCCAGTGCAAAAACTGACAAATTTCCATTTGACTTCATTTCGACTGTGATAGTGTTTATCAGTTGTTTGCGCCTGAATCCTTCATGTCTCTAGGTCTGCATACCATATTAACCTGGGGCCATATTCATGAGCTCTGGGTAGCGCTACCCTGAGGCTGTAACCGGGGGGTACGCTACCCCCCCGGCTAACGGCGGAAAATACTTATTCATGAGCTCGGGGTAGCACTACCCTGGGGCTCTATCCGGAGGGTACGCTACCCCAATTTCGACCCAGGGGTAAGCCACTATCCCGAGGGGATAGTGAGTGTGTGTGGCTCTGAATCTATTCAATGCGATCAGATTTGATAGATTTAAATGCGCAATAAGTGAAATTTATTCAAATTAACCCTAAATCCGAAGCGATATTAATGCTGCCGCCGCATTGGCGGCGTTATGCATATTGTCGAATCGACGAATGTAAAGTAAACAAATCGCCGCCGCCGCAGCGACGTCGATATCCATACTGTCGACGTCAAGTAAATATGGCCGCCGCCGCCGAATCGGCGGGAATTTCTTACGCCAAAATCTATTAAATGCTGTCATATTTAACAGAATTACATACGCAATAAGTGAAATCTTATCAATTTAACCCTAAATCCGAAGCGAAATTCACGCTGCTGGCGCAAAGGCGGCGATATTAATATTTTTGAATCGATGAATGTAAAGTAAACAAGTCGCCGCCGCCGCAGGGACTGGAGGGAATTCCCAAATCTATAAATAATCGAACGGGTAGCTATCCGCACCGGCTAGTGCATTGGTGAATACCCATTGACCCAATTAATCTCCTCCGTTAACCCGCGGGATACCTACCCAACGGTTAAGCCTACCCTCCGGCTAAGCGTACCCCGAGCTCATGAATATGGCCCCTGAATATTCACTGCGGAATAAACAGTCCCCCAGTAAACATCGATCCCGGCGACACCTGTGGTGGTTTTCCACACTTCTCATTACAGTAGATCCGCATCAATCGCCACACAATTTGTCGTTCTCAGAAACAGTGTAGTGTACCAGTTGTATGATATGGAAAGCAAAAGTGAAAATATTCCAAATAATAGCAGAAAACATTCCAAATAATAGCAGATTCCATATTCATATGAAGGTTTATATATTGTGTATGTGTCAGATTTGAACACTTTTTTCTTTAGTTTTTCATTTTGATCTTAAACAAATTGAGAAAGTTGTTAAAATCAATCTTGTAATATCCATCTATAACGTCATCTTAACACATCTATAACATCATTTTAGCACACAAAACTAATTCAAGCAAGATTATATTGAATACAGTATTCAAGCAAGATTATATAGATTACAGTAAGACTTGTATACTTGTGTACTGCAGGTATTGCAAGGTATTGCAATACCTCAGGGAGTTTGACGCCCCTGCCCTGCAGAGTTGTAAACCACTGCCTTGTGGTACAGGTTCTTGACAGAACCAAAGGCTAAGGGAGCAAACGCTGAACAGAAAACCATTTCACTGTGGCAGCATCAAGGGCGGTTGATGTATGGAACTCCCAATATCTCCCAACCAGCCACTGCAGGGACAAATAGTTTTGCGCCTGTCTGGACATGTTCTTGCCGGTGTGAAACCTCTATTTGCTCCCTGAGAGAGTGCCGCTGGTAACTTGCAAAAGCCAGCAGCACTTCAACACTTTTGTAGGCAGCGTTCATGAAATGTAAGGAGAGTGGCAGTCAAGTAATGAAAGCAGTCTTTGTCGCATCGTGACCGACAGCATGATGATGATGATGATGTATACAACCACAGCTATATATGTGATATATAATGTTGCACACAAGTATACATTGTAAGGGAACAATGTGCTATTATTACTCCTCCTTACGCACTTTGGTGGAGTGCCCGCCTCCAATGGAGGTGAATGTATTCTGCTGGCCCCCTTGCCCCTCACACAAAGGAGGATTGTATGTTGTGTACTGGTTAGGAATACGTTAGATATCACATCCTGAACATTCGGTATTGTAGCAATGCCATTGTCTACACCCACAGTAATTTAAGAAACAAATTCACCCCACACTGCCCACTGAAGTAACTCCCCTCCCCCACCCCTACCCCACCCCACCCCCACCCCGATGCCAGGCCATGTCGAGGCCCGCTTAAGGTTAATACCCGGATCTGTGTCCGGGATAGGATTACAACCGTTCTAACGCGGAGACGCACAAATCACGCAGTCTATGCAGGCTGTGCCCCCCCCCCCCCCCGCGCCCCACCCCCACCCGCACAAAGGGCACCGGGTCATGCGGACGCTGCCCCCCATGTCGCGCAACCCAGCGTTAGCTTGGCGTCCGTGTTTGACGAGGGGGTTGTCTGGCAGACGTGCCACATGATATGGGTTATCCATATATACGATACAGTTTTCGGTGTTAATTTTAGTGATATGGCCATACTCCATTTTGATACAGATTTTTAGTTAAATTTATGGAAATGGAAATGTTGAGCTGCGATGCTGAGAATGGTGAAATCAGCGACAAATGCAGCTGATGTTCAGCCAAAGCGATGAATGTTGTATGTGAATGTAATGTGGTTTGTTGTACATAATGTTTGAGTAATAAAATTATGTAATTGAATTCACATGGATTTTGTATGGTATGTGGGACATATGTGTAGGAATTATTACATGATACAGATTCATACAGGATTTTAAATGAAAAATACAGATTGCCATAAACAAAATTTGGCACATCTGGTCTGGGGTGGATGGGGTTGGAGGAGGTTAGGCAGGCAGGTAGCTAGGCCAGGCAAGGAAGGCCAGGCAAGCAGGGCAGGCCAGGAGGACCAGGCAAGCGTGAGACCAGAATGGATTCCAATTCGATCTCGGTCAAGCGGCAAATGCCCTAGTCCCTAGAGTAGGCATTGGGGGTGTGGAGGCTGGTGGGAGAGGAGGGGGTTGGGGGTTGGAGGGGTGGCCACAGTGCATTCTGGGGTGGGAGTACAAGGTGGTTATCTGTTGCATACTTAGTAGCAGTGATGCTCCTAGGGTATGCCAGGTACGGCACGTCCCTTACGCAACACTTGAAGGGAAGTGGGCCACTTGAGTTGATGTTATGATAACGTTATCTGAAATTAATATTTAAATGGTCCAATCTGGAATAACAACCAATATTATGCATCTGAAAATCCTCTGGTGCGACTGACACTTGTTAACATCTGATGGAAGTGAGGCTGGCCAAAGGGGGCACCACCGGTAGTGTTAAGTCTTACAAAGCATAGCAATGTAATAATTTCCTTACATATTTTTATACTCGCAAAATACGTTATGCATCACATATATATATATATATGTATATAATTTGAGTGCTTGCCAGAGATGTACCTACACGGTCTCACTACAGGCACATGCAAACACATTTTCTTAGTGTCATCTTGTTTGTAGACTAAATTATCTAGAATATGCACCTTTCTTAGTTCATGGTTACACATGTACTTTTTGAATTTCCTGTAAACACATGTTATTTTATTATTTTTAATTTAAAGGTACCAGGTTCGACACTACCCGCACTCTGACAAATGCTCTCCAAGCATATGTTTGCCAGTTTTCAGTTTATGCAACTACATATCTGGGGGGAGAGTGCTGACATTGCTTTCTTCTGTTGTGTTTTATTTAGTCCAGCAGCACTGACACTTTTAGACAACCATATAGAGAAACAAATGTTAGAAATTGCAATCTAAAATGATAAATATAAAGTTCAAATGTATATTTATCATAACCAGCTACGTTTTGTGTGAATAATTGATTAAATCATGTAGATTAATAGACTTTAAAAGTTGAATTGAGAGCTTTCTATGGCTGCCATCTTGGTGGTTGCCATGGCTACCCCTGTGTGTGGAGAACCCCTCTAGGTCATGTGATGAGGGAATCCCACCTATGATGTAATTCATACATCACATACCTCAACTCTCCTCCCACATGTTCAGTGGCATGAACTGAACAAACTAAGCAAAGGTATGTTTGGAGAGCTTTTGATGATGGATTCGTTTGTATCTGGGTGAGGTATAGCCGGCGACTTTAAGGCCCAACATATAGACATTTCGGAAACACAAGAGACCACCACTCTATTAGAGAAAGAATGTATTTATTATATTATAGCATAAGCATTATAAGTGCAGTAATCGGGAAGACCCAACTGGCATCACTTGCTATATTTAGTTCCACCCAGTGAGTGCAACTTCTGGAAACAACCCACTGATAGTTCTCAGTGCAAATCAGATGTAGTAGTAGTTTCATAATCGGACATAAGTAACACATTTCATTTATGTATAGTACAGATTAAGTGTTTGAAGCATGGTTGAAATTTACCATGCAACCACCCATTTTTGAATCACACCATATCAATAATGGAAAAATGACTCTGAAAATGTATTCTCAATAAAGGGCTTGTTCAGTTGACCCAATGGCCAAGTAAGAGCTGGTTGGGTATCCTCCTTTCATCGCTGCATATCCTCCTCTATTAGATGACTGTTACATGACTGTTACTCTTAGTTGGAAATGCTGATATTGTCCCATAGGCTCAGCACTTTCTGCGAATCGTGGTAAATTCCCTGACTCAGGTGCCATACACTATTATCCTAGTCCTAACACTATCCTAGCACCATTCCACCAATCAGTCAACCCTTGCTGGTAGATCGTGGGACGTGGGTTCGAACCCTGGTCGAGTCAAACCAATGACTTAAAAATTGATACTTGTCACTTCCTAGCCAGGCGCTTGGCATTATTAGGACAGGGCAAGGACTGGTGTGCACAATGTCAGGATAATGTGACTGAGTGGGATACCAGGTCATGGTGCCAGCAGCCTGGTTTCCCAGAGGGACAGCACTATAAAGTCGCCATGAGTGCGAACTGTCACAAATCGGTACCCGTCCTGATATGACCTTAGATGTTGCTAGGACGTACAATAACAACAAACAAACCAATCAGTCAGTACATGCACTCCTTGGACAGTCTCCAACTGTCCTTGTTGTGGCTGTGTTATCGCCCATGCCTACGCTGACAGTGCTGCGGTGCATTGACACACGCTGTTAGTGCTGCGGGATTGCAGTGGAGTGAAAATCGTGGAATTCCGCGAAATGGCGGAGATCTATCATCCCTGCATGACAATCACGGCTGCCACTCCACATGAATTAATGATGAGTTTCAGTGAAGCGCAACCGGAAATGGAAAAACTTGATGCGTCACAAGAGATCAGTTCGCAAAGTTCCCATTGCGGACAAGGCAGTGGATGAACTGTCAAACTTCCTGCTGTCAATACAGATGGCCGCTGCTGACATTGAGGTGACGGTGGTACCTGCAGCTCTGGCAGCCAGGGACCCGGATGAAGTAATTATGTGCCTAGATGTGATGGAGAAAAACCATTGGCTAATAATACCAGACAATGTATGACAAGACGTGCCACTCAGTGCTTTCCCGTAAAATACAGCAAACATGGTAATTGGATAGGTGCCCTAGCCCATCCTGACTGATGTATCGTTGAAACAAACCGGGACAGGTTCCCTAGCCCTGCTGTATCATCAAAGACAATGTACAACAATTATGGTGTATTATCTCCTAATATTAATAATGAAAACAATATTATAGCATCATAAAATTAATAGAATTCAAGAACCCTAACCTTATAAATTTAATATAGTCTTCATGGTAACGATGTTTTCTATATGTGTACCAAGCGATTTGTTTCTAGATGGTGTAATTTGGGAGATATTTGACTTCTTCTGTATGAAGATTTGCTCACGGCCGTTAACAATGCATTTGAATGGAAGTGTCCCTGGCAAACTGGTGTCCCTCGGAATCCGCATCACCTCCATATGGCGCTCTGGGTTTTTCGATTCCCGCCAATATCTAGTATGTGACCAAAGTTAGACCGTTCCTCACATGACCGAATAAACACCTAATTAGATTACATTACAGCCCCTACCTCAACTTCACCCACCCACGCACCCACCCACACCTCTGTTCATGAAATATCCCAGTGTAACTGAGGGGTCGGGTCCAGCCTGGGTCATGGGACAACACCGTGAAATAATATCACACTCAGTCACATTATCCTGACACTGAGCTAACCAGTCCTTGCCCTATCCTATTAACAGATTAAAGCCAGGCGTCCATCTAGGAAGCGACAAGTATCAAGTTTGTATGTCATTGGTTTGACTCGACCAGGAATTGGACTCGCGATCTCCCGCATGGGAGGCCTGCGCTCTACCGATTCGACCACCGAGTGCGGTATTCTACAACAAGTAAAATAATTTATTTGACCTCCTTAATGCCAAATTAACATGCATCAGGATTTATACACTTGAAGGAAGAACACAATTTATGAATTTTTTCTAAGCACTTTCCAGGCCAACTTTACCAACATGTCAGTACCTTTCAAGCTTTCTTTACCAATATCACAATGCTAATTGCTATCGATTAGGCAAAATAAAAAAACTTAAATTGGTGATCGTCCTTTTGGTCATACAAATCAGGGTTGGGTTGGAGGTGTATATTTATAATTAACATTTTTCTGGCATATGACGTAGATGTAATTTGTAACCAAACATGATGGCTGAATGAGTTGAGCATGCACCTCCCGTTCTGGTAGGTCGTGGGATTCAAACTATTGGGTTCAAACACATGCCGAGTCAAACGAATGACTTAAAAATTGATATGAAAGTTGAATTGCTGCTAGCCTAACGCATTTTTAGCAGTTCAAAAAAAGAAAATTGTCATTTAAAAATCTGGGGCGGAATATTTGTCAGGCAAGGGGAGGGGGACGATCGCCATTAAAAAAAACAACCCATTATTTGGCCTTAGATCTTGAGGTTATGTGATTGTCGCATCAGAAGATATTTATAAAATAATTAAGGCAATAAAAGAATGTATGGCGTTTATATTTTATTTTACATATACCGTATTCTCGCGGGTTAACGCCCATGTGTGAGTCAAATACCTTATCAGCAGCCACTGCGTGGTAAGATAACACCAACACTACAACTGGCCAGCATTGAAAACAAGCCTGGGTACCCGGGCTTATATGCTATGGACAGTATAAATACAGCCTCAATAACAACAAAAAACAACAAAAAAACAACACTTCACCAATATTTCGTAAACGCCCACCACTTAAGCGCCCCTGTGTGGGTAAATGCCGCCCCCCCCCCCCCCCGTCCCCCTTTTAAGTGATCAGTAAATGTAAACGCCCAGGGTGTTAACACGCGAGAATACAGTAATTATCATTTTCAAGGCTTTTACAGACCACATTAAAATATTCTGATATACGGCAGGGGCGTGCAATTGTGTAATGTGTTATTTGTTTGCCTGGCCTGTGGATTCGAAGTGAAATAGGTATATATATATGTGTGTGTATATATATATGTATAGGTTGGATTATATACTGAGTTAATGTGGATGACATAATGAGTGCTAGCAGGTTGAGTGCAGTGGCACTCAGAACCTGGCCCTTCTACCTGAGCAGGGGTCAACCCAATCCAATAGGGGTCAATGCAATCAGGCTGTGAGGTGCAGCCAGGGCAGTGTTGGTGGTGGCCATACAGCCACTGGTGGTGGGACGACTACTGGTTGCCATGGAAACTAGGAATGCTGTTCTCCTATTGGGTGACAGGGGTGGTGCGATACCCTACCATGGAACCTATGTACTCTAAAAATAAAGATAGAAGGCTTGTCCTTCCCTTACTTTCTTCACTCTTACTTTCTCTTTCTTCTTGTCTGTATCGTATTTCCCTACAGCCTACTTGCACAACCACAGTTCCGGGTACCAACTCTACACCACGTCATGATGTTCAAGGGTATTCAAGCACTTGAACACATCACTTTATTTTCAAGGGTCTTCAACAGTTTTCCAGGTGAATACAAAGCAAGATGCGGACAACAAATAGCTATGAATAACCTACGAAAAATTAAGCGTCTAAAGTTGAGAAAGACCTTTTTCAGATGAACAACAAGTATCCACTTGTCTGTCGCAGGGTACTCACATTTGAAATGTTCGTCTTTAAGGGAAAGTTGCATTACCACTGTAATTCCCTTCACTCAGCTCTAGATAAGTAAGAGGAGAACAAGAGCAGATATTATTAAACAATTTATTAAAAATAAATCAGACCCACAGGTAAGTCGAGCAAGCGGGTGGCAGTAACCCTATGCCATGTCAGAAAATGTGATCAAGTCCAAGCGGCCTGCAGGGACCAAGTGAAGATGAGCAGTTCAGGGTAGAACCAGGAGCAGGTAGAGTGTAGAACCAATCAGCGCTCACCCCCCAGTTAGAGGATAGGTGGGTGGGAAAGCGAAGTGAACAGCGCGGTGGCAGAACAGCAAGTGAGCGGAGTAAGGGAGAAGGAGAAAACAGGAAGAGAGGAATAGACCTGGCCTCGTTCTCGAATTACCCATGTTAGCCTCGCCAACATGCTTAATTTTAGCTGCACCGTTTGAGACAATTGACCAGTCATTTAAGACAAATTTAAAAATGGTGTGTGGGTTTATATTGAAACATTTAAATGTGATGGAGTTATTTGTCAGCAAAACTAGAATGGCATAATAATACATTGTACTGACTTTGCACCAGGAATATTGTACTGAAAGCGCATTGAATCACCACCAATCAATCACTGAAGACATCAATTTAAAGTGAGAAAAGTAAATTGTTCCGCGATTGCCTTAAACATATGATTAACTATGTGTGTACGTACAGGGGCATATCTGATCATATGCAAAAACAAACATAAACATGTTAAGATGTAAGCTGATCATACTTGGACTTGGAGGGGGTCCTCGGATTGAAATCATACCAATCCAACTGGCCACTACGGATGGCAATCCACGGTTTGCCAGTACTATTACTGCAAGGAGTCAATTTAAATGTTACTTACTTACTTACGCCTACCGCCCAACCTTGGGCATAGGCTACGGACAAGGGCTCCCCCCAATTTGTTGCTACCTTGTCGTGGTGGGGAGGCTTGTGTGCCTCCATGCCTATGAGAGTTATACCGGCTGGCACTAGCCCCCTGGCAGGTTTAACCAGGCCGGGCAGGTCTCATGGTAAAGGACAGACTAAGAGCAGCAACTGGTCCTCCAGGTTGGGGGTTGGGCATGGGGCCAACAACGCCACCCCGGAAAAAAGAACAACGTTACAGAATCACAAACAAGAAATTTAAATGTACATAGGTATAATGTTAGCAGAGACCGGGAATATAAGAGATGGTCAATTCCGATGAAAATCAGCAACACAGATTCTGGTGGTGCCTCTTGCGGTCAGTGTAGTGATGAACAACTAAAAACATCATATCATATATGACAAAATGTTCTCTGTGATAGTCTGTTTGCTTGTCCATTACCTCCAAACATTGAGAATACAGTTTTAAAAAGGCATTAAACCCTACATCAAACTCAACTACAAATAGTTCATAATACAGACCAAATATATATATGTTTTATTAGTTTGGTCTACTTTTAATGCGGCCGTATTTCACACATTTGACTGGTCGGATGAAATTTGCAATAGAAGGCACTTTGTTATCAAGCGTATTTGTATTTCCTAGAATATATATGAAACAGAAATCACAGATTACGGTGATTCACTGGATTCTTTTCTCTTTTGATAATCGCCTATTTCTAATAATAATGAAGTATTTGGACAATATCAGAATTTCTTACATCTATTGCTTAATTATTACCACAAAATGACAGTAATATATTGTCAATGGAATAAACCCACTTTATAGTGCTGCCCCACTGGCCTATCAGGCCACCATCACCATGACCCAATATTCCACTCAATCCCATTATCCTGATACTAACCAATTCAGTTCCTGCCATATCATAGTAATGCCGAATGACAGGGTAGGTATCGACAAGTATAAATTTGGTCAGTCATCGGTTTGACTCACCCACTTTTTCCAGGCCCAACGTTCCAAAAGGGGAGCTTGTGCTCTATGGATTGTGCCACGGCATCCAGTATTTGTCATTAATAGTTGGGCCATAAATTCGGAATAATACTAGAAGGGCCCGCTGTCCCATCTACGGGTAACTGAAAAGTAACATACTTTGAGGCTGCATCTAGCTATCGATGGTCGACTCAGTTTTTTAAAGTTGCAGAGTCCCATGGTTTTGAGTTTATGTTATTTTCTTAGATAAATATATTAGGTTGATTGTTATAATCTATCTTACTTTAGTTTGAAGTAACTTTCATTTTAAATGGCTAACTTTTAAGATATTTGAATTGCAAACATGCCAAATTAATGTTGGCAAGCACGCCAAAGCTCTGCCACCATAAGCTTCTGTAGTAACAGGTTCTATTAAATGGACTTTGTATTCCCTTCTATGTGGTAAAAAATGCTTAATAAGTGCATCAATATTTAAATAAGATATATGTAGATTCAAATCTACATTAGTGTTTTGGCTTTGAAAATTTAATGTTTTCATCGGACTATGAAACTTTAACTTAGGCGCAGAACATGTGACATTGTACATGTTCAGCAACATGGGTAATTTGCGCGCGAACGGGGGACTACAGGGATGGTGGCGCCACCTGGATTCAAACTCGAAACCCACGAAACCCCCTGCCGGGTCCCCGAGACCCACTCTCGTCTCGCGCGATCTCACCCCCCCTCATGAGATCTCGCCGCTCCGGGTAGATATAAAACTACCCAGACACCTCACCGCCACATCGACTCCAGATGCCGGACCGACGACAACCACCAGCTTTCTCGGCCGCCCACCCATCCCTACAAAAAAAGGACACCTAGTAGGGTTGAGAGAGCCTGATTTCCTATGTTTGACGAACAGTTATTGTTTCTTATCCTATTATTACATTACTTCCCTCATCTCCTGTAACCCCCACCTCTAACTCACTTGAATTATACGCATGACTACTTTAATAAGCACTTGATTGATTACACCATTATATTACCACTGTAACCTTGATCGATGACTACTTTTATAAGCACTTGATTGATTACACCATTATATTACCACTGTAACCTTTATTGATGACTTTGAATACCTCTGTAACACACAAACTGTAAGTAGAACGCCTCTGAGGCACTAACGTTGGCCTTAGGGCCGTTTATTGAATAAACCCATCCCATGTAGTCCCCTTGTCGTGTCGTGAATTATCATACTTTGACTGTTCTAGTGTAATTATCAACCTCGTAGTTCCCGAAAACCACAACCTTAAGTGAAACAACGTAAGTGAAACCTATCGAAAGTAGACCTTGAATTTTAAATAACCCCCTCATACATTAGCGAGTCTTTTTATTCCCTCAATGATGATATCGCAAAACGATGTTGTATGAAACAAAGTTATTG
The DNA here is from genome assembly GCA_030323885.1 of Branchipolynoe longqiensis. Taxonomy (NCBI): domain Eukaryota; kingdom Metazoa; phylum Annelida; class Polychaeta; order Phyllodocida; family Polynoidae; genus Branchipolynoe; species Branchipolynoe longqiensis. The sequence goes on along the minus strand of CM059191.1, from coordinate 102,743,866 downwards.
GGGAAGTTTGTACACAGATCTCTATTTAAACTGTCAATACTGTACCGTGGCTATTCCCTAGATTTTCATTTTTACATGGCTAGACAACCAGTAAAAGTGTAGGCTGGGGCTTTCTATCGACAAACTGTCTAATGTTAAAAACAAAGTCTATTCAGACTTATATGATAGGCAGTATAAATCGTCAAGAAAATCAGCAAATCAATTATATATTCCCAAGGTAAATGATTATTCTCAAGTCTACATGTACAAAATAAGACCCCCATAATATTTGCAATGCCCGATTTCAAACTGCTACTGTCGATATTGTTCATACCATCTCATCATCTCATCCATTATCCATATGCGGAAATACAAAATTCAACTGTAATAACATTTCTAACAAAATCTTTAAAAAAAGGAAACCATTCTCACCTATCACCAGAGTACCTGCCAATACCATGGCGGTGAAACCGAACCAAATAAACAATGGAATTCTTGCGCAGAGGTTCACAAGCAGCATGGGATCCATCCCTACGTCATGTTCCTCGTCATTCTATTCATGTAGTCAGAATAAAATACAAGTTAAATGGAGCAAGGTTTAACATCAGTGCTGCCACTCTGGAATTTACAAATCAAAAAGTATAACATCTTTTTTTGGAAAACTGTGCACTCACTGTAAAGTCAACATTAGCGCACACTGTTGCAAAGACTAGGTCTCCATGAAGTAAAGTTGAATGCTTCCTCCAACTAATACTTCCTGTCTACCATTCGCTATTTTGCTATTTCGCTAATAGTTTTACCACTCGTCGTGGTCACCAGTATGTAAAGTCTACTGCTCGAATATGTGGTTGTGTAGGCAAGGCTATAGTGAAATCAATACAGGCAAAGAGAAAGGAAGAGTATAAAGTGTGAAAGAAGAGAGAGAGTCTAGCCCGCTGGTTTAGTATTTATATGGTACATGGATTCAGTGTAGAGTATCACCCCACCCCATTCTCCCAATGAGAAACAAGCATTCTTAGCTCTACCAATAGGGATCCAGCATTCCTGGTCCCCATCGTTACCAGTGATCTGCCCACCACCACCAAGCTGTGTGGCTCTCCTGGCCACCATCTGCCTTGAGGCTGAGTGTGGTGATCCTGACTAGCAGAGGGGGGAGGGGGTAGTGTGTAGGGCTCTGAGTGCCCCTTACACACAGTCCTGCCAGCACCACTATGTCTATTTACCTATCAATCAAGTACCACCAGCAACTACATAAACACATCTATGCACCTGGCCATGTATACCTGTTTCATAATAGAACATTTGCATTCCCCCACCAATGCTTTTATATCGGAGTATTTTACACTGTGATGTGACCAAGACAGAAAACCATACTCAGAAATAAACAAAGAGCAGAACTGGGAACAAAAGTCAATTTCAAACCACGCCACGTCCGGTATCGTGCGATATCCCCCACATTGCAGTGAGTATTATTAATAGCTATGGGATACTCAGTATACTGGTGCTGGACAGACCAATCCGACCTACTGGGTTTAATGCAACTAGCCAACTGTAAGTGAGATCTGTCATTAAAGTACATAACATATTCATATAAGGAATACTTGGTAAAATTATATGACCAGATCCTTAAAGTACACCCCGAAACCTTCGACCTGACCCCCCACCCACACTTTTTTATTGTTTTTGTTTTGTATATTTATGAGTAAAACGCAAAAGGTTCTCGGGAATTTTGTACAGTTACGTGATGATGTTGTTGAGATGATGTGTGAATGAAATTTATTTAATGATATTTAAATAAAAATATTTAGTTTCGTCTTAAAAATATATGTTTCTTGTTTTTTGTTCATTCATTATTTGTTTTCATGCTTTGGTTTCTTCAGTTCTAGAAATAATTTGGATTACCTTTATATGTAACTTGTACCATTTACTTCTTGCTTGTACCAGTAACCAGCAAAAGGTAAAGCGCCTGTCACACTATGGCGGATTGAGCAACGGACAGAACCGGGCAAAGAATATTCTAGTCCGGTGTTATTCGGACTTGAAATGTATCGATTATGTAATGGATGGTAATGGCCGGGTAACAGTCGGTAACGGATGGGCTACAGACGGTAACGGTTGCTAACTATCTAACGATCAATGGACAATTTAGAATACAAAAAGGACTACAACAAATGGCAAAGGACGTGTAATGGATATATAACCGGAGGGAATGGACGGACAACGGACGGGGAAAGGACAGGGAACGGACGTTAACGGATAATAACTGCATAGGTCAGTCTGGCACAATCCGATACACGTTTTGTGCATGCTCAAAACTTGTAACGGATTCAGGCCGGATATCAACGGATATGCAACAGACACAAACCAGACTTTGCCGGATACCAACAGACTTTGTTTGGATTCTTTCCGCTTTCCCAATCCGGTGAGGTGTGACAGAGCCTTAAACATCACCTCATCAAGTCTGAGCGGTGCATATTATACCTTCACTTGATTAGAAAATGTCTGTTTCCAAAACTGTAAAACAGACTTGGAAATTATACATGAACAACAACAAAATACTGCTAGCACAGAGATGCCAACATTGAAGGTCACCTAGAAGGTCATGATAAGTCAAGTTAATAGAACCCGTTACTACTGAAGTCTACGGTGCCATAGTTTTGGCATGGTTGTCAAAATCAATGGTTGCACTTAAATATCTCCAAAGTTGGACATTTAAAATGAAAGTCACTTCAAACTAAACTAAAGCCTTAGTGACAAAGGCGCTATGGCATGCTTGTGGCGACCGTAAGTTGCCACATTGGCCAGACCAGATGGTAACCATACGGTGAGTTGCGGTCACCTTAAGGTGACTGTACAATTTTTTCCTCGCCGCAACGAGTTGTGATTGTTTTAAGTTGAAGTTATCTTAATTTTGAAAAATTGCAATGCCGCAGGCCACAATCCCGCCGCAACACCGTCCAGTCCATGGCGGCGGGATTGTGGTTTTTACTATTCGTTCATGACAGTAGATAGAAGAAGGAAACAATTTTGTCAAACAACTCAAATATCAAATCTGTTTCTTCAAATTCCCCCTTCATCCTCATAGTCTTCAAACTCCAATCTCTCTCTTTGTTGAGTGCCTTTTAGTTGCATTTTGACCGCTCGCTTTTGTTTATATAATATATATGTGCAATGTGTGAATGGTGCAGCGAAAAAAACCATGTAAAGGCCCTGTCACACTATGACATATCGCCTCAATGTGCGCCAACGTATGTGATTTTCGACCAACACGTCGGCGTATGGCGTCGTATATGTATGTTGGGCATACGGCGTACATGTTTTGGATATGTCGGTATACATCGTCTTAGGTCGACACGCATCGAGGCTCCAACAAATTTGTTTGTATGCTCAAACTGTTCAATGTGTGTTGATGTGAGGCTCATACGTTGAACGTACACTGTGTGTACGTTCGAGATATGTTGGAGTATGTTGGGAGTATGTTAGGGATGCATTGGCATAGATTGCTGCATGTTAGCCATGCTGTCAGCCGGTGGGAACATTCAGTCCGTGTACAGTCCACATATTGCCAACGGATGCATTATGTACTCCTAACATACTTCGAACGTATGCTTGCCGTATCTCCAGCGTATTTAACGTATACACCATACTTCTAGCGATGGAGTAACATATGCAATTTTGGTCAGCGTTCCCTGAGCGAATGCGAACGTTGGGTGAACGTTTTGCGAGGATAGCAGTGAATGTATGGAGACTGCTTCCTAATAGGTAGTTGCCTTTAATAGTTGTTAGAGCACATGTTTGGACCCTCCTACATGTGGGACTTGACTTCTGGGGTGTTTGTAACCTTACACAGGTTACCGGCTGCAGAACTGCAGCATTATAGAGAGGCACCGATAAATCGGGCCAATCTTTGATTGAAGATTAATCTTCTGGTGGGACAGTTGTAGAAGCTGGGGGATGTTTTTAAAATGATTAAATGATGAGTCTATGGGGCGGCCCCGAATCATTCCGGTCCAGCAGTAGCACAGCACTTGTATCCAGCAGACAACAGCAAGGGTGGCCAGCATGGAACGGCTGCTGCATTAGCTAATACAAAAGATCTGAAAATCAAAAGTGTTCAAACGCACATATCTCACTCAGATTTTGGAATATAATAACAATTCAAAAAGCATTAATGCTCAGGCCCGGCTTATGTGGCCAGCATGGAATGGCTGCTGCATTAGTCTAATCCACCAGATCTGAACATTCAAATGCGCATATCTCATTTAAATTTTGGAATTTAAAAAAAATTCAGAATGCATATTACTTCTGATTCACTGGAGCTTCATGTGAAATTATTTTAATATTTGGACCCATTTTTGAAAATGGGTACCTAGCTGTAAAACAAACATGAATGCTCTCACACGATAGCAATATGTTAGACATACGTTCTGCATACGTTACGTACGTTGTGTGTACGTTGTGTATATGCCCATTTTTACCGCCCACCACTGAAAAGTTTGACAAATGCCGGTGTACTGGCACATTTTCTAACGCTGAGTACGTGCTGACGTTGTACGTCGTAGTGTGAGAGGCTCAGAAGACGCCGTACGGTGACCTATGTCTTGCAGTGACCGTACACTTTGTGAACAGATAAACCGCAGACCGCAACACCCTAACATTTGTATAAACTGCAAGACACAGACTGCAGCAGCGTACAACGACCGCAGCATTTGTGACCTATACTGATTAGCATAACGTATTTATCAGATAAAATGGCAGAATTTCAAAAGCATCGGACTATGTACCTTACACTTAGTTACAGATCAGGCTGATCTAGGCCATGTTGGGCCCCCAAAGACGTAAGAGATAACAATCTCTTACAAGAGGATATTCTGAAACTCTCACAATGGTCTGAGAAATGGCAATTGCCCTTCAATGAAAAGAAGTGCAAAATTATTCATTACGGGAAAAATAATCCTCATTATGCCTATATTATGCAGAACACTGTCCTGCAACAAGATAGCTATGAAAAGGACTTGGGTGTAACCTTCGACTCCCAACTCTCCTTTCAGAAACACATGAGGACTATCATCTGAAATGCTAACCAGAGAGTAGGAATAATTAAAAGAACCTTCCATCGCCTCAACAAGAACAATTTTCTCATTCTATTTAAGTCTCTTGTTAGGCCAATTTTGGAATACTTTCCACAAATTTGGAGCCCAATTTTTCGGAAAGATATTCTGGAGATCGAAAAGGTTCAGAGACGTGCAACGAAACTAGTTGCAGTTATAAAGGACTTACCCTATGAACAAAGGCTCAGGAAATTGAAACTTCCTACCCTTTCCTACAGAAGGAAAAGAAGTGACATAATTGAAGTATTTAAAATTATGAAAGGTTTTGATAAAATAGATATGAACCAATTTTTCACCTTGAATAAAAGAGAAGGCAGCCGGGGCCATACTCTCAAACTAGTAAAACCCAGAGCCGTTTCAAAATTAAGGCAACACAGTTTCTCAAACAGGATCATAAATATATGGAATAGTCTCCCACAAAATGTTATAGATCCTGGCTCAATAAATTCATTCAAGAACCGATTAGAAAATGCATGGGCTGATGATACAGGAAAATTTGACCACTTATTCACCACATGCTACTAATTTATTCCTTGTGTTGCTAATTACTTGCACAAAAATGAGAGACAAATAAGTGTTCACACTTCCTGTCTTCCAATCACTATATCACTATATCAATGCCAACTGTTTATGATTAAAAAAAAGAAAGACAAATACGACTACTAGCCTAATAACCATGTACTACTACAGATCTACTAGTATTACTACTAGTACTACTATCAGTAGTATTACTACTAGTATTGTTGTTGCGTCTTTAGTTTCAGCACTAGTATTAATGCTAGTAGTAGTAAGGATTATATATATGGTAAGGATGGCAAAACAAGGATGGCAAAACAAGGCTGTTTGAGGCTCTCCCACCATGTAATTATGACCCCCATGTTGGAAGTGTGATACTGAGCAATGACAGGGGCATTTCCCCATTTACTCTAGCAACATTCAACATAACTGAAACCACAAGACATGTTCTGTACCTAAATTAGTTAGGTTTGAGATGCAATTTAGTTGAAATTCCCAAGTTGTGTCAATAGACAGTAGGGCGTACACCTTTTAAATTTAATAGTAAAACTGAAATCCCAGCTAAACCCGGTTCTATTCTCAAACATAGTCTTGTCCTTAGGCTATAGCTCATGGATGACGTGGACAATTACTACGCTTTCAAAATGGCCAATTATCATGCTTCCACATCGTCACTTTAAAACCATCTATGATCCTAACCCTCTAGGTTTTACCATCTGTGGTACTGGTAGTAAGTATTACCGGTACCTTACTCCTGCTTAGGCTTAGCCCAGCCATTGGTAGGAAATGTCAGTCTACCATCTAGAATTATCTTCTGATGCATATCGACGTCAAAGCATGATGTAATTCTGAACTCTGTTTTGTGTGGCGCACTTACGCAAAAAGGTCAGGTGTTTGGACCAGAAGTACGAGTAGCTGGTCGGTTAACAGGTAGGGATCATGACTAGGAATTCAAAACGTCTTGCTTTCTCAAGGCATATTGAAAAACCAAGACAGTTTGCATATAGAAACAAATAGGGGTGATCTCTCACAGTCTGCCACTACTTTAATATTGAGGATGGAACCTAAAAAAATATATCCTTAGAATGGGTGTAAGTAGCTCTTCACAGTTTCTATGAAGAAAATGCTCCTGTGAATAAATAGTATGTTGCTAATATTCAACTAAAACTACATTAAAATAAAGAGACAATCTTATTTTGCCTATAACATTGTGCTGTTTGCATTCTGTAATTAGTCATTTTTACTGGTGAACTACCATGGTCTATTTAAAAAAGTATTTTTCTTAGAATCACAATCCTTGATATAGTTAATGAGAAATAACGACAAATAAGAACAAATCATGATGTGTGGCATCATATAAGCCATTACTCTAATGTACACACAGGCAGATGGGTTATTGTTTTAGCAGTCGACACAAGGATGACCACTGGAGGTGGGTGTGGGTGCAGAGTGGGATTGTTCTCTGTGTGGTATATCCACCACCCAGTATATGTGTATGTGCATATATATATACACACAGATATATAGACATGCACATACATATACTGTATTGTGGATATACCACACGGAGAGAAATCCCACTCTGCACCCAAACCCAAACCCACACACCCACACCCACCACCAGTGGTCATCCTTGTGTAGACTGCTAAAACAACAACTCATCTGCATGTGTGTACATTCAAGTAATGGCTTATATGATGCTATACATCATGATTTGTACATATTGTTGGTTATTTCTCATTAACTATGTCCAGTATTGTGATTCTAAGAAAAATACTTTTTTAAATAGACCATGGTGGTTCTCCAGTAAAAATGACTAATTCCAGAATACAAACAATGTTATAGGCAAAATAAGATTATCTCTTTATTGTAATGTGGTTTTAATTGAATATTATGAACATACTGTAAAAATATACGGATTTTCGGTTAAGAATTATATATTGGCAGAGAGCATTATTATTCTTGGACGACAGAGTGGGAACCAGGTTATGTAAACTAAAAGTAATAGAATCCCACTCCCAGTGTACATGATACTGAGTGAAGTGAAATATATGTTATATATGATGCTTGGAGTTAATGAAGAGATTTCCTATAAAAGAGACAGTACAGGATTATTGAAATGTTTCTCTATGTGTTCATAAAGAATACAATTGGAGGAAAAGAACAACTTTGATATATATATCTATATACATATCTGTAACTGTATACAACATCCTGTCCACCCATGGCCACTGGACCAACCCACCTGCCTAATCTGCATATGTATAGAGTGCACCACCTGCAGCTGGTTTGAGTGACAGCCCCTACTGGGGGTGGCCCCACCCAGTCTGTGGGGAGTGTCTGATTGGCTGGTTGGGGAATGTCCGGTCACCTGACTCCCTTGGCCTATCCTGACCACACACTAGTCTCAGATAAGTAATTATTCAAAAATCTACTCTACTCCTAGCACACTCTACTCCTAGCTCTTGAGTGAGACACACCTACTTTTGAGCAGGAACCCCAGACACTCTGTCTGATGCTATCTAAATTCACCTATTCAAATTGAGTGTATACACAGCCATAGGACTCCTGTCCCATGGGCTGTAGGCACTGCTTTCAGTATACAGGCTAAAGCGATAATGAGACATAGTGTGGGCAGCATATGAGGAGGAAGGTGCTAGGTCACATGTAAGGGGGATGGACAGGAATTGCTGCCAATAAAGCACAACTTATTCACTGTTCATCGGTGTGACTGGCTTTCCTTCCTATTTCCAGACTTGGTTAAATTGATTTAGGCTGATTGCATCACAGGAGTGACAGGTGAAATGAAGGGGAAGAGTTTTGTAGTCACATGGGGTGCTCAACGCGGCCGAGCATCCGTGTTTCTATAATACTATGCACAGGAGCATTTTCTTCATAGAAACTTTGAAGAGCTACTTATGCTCATTTTAATGATCTATTTTGTTAGGTTCCATCCTCAATATTAAATTAGTTGCAGACTGTGACATCTCACCCCTATTTGTTTCTATATATTATGTAAACTGTCTTGAGCCCCGTTCACACTGGTCCGTTAAGTCGCCTCAACTAGTTCGCCTCCTATAGTTCGCCTCAAATTGGTCGTGTGGACACTACTCTGAGGCGAATTAAACCTGAGTCGCCTCATCTAGTTCGCTTAAAGTAAACCACCTTGTGAGGTAGTATAGATGAAGCGATTCAGCTGGTTCCCAGGCGGCGATAGTATCAAATAGTAGTGCGTGCCGGCAACAGGGGGAGCAGTAACTAATCGCTGGTGCCCGGCAGTGTTAGGGCCCGATTACGCCGAAATCTAGTGAATGCGATCATATTTAACAGAATTACAGACTCAAATAATGAAATTTAATTAAATTAACCTTAAATTCCAATCGATATTAACGTAGCAGCTACATCGGCGTCGATTCGACTAGTGAAAACTAAACAAATAGCAGCGCTCGCCAGATACAGATGGGGGTTCTTGCTCATGAGCAGACATCGATTTCCGCCTTAAACAGCTCCATGTGTGGACACGACACTAGTTCGCCTCATCTAGTTTGCCTCCTCTAGTTCGGCCTAAAGTTGTGCTGTGTGAACAAGGCTTTGGTTTTTCAATACATTTGAGAAAGCAAGACGTTTTGAATTCCAAGTCGTGGCCCCTACCTGGTTAATGTCTGCATCACGGGGCGTTTGTGTGCCAAGTGTACCATCCGCCATTGTTCCCTGGTCATGTCCGTGACTAAACTTTCAAGTATTGTAGAATAGAGACCGAAATATCCAACAGGCAAATTATGCCTTCAACATTTCGTACATCTGGTATCAAGGTATCAAGGTATGTCGGACAGCTCTGCTTGTTTACCGACGTGACCTTGACGTTCTTCAGCCTCGCCTTGAAGCCCTGCCTGGTCCCCTGGGCTTCTCCATATGCATCGCTATTGGCGCCGCAACACACAACAGCGCCCCATTATTCCGTCGGCGGGAAATATTAGAACCAGTCTGTCTGGTACCGTGTTCTGAGCTGGTGTGCACCTCATGGCGAGCGGTGTTTACGAAGTTGAGAAATCTGCGTATTAAAACAAGACAGCGAAGTGGTTGAAATAAATAATAATAATAATAATAATACAATATTCATTTTCACATGATCAATGTACACATAAGCTGATATTTATATAAGTAATGTTGTCACCACAAATCCGAACCAAAGATAAGCCTACTACTTTGTGGAAGGATATATTTCCGAACATAAACACATTGTTCCCCTTGCTTCATTTCTCCCCATTCTTCATACTGCCTAGCATCACTAGATAACAAAGACCCTATAATACTAAGACGGCTCACTCCCTATCTCTCCCATGGTAATGTCAATTTTGCAGTGCCACCTTGTGGTGGGTTTGATCAGCCCGGCTGCTGGTTCGCGTTTCACATGTAAACACATACAATTATATTATACATTTGATAGGTAAGTATCAAAACACATCAATATGAAATTGTTATGAACAAATACACATCACCATCATCATCATCACCACCATCATCACACATCTTTCACATTCATATATACATTTATACATATAATATAGCACCTGTTTAACCAAGAGAACAGCCAGCGCACCAAGTGGTGGGTTTGATCATTTTGATTACACCGTACAGGCTGAGTGAGCCGTCTTAGTATTATAGGGTCTTTGTAGATAAAAAGGCTTCTTTAAAATTGTATTATTCATTATTTCTGCCTTGTGTAGGCCTATCTTATTGTTGTGAAGTATGGGGAGATGCATACAAAACAACTATAGTGTATTTATTTGCTACAGAAGAAAGCATTGAGAATTGTTTGCATTGTTGGATATCGAGAACACGCAAATAAACTGTTCTTTGGTCTTCATGTTTTAAAATCAATAGACTTAGTCAAGATAAAATCTAGTATGATAATTTACGATGCAAACAAATGGCTACTGCCAACAAATCTACAGTCATTATTCAAAATAAGTTCAGATAGTAGCCATGATAGGCCTACACAGCAGAGTAACAATCTAAGACAAATATTTGCAAGAACGACCTTAAAGTCTCAATGTATATCTATCTATACATGGTATAAACATATGTAATGCACTCGATAATAATATTAAAGTCACCAGCTATACCTCACCCAGATACAAACGAATCCAGCATCAAAAGCTCTCCAAACATACCTTTGCTTAGTTTGTTCAGTTCATTCCACTGAACATGTGGGAGGAGAGTTGAGGTATGTGATGTATGAATGACATCATAGGTGGGATTCCCTCATCACATGACCTAGAGAGGTTCCCTACACACAGGGGAAGCCATGGCAACCACCAAGATGACCGCCACAGAAAGCTCTCAATTCAACTTTTAAAGTCTATTAATCTACATGATTTAACCAATTATTCACACAAAAAGAAGCTGGTTATGATAAATAAACATTTGAACTTTATATATATTGTAGTGGTCTGCACTGACCTCTCAGGCAAGGAGCCGCATAGACAGGTAGGCATGGGTAGTGTGTTGATATCAGGGAGCCTAGGTGGTGTAATGGTTAGCACACTGGCCCAGAATGCAAAGAGATGTGGGTTCAAGTCCCGCTCTAGGCACAATATTTCCCATTTTCATCACCCCCATGACATTGGTTGCCGTGACCATGATCATGTACAAGCTATGCGCTGTATAGTTGTTGAACCTACCCTATGTATGTAAGTGTGTTGCATTGCCTGTATGTATGTAATTGTAAGCATTAAAAGACTTACAATTCCAGGGGGATGAGTGTAGTGGTCTGCACTGACCTCTCAGGCAAGGAGCCGCATAGACAGGTAGGCATGGGTAGTGTGTTGATATCAGGGAGCCTAGGTGGTGTAATGGTTAGCACACTGGCCCAGAATGCAAAGAGATGTGGGTTCGAGTCCCGCTCTAGGCACAATATTTCCCATTTTCATCACCCCCATGACATATATCATATTAGATTGCAATTTCTAACAATTCTTTCTCTATATGGTTGTTTAAAGGTGGCAGTGCTGCTGGACTAAATAAAACACAACAAAAGCAACCAATGTTAGCACTCTCCCCCCACATATGTAGTTGCATAAACTGAAAACTGGCAAATGTATGCTTGGAGAGCATTTGTCGGAGTACGGGTAATGTCTAAGCGACCTATGTTTCAGCAAATGTATGAAAAGAAAATCGTTAAGATTTACCAGAGTGGAAATACATAGTAGTCTAGTATATAAACAATGAAATGTCACTTACAGTACCAGTATTAAAGGTAATATACTTTCTACTTTCACTTTTTAAATGTATTATTGTTATTGTATTAGCAACATAGGCCTATGTGTGTTATTTTTAACTGGGGAAAGCGCCTCATAAGTATTGTACTTCTGCTTTCCCCTTTTTCATGCGCAACATTACATAAAGGATTCAAGAATAATAAATATCAGCTATGTACAATGATCATGTGGAAATAAATAAGAGTTATTTAAAGCTTGACTCTACCTGGCTTGACTTTATTTACCCTGCTCGACTTTACCCTACTCGACTTTACCTGACTTGACTATACCCGACTTGACTTTCTATTTATTTTGTCAGCTGTATTTTAGGAAGGCCTATCTTGGGATGTTCATGTGGTAGGCTATACCCAGATGGAATAAAATGCTATAACACATCCTATCAAAATAGATGTATGGGTAATATCTAATATATAGAAGTGGTAGTGTCCTTGTGTAAAGGATAGGGCTCGAATCTGTGGTTGTGTAGGCAGGCTATAGTGAAATCAATACAGGCAAAGAGAAAGGAAGAGTATAAAGTGAAAAGGAAGAGAGAGACAAGCCCTCTGGTTTATTATTTATATGGTTACATGGGTTTATTGGAGCATATCACCCCACCCCTTTCCCCAAATGGGAAACAAGCATTCTTGGCCCTACCAATAGGGATCCAGCATTCCTGGTCCCCATGGTTACCATTGGTCTCCCTCCACCACCGAGCTGTGTGGCCCCATGGCCACCACCAACCTTGACCCTGAGTGTGGTGATCCTACCCAGCAGAGGGGGATGGGGTAGGCCCTGAGTGTTCTTACACCCAACCCTGCCAGAACCACTATGTCTATTTACATCCCAATCAGACACCACCAGCACCTACATATATATACATACATGCGCTTGGTCACATACAGCTGTTTAGTAATAGAACATTTGCATTCCCCCCGATGCCGTAAATCGGAATATTTTACACTTGTTTATATTCCCATAATAGGTTAGAGAGCACACATCCTATATATATGTATATATATGTATATATATAGGTATATAGGCCTATATATGGACTAAGAATATGCATATTAATATATATAGGCCTATGTGTATATTAATATATTAAAAAGGGTAATGTCAGGTGGTAGGCTACGCAGCAGCGTGCCTGCATATATGGAGGCTAGACTCCTGTTTTAATTAGGCCCACTGCTAAAAAACATGAATTTACATCCTCCCTCCAAATACTAAAAAAAGTAAATCTAAATTAAAAGAAACTAGCTACTCCTGCCAACTCTGTTCCTCCTCTACACACTTCGAACGGCGAGGCGGCAACATTTTTGTCAGCGAAGACAATGACGATGACACCATCACCGTTTCATCATCCTGTTCTTCCTCCCCCTCTTCCACCTCCTCCTCCTCCTCCTCCTGGAATTCCGAGAACAAATGGTGAAAAAAAAGGGGGAATAAGAAGATCATCAATAAGGTTAAGATTAAGAATGCTAGATCACTGATGATCAATTCATTTCCAACAAAATGTTCACCTGCTGCTTTCACTAGACAACAGACTTCATCTGGTGTCACCACAAGACAGACAAGAATAAAAGCAGTGAATGAAGAATGGCGAAAATTCTTCTCCCATCGTTAACTGAGGAAGAGAAACAATATATATCCATGATACATATTTCAATCCTCAACATCCTGGAAGTTTATCAGGGATCAATAGACTTTATACTTGCGTATATCTGGATATGACGGTGTAGTGGAAATGCAGTGCCTCCCCCTAGTTCGGTTTCAAGGCATCGGTTACTAAAAGTCGCTTACAGTCAGCGGATAAATCTCATGTGTTGTGCTGCCAGCATCTGCTGCTTGAGCATTGAAGCCATCAATATTGTCACATTGTTATTGGTTTATTTCTAGCTCTTCGCCGAGAGATGAAGCTTTTGAAGGACCAATATTACGCGCCGAACTCCCTATTGGCGCGGGATACTCAAGTTTGGACCTACATGCGGTTTATTGACGAGTTTTCTGGGCTTCTGCAACCTACGCTATGTTCATCCACGCAGGTCGCCTTATACATAACGTGGTTGTCAAGATTCTTGAAATATTCATCTATTACAGATTACTTTAGTGCACAAAATTTGTTCCTTAAATCAGAAGGTGTGACACCAATTGATTACCAGGCACATATAGTTAGAACTGTTTTGGGGGGAGCTAAGCGCAAGTTAGGCTGTGTGGCTAAGAGAGCTGCTCCGTTACTTCCCAAGGAATTGTTGGTTATGTTTTCTCATTTTTCTTCATCCACCGATCACACAGCCACAAGAGCTGCTTTGTTATCGGGCTTTCGTGCCTTATTACGTAAGTGTCAACTTACCGATTCTGATTCCATGTTATTGCATAAAGACTTTATATTCCATAAATGGGGCGTTATTATCAAAGTTAGAAAGTCAAAAACTATTCAGTTCAAGCAGCGTGAGTTGCTTTTGCCAGTTGCCAAAGTCGCGAACCAGGGCCTATGTGCAGTGTATTGGCTGACAAAACATTTTTCGGAAGTTCTGGCGTCTGATGATGCACCGGCCTTTCTAGTTCCGTCATCTGACGGTTCATTGTCGCCGTTATCATATGATGCCATGCAGGCAACAATTAAACATTTTGTGCCTCTATCGGGACTTGAGCCCTCGGAATATTCATGCCATTCACGGGGGGATTGGGCGTCAGATACAGTTTTTAAATACATTTGCTCACCGCTGTCGGAACGTATTTTGGCTGACACGCGTGTCACGACTGCCCTCGCGACAACTTAGTGGCTGGGTGGACTTGCTGTCCGTCGCATCTCGCCCGGCCAGATACGGTCAATTTAGTCAGGTAACGGTTGTGTTATGAATAAATACCTGTATCCGCCCTTTGTCGTTTGGGTATCTGCTTCCACTACCCTTGCATATATTTGGATATGACGGTGTAGTGGAAATGCAGTGCCTCCCCCTAGTTTGGTTTCAAGGCATCGGTTGACAGGTAGTTGGTCCAACGCCACCCTGTCCCTACCTTCCGGCCTTGCCCAACCCCACTCACGCTTCGGGCCTGGCCCATGCTACTGCTTCCTCGCTGCTTCCTGGCCTCTTGGCTGCCGCCGCCTCTATGTCAGTTACCCTCAATGGATGCCATCTTGCTGTCACAGGGAGCCTATCTGTGGTACTGTGAGTTTGGAACTTAATAGTTTGGAGTGGGACATGTTTATTATTTGTCGGCAGCATGTGAGATATCGAGTGACACATTGTTGGTGTTCATAAATATTAGCTTCGGGCCTACTACCGGCTTCATAAATATTAGCTTCGAGGATAACTACGGTCGGTGTCATATATTGTTCAACCGACGCCAATTTGCTGTCAAAGAAGACCGAGCTGCAATAATGTGAATGGGAGCTTTAATAATGCTAGCTGGAGCAGCGCATGCTTACTATTTTTCGGCTTCACGTAGCGTTATCGGTGACCGACCAAACTTTGCTGTCACAATAGGCAATTCTGCACTACTGTCACTGTCCGTGTTTAGCGACGTGTCGGGAACCGTACTATAACCGTACCATATGCCGGAGAAATACTGCGGACCGTGTGGTATCCCTCACCAGATGCCAGTTGATGCAAATTGTAGTAGAGGTAAAGTGACGCAGATACGACGTTTGACGCATAGACAGACAGTAATGGCGGACAAGGCAGTCAAGGCAGAGCGGGTGCCGGATAAGTTGCAGCCGGTGGTACCGGGAGCTGATGAGGGTGCGTTCAGCGACAAGGAGCGCTTGCTTGAAGACAGATTGTGAGTTTTAGAGCGTCGGAAACGCCTGGCTTCGATGGCGGCAAAGACGAGACAGTTGGAAGAGGAGCTTCGTGAATTGGAGATAACGAAAAAAAAGCCATGTGGTCGAGCATCAACCAAGTCGTCGTCCCATCGCCATAGACGAACCCGTTTATCAAGTGAAATTCACAAACTAGGAGTGTAGAACGGATCAATATATGTGTGTGTATGTTATGTGATCCCTCATTTTTATTTTGTTTGCATCATCGTCAACATGGTGAACTTCTGCCTGAATTCATTAATGGATTTGAAACTTCATTCGCGTAACACTTTATAAAGTCCACGGCTGGAATCTGTGGTTGTGTAGGCAGGCTATGGTGAAATCACTACAGGCAAAAAGAGAAAGGAAGAGTATAAATAGTGAAAGAAGAGAGAGAGCCAAGCCCTCAGGTTTATTGTTAAATGATACATGGATCCAGTATGGCATATCACCTGACCACATTCTCCCAATGAGAATCAAACATCTACAGCTTCCCCACTGGCCACAGTGATCTGCCAAGCACCACCAAGCACCACCATTGCAGAGTAAATTGAAACAAACAAAATTGTTCCTCCATCATCTTCATCATCACCACCAACATCATCATCTCCACCAACACCATTACCTCCATCATTATATTCATCTTCGATAACATCAAAATATGTGTATATATTTTGTTATCTCACCTGTTGCAATAGGAGATTCTCTGCAAGGGGTGTTAGCATACAGCTATAAAGGAAGTGAGGGGGGTGGAGGATATACTATTATAAAGTCCACGGCTCGAATCTGTGGTTGTGTAGGCAAGCTATAGTGAAATCAATACAGGCAAATGAGAAAAGAAGAGTATAAAGAGTGAAAGAAGAGAGAGAGCCAAGCCTTCAGGTTTATTCTTTATATGGTACATGGATCCAGCATGGCAAATCACCTGACCACATTCTCCCAATGAGAATCAAGTATCTCCTGCTCTACCAATGAGAAACAAGCATTTCCGGTCCCCATGGTTACAGTGATCTGCCCGCCACCACCAAGTGGCATGGCTCCCTTGGTCACCAGCTGCCCTGAGCTGAGTGTGTGGTGATCCATGACTAGCAGAGGGGGGAGGGGGTAGGAGGTAGAGCTCTAAGTGCCCCTGACACACTATCTTACTAGCACCACAATGTCTATTTACCAATGAGTCAAGTACCACTGGCAACTACATAACCATCTATGCACCTGGCCCTATATACCTTTTTCATAAATAGAACATTTGCATTCCCCCAGCAATGCATCATTATCGGAATATTTTACAATATGACACCATCAGCTCCGTTACACTAACCCATCAATACTCAATACTTGAATGCTATAAGGATTTCCATCGGAGACAAACGAGGAGAAATGCCTTTGATAGGCGCCCAAATAGGGGGAAGCTGTCACTCAACCCCCCTGCTGCAGGTGGTGTCCATTATGTACGCAAGATGACTGGGGGTGCTTGTCGATCGGTCCAGGTGGTTGCGGACAGTTACAACACACATACATCAATGCTTCTCTCCCTCAATACACGTTTTCTGCTGCAGGAAGGGAACAATTCAATAATTATTACCCGTCTCTTAAGTATGAACATCACATCACAATCTCGGTCACTATGTGTTATCACATTTCCACATAGGCGCTTATGTCACAAAGCGAGTGGGGCACCCATTGCTTCACTGTTACATTAATCCTGGTCCCCACTGGGGTCGCCCGAGAATAATAATGTTCTTTGCCAATATATAAATCCGAACCGAAAATCCGTACATCTTTACACCCTGATTGAATATTCATGGTTCTAAATAACAGAATTAAATCATAGCAGTGAATAGATTTGTGCTTTGTGTTTTATTTACATCCGCTTGATAGTAGAAAGAACTGCTTCTATCCAATCACGACGCAGGAGTAGTGTGATGCCTACGTCACACACAAATCCTCAATAGGCTATGCACATCTGACACTACCCTGCTCAGCGTTCCACTTATTACATCTGAGTCCTGCTACAACCTAATGTTCCCATCTCTTATCTGCTGGGCTGCTATATATCACAGTCGCTGTGTTATTCCCAACAGGTTACTCCTGCAACTAACTAGGGGGCGCCACATATGCGTGTAGACAGCTATCCAACGGCACACTGAACCTAGCAACACATACCCCATCCCTCGCCTCTACCCCCGCCTTCCCCGCCCTCCCCTCCACTCCCGCCCACCCCTCTACCCTCGCTCTGCCCTCTACCCCTCCTCCTGTCTACTCCCACTCCCCCTCAACCCTACCCATCCCTCAAACCCGACATCCTCTCTACTACCCCTTACCGGACGCGGTTGTCGAATCGGTAGATCACAGGCTTCCAGTGCGGAAGTTCGGGAATATGAATCCCAGCCGAGTCAAATCGATGATTTATAAAATTGGTATTTGTTGCTACCTAGACTGGCGCTCGGCATTAATAGGATAGAACAGGGACTGGTTAGCACAGTATCAGGATAATCTGACTGTGTGGGATACTGGGTCATGATGCGGGTGGGACAACGCTATAAAGTGTGCACTGTCACAAATCGGTACCCGTCCTGACAATAGGTATATATATTTTGTTTAAAGACAATTCTAAACCCATGCAATACATGTTCACTGAATGCATGATACTTTTGTTGCACTGGATTTGGACACAGTTACTACTACAGCTGATACTTCAGTTATAAAATGTATAATACTTTTAGTAACAAACAGGATGTGCATGCAGTCACTATTACAATAGATAGTAGTTTCATTTATGAATTAAGGAATTGTACTGTACGGCGGGAAGACCAGTGCTCTGGCGCTGACAAGAGATATTATTCGATGAATAAATACTTGAACAAAAAAAAAAAAACCTAACAACACATACACACCTCTCTTCCCCCTCCCTCCCCTCTATCACTCCCCTCCCCACTACTCCCACCTCTACTCTGCCGCCCCCCCTCTCCTCTACTCCCAGCTCCCCTCTACCCCCGCCCTTCCATCTACTCCCACCCTACCCTCTCCCTCCACCCTCCCCTCTACCGCCGCCATCCCCTCTGGCCCCTACCCCCGACACCCACATCGTCCTTCCGCTGACCTATTCCCTGTTGCCGGGCACACCCCACGTGACGCGGCCCTTCCCGAGGTGCCGTCTGGTGACTTACCGGTCACTGATTGCAGGCCCGGCATGCAGTTCGTCAAAGTAATGCCCCGTTTAGCCTTTATGGTGTGGCACACACACGACAACACTGCCAGAGCTAGAGAGAGAGAGAGAGAGAGAGAGAGAGAGAGAGAGAGAGAGAGAGAGGACAGAGAGAGGCAGAGAAGGAGAGAGAGGAAGAGAGGGAGAGAAAGAGTGACAGGCCAAGAACTTATATGCATCAGTGTGCTTCTGTCTGTTTGCGTAAAAACACATAAGGTCACATTGCTTTAAAAAGGAGGAATGGGCAGTTACCATGGTTACATGAGATTGCATTTGGGTATTAAGCTACGTCGGTTTATTCATGCGGGTTTACACAAAAAGATTGTATTGTGCAATTATTTATAAATAAATGTCAAATTCTACTTAGCGCATTCAATCTTACTGATCCAAAAGGGCTGGCAGCCTCTATGATTACAAATGTGGAGGTCTTGGCATTATGTCGTGACAGTTGAGACTGCAATAATGGTATTTTTGTATTATTAATTTTATTTATTGGATGGTCATTTATGGAGCAATGTGAAATATCAGCTCTTTCAATTGTTCTCCATAACTCATGTCCTGGGATCATTTATGTATCTAGATGATGAAAAATGTGTCTCTAATGTTGGGTCTGGATCCTACTATCTTGGATTGTCCTTGCTCCTGACATACAGTTCAGCGAACTGGTATTACACCAACACTTGCTCCTGACCTATATCTCAACAATCACTCTCTTACACCAACACTTGGTCTTGACCTCAAGTTCAGTGAACTGCTCTCTTACACGACAATTGTTCCTGACCTATAGTTCAGCGAACTGCTCTCTTACACAACACTTGTTCCTGCCTATACCTCAACAATTGCTCTTTTACAGCAACACTTGTTCCTCACATATAGTTCAGTGAACTGCTCTCGTGCACAACATTTGTTCCTACCCTATAGTTTACTGAACTGCTATTACACCAACAATTTGTCCTTACCTATAGTTAAGTGAACTGCTCTCTTTCACCAACACCTGTTCCTGATCTATAGTTCAACAATTGATCTCTTACACCAAAAAGTCTTTCTGACCTATAGTTCAACAATCGTTCTCCTACACCAACAATTGTTCCTGACCTATAGTTCAGGCAACTTTTCTCTTAAAATCACTTGTTCCTAATATATAGTTCAGTCAACTGCTCTTACACAAATACTTGTTTCTGCCCTATAATTTGGATCATTATTCTTCAAGCACCAACATAGCGCTCATATATCAGGAAAATATCGACAACTAATGTTGACAACAGCCACAAAGTGTTAGAGACAAGTAGAACTTCTCATGTTATAGTTGTTTTGTGTTGTTTTTGTTTTATTTAATGAAAACAATATTGTGCATCATTTCTCACCTAGTTTTTCTCGCTCTGATGAGAGCAGGTCCACAATAAAGTAGACAGGCGCAACCACTGATGGCGGTGGGTGGAGATGGGATGGCAGAGGCGGTGACATTGCCGAAGACATAAATCACAATGTTAGACATATTAATTGCTGGATCGATAATTTAATTAAAAGTGATATACCATTACTCAAGCTAAGCTATGGAAACCTCCTCCTTTGTTTAATACATTTTCACTTGGTAGCTTGACAAAGCCAGAAGTAGGTTATCGATTAGGTAAGGCGCCTAAAAATAACTCCTCTGACCGGAAGTGCAAAGCTTCAAGGCTGACAATAGTTTGTTAGTGCCATCACTACGCATGGACATGATGTACCAATTGCCCTCCCCTTCCACATCTCGACTGATCCTCCAGATAGTTGTTGTTTGTTTGTTGTTTTACATCCTAGCAACATATAAGGTGATGTCAGGAGGGGTATGGACTTGTGACAGTGCATGGCAACTTCATAGTGCTGCCCCACTGGCCCACTGGGATGCCAGACCACCAGCATCATGACCCAATATCTCACACAGTCACATTATCCTGATACTGTGCTAACCGGTTGTGGTCATATTCGTTTAATGCTCAGCGCTAGGCTGGGTATCAACAAGTGTCAATAGTAGAAGCCATTGGTTTGACTCGGCTGGGATTCGACGTCCCAATCTTCCCCCAGATAGACTACATGTCACCTCCTCTCCCATGAGTTGCCCGCTCCCTCCAATCCACACCTCCAATCGCCTGCTCTAGTGAATGGGGATGGAGGTGGGTGGTGGTGGGTGGCGCTCAGAAAGGTAGCCCCTCTATACCTAGATGGAGGGATGGCGGGGCATTTGAGGCCAGCTAGTCATTGTGGGAACATTATGATCGCTGACGAAATTTGCTGATGGTGCATAACTGTTCGGTACTACTTGGTGCCGCTCGACACTACCCCGTACTGTCCGGTACTGCTCAGTACTGTTCTGTACTACATTACACTCGGTATTGCTCAGTACTGCTCGGGAATGTTATGTACTGCTCGGTACTGCTCGGTGTTTCTCTGCACTGGTCGGTACTGCTCGGTACTGTTCAGTGATATTCGGTACTGCTCGATACTGCTCGATGCTGGTCAGCACTGCCCGGTACTGTCCGGTACTGAACAACTCAGTTTATTACTGATCATTATTGCTCAGTATTAATCGATCGCTGCTGTTTGGTACAACTGTGTATTGATGGGCCCTGCTTGTGCTGTTCTCTCATTTGCTTTTGTTCAGCAACCTGTACTATTTCAAACTTACTATTTCAAACGGTACTATTTCAAACGGTACTGTTCGAACCTGCCGTGCATGGTATGGCATGTCCCGGTACATGCATTGACCACTGCTATTTCGTACAGGTTCGTGGTACTGCATGGTACTGCTCACTCGGCACTGTTAGTCTATCTTCGTGATGTCACTGGTCAACTCGGCACCGGTCGGTATTGCTCGGCAGCGTTCGACACTGCTCGATAAAGCTGGGCACTGCTCGGCACTGTTCGGGACCGCTCGGTACTGCTTAGCACTAGTTGACAGTGCTCGGCACTGCTCGGCACGGCTCTGTACTGTTTGGCACTGGTTGGCACTGCTCGGCACTGTTCGGCACTGCTCGGCAGTAATCGGCACTGCCTTGTAGCATTCGGCACTGCACGGCACTGCACGGTACTTCCCGGTCCTGTTCGGCACTGCACGGTACACCTCTGGCACTGTTCGGTACTGCTCGGTCCTGTTCGGCACTGCTCGGTACACCTTGGTCCTGCTCGGAACTGTCCTGCACTGCTCGGCACTGTCCGGAACTGTTCGGCACTGTTCGGTACTTCCTGGAACTGCTTGGTAATGCTCGGTAACCGACATCAATCCAGAGCATTACTGTCTCAGTCTGGTAAATAGAGCAACCTTTGCACACATGCATATCCGACTTTACCCCCTAACAACCTACTTATTACATAATCAATAGTACTTTAGATAAGTGCACTTAGTCCTTGGGATAAGCAGATAAGGAGGTGACCAAAGCCTACTTCAATGGACACAAAGAAACTAAGTGTATCTTCCCAGTAAGTAGGAGATTACTAAACATAAGACACTCCTATTCTTCCTCAGATAGTCATTTGTAATTCATTCAAGTAAAGTCGATGAAGTTGAGCTTCTGTCTAATTTATGTGTATATATGCACACATATATACATATACATACTTAGATATTACTATGAAATATATATCCATATAACTAGAACCATATCTGAAAATATGGCACCAACTCAAAACCATGCAACATTAGGTGCATACAAATTAGGTTGAATGGTGTAATATACTTTAGGTTAATGTATCTTTTAATGTAAAGGGTAAACTTTGGAGGTGTTTGAAGTAAAAACATTACAAATTAATGTCATCTTACACCTTGAAATGCTAGCCACTATTCACTTCAGCTTTGAACAACAAAAACTAACATTTCTCGCCATGAATATGGCCTATGCTGCCGACACGGCATAAAGCAACCATCAATCAACCAATCAATTCACTTCCACTTAAAGCTGCATAATCCAATGAAGCATCACATTTTCAAAACCACCGCAATTATCCAGATTTGATTCTACATATCTAACTTCGATATTTATGCAGCTATTAAGCATTTGTTGCCTCACAGAAGGGAATACTGAGTCCATTTAATAGAACCTGTTACTGCTGAAACCTATGGTTTCAGAGTTTTGACATGCTTGCCCAAACTAATGTTACATATTTACACTTCAAATATCATAGAAGTTAGCCATTTAAAGTAAAAATTACTTCAAACTAAAGTACGGTAGATTATAACAATCAATTTAATATATTTATCTCAGAAGAATGTCCGAAACTCATGGCCATCGGGCTATTCGACTTTAATAGCTTCTACTAAACTGACTTAGTATTCCTAATGAATATTCACAATACATAGTTAGCGAATATATCATCTAAGGTCCATGAATATAAGATCAGATATAATATTTGGGTTTAGAAACTTTGATTCTTCTATCTATGAAGCTTTAATCTGATCCGCATCTGATCGTGGTTTCATGTGCCACACTTGACCAAGGGTGACATCATTATGGCAAACTATTTGGTCCAGTTAGTAATCCCAGCGATAGCCTGAGGGATACCACCAACAATATACTGAGATAACACATTCCTGCACTACTACTCACACAGCTTTTCAATGGCGACCGTGAGTGAGTGATAAAACTTACGCATACGCTGAAATCGTGAGTTCAATATACTAAAACGTGCATAAACAACCCACAAACATACCAGGATACTCATAAACATACCAGAATACCTTAGAATACATATCAGATGAGGTACCACCACAACAAAGGAGGAAATCAATCAAAACAACCTCACAGGAATGTGTCAACCGTTAGATATGGCGGGAAACGGCGAAACTGGCAAAAACAAGGCTACAGATTGCCATGATTTGTATCCTATAAAACATCGAACGTACCAGCACCCACAGCTCAGTACCATAGCATATTATCACCCATATACTTTGCTTTACTGTTGATGTGTGTGTGTGTGATTTATAATGTCTAAATGACTCAAAACCACTGTTGAGCTGAGTGAACTGATAGAGTCCCCTATTATCACTCACCAGCTGTCACTCACCAGCACACAAATACTCATAACCACTGTTGATGTGTGTGTGTGTGTGATTTGCAATATCTATTGATTTATACTCATAACCAAAAACGTTTACTCAGATTAATCTAATCTAGTACAGGATACTAAAATCAACAACATATAAGGAGGAATAGAGGAGGAAAATAAATAATAACAAAAAATAAAATAAAATAAATAAATAAATAAATAAAATCAACAATGTAAAATAGAATTACAGGAGGAAATCTAACAAAACAAGGAGGATCAACCTCACAATAGTGTGTCAACCTTTAGAAATGACGGGAAAAGGCAAAGGCATGTCTACTGAGATAGAAGCCAAGGATTGCCAGGAGTCAAGGAGGACATAATAAAGCTGGTAATTCAAACAGTAAAGGAGGAACTGGAAAAGGCAAACAAAAAACTTGTGGACGGAAATGACAGTATTAAAGTGAACGGCACCGGAAATGAAGATGGAAAAAACAAAACTACAATGGATAATGAGAACGAATCCAGGAGCAAACTCCAGACACTCCAGGTAGCTTACAACACATTGCAAATAGAATGTGCATGGTACAAAGCAGAATATGAAAAACTAAAGACAAAAAAGAAAGACACAAATGTAAACACCAATACCAACAACACAAGAGCAACGCCCACTGACAAAATGAAGCCACCCACGGGTGCAGCCCACACCCAAGTACCAAACCATGAGAATAAAAAGCTTAGTGTCATCGTGCACAGCATCCCAGAAAAGGAAGACGAAAGCATAGAAAAAACCATCACAGATATGCTAAATGGAGTGGACTGTGATTTTGGCTGGACGGTAGTGACAAAAGCCTACCGTCTAGGGAAAAAAAAAAAAACGAAGGAAAAAGCACGAGAAACAAAAACTGCCGCAGACAAAGAACAGGCCGAAGGCAAAAAACAGGAGGGGAACCCAAAGACCCACTCTCTCTCTCTCAGAACAACGGAAAAAAAAAAAACAGACCAAGAAGCATCAGAATCCAACTGGAAAAGGAATCACAAAAGAAAGAGCTCTTTCAAAAAAAGAAAACCCTCCAAAACAAAAAAGAATACAGCAAAGTAACAATTAGGCCAGTAAGAACAGAAGCTGAAATGCTAAGTGAAAAAAACGTGCAACAAATGTACACACTAGCAACTGAAAGCAAAAATGAAAAGATCAAATCAGTTAAAATGAGAGGGTGCAACATCGAGGTAAATGGAACAATATAAACACCCAACGACTTTGGGAAAATAGAGATACCCGAAATCACCCCGGAGAAAGCAGCAACCAGAGAACATGCCTGGTGAGTGTCCTTCCAAGGGCACAACTCCCCCTTTAGCAACCTGTACAAGTGTGACATCACAGGAAAAGATGGAAAAAAATACACATCAGCTGAGCAATATTACTGCTCGATAATGGCCAAATTCCATGAGAAACATGATCTAATGAGGATGATCGACAATGCAGACAACCCATATACAATAAAGTCAATGGCAACAAAAATATGGAGAACAGCGGAATGGTGCAAAACAAACGAAAAAGTACTAGAGGATATCATCCATGCAAAATTTACCCAAAACGAGGAACTAAAGAAAAAGCTAATAGATGCCGCAGGAAACGCATTCAGAGAATGCACAAAGTGCTCATACTGGGGCTCGGGTAGGTTCGTAGACTCAGCCGGAGAAGGTGAAACGGTCAAGCAAGGATACAAAAACAAGATGGGAGACATCCTCCAAAAAGTCAAGGAAAGCCTAACAAACACCGACAAATAAATAAACAGCCAAATAAATAGGTCAAATAAGCAGAAAAATAAACACAAAAAATAAACCCCAGAATGAATATAAAAATAAGCACCAATAAATATAGAAGAACCTCTAACCAAAATTTTAAGCACTAGAAATACTGTGTATAACAGACACCCATTCCAGGGTATGTACCTCCCCTCCACTCGCACAGGTGAAGTCGACGGTAATGTATGAAACTATATAACAAACCAGGGCATATGTACTGTATGCACCAGCCCATACGCCCATAAAACAATCTAAACAAAGTTAAAAACTCGCGAAATCTAACAAACGCTAAACCTAAAGGTAAAGGAAGATGGTAGAAGAAATTGAATGCAAGTTGGGAAGGGGCACGCACTTTGCCCACCTAAACTGCCAGAGTGCATCCAATAAAATAGACACAATAAAAATGCACCTAAAAAATGAAAATCTTGATGTTTTAACACTATCAGAAACATGGTTCACTGACCGACATCAAGGCAACACCCTCAACATTGAAGGATATAGGCTTGTACGTAAAGACAGACAGCAAATTAACATAGCAAACCAAACAAAAAAAGGTGGAGGTGTTGCAATCTACTGCAAAACCTAAAAAGATCTAGACACTGAGGCCCTAAAAATAGCTAACAACTCAAATGAACACCTGGAGCTACTATGGTGCCTAATAAAAAACAAGAAACAGGCTAACATAGCCATAGAAAGCCTCTACAGACCACCGTCCGGGGATATTGACACATTCCTTGAAACTCTAGACAAAAGCAAAAATACAGTGAGAAAACTAACAAATGCAGAAATCTTTGTGCTAGGGGACTTCAACATAAACTACAGTAGCAACGACAAAAATAAACTAATGCTACAAACCACTATAAAAATCCTAGGGCTACTGCAACTTATTACAGACAGCACAATATTAGGAAACAGTAGCTCAACAATTGACCTAATACTAACCAACTCAAACCATGCCACAAAATGAGGCACCAGAAGCTGGGGTATAAGTGACCATGAGCTTAATATATGTAACGAGGGAAAAACTCAAAAACACAGGCCAATATAAATATAAGATGGGCAGATCCCTAAAAAACTACTCAAAAGAAACATTAAAAAAACACCTATATGAAAATATAGACAAGCTCACAACAAACAGAGATGACACTGATATCTACTGGAATAACATTGTCACAGAAATAAAACAATCATTAGATGAGATGTGTCCCATAAAGAAACTAAAAATACAGAGAAAGCAAGACCCGTGGGTAGACAGGGAACTGTTAACGCATATTGCAACAGAACGAAAGCTAGGTGACAAAGTGAAATGTACTAAAGACCCAGAGGATAAAAGGGCATATAATACTGCCAGAAACAACTCCCTCAAAGCAGTAAGGACAGCAACAAAATAATATATAGTAAAACAAGACAAGGACTGGGGAAGCAACACAAATAAGTTCTGGAAAAACGTAAGCTTACTATTCCCCCAAAACAAGATAGAAGAATGCATATGCTTCCAGGATAAGGATGGAAATACACACACAGATAGTGATGCAGCAAATAAACTAAATACCCACTTTGCCAAGGTAGGACAAAGGTTATCAAAGAAATTCACAAGAATCTGGGAAAACAAGTCAGAAAATATCCAGGATGAAATCCCCACCTGCAAAACTGACCTAAAAGAACTAACACAACTAATAAATGACATAGATGAAAACAAACCAAGTGGAATAGATGGAATCCCCACGAAAATACTGAAAGAGGTGCTCCAAGCCATCCCAGATATCATGGTCGACCTGTTCAATATATTGTCGTGGGGGTGATGAAAATGGGAAATACTGCGCCTAGAGCAGGACTCGAACCCACATCTCTTTGCATTCCGGGCCAGTGTGCTAACCATTACACCACCTAGGCTCCCTGATATCAATACACTCCCCACGCCTACCTGTCTATGTGGTTACTTGCCTGAGAGGTCAGTGCAGACCACTACACTCGTCCCCCTGGAATTGTAAGTCTTGTAATGCTTACAATTACATACATACAGGCAATGCACTAACACATACATACACAGGGTAGGTTCAACAACCATACAGCGCAAAGCTTGTACAGGATCCTGATCACGGCAACCAGTGTCGTGGGGGGTGACGAAAATGGGAAATACTGCGCCTAGAGCGGGACTCAAACCCACATCTCTTTGCATTCCGGGCCAGTGTGCTAACCATTACACCACCTAGGCTCCCTGATATCAATACACTCCCCACGCCTACCTGTCTATGTGGATACTTGCCTGAGAGGTCAGTGCAGACCACTACACCACCTAGGCTCCCTGATATCAATACACTCCCCACGCCTACCTGTCTATGTGGTTACTTGCCTGAGAGGTCAGTGCAGACCACTACAATATCATTTGAACACGGGCACTTCATCACAGCATGGAAGATGGCAACCATGACCCCCATCTACAAAAGTGGTGACAAACAAAACATGGGGAACTACAGACCAATATCAATCTTGCAAACACCAGGCAAGCTAATTGAAAAAATATTCCACAGGCACATAAATGAGCACCTGGAAAAAAACAATATACTAAACAAGAGGCAAGGAGGTTTCAGAAAACTACACTCCACATCAAAAACAATAGCAAACCTAACAAGTGATGTGCTGGCATCATTGAACCAGAATAAATTAGTTGGAGCAGCCTTCATCGACTTCAGCAAAGCCTTTGACACTGTAGACCACAGCATATTAATAAGAAAATTAAACAACATGGGCATTAAATCCAAATCAATAAACTGGATAAAAAGCTACCTAAACAACAGACAGCAAAAAACTAAAGTAAATGGTACACTCTCAGACCAACAAACTGTCACCTGTGGTGTACCCCAAGGATCAGTCCTGGGACCACTACCATTTATACTATGCATAAACGACCTAGAAAAATGGCTGGAGACCAAATGTCTCCAGCTATATGCGGATGACACTGTCATATATGCAGAAGGAAGCACAGTAGAGGAGATAGCAACCAAACTGAACAACCTCCTGCTAAAGCTGGACGGCTGGTGTGAATCCAATAAAATAACCATCAATGCAAATAAATCTAAAACTGTACTCTTCTCACATACAGCAATCACAGGAAGAAACTTATAATGTACACTAGGAAACCAAATACTGGAAAGTGTAAATCACTACAAATGCCTAGGCCTAGAACTAGATAGCCAGCTAAACTACAATCTGTGTGTAACAAAAATCATGCAAAAAGTAAACCACAAACTATGGCTATTTGTTAAACTAAGAAACTACATGACACAAGATATGTCAATAAAAATCTTCAAAGGCATGGTACTCCCCTACTTTGACTATGGGGATGTAATTTACATGGGTGCTAAAAAAAGAGCTACTAAACAAATTGCAGATATTACAAAATAGGGCCCTAAGAATCTGCCTGAAAGTAGACAAACTACACCCCACTTATGACCTACACAAAAGAACTAAAGTAAAGCTACTAGAAAACAGAAAAATAATCCACCTAAAAACATTAGCATTTGGATATAGCCAAGACATTAGGCGTCTAACCCAACCACTAAGGGACACCAGAGCAAGCAAGGCACCACTACTAAGGCAGACCAGAAGCCGAATCAAAGCCCATGAAAGGAGCACGCTGGAAATGGCCGCCAAGGCATGGAATGCCCAAATGGTGAAAGAAAGACAAATCCCTGACCTAAAAACATACAAAAAATACCCCAACTGAACTGCACCACAAGGGGGCAGGTGATATGTCACGGCCTCCAACTGGACAGCCCAGGGTGGGACAACCAGAAAGATAAAAGCCAGATAACATATCTAACAACAATATAAGTCAAATCAAATTCAAACAAACATAACTCAACCACTTATTACGTACATGCCTATGGACATGTAAATAAAATAGGCTAGTATAGAATTAAGTAGAAAAAAGTGGAAAACTCTTCCCAAGAAAACCCCAAAACATTAACATAGAACCCTAAGAAAACAACTAACATAGTAATAAGAATAGAACAAAAATACAATGCCAAGAGGGCCCCCCAAAAAACTAACATAGACTACTAAACATACCAACAGACTATCTATCTGCTACTGAAATGCAGACAATCAATTAACTTATCAGCAGCTACTGCTTGGTAAGACAACACCAAAACTACAGCTGGCCAGCATTGAAAACAAGCCTGGGTACCCGGGCTTACATGCTCTGGACAGTATAAATGCAGCCTCAATAAAAAAAAAACACTGAGGAGAAACCCAGTCCATCAGCATAATAAGCGCAGCAATGAGGAATACTCAACCAGCGTATACTTGTTCTGCGCACCGTTGTTAGGTGAGCGAAATGTCTGGACCTTGATTGCTTGATTGGTGGTATCGCCGGGAATATGGCCTATGCTGCCGACACGGCGTAAAGCAACCACCAATCAATCAATTGCTCTGTGTGGCTCATCACTATCGTAGTACATTGAATTGGAACCAACCCAGTGAACCGTTCTCAGTTTAAATCAGATATTGTAGTGGTTTCATATTTTGTCAATATCACATATTGTTTTTATCTATAGCAGAGATTAAATTCTGTGAAGTAGGCCCCTATATTTAAAATTTACTACAATTCAGGCTACATTTAAATTACACCATAACAACCATGCCATCATCATCATCATGCTGCCAGTCACGTTGCGACAAAGACTGCTTTCATTACTTGACTGCCGCTCTCCATTTAGCTCTCTGCTGTGAGAGTTGCGTCCATGAGTCGGTCTTAATGTCTCTCAGCTTCAGGTTTCTCTTGATGGTATCCTTGAACCGGAGACGAGGGTGCCCTCTCTTTCTGTAACCAGAAGACAGTTGAGAATAGAGGATCTGCTTTGGTAGCCTGTCTGATGACATCCTCATGAGGTGTCCAGTCCACCAGAGATTCTTTTTGATCAGAAGATCTTCCATAGAGGGCAGCCCCGTCCGTTCGAATATTTCCTTATTTGTCACTTTGTCCTTCCAGGTTAGCCTCATGATTGAACGCAGGCCTCGGCTCCGTATAGTAGGGTGGATAGCATGATAACAACCATGTAGATAACATGATAATTACTGAGAAATGCACGGTCAATCAAGCGCTTGTTAAGTCCACTCATTGGCCACAAACGAACTGGTTGGGTCTCCTCCTTTTGTTCCTGTTAATACTTCCTCAACCAGTCCTTACGCTAGCATACTGAAACACCAAGCACCCCTTGATGTAAGAATCAAATGTAACTTTCAGGTTGTTACATTAGCCTGAGGTATACCAGGACTTTATCCCCGTCCTGATATGACCGTAGATGTTGCTAGGACGTAAAACAACAACAAACAAACAATCTTTAGCCTTACTCATAACACTAACCCTAACCCCAGTGTGGTCTACCAGGACTTTAGCCTTAATCATAAAACTAACCCTCACCCCAAACCATACTCCAACCCTAAGCAGTTTGTTAAAGCTGCATAGTCCGATGAAGCATCACATTTTCAAAACCAAGCCAGTTATCTAGATTTGATAATACATAATTATTAACTTTGATACTGGTGCACTTATTAACCATTTGTTTCCACATAGAAGGGAATACTGAGCTAATTTAATACAACAAGTTATTGCAGAAGCCAATGGTCTCAGAGTTTTGGTGCTTGCCGAAACTAATTTTGCATGTTTACACTGCAAATATTTCAATTGTCAGCTATTTAAAAAAGAGTTAATTCAAATTAACGTAAGGTATATTATAGCACTCAAATTAATATATTTATCTCAGAAAAATAACAGCTCAGACCCATCGGATTATGCAACATTAAATACACAATTCAAGTCATGTCAGGTGGGTCTTCTAAGTTCTATGATCCCTAGTTAAATTTGCCTGGTCCGATGAAAATATAAAATTGTCAAACCGTAGCAATTATCTAGATTTGATTCTTATTAACCATCTGTCACCACATTGAGCGGAACATTGAGCGAATTGAATAGAAACAGTTACTGTAATATATGCGTAATAGATGTCTAGACATGTCTGTAATATATGCTAATGAGATGCATAATGTTCCATACAGTGAGTGAGACAAAGGAGTATGTAAATGAGATGACATCATGGATAGTTTAGCCGGTGGTTCAGTGAGCCCTGGACGGGAATAAACCATTCAGTATCCAGAAGTCAAAGTGTTCAGACATTGTACTTTTACAGTTACTGCAGAAGCCTCCTATAGTGTCAAAGTTTTGGCTTGGCTGCCATAACTAATTTGACATGTTAACCCTTCAATTATTAAAAAAGTTAGCCATTTAAAATACGAGTTACTTCAACCTAAAGTAAGATAAATTAAAACAATCAATTTAATATATTTATCCAAGAAAAATGACAGACTCTAAAAAACTTTAAATGGACGGTTCAAGTCATGCCAGATGGGGGTCTTCTATGATCCCCCTGACCGGACGAGGTGGCCGAATCGGTAGAGCGCAGGCTTCCCATGTGGAAGGCTGAGAATTTGAATCCCAGCCCAGTCAAGGCAATAACTTTTAATATATGTATGGCTACCTAGCCTGGCGCTTGGCATTAATATGATAGGATAAGGGCTGGTTAGAACTGTATCGGGATAATGTGACTGTGTAAGATATGGGGTCCTAGTGCCAGCTACCTGGTCTTTCAGTCGGCGAGAACTATACTGTCGCCACTGTCACAAGTCAGTACCCATCCTGATATGACATTTGATGTTGGTAGGACGCCAAACAGCAACAAAATCTATGATCCCTGTTTAACTAAACTTGTTATGGTTAGGGTTAGAATTAAAATCTCGGTATACCACCCGCTAAAGAAACACTGTCTTTTGTTTTCTGGATGGATGGACTCAGCCGGGTATCGAACACATGTGGGGACGCGCACACTGCCTTTGTCTCGGGTAGTCGTCCTGAGGGCGGGCAGCGCCCTGTGTGGGTGTGGGGGGTGTGGAGACGTCGACAAACAGCGGTGTGAGACTGTCCTGTTTGAGAAAGTGCATATAAAAGACCCATCGGAAAGTGTAGCCTATGTGGTGGCAGCGGATTTCCTCCAAATAATTATGTCAGAATGACCATATGTTTCACGTCCAATAGCCGATGATAAAAATCAATGTGCTCTAGAGGCATCATTAAATAAAACAAACTTCTTGAGCTGCCTCCTGGTGTGTTTACAATCTTGTATAAGGTGTCTTATGCAAATATTATTCTGGGAACTTTCTAGAATGCATTGATTGGTACTGGTGGAGCTGCCTAGAATGCACCCAGGTCTGTTTAAATGGTGGTGCATTTGTCAGCTTGGGGAGGGGAGGTCGGGGGTATATAATATAGCCGGTGGCAGAAGTGCAGAGGCCAGCTGATCATATGAGTGTTGTTCTAATAAATAGTGTGGGTGGTGGGACAGCCGGAGAAACAGTCCCCTCCAAGACGTCTATGTGATTGTTTGCATTGTCTTCATATAAATAATACAACCGGATATAAATAATACAACCGGAAGTGAGGCATGACACTCCTCATCTAACCAGGATCTTCACTCTTACTTTGACCTCAAGTTGAACCCGGAAACACAACACTGCTGACTGAACCTGGGTAGATGCTGTCCTGCCTTCGATGTATTTCTAAATGTGCTAGCAGTGATCTTGTGCCAACAACTATTGTACATTAAATAAAGTACTACTTTCACGATGTGAATGATGCAGTGTGCATAATGTCATCTCGTAGAATGGACAGGGGGGGGGGAGTGAATAGTTGTTGGATGGACACCAACGTTAGTAGCTCGGAAATGACGTATTACACACACACAAGAAAAGGCGGGCGATGGTAGTGTAGAGGTCTGCAATGATCTCTCAGGCAAGGAGCCACTTATGACTTAGACAGGTAGATGTGGGTAGGGTGATTGTATCAGGGAGCCTAGGTGGTATAATCGTTAGCACACCAGCCCAGAATGCACGGGTTTGGGTTGACCAGGATACTGTACATGCTAAGTAAAAGGCTGTATGGTTACTGAAATTACCGTATGTATGTATATCTAAGTGCATTGCCTGTACATGTATATGTAAACCACTTAAAAGACGTACCATACCACGGAAATAAAGTGTCTGCACGGACATATCAGGCAACACAGGTGGACAGGTAGGTGTGGATAGGATGATTGCATCAGGGAGCCTAGATGGTGTAATTGTTACCGCCACTAGCCCGGCATCCAAGAGCTGGGGGTTCGAACCCTATTCTAGACACAATATTTCCCCTTGTCATCACTCTCACGACAGCTACAGCGCAGGCGCGAGGCCTGATCCGTAAATGTAAAATCACACGCATGCGCAGTCTACTCGCCGGAATGACCGCAAGGAGAGACGTAATTAAGCAGCACTGTTGGTGAGTAGTTCCCGATGTTTCCACCAGGGGACTACTGCGTATCCAGCCGGGATGTGGGGACAACGCGCAGGGATCGGCGAGCCAGGTGGCGCCACCACCGGTCCATAGCGGCACTACTGGCCTAGTTGCGCCGCGCGCTGCCACATGCAAGCCCCCAAAAGAAAAAGGGTTTGTGTGGGAAGCAAGCAGTCGGTCACCTGTAGCTGCTGCAGGGGGACATGCCGTTAACACCCACACACTCCTCCAGCCCTCCTCACAGACAACACCCCCCCCCACACACACAGACCACCATCCCTCCAGACACTCCCTGAGGGCTCTGACCGCCCACATACTCCCGCCGCCCACCCCGCCCGGTCCCCTTGCAAGGCCCGGCTCTCCGCCGGGAGCCGCCCGGCCCCACCTACCGCAGGGGGCGGTCCCCGTGTGCGTCTCACCTACAACGCCCGCTGGAGGGCGCTGCGACGCTCCCTCCCCCTCCTCCCACCCACCCTCTCCCTCCTCCCACCCACCCTCCACCACTCCCACCCACCCTCCGCCACTCCCACCCACCCTCCACCACTCCCACCCACCCTCTCCCTCCTCCCACCCACCCTCCCCTCCACCACCACCCACCCTCACCCTCCTCCACCCCACCCTCTCCCCTCCTCCCACCCCCTCCCCCTCATCCCACCTCCTCCCCATTCCCTTTCCCCACACACCTCCCCTGTCACCGACCCTCCCACCCTCCACCATCCACCCTCTCCCGCCCCTCCCCTCCCCTCCCCTCCCCTTCCCCCCCGCCCACCCTCCGCCACCAGGCCCCATCCCCCGTCCCCACCCCACCATCCTCTACCCGCTAACCCCCTCCCCACCCCTTCTTCCCTATCCCCCCTACCTTTACACCCACCCACACTCACGCGCCCCACCCACCCTCTCACCACCCACCCCTACCACCACCCATCCTACCACCCACCCTCTCCACCCCAGCTCCACAGCGGCAGTTGTGGCTGAGCCGTCGTCACGCATTGACGACGCGTCTGCCTCCTTCTCCAGTAACCTGCTGGTCCTCCTCCATACACCCGGCGCTGCAGCATCCACCAACCACTGGAGGGGCACGCTGAAATAAAAACGACAGAGCGCCACGCCTTCAAGCCTCCGCCAGTCTCCGCCAGGAGGCGTCGCCGGCACCATCGCGCCCCCTACCAGCCACCTGCAGTACTACTACCACTACTAGTACTAGTGCCTCTCTCTATACCCGCCCTGGAGGAATTAGTTGTCGGGTAACGCCCCACTGGTGCCTCACCCTGGAGCACTAAGGGCGCTATAGATGCCCGGGCGCCCGGATGGCCATGGCCCTGCCGCCGCTGGTGCTGGTCATCACCTACGGCCTGCTGCTGGTCGTGGGCAAGCAGTGTGTCGGGTACGTGGTGTCGCTGGACGGGGAGATGGCCGACCACAGGTAAGGCACCAATTCACGTCAATTAACTACATCCTTCTGTGTCCAACTGCTTTATTTGATTTATTCATTTAGTCACTGTATGTGTATGTTAGGTCACTGTATTTTTATATTCACGGTTATACAAAGCGTCCTACTTTTTCAGACCATCACGCGCCTGTTCTTATGCACAAATAATAATTTCGCAGAAAAATATCAACATTTTATTATGATTTCATTATATTTTATTTTTGTTTGGTGATTGTGTATTTAGGCTGACCATCTAAAGACTTGTATTCAGCGCTTGACCGTAATATTCTAGTTGTTTCCCTTGTTTTGTTAGTCAGTATTTGCTGCATGCATTCTTTCTCTGTGAGTAAGCATTGTTCCACATGTCCCCTACCTTCTGTGAGTCTGTTAGTTCTACAATTGGTTAGGTGCTTGGTTATCTACAGTTATTTTCCATGACTACCTTCACCTTGTTGTTTTACTGGTCATTAGTTTCGTCTTAAGTGTTCTCTGTGGCGGAGTGGTTAGCGTGTCTGACTTTTTTCTAAGTCAGATTCCTAATCTGAAGGTAGGTGGTTCGATTCCCCATGCCATCACCTCTGCCAATTTGGACTTCCACTACTGTGTATAACAGCATCATCAAAGGCTAGTTACTCTCATACCATGTCTATGTGGTGTGGAATGTTAAAAATCCATTGGGTCAGTAAAAGTGTAGGCTCAGGCTTTCTATCGACCAACTGTCTAATGCTGAAAACAAGTCTATTCAGACTTGTCCATGATAGGCAGTATAAATCTCCAAGGAAAATCGACCTCCCGTGTGTATCACGCCTACCATTGAAGACATTGGTTGACCCTTGAGTGACGGAAATTTCAATTAGAGACATTTTGTCTTCTTCACTCAACGGCTGCTTCTCCTGTACTAGTAATAGTTATACACGACCAGGCGAGGTAGATATTTGGATATATTTTCAAGACATCGTTTTGACACGCCCAGGATTCGAACCCAATACCTCCTGATATGGAAACAAGCATTGATCCCATTTAGAAATCCAGCCTGGAGATGTATGGACAGGCATTGTTGCCAAGTATGCAGATATAGAGAAAGCAGCGGTTGGGAAAAACCGAACTTTATTGTGATGACAGACCAGATATAAGGTGTGCATGTCGGTGCAATTCCAACGAGGTGCTTTGCCAAAATGGAGATCTGATATTGGTTATTCAGGGATAGAATGTAGCAGATAATATAGAATATTTCATTTTATTCCCAATAACCGGCAGATGGAGAGGCGCAGAGGTGCCACCTGGAGGGAATGAGGGGAGCAGGGCTGCTTGAAGCAGACCTCCAGCTCTCCAGGCCGCACACCAACCTCCTGCACCCAACTACCAACAAGTATAGAATACGGTTACAGGAGGTTGGAGGTGACAATAGCAATAACAGGATAATTCCTTTCAATCATAATATACGCATAATTACGTTATATATAACATAAGGATATATCATTTCTTTTGTTTTTGTTGATGAGGTATATTGGAGCATGACTTGTTGTTTAATTAGCGGCTGTTTCTATCGCTATGTTGTTGTACCAAATCAAGCGGAACTGTAGTGTGTGGGTGGAGAAAAGATGGCGGTGTGAAGGCCGTCAGTTTATTTTGTTCGGGCTGGAGATCCTAACATCGTCAAGATTTGCGACATTATTCACTGTATCACGTCTTTGGCAATGAGCTGGATATGACATCCGCTTGGACTGGGTAAGTACCTAGCCATGTTTGTCATCCCAAGAGACCAGGGAGCTGAAATGATTGCAAAGACGACTTGGAGTGGTGACATTGCGCCATGGCAGATTCCCCGTTCCGATATGAGACTCCGTCATTCTTAAATCTATGAAATCTAAATCGCAACACGAATGGAGCAAGCATCCAGACAAAGAGTTGTGTGGCATCATGCAATCTGTTATAGAACTGCTGACATGCAATTCGTGTTCAGTTGCAGTTCAGTCCTATAGGCTGTCGGTACCCTGCCCCGTTTGTAATCCATAAGTTCAAGGTCATTCCCTACACTGGCAGGGAACAATGAAAGGAATGATAAATGTGTATTGATACAATCAGCTGGACATAGCTGACTGATCCACGTCAAGGAACCGGTTTTTCCGACAGTTATAACCAATTTACACCTCCTTTGGTGCAGACCAATGTTGTCCTGATATAGCAGTTGTCCTGTCATTGGAATGATGATCAACTGAAACAATGTTTTCCCAGTAAAACATTGGGATGATGATCAACTGAAACAATGTTTTCCCAGTAAAACATAGGAATGATGATCAACTGAAACAATGTTTTCCCATTAAAACATTGGAATGATGATTAACTGAAACAATGTTTTCGCAGTAAACCATATGTAGGTATTGCAGGTATAGCAATACCTCAGGGAGTTTGACGCCCCTGCATTGCAGAGTTCTAAACCACCGCCTTGTGGTACAGGTTCTTGACAGAACCGAAGGCTAAGGGAGCAAACCCTAAATAGAAAACCATGTCACTGTGGCAGCATTAAGGGCGGTTGATGTATGGAACTCCCAACATCTCCCGACCAGCCACTGCAGGGACAAATAGTTTTGTGCCTGTCTTGACATGTTCTTGCCGGTGTGAAACCTCTATTTGCTCCCTGAGAGAGTGCCGCTGGTAACTTGCAAATGCCAGCAACACTTCAACACATTTGCAGGCAGCTTTCATGAAATGTAAGTTCACAACTATGATCGAGGCTCTACATACAGGAATGATGGCGAACGTTAGTGTTGGAGGGGAAGTTCGGAATCGTTTGGGGTTACCAATGGGGTCAAGCAAGGTTGTGTACTGGCACCCACGCTCTTCTCCATCTTCCTATCAGCAATGCTCGATGAGGCAGTCCAGACAGAGCGCTGACCTATTCAATGTCGCACACTTCAGAGCGAAGACCAAGACTACTCAGATACTGGTGAGAGAGCTACTATTCGCAGATGACAGTGCACTGTTTGCCCACTCTGCTGAAGAGATCCAGAAAATAGGGGACGCTTTCTCCGATGCATCAAATAAGTTTGGCCTGAAGATTAACATCAAGAAGACGGAGTGGCTGTACCAACTGAACTCTACAAGAACCCGAGAGGAGGAGATCATGGTCGATGGAAACAAGCTGAACTCTGTTCCGGAATTCACCTACCTCGGAAGCACTATATCAAGTGATGGACGCATTGATGCTGAAATACAGAGGAGGATGGCCAAGGCTAGCGCATCTTTCGGCTGACTACATCTTGGCATCTCTGGAACAACCACCATGTGTCCATTCGGGTCAAAGGCAAGATCTACCATGCAATTGTGCTATCCACCCTACTATACGGAGCCGATGCGTGGACAGTGTACAGACGACAGGTGAAAAAGCTGCATGCCTTCATGATGCGACATCTGCGTTCAATCATGAGGCTAACCTGGAAGGACACAGTGACAAATAAGGAAATACTTGAATGAACAGAGCTGCCCTATATGGAAGATCTTCTGATCAAAAAGAATCTCTGGTAGACTGGACACCTCATGAGGATGTCATCAGACAGGCTACCAAAGCAGATCCTCTACTCTCAACTGTCTTCTGGTTACATACAAGTTGTAGTATGGCTGGGTGGGTGGAAAAGAAAAGGTAAAGTTAGTAGAGGTGTGGGGGACTATAATTGCACTAGACAAATAGGTTAGTTCTGAAGACTACTTTTTTTGTTTTTTTGGTAAACATTTTATGAAGCTGCATAGTCTGATGTCACTGGTTCAAGGATACCATCAAGAGAAACCTGAAGCTGAGAGACATTGAGACGGACTCATGGACGCAACTCTCACAGGAGAGAGCTAAATGGAGAGCAGCCGTCAAGTAATGAAAGCAGTCTTTGTCGCATTGCGACCGACAGCATGATGATGAGGTTTATGTAAAGTTAGTTATTTGAAGGCTCTTCAGTCTGGTACGTTGTGATAACGTGATTTGGTAATTGCGCTAGGTTTAAAGTTGCATAGTCCGATGATTTTGAATTTCTGTCAGTTTCTTATCTAAATATATTAGACTGATTGCTATAATCAACCTCACTTTAGTTTGAAGTAACTTTTATTTTATATGGCTAACTTTAGAAATATTTGAAATGTAAACACACAAAATGAATTTTTGAAAACAAGCCACCAGTATCTAACTTACATGTACGATCAAATCTAGATAATTGCTTCGGTTTTGAAAATTTGATGTTTTCATCAGACTATGCAGCTGTAATAATGATAGCGGGTACATATATATTTATTGTAGTAGTTGCGCTGCTGGAACACAGCAAGTGAAGTTTTGTTATAAAAGTTTATGCTGCGTTCTTTATCGACCCATTATAGAACTGTGCACTTGTCTCACCTGAGCCTTACGTCAGTAGAAGGCAAACTTACCCGATGAAAGGCATCAGATTCACCACGCAACGCACGCTCAGCCACAGACGGGCTGAGATGGCCCAGTAGGTAAACCACTCGCATCGCACGCGGTAAGACATGGGTTCAAATCCCTGCCGAGTCAATCCAAAGACTGACACCAGTTGATATTTACTCCCACAGTGGCTGGTTTGGTCAAAGATTCCACAAGCCCTTATAATGGGGTGTTTGGTACCATGGGTTAGTAAAGAAAAGGGGCAATATTGCAGGTCGTGGGTTCGATCCCGGGCATGAGTCAAACCAAAGATTTTCAGCAACAAATTGAAACCTGTCGCCAATTCTGCTGATACTCACTCGTGCATCGCCAGCATAGGGTTATGTCCGGCTCACTCAGTGTCAGGA
The DNA here is from genome assembly GCA_030323885.1 of Branchipolynoe longqiensis. Lineage (NCBI taxonomy): Eukaryota > Metazoa > Annelida > Polychaeta > Phyllodocida > Polynoidae > Branchipolynoe > Branchipolynoe longqiensis. The sequence continues at coordinate 102,703,565 of CM059191.1, read as the reverse complement.
ATAATACCATTACTGAGTCTGATATCGCATCACGCTGAAGGCAGCCAGGTACTGCCATTGAAGCTATCACACAGATCGGTTCTTATCATGATGTGATCTTATGTGTTGCTGGTATATGAAACCCCAATAAAGCTAACCAGGCCTATGTGTAGGGTCACGTATAATAACCAATGCCAATTCTTATAGGCTATCTAATATAGTGAGGAGAAAAGAAAATTTGGAACATCTTCTATTCTTAGTAAAGAAGACAAGAAATGATACACAAATATGTACTTCTAACATATATTCTCAATTACAAAGTGTACAGTTACATATCAATTCTCAATGGTATGATATTACACTCACAACTGTCTGTGTAGTCCGTATGGATGATAGATACACTCAATCCTCTTGGTGCTTATTCTATGTCTCAGTTGCCTTGAGGAGTTGACGGATATAGATGATCCACTGTCTGTAAGCTGTAGCCAACCACTTTGTCTTTACAACAATTAAAACGATGAGTCGTTGGGGCAGCCCTGATTCACTCTGGTCCGGCGGTGGCACAGCACTCGCATCCAGTCGACAGCAGCAAGGGTTTAGCAGGAAGGGACGGGCAAAGGTGGGTCCAGCAGTTCCAGCAACAACAACAGAGCCAGAGAAACGATAAGGTAAAGGGCCCCACCCAAGCAAACAACTCCCTTGATCAGGGGGAGAAGTAAGCCCGGGAGAGAAAAAAAGGAAGACTATAGGAAAGAGAAATGAGGAGAGTTGAGTCAAAGGACGGTGTCTATTTGCTCTATGGTAACCAGCCGGTGAGCCAAAGACAGAGTAAGAATAGAAAGTGAAATGTTGGTGGGCTCCTCCTCCTAGAACTCTTTTCAGACATTATCAAAGAGAAGCATAGCCAGGAGAGAGGAGATAGAGAGAGGTGTGGACGAAGTGCGGTCCGGATAGCAAGTGTGTCGAGAGTGTGTGACTACACTCCTTATATAGTTGCTGGGTAGGCCAGTCCTAATAAAGAGATGGGACAAGTAGGACGGTCCAAACATGTGTTCTAAACACTAGAAAAGGCAACTACCTATTAGGAAGCAGTCTCCATACATTCACTGTTTATGTTACAGTAGTCCTAGTTGGGGGATGCTGCTTCCCTGGACAATGCTATGCGTCTGTTTGTAGCTCCAACACTCTCCCTGCCCCGTAGATCCTCAGTCCTTGTCCCCCTTTTAGTTGCCTCTTTGTCCAGTCTGTCTGACTAATAGCTCCGCCGAGGCATTGCTCTTCCGGTCCCATGGACACATACGTCGAGAGAAAGAATTGATGACATGCTAGAGCCGAGGAGGAAGTCAATTATTGTTGTTTGCCGCGTAGTAACTGACTAAGCTCCTATATTTAAAGCGTTAGAATCAGATGTTGGTGAACACTTCACGAGGCATAAAAACATCCTGTGCTGTGACTGGCACAGACGTGATGCAATAGGTTCCCTTGTATGCATTTATATTCACATAATATGTTATGCATCACATATATGTGTACAATATAATGTATTATGTGGATATAAATAACAGCATATACGAAACTCACGTATATATATCCACTATTTAATGTATTATGTAGATACAAATAATAACACCGACCATCACATATATATGTACCGTATAATTTATTATGTAGATATACATAATACAGGCCACCATTTATTAGGGGGATATAAATAATATCACCTACCAAGATCACATATATATGTACTATGTCATTTATTATGTCGATTTAAATAATTGAACCCACCACATCAATTATATATGTACTGTATAATTTAGTATATAGGTATCAATAATATAACCCACCAACATTATATATACATGTGCTATATAATTTATTATGTGGATGTAAATAATAACACACACCTGGATCACATATATATGTGCTATATAATTTATTACGTAGATAACAATAATAACACCTACCATGATCACATATATATGTGCTATATCATTTAGTATGTAAATACAAATAATAGCACCTACCAAGATCACATGTATATGTGCTAGATCATGTATTATGTAGATAACAATAATAGCACCTACCAAGATCACATATATATGTGCTATGTAATTTATTATGTAGATATAAATAATAGCACCTACCAACATCACATATATATGTGCTATGTAAATGATTATATAGATATAAATAATAGAACCTACCAACATGCTCCAATGTCCGCTTACCTGACAGCCGACTCATACCAAACTGACACCTGAGTCACCACTGGCTCTGGTCATTCTATGCTCCCCCCCTCCCCCCAATCTGTGCCCCACATCCAACTTCATATTCGACAACTTTCAAATCTTTATTGCTAGATCCTTTATTCTCCTGCCAGAGAATGAACTCATCCCAAACCAAGTTCCCAGTTTTGTGTCTCATTTGTAACCTGGCTGCTTACATGCTGTATAATAATTATACCAGTATAATAACCCGGAATATCCCTCATGTTCCACAGCACTCCCTCAGTTATTGACTGCTGGAGGCTGGACTAGTCATCTACTGCTCCAGCCTTGTGAACCTAATTTCCGATGGTGGCTCCACCAGCCTTGTCACACTACCTAGGCCCCATGATACAATCACCCTATTCATACTTACATGGCCATGTGGCTCCTTGTCTGAGTAGTCCTTCTGGCTATTACACTCATTCCCCTGGAATTGTTAATCATTTAAATAGTGTATGTCTGTAGGGTGTTTAATGCTTGCAATTACACACACATACAGACAATGCACTTCTATATACAGACTTAGGTTTAGGCTTATCAAGCATACAACATGTGGCTTGCACAGGATCCAGGTCACAACAGCCAATGTCTTAGTGGTGGTGGAAATCGGAACTATTGCACAGAGCGCAGTCTTATTGCCATTCCAGGTCTAGCGTGCTAACCATTACATTTCCTAGGTAACGTGATGCAATCACTCTTACCATGCCTAGATGTCTATATGGCTCCTTGCATGAGAGGTCAGTGCAGACTTGTACACTAGTAAACATTATAATATATTATTAAAGTGTACTGTGTCTAAATCTCGCCATCTGTATTGGAGGCTATCATCCTACTGGAGTTGGAGCGACTTATGCCAGGCACACACCTCCCGTTTACGATTCACGCACTAAAACTGGCTGCGCATCACGACCCCCACCCGTCCCATATACGATCTAAAACTGCCCGATTCGTTTTTCGAATCCCTTGCGATTTCAGTTTTAACCCCTAAAACTGAGTTTTAAGTCATGAATCGCAAGGCTCTGGTCTGCTAGGGGGTCGCACACCTAACGACTAAAACTCAAACTTTGTCGCGAAATGGGCAGTTTTAGGTCATATACGGGAGGTGTGTACCTGGCATTAGAGCGGAGCTGTCCACTGCATTCAATCACCTAACCATCATTTATGACCAACTTGAGTGTTGATATAAGACCCCGTCATATATAAGTCACCATGGCAATCTGAGACTCCTCATCCATCCATTAGGACATGCAATACAACACACTAGTAATTACTAATTAACTGAATCAAGCAGTATTGTGATAGAATTAACGTCGTAATATATCTGTGCACAAACACATACAAACATGCACTGTTCTGATCGACTCTACTATCCTCTGAAGCCATCATACCTTACCCTTAAGCTAAGATTCCTTACACTCAGTATGCGGCATGCGGCATGCAAATATTGTATATGCGGCATAGATATATGCCAACCCACAACATTTGTTGGGGTTTTCCCTCCAAATTTGTGAAGGAACGGTATTGGTTTCTATGGCAAACGCAACAGTATTCGCATTTGCATGCCGCATCGATCGGTCCATGGGTCGATCCATTTGCCCCATTCGCATTCGCATTCGGACGTATGGAAGCACCACTGTTCATTTACATGTTTTTCGATTTTTATTCGCATTCGCATTTGCATGCCGCATACCGCATATAAGGAATCATAGCGTTATACCCCTGTCACACTACGACGTAACGAGCCAACGTGAGCCTAACGTGGGCATTTTTCGTCATGACGTTGGGTTACGTCATGATGACGTCAGAATGACGTTAGAATGACGTCGAGCTACGTCACATTACGTCGTGTTACGTCGAGTTACGTCAAGGTTTTGGACATGTTCAAAACTTTCGACGTAGGTCGAACGTAAAGGTTTACGTTCGCCGTACGTTCTGTTCACGTTCAGTGAACGTCAATGACGTTAAATGGACGTTATTTCAACGCTGCTCACTACGTTCAACTACGTTCCACTACGTTCCACTACGTTGACCCACATTAAACCAAGTGCAAAAGCCTACGAGGCTTAATGGGAACGTCAGGAGAACGTCACGAGAACGTCAGGAGAACGTCAGGAGAACGTCACGAGAACGTGCATTCAACGTACGTTCAACGTGTCACGACATAGCTAACGTTATGTAACGTTCTTCTGGCGATGGAATAACGTTCATAACGTTCCGTGAACGTAGTGACGTGTCCTCTCTCGGGGATTGACGGTATCACTACGCTTTACCAACGTTACGCTCTCGTCCACTACGCTGCATCCACGTTCAACTTCTGCCCAAATTTGCATACTACGCCGAGAAGTTCAACGTTCTTCACGTTCTCCCTACGTTGACGTCGTTACGTCGTAGTGTGACAGCCCCATAAGGTGTGAAACAAATGACATACATGGGCAATTCGGCATACCTATTTACTGGATACCAGCGTTTTGCTTGTGGCCACATCCACTGATTTACTCATTTACTCTACATACTAATCTTTGCTCATTTCCTCTACATAATAATTTGTAATAAATATATATAAACTTGAACGTCCAAACGGGTCTGTAGGCGATAACGGCCAGGCGCACCTGGTGTATCTTTAGTTGTCAGAACCCCTCACAGGTGGCGCCAGTTTGGTCAATACTGTAACTACACAGGGCCAGTTAGATAGGATATAGTGAGTATACTATAATATAGGGACTGAAGGTAGATAGTGCCCTTGTTTATATTCACACAATATATAATAGAGTACATATATATGTCAAGAAAGAAAATAAATTAAAGAGAATTCTGGAACCATCCAATGCCATGTAACACAGATTCACCATATGTAGTATTATTGTAAATACATTGTATTATAACAATTGGAATTGCCTGCAGTGTACTATTAAAACTGATAGTGTCATTTATGTAATCAGCAATTTCGCTGTACGGCTGGAAGACCAGTGAGTGCTCTGGCGTTGAGAAAGTACATTTTGTTATGAATACACTACATTTAGTAACAAAACAATAGCTTAATAACATATATATATATATGTATTATTTCCTATTGCAGACAGACAAAACAAGACAGCTGACTGGAAATGTAATTTCTGACAGTCTCAGACAGTTACCCTTACCAAGAAGGGCAATCAAAAAGAGGTTCGGTGATGACTGACAGAGTTAGCCAGAAGTATTTACTGACACCAACAATTAGTTTGGTATAATTAAATGGGGTCCCGATACCTGGAAAAGGCACATGACAATCAGGAGACCTTTGCATCGTTCACTTGCTGAATAAATTAGACATGACATAAACATGACGCATACAAAAACGATGTGGATATATATAGTCATAGTAGCATTATTATCCTTCTCCAGTGAGGTTGTAACATTCCGCTAGCCTCGTCTATTACTACCCGGATGTGACTGGTGGCGCCCCGACTCGGCTCTCCACCTCACTAACTGGCTCCATCCATCAGAGTGAGTCACCGAGAACAAACTCATGTGCTTGACCTTTTCTTGCTCCGGTCAAATAGTAGCAATATGAACAGTCGGGGTTCAGGTGGTAATCCAAGCGCAAACCGTTGTAAAATATTCCGACTTTTTAGGTCCGGTTCATAAATAAATAATAGTTTAAATAAATTCTAAAATATCCCCTTTTCATAAAACTCATATGTGAAGCATTGAGAAAACTGTTTTAATCATATTTAAATCATCCAGTTATTTCTATAAAGTCATTATAATAATATTCAAATTATATAAGTACCACTATAAAACCTCTCTAATAATACCTAATTCATTCTATCATGTTGCTAAATACATATGCATAATATTCAAACCAAGTTGTGAAACCATGGTAGATTATGTATATTAAGTGAAGTGATAATTAATATCAGATTGTTCTAAGGTTCTACATCAAATATAACCACTGGAGATAAGAACTCTGGAAAATTATGACTGTATTGGTATATTTACATGTATTACTGAATTGAAGTCTGTTTGTATTATATATTGTATGAAAGGAGGTAAATGCTGAAACTAAGGGCAGCATATACAGTTGATGCAGACTGGTTTCTTCACCCAGACAAATAGTCTGTGAAGAATGCCACAGAATGGGTATAATAATTAAGTCAAGAATTTTCTGTGTGCCTGTTATTGTTATGGTATGACTTACAGATGCCAGTATCTGAGGGAGTGTTAGCACACAGGTGACAATGCATGGGGGCTGTGTGTGTGTGTGTGTGTTTGCAGGACCTGCCAAAGCCAGGTGTCAGGCTGGAGGTGGGAGGAGGTGTGTGTGTGTGTGTGTGGTGAGCCCTCCCTGCCCCACCTGGTGGCAGATTTGCTGAACTAAAGATGATAAAATATGTAATTCTCAAAGTAAGGCATGTAGAAACTCCTACTATTTTGGAGTTGTCCCAATCTAAGGGACTGGTGACCACAGGTGTTATGTCAATATAAACAGGGTTGATATTCCCATATAAGTGTAATTGGTGAACTTGATGGAAAAAATATGTATCTGACTTGGGGTGGGTGGGTTGGCCCCCCACCCCACCCCCCACCACTGACTGGAGGGGTTCAGCCAATGAAATGCCATGTGACACTCTCTGACTGAGGAGACTCCCAGCTGTATTTTGAATGTGTTGAATCTGAATAAAAGAGCTGGGCAGGGGTGTGGCAGGCAGATGACCTGGAGACAGCACAGCAGGAGGAGCCAGCCACCCCTCCCTACTAGACTTTACCACACTTAATTTCTGTTGGTTTGATATTTCTTGGAACAGATATAGTAAGCAGATATAGTAAGCAGATATAGTAAGCAGATACAGTAAGCGGATCATCGCTTGAGTAATATCATACATTAGTGCTTTCCGGCCTCCACACACAGAAGTTAGGGTTCTATTTCCTATAAAGATTCTAGTGTGTAAAATACCGCTAGTTAACACCTTGATTGTCAACTTAGGATCTGCTTTATTTTTGTTGTTGGTAAAATGTTTCTTCATCTGGATAAATATGTTTTCAGTACTTTATCATCGATTTTAAGACCATATGTACATGATTCCAATCACGGACAAAAACTTCATTTCACTGCTTCTTGCCGTATCCTAGTAATGCCAAACGGTAGGCTAGGTAGCGACAAGTATACATTTTTAAGTCATTGGTTTGAGTCAGCCAGGGTTGGAACACTACGACCTACCAGAACTGGAGGTATATACTCAACTCATTCGGTTTGATTGATTGATTGATTGGTGGTTTCTTTAGGCTGTGGCGGCAGCATATCACGATCTTACTATAAAAAGGTTCTATCTGACAAAATGGTGCTTTCGAGATAATTAGGACTGAAGCTGTGTAACTGCATGATAGCAAAGCAGATGGAATAATATTATTGGTAATATATCTCAGTGAAAAATACTAGTTGAGAAACAGTTGTGTAACTAACTGCATAGTAGCCTTTTGCACATAAAACATTTGTACATCCATAACACCAATTCGGTCACTTTGTCAGATAGAACCGTTTTATAGTAAGGTCACAATTATACCATATTTACAGCACCTCATTCGGTCATGGTGTCTTGTTTTATCCATTTATTGATGACAGACATCGTAGTATAAGCAGAGGGTGTGGTAGTAGACCTCATTCAAGACCCGATGCGGCATGAGTTTGACAGGTTTTTAAGGAAATGACCCACCGCAGATGTAATCAAAGCAAGTATATGTAAGGTTTCAGTTGTTTTTAAAAGAAAGAACAATCAAGACAAATGAACGAGTATTCGACTCACCCGTGAGTCGAGGAGGGTGGCCCCTTATAAGTTATACAGTCCTGGATGACACCTAGCGGCCAGGAAGGGGACTAAATGAGATCTCACCTAAGTGCGGGCAAATGAGGGAGTGTTGTCCCACCTCTCTAAATCGACCGACCATGGGACCGACTTTAATTGTTCCATTTATGTAGGTGGTTGGTTTAGAGAGTTAGAATATCCTTACAATGGTATTGTTGGGACCCAAATAAAGCGATCGATATCAGGGAGTGGTCGATCTGTGGAGGGGTCGGTGTAGAGGGGTTTCCCTGTACTATAATGTAGGGAACCGAAGATAGATATTGTTCTTGTTTATATTCCCATAATAAATTATATAGCATATATGATTATATATATATGTATATATATATTTATAGTATATGTATATCTATGGATATATATAATTAATATTACTATGCATACGCAAACACAGACACAGATTATTTGTGTCATGGGGTGATGAAAATGGGAAATTTATGTTATTCACGTACTAGTTACTATGGCGACCAGGCCTTGCTTTGGCTTCGGGACTGCAGAGGTAGAACCGGCCCGGTTGGTTGCTTGGTTGGTTGTTGGAGTTTTATGTCCTGGCAACATCTAATGTCATATCAGGACAGGTGCCGACTTGTCACAGTGCACACTCCTGATAACTTAATAGTGCTGCCCCAGTTAGAAACCAGGCCACCATTGCGCACTCACTGAGACGTTATAGTGCTCCCCCGTTGGGAGACCAGGCCACCAGCACCCTGATCTGATATCCCACTCAGCCACATTATCCTAACACCTACCCAAACAGTCATTTCCCTATCCTAATAAAGTCGAGCGTCTCTCTAGGAAGTGACAAATATCAACTTTTATAAATTATTGCTTTGACTCGACCCCCTAACCTTCCGCGCGGGAGGTCTGCGCTCTACCGATTCTGCCACAGCGTCCGGTCCAGGACTAGGAGTAGGACCGCAGGCAGCTTGCGGATCGACTCCCGGGGTATCGACCACAGAAGGACGAGGCACAGTCGCAATGAGGCCGTATTGGTGCCCGATACTTCCGGCACAGAGCCCGCCTGACGGAGCCGGGCACTGAGCCGGGGAGAGTTCCATGGAGTCCCGCCAGGCGCGCAGGGCCGGGTTCCGGGCGTGAGGGGCGTGGCAATGACGGCGCTTCCGGGACTACTACTACTACTACTTGGACGCGCCGGGAAGGTGGGGGCGGGGGCTCTGAGAGGGGGCGGGGTTGTGAGGGATACAGGCGGGTACCCGCCCGGCGTCGGGGCAGGAGGTAGGGGGCAGGGGGTGGGTGTGGATGTGGGTCTGGGGGAAGGTGGGTGGGGGTTGAGGTTAGTGGGAGTCGTGAGTAGGGGTGAGGGTGGGGGTGGGGGGTGAGGGTGTGTGGGGGAGAGGGGTGGGGGTGAGGGATGGTTGGGGTGTGAGGGTAGTAGGGTGTGAGGGTAGTGGGGGTGAAGGTGGGTGTGATGTGAGGAAAGGGTGAGGGCGGGTGGGGGTGAGGGTGGGTGTGATGTGAGGGCGCAACTCTCACAGCAGAGAGCTAAATGGAGAGCGGCGTCAGTAATGAGCGTTTTGTCGAGGGGGCCGACAGCATGATGAGATGAGATGAGATGATGGGGGGTGGGTCGTGAGGGGTTGGGGAGGGTGAGGGGTGTGATGGGTGGAGGGTGGGGGGTGGGTGGTGGGGCGGGTGGTGAGGGGTGGGGGGTGAGGGTGGGGTGGGTGGGTGGGTGAGGGGGGGGGTGGGGGCGAGGGTGGGGGGGGGGGATGGGGGGGGGAGGGTCGTGGGGGGGTGGTGGGAGGGGGTTGGGGGAGGTGGGGTGGGAGTGGTGGGGGGAGGGGGGTCGTGGTGGGTGAGGGGGGGGGTGGTGGAGGGTGGGGGGGGTGTGTGGGGTGATGGTGGGGGTGGTGGGGGGGTTGGGGGAGGAGGGGGTGGGGGTGGGGTGGGGGGGAGGGGGGGGTGGGGGGGTGGGTGGGTGGTGTGAGGGGCGGGGGTGATGGGGATGGGGGGAGGGATGGCGGGGTGGCAGGGGATGGGTGGGTGTGGGAGGGTGTGGGGTGGGGGGAGGGGTGGGTGTGGGTGGGTGGGGGGGGTGACGGTGGGGTTGAGGTGGGGGGGGCGAGGTGGGGGCTGAGGGGTGGTGTGGGGAGGGGTGGGGGGTGGGTGGGGTGGGGGTGGGGGAGGGGTGGGGTGGGGGGGTGGGGGTGTGCGGGGGGTGGGGGTGGGGGGGGGTGAGGGTGGGTGGGGGTGGGGTGGGTGGGTGGGGGTGGGGTGGGGACGTGGGGGTGGGGGGGGTTGGGGGGTGGGGTAGGGTGGGGGTGAGGGGGTTGGGTTGAGGGTGGGGGGGGTGGGGGGGTGTGGGTGGGGGGGGTGGGGGTGGGTGTGGGGGTGGGGGGGTGGGGGTGGGAGGGTGGGGGGTGGGGGGGGGGAGGGTGTGGGTGGGGGTGGGTGGGGTGGGGTGTGAGGGTGGGGGTGGGGGTGGGGGGTGGGTGGGGGTGGGTGGGGGTGGGGGGGGTGGGGGTGGGGTGGAAGGTGGGTGGGAGGTGGGGGGGGGTGAGGGGGTGGGTGGTGGGTGGGGGGGGTGAGGGGTGGGGGTGAGGGGGTGGGGGTGGGGGGGGTGGGGAGGTGGGGTGTGGGGGTGGGGTGGGGGGTGGGGAGGGGAGGGGGTGGTGGGTGGGGGGGTGAGGGTAAGTGGGGGTGGGTGGGGGTGAGGGTGGGTGGGGGTGAGGGTAAGTGGGGATGGGTGGGGGTGCGGGTGGGTGGGGGTGGGTGTTGGTGAGGGTAAGTGGGGGTGGGTGGGGGTGAGGGTGGGTGGCGGGTGGGGTCATTGGATAGATAAGAGGCGGTCAGGGGCTGAGGCCAGCAGTGTAACACTGACACGGAGGTCAATGTGTCCCTGCCCGACTGTCCTATTAACCAGTTTCACGCCAGGCGCCTGGTGGATTGAGCCCCGGCACACTGAGGTGAGGCTGATGCAAGGCCCTATGAGTATGAGGGAGTGTCAATTGACTGTGGGAAGTGACAGTAATCATCAATCATCAATGATCGATCATCACCAAGCCCTTAACTGGGAGGGTCATTGGGGTACTACACAGTAAAAATAACATGGCAATCAGTTTTCCTAGTTTATCCTATTTTCTCCTACAGTCCGAGATTTGCCGAACTCCCGGTCTGTCTATTCATTCCCTGATGTTGTCTTCCCACCTCTCCCTTATTATCGCCCCCCCCCCCCCCATTTCACTGTGCCTTGCAAGAATGCTTTTGCCAGACCTGATGGACAGCAAATATGGTCATACCTCTGTAGTTTGTATCTCTTTATGATTTTCAGGAGGGCGTTGTATGGTCTAATTCTGTGCTTCCTCATTTGCAACATAGTCTTTGTCGGAGATGTGTAGTCTCTTGTAGTAGGACGGGCGAGACTTCTCCAGAGTTGTTTGCATTCTGGTTGTACAAAGCAGGTCCGCGTGGATCGATCCCTCAAACCGAAATGGACACAGTGTGTATCAAAGTATGCACAGTGTCCACAATAAAGCAATAAGATATATAACCGAATGGTACATTCTCCATCCGAAATCGACATGATCTTTATCAGATATGTACACAAGCTACATCAGAAATCTACACCATTTGAACATCAAAGAAGTACACCAGCTATATCAAAACTGTACATGATTCGCATCAAATATGTACACAAGCTTAATCAGAAATAGATATGATCTGTATCAGAGATGTATGCCTACGTAGTCCTCATCATAAATATACATGATATTTATCAGAGATGTACATAAGCTACATGAGAAATGCACATGATCTGTATCAGAGATGTATGTCCACAAGTTGCATCAGAAATGAACCGTTCATGTATTGGGGATGCACATGATCTTGATCAGATGCATTTACAGTATCTATTAGATATCTACTGTGCTTTCTGTTATATGTTTCCCCAGGCTTTATCACAAATCTACCCCATCTGCAATTGCGGCACCCATTGTCTTTTCCAGATCTCATCAATATCCATCAGCGATCGACTGTCTCTATCAGTATCAGAGACCCGCAGTATATAGCCAAACTCTCCACAGTGTCTCTAAGCAATGGCCACAGTCCATATCAGATATACCCACAATGCAATCTCTATCATAAATCAGCAGTTAGTAATAGAAATCAAGTCTTTTTGAAAATGCCATACAGTCTCTAATTTGTATCCACACAACACTCTAACATAGCTGTATCTAATACGACTGCTGATTAGCTGGCCCCTTAAATTCATTGATTAAGCAGGGAACATTTCAATCACCTATAATCGTAGTTCTTTAAAACAATTTTTTTTTTTATCGATACAGTATTTATTCTGCCCATAGCGTGTAAGCTCCTGTGAGGGTGCTTTTTTTCAACGCTGGACAGCTGTGAGGAATGTTATGGTGTATGCCCGGGTTCTGGTTCCGGGTTGGTATCCGGGACATCCACCAGCATTTATTTAAGTAGTTAGTATCTATGTTAGTTTTTTGTGTTTTTGGGGTGGGGGGCATAACTTCCTATCATATAACTAATATCGTAGCCTAGTATGTACATCTAGTGAGATGGTAATAGGCTTGTGGATGAGGACGTGTTCCCAGAATTTGTTTGTTTGTTTTGTTTGCAGCTTTCCTTTCACTTGTGCCCTGTCCCTAGTTAGTGCTTAGATGTGCCAGAACACATCCATACTCTTCGGGACTGTGACCAGGTGGGTCAGCTGAGGTGTTCAATTGTTAACCATAGTTCTAACGGCATTGTCCCTGACTTTTGGTTTTACCACCTTCCTTTCACCTGTGCCCTGTGCCTAGTTGGTACCCGGGTGCGCCAGCACATACCCGTACCCTTCGGGACTGCAACCTGGTAGCGGGTTGTGGTATTTTCTCATGCCATAGTGTATTATAGGTTGGGTTTGTTGAGCATGGTTGGTCTGTCCATACCTTTCATGATTTGTGCCAGAACACATACCAAGGTGGACTATGCCCTCATTTCTTCTGACCCTCCCAATACTACAGATGGCCATGTATTTATAGGTTTGATGTGCACCCTCTTCCGTGGCCTGTCCTTGGCATGTGTGCTCTTTCACAGTTTGCCTTGACTGTGCCCGGTCAGGTGTTATTTGGTGCCCATATGATGGTGTATGGTTTTTATTTGTTCTTTCTTAGGAATTGTTTATAGAGCTCTAGTTTCTTGATTGCTCTGACTGGAGGTGGTTGTTTGTTCCAGGCTTGCGTGGCCATGACTAACACACTTCTGTTATGTATTTTATTTATGCTTATGGTTTCTTTTAGCAACGGTGCACCTGAATGTCTGGTGTTTCTACCAGCAGTCACTGTGAGACCTTGTTGTGTGGTGTAGTAGCGTGCAAGTAGCTTGAGGTGTAGTTCTCTTCTATTTGTTAGTAGTTTTATTTAATGTGGAGTTCCATCATTGGGAATCTGTTGTGGACCTGGAGGCATACCTTTAGTGCTCTGTTCTGGAGCAATTGTAATTTATTTAGCAGTTTTGCATTCCCTCCCATATAGATGATGTCACCCTAGTCAAAATAGGGTAGGATCATACCTTTGTATATTTTTATTGCCATGCTTTCTGTCATGTACTATCGTAGTTTTGCTAGTAGCCATATTTTATATTTAGCTTTCTTTATTGTATCTGTTATGTTAGGTGCAAAACCCTCTAAACACCAATTCAAAAATTAACATGAACATTAAAATCAAACCTTCAAAAAGTTGATTTTATTTGATATTCCTACTTTTTTGTTCATTGCTTAATAACCATGTGGTCATAAGAAATGTGGAATTAGTGAGAATTAAAATTATTTTCAGGTAAACATCTTTTATTTAACCTACATTATTGGATTGCCGTTTAGGGGGATTACCCCCTGAACTCTTCAATTGATCTTTCTCATGCTATCGTTCCATAACCTCTCTAGCTCCGATGATAGATTTTTAAGTCATCATTGGCTGGAATTCTAACCTGCGTTGTTATTATCAATTCCATGACATCTGAAGCTAATTTTTCTTTATTTTTTTTGGTAAAGTATTTATTCATCTGAATATGACATTTGTCAGTGCCGGAGCACTGGTCTTCCGGCCATCTTACTATCGGAATTGACATTTTAAATAATCTAAGTTTGATCAGTGCTGTATTAGTCACAGCACCGATCGTGTAGAATTAAGGGAGTGGCTCCTGCTGTATAATGTACAGCACCAGTCACTGCGGTTCATACAAAAATGGGGAGCGGCACCGAGTAGAGGGTGTATACTCGGGGCAACTCAAACAATCGTTGTGGGTTACATTTTTCTCTTATAAAACAAGCTAAGTTTATAGTTGTCAAGGCATTTTGTCTGTCTTATGTAATGTTCAATGTGTTTAACCAGATTGATAGTTGTGTAGGATGTTCGGTGTGTTGTTGGTTTGTTCATGATGGTTAACTCATTTGGCCATCCTGTCTGCTTAACTAGTGCTTCTGGGCAATGACATCACCATTCACCCCTTTAATAAAAAGCGTAAAGCTGTATAGTCCAACGAAAGCTTAAAATGTTCAAAATCAAGCCACTTGCAGGGTATCTAAATGTGCGACAGTGTGACACTGTGTGACTGTGACACTGTGTGACAGTGTGATACTGTGTGACAGTGTGACACTAGGTGACAGAGCGACACTGTGTGACAGTGTGACGCTCTGTGACAGGCTCATATCCGGATATATGTGACAGTGAATAAGTAAAGTCTGTCGGGCATGTTTTGGTCACTTTAAACAATACTCGCATAATAACTTATGCATCACAATGGTATCAAAAGGTTATATATGCAACTCGCACTGTCGCTAAGTGTATGTCTAGCTTAGATAATACGAAATACTGTGAGATGCATCAACATTAAGTCGCGGTGGCATGTCTATTAAGCATGTAATGGGGTCTGTGGGCTAAAAGCACACAGGGTGCGTTATTAATGTGGGTAAACCACCCAGTGTTGCCTCAATCTATCAGTGTGAACTCATAATGGCCGCCATCATAGTGGAGCCCAATCTACAAAAGGCAGCTTGCCTGTTGAAAGAATGCGCTATCACTTATCCAATATACACTTAGCAGGCTATACTGCAAGCCTGCAGCAGGTGGGCTGCTGCACCTCGTCTTGTCTGGTGGTCGCCGATCCAAATACTGATGAGGCTCAATGTTGAATGCGCTAACGTTGACGATCGGATGAGAACCAGCGTTTCTGATGTGATGTTGGCCATATTACCAGGGGTGTACTTGTTTTTATGGTTTTGTCGTGGGGGTTGAAAATGGGAAATATTGCACCTAGAGCGGGACTCGAACCCACATCTCTTTGCATTCCAAGCAAGTGTGCTAATCATTACACCACCTAGGCTCCCTATTATCACCACACGACCCACGCCTACCTGTCTGTGTGGCTCCTTGCTTGAGAGGTTAGTGCAGACCACTACACTCGTCCCCCTGGAATTGTAAGTCTTTTAATCCTGACAATTACATTCATACATGCAATGCACTAACACATACATACACAGTGTAGGTTCAACAACCATACAGCATGTAGCTCGTACAGGATCCTGGTCAGGTGATTAGTGTTGTGAGGGTGAAAATGGGAAATATTGTGCCTAGAGCGGGACGCGAACCCACATCTCTTTGCATTCCAGGCCAGTATGCTAACCAATACACAACCTAGGCTCCCTGATATCACCACACTACCCACGCCTACCAGTCTGTGCGGCTCCTTCCCTGAGAGGTCAGTGCAGACTACTACACTTTTATTGGCAATCCCCCTTTGCTGTTGCCATCTGTTCTGGTAGTCAGCGTGTAATATTCGCTGAGTTATTACTGGTCACGCATTACTGCACTTAGCTGCAGGCATGACTGGAGTTTGAGATCCCGCTGAGAGCAGCTTATTATCCACAGTAGATAATCCGGTAATAGTGAGCGATTATTGCCCGATATGGACCTTCCCGACTCGAGGGTGTTTTTGTGTTCTTTTATTGATGCTTCATTTACCCTGTCCATGACATATAAGGTCATGATAGAACTTGTTTTCAATGCTGAACAGCTTTCGTAATTAGAGCTCACCTGGTTATTCAGGCCCAAAACCTGGCACTGCAAATATATAATGTGACCTACTGAACGACCCATTGACTTCGCCCTCTCTCATGCCTGCTCTCTCTCTCCCTGTCTGTCCGCCCCATTCCCCTAGACACCTCCCCCCCTTCCACATTTTGACAAACAACTATTGTAACTCAATGACATAATAACATTCAAGACACACTACCACCACTGAATAACTACATCTTCAACCAGCATATAAACCACTATACATGCACAACATGGCACTATTAAAAGACTAACCATTAATAAAACCAAATCTAACTGATATACAAACATATGCATATGATTTAACCACTAGTGTATATTACTGCACACTCTATCTTGATGCATATACCTTGCACTATGTTGAGTACCTATGCTGTACACTATACAGCATAGATTGCTCCCTCACTTTCTTTTTATGTTCAGAATGGGTTGTGCTGCACACAATGCAACACATTCCACTTCCACTATGTACAAATCAAATGTGATCACTCCAACGGCTGGAAGACCAGTGCCTCGGCGCTGACAAAATATGTATTCAGATGAATAACAATATTTACAACAAAAAAAAAAATTGTCTTGAATGACACGGTTGTGTGTAATGTGTATTGTCTGAGTGAATACACATTTTTATACATAGTGGAGATTGCTGAGCAACTCAAACCCCATATACATGATACATTATTTATTACAGTTGCATATTCACAGGGTTTCGAGATTTAGTCCTTTTTCTGAAATGAATATATTGAATTGATTGTCGTAATCTACCTTACTTGAGTGTAGAGTAACTTGTATTTTAGATGGTTAATTTTTAAGAGATTTGAAGTGCAAACATGTCAAATTAATGTCGGCATCCATGCCAAACATCTGACCATGTAGGCTTCACCAGTAACAGGTGTGAGTACATTGACTTAGTACTCCCTTATATGTGTCAACACATGCTTAATAACTGCATCAGTATCTAAGTTTGATATGTAGAATCAAATGTAGCTAATTGCTTTAATTATGTAAATTTGATGTGACATCAGACTATGCAGCTTTATAAAATGTTTACCAAAAAAACAAAAAATGTAGTCTTCAGAACTAACCTATTTGTCTAGTGCAATTATAGTCCCCCACACCTCTACTAACTTTACCTTTTCTTTTCCACCCACCCAGCCATACTACAACTTGTATGTATACGGTGGGCACAGAGTTCTCACTTCCCCAAATTGTGTTGGTTGGTTGGTTGTTGGAGGTGTACGTCCTGGCAACATCTAAGGTCATATCAGAACGAGCAAATCGAGTAATAACCCTTGTACGTTACCTGCATGTCCTTATAGAGTCGTTCCACATCAAAATCAAATACTTAATGGTGCATGGTAGGAACAACTAATTTAATAGATTGCATCTTTGTTGGGATTTTCCGGCCTAGCAACATGCAAGGTCATATAAGGACAGGTACTGACTTGTGATAGCGCACACTCATGGCAGCTGTTTAGTCTATTCGATATCAGAGTACTGTTACGTGTGGTGGGGGCGGGGAGGGTGTCTCTGTATATTTATATATATACACATATTGAATTACAGCCCACATATATCCACCTCCACCACAACACAAAACACTTGAGAGCTAGTCAGACCTGCTGCAGTATTAATTATAACCAGGTGCAGCTTAGCCTTTAGATATCACATTTATCAATTACCTCACAAATAAAGCTACACAAAATCCAATTGACATCATCCTATCTTTTTAAAAAAACCACTAAACATCATCCTACATATCGAACTGATGCCCGGGAGGCAGTTATTAAACTGTCATGGCTGCATACAATGAATATTAATTCCATGTCATAGACACCGCCACTGCTGACAGACATCCAATCCTCTAGTGTTAACCAATTTGGTGTGCAGACCAAATTTATATTCAATGTTTTCAGTTCAAATTTATCCAAATGTAGGGATCGTTAATCAAAGTTATTCCAAACTGAAAACAATCAGATCATCAAGATCAACCTGCTCTGTCTATTTAACCAAATATATTAATAGTAGAAACTCAAACTTATCGGACTCTGCAATTTTAAATATGTTAAATCGACACATTTACAATTTTTGAACTTGATAATATTTGTGTTTTGTCATTGCATATGTGATGGCTCCGATGGCACCATCAGACTATGCACATTTAGTAGATATTATCACGTGACCTAAATACCATTAGACTGTGCACATTTAATAAATATTAGCACATGACCTGAATACCATTAGAGGATATGCATTTACTAGAGTTAGTAAATATTATCATGGCACCCGAGTGCCATCAGACTACACATTCAGTCAATATTATCACGTGAACGGATTATCATATCATAAGACTATGCACATTTACTAAATATTATCACACGACCTGAATATGAGCACCTTGACATTCAATTGTACTCGATGAATAAACTACATCTAGATACAAATGAGTGGCAGTAGTCAGCCTTCTACTTCTTGTTCATCAACGCTGAAATGGCATCACAGTAACTGAGTCCACCTTGCAGTGGGGCCGAGATTCATCATCATCATCATGCTGTCGGTCGCGATGCGACAAAGACTGCTTTCATTACTTGACTGCTGCTCTGACATTTCATGAAAGCTGCCTCCAAAAGTGTTGAAGTGCTGCTGGCTTTTTGCAAGTTACCAGCGGCACTCTCTCGGGGAGCAAATAGAGGTTTCACACGGGCAAGAACATGCCAAGACAGGCGCAAAACTATTTGTCTCTGATTCAATATTCGTTTAAATAAACAACAAATAAAATAAACTCATCGCTCTATAAAGAGGAAACCAAAGAAGATTCACCAGATTTATTTAATTAAAACCAGATAAGATTCCCCCGCGATATCCCCGACCACAGCCCTTTCCCCACCAACACTATCTCCCTATTATTCCATGTGTAGAAAGTCACTGATATATCAAATAGGACAATACTGTTTCCTTTTTGTGTGTGGAGACTTTTTTGACAGGTTTTATTTTTTGTTAGTTTTTGTTTGTTGGGGTTTATATCCTATCAACATCGATGTTCACATCAGGATGGATACCGACTTGTGACAGTATGCATTCATGGCAACTTTATTTATAATGCTGCCCAACTGGAAGATCAGGCTGCTGATACCACTACCCAATATTCCACTCAGTCAATTTATCCTGATACTGAGCAAACCAGTCCTTGCTCTATCCCAGTAATGTCAACCGCCAGACTAGGTAGTGACAAGTATCAATTTTGCAAGTCATTGGTTTGACTCGGTGGGAATTCAGACTCCTGACCTTCCACATGGGAAGGCTGCGGTCTTACTGATTGGGCCGCCATATCCGGTTTTTCTTTGAAGAGATGGCAGTCGCCTTGCTGAGAACCAGCTTGTGGGGCTTGTAGTTGGCGGAATGCTGCCGTGTGGCTGTGTGTAACCGGGAACCAGCGCTGATGGCCAACTTCCGGTGTGGCAGGAGCATGCGCACAGCAAAACAGAAGCAGATCGATCTTTGGTGTGAGGGGTGTGGGGCGCAAAGTGTCACCCCCTCATGAAAAGTCCCCGCACGCCAGGAGGGATGACCAAATTGGTTGAGCACCCGCTTCTAATGTAGCCCAACCAGACGGGATTGCCGAATGAGTCAGAGCGTCCGTCTCCCGTGTTAGTAGATCATGGGGTCGTGGGTTCGAACCCCGGTCGAGTCAAACCAATGAATTAACAATTGATACTTGTTGTTTCCTAACCTGGCGCTCGGCATTATTAGGATAGGGGAAGGACTGGTTTGGTTGGCTCAGTGTCAGGATAATGTGACTGAGTCGGATATCAGGTCATGGTGCTGGCGTCCAGTGGGGCAGCACTATAAAGTCGCCATGAGTGCGCACTGTCACAAGTCGGTACCCGTCCTGATATGACCTTAGATGTTGCTAGGACGTAAAACAACAAACAAACAAACTCGTGTAGCAGGTCAAGGTTCAAATGTGAGCCGAGTCAAACTGATGACTTTGAGATTTATACTTATCACTCCCTAGCCTAGCGCTCTGTATTAGTCGGATAGGGCATGGACCAGTGGAATGGACAAGGAAGACCAATTGATGGTGATTGAAATTCATCGAGATTACAGTTGGACAATCTGATTGCTTTGGGTGTCTCCCATTTGCTGATATGAATATGTTAAGTTATTTGATGTAATCTACCTCCCTTTATGTGAAATAACTTCGATCATAATTCACTAAGGGCAGAGACAGCGTTACCATACAATGGTTTTTATTTCATTTTTCAGGTTGTTACAGTCGATTAGGCATTATGGTTATGGGTGCTAGTCGGAGTGTTTGTTGTTCATTCATCCCTAAGGGTTGTCAATCCCAGTGATGGTGGTACTGGGTCGGATTCGAGCCCTTAATCCTTCCTGTTATTTGTTTGTTTGAGGTGTGGGTGGGTGAGTGAAGTTAGGTGGTGAAGTTGTCCGGTCGGCGGCTGGAGGAGTTGTGTGGCCATGGAGCCGGTTTGGATTCGAATTTGGTCACTTGCTATTTTTGGCGGGTGGTGGGTCTGTCTCCTCCTGTAACTGGGTGGAGGGGGTTCCACCTTTACGCTAGGTGGTACCATCAACGCTGTAGGTATGGGTCTTCTTTTCCCCTGGAAGCATGTGGGGTCGGATCTGTTCAGTTGGGCTGGCCTGCCTCCGCCCAGCGAATTAGCCATGTTACGTTAACATGCCCAATTGGATAAATTTTGAAATATTTATATTGAAAACATATGTAGTAGTCTGCACTGACCTCTCAAGCAAGGATACATAAACCCCGGAGTGCAAGAGATGTTGGTTCGATTCCCACTCTAGGCGCAATATTTCCAATTTTCATCACCACCATGACACTGATTGCCATGACCAGGATCCTGTATAAGCTATGCACTGTGTGGCTGTCGAACCATGTATGTGTATGTATATATAAGTGCATCGGTTGTATGTATATGTAATGGCCCATGGTCTTCCCCCACACTGCCTCGCACTCACGGAAGAACGCCAAGATTTAGTATCAGTACGCTTCAACTTGGTTTATTACGAAACCTCTCTGCTCTCCGTGGCGTCAACAGTCAACTGACCCGCCCCCTAACTCGCCAGGTCCCACATCGCATCTGTAGGTGGGTGGGGGGGCTGAGCTAGCCACAAGCAGTAGAGGGCAGCCCTGTCGGGGGTCTGCCCAGTGGCTAGCCTGCCGCCACCTAGTGCAGTTCAGTGTAACTGCGTAGGTGTGCGGCGTAGTCTCTGCTGCCACCGCATGGTAGTGGGGCTCATGTACAGACTACTACATATATAATTGTAAGCATTACATGACCACTTACAAGACATTCAATTCCAGGGGGACGAGTGTAGTAATCTCCACTGACCAATCAGGCAAGGACACATAACCAGGTAGGCGTGGGTAGGGTGATGACATCAGGGAACATATGTGGTGTAATGGTTAGCACACCGGAATCAAAGAGATGTGGGTTCGATTTCCACCTTAGGCACAATATTTCCCATTTGCATCACCCCAACGACACATATACCCCCACGACGATATATGCAGAACGAAATGCTCACTAACTGCTACAACATCTACATTCTAAGTGGGGCAGGGAAGGTAAAATCTAGATAATTCTTTTAAGTTTGTAAATATGATATTCCCATTGGTATATGGAACTCGAATGTTAAAAAAAAAGGATGATGTGTTGCCTTCATTAGAATACATTAAGAAAGGCGATTCACTGATGAGACCGTACGAGGTTGTTTAAGGACTCCAATTTATTCTATTGAGGGCATAGTTGGTTGGGATACAATCGTTGATAAATGTTAAGGAAATTATATCTACCGGCAATTGGTCTTCCTCAGTCCCTGCTTCTTTTTCTGACCAGACAGCATGGCTGAATGAGTTCAGCGCGCGTCTCCCGTTTTGGTAGAACGAGGGATACGAACCCACGGGTTCAAACCCTGGTCGAGTCAAACCAATGTCTTAGAAATGTATTATTGTCACTTCCTAGCCAGACGCACATCATTATTATGATACGGCAAGGACTGGTTGGCTCAGGATAATGTGACTGAGTGGGATATCAGGTCACGGCCTGGTCTCCTAATTAGGCAGCACTATAACATCGCCATCGGTGCATACTGTCACAAGTCGGTACCCGTCCTGATAGTGATATGACCTTAAATGTTGCCCTGAAGTAAAACTCCAACAAGCAACAACCAACTCAAATGACTCATTCCCTCGGGTTTCTATTTCACGGCACAAATTGGATGTTTTACACTTGACGCCCCATAATGTCGAGGTTTTGGATCTGGTAGGAAACAGACACACACACACACCCTCGCCCCCCACACCACCCCATCCCCTCCAGCGGAGAGGTAGCGTGTTATATGGCTCGGTATTAAAGGGCCCCCCTAATAGGCGGCACTGCGTCCTGCACTGGGGTCGGCCATGACACATTAGCAAGTCCCGGAAGCATTGTTGTTTTTGTTGGTTGATTACTTTCTGTGTTTTTTTTGCGACGTTGATTTATATATTCTTTTTATTTTGTTATTGACTTGCCACCATCTTTTCTGGGGGGCAAAGCTCCTAACAGATGTTGTCGCTGTTGCGTTTTATTATAATGGTGGTCGGTTGGTTGGTTACTGGGGTTTTACGTCGTGGCAACATTTGAGTTCATATCAGGACGGGATATTATAATGGTGAGTAGAGGGCTGCATTACGCTGGCAGGAGGCTGGAAATACGTTTATTTATTGGGGTTTTATGCTCTAGCACCGTCTAATGTCATCTCGAGGCTATGGCCGTCGTGTGACAGTGCACAGTGATGGTAACTTTATAGTGCTGATCCACTGGAAGACCAGGCCATTGGCACCATGACCCGATATCCCGCTCAGTCGCATTATCCGGATACTGTGATAACCAGTCCTTGCCCTGTCGCGTTCATGGAGAACGCCAGACTAGCCGGGTAGGTAGCGACAACTGTACATTTGATATTGGTTTGACTCGACTGGGTTTCGAACTCCTGACCTTTAACATGGGAAGCCTGCATGAATACCACTTCGGCCACCACATGCAGAAATAGGAGATGCGTTATAGTGATGATTCAGCTGCATGACAACCATGTGGTTAAAATCTCATTCTACAACTCCCAAAGTAGATGCACAAATTAACAATATCTCTCGGTGGGAACTTCATCTCATGACCATGTCAACTGTTTTGATGTGTTGTTAATTGGATAAACAATTGTTGTCGTTACCTCTCCATGAAATCACTTCCCTAGGTCTACCTGTAATGACTCATGACTAATCCTGTATGGTTACACTAATGTTATCTGATAATATTCACGAGGAAGCTTTCTGGTCGCAATTTATTTTCCTTGTAATGGTAAGTGACCATTTAATCAGATATTATATTTAATCAATATATGTAGGTAACTGTAGCAACAATGGTTACAAGACCACATCCTTGCCATAGGGATAAATAAATATATTTACTAACAATAAAAAACTATGTTCAAATAGAATTACAAACCATTCCGGTGTCGAAGTATTTCAATATTCTTATATTCGTTTAATTAGCATGACCAGATGGGAAGGGCTAAGGTATTAGAGCGCCCATCTCCCTAGATAAAGGATTCACCCGGTACTCACAGTACACGGGTGAATACCAACCCTATATAAAAACGGTCGAAAAAGCGGGTTTATGAAATAAGAGCCTAATTTCACAATCTAAGAAGCAACATTTATTCTTTGTAGATGTCTTCATATTTAGCCGCTACCTTTGAGTTGAAAAATATAATAAAATAGCTAGTTTAATACGATTTAAAATCGAAATCGACAGCGTTCTATGGCCGACATCTTGGATTTTTGCATTCTATCCCATTTCACCAAATCTGTGCCAATATGTGTAGCCATTTGATCATGGAAGCACAGTTTGTACTTCATGTTCCATACTAAAGCTATTTTCGCCCGTATTTACACTAGGTTGTCATTCACCCGTGTACTACAAGTACCGGGTGAATCTTTTATCTACCGTCTCCCATGCTGGTAGATCGTGGGTTTGTGGGTTCGAACCCTGGTCAAATCAAACCAATGACTTAAAAATTAATACTTGTCTCTTCTTAGCCAGACGCTCAGCATTAATAGGATAGGGCAGGGACTGGTTGGCTCAGTGTCGGGATAATGTAACTGAGTGGGATATCAGGTCATGGTGCCGGTGGCCTGGTTTCCCAGTGGCACAGCACTATATATTCGCCATGAGTGTGCACTGTCACAAGTCGGTACCCATCTGATATGACCTTATATGTCACTAGGACGAAAAACAACAACAAACACACATTTATCATGGCTAATTTCCGAACTGGAAAACTTATCTTGATCATCTTATTCTTCCCTAAATGGCCTTATTTCGGAATACCTGACAGTTCTCAAACACACTGATTTTGGGGGCCGCCACACATTTATTCATTTGTTTTCATATCATATCCATATCACGCACCGCAATGATATAACGTGAGCATTGTGTCCATGTCACAATGTGTTCGGGGAAGCAATACTCCCGTCGTTATCACTATGCCATTCAGTCCTGGTTCTATTTTAGTATTGTCAGGCTCCAGACAAGAACTAGCGAGAACTATCAATTGTGCTGGTTGGTTGTTTGCTTTTTGTTTTGTATTTTTTCAAAATTGTATTCCAGTTGAATAACATCTTTTTTCAGCACAGAGGCGCTGGTCTTCCGGTCTTAGCAATTATAGTGCATATGAACTATGTATGGATGAGATGATGAGATGGTATGAACAATATAGACAATAGTAGGTTAAAATTAGGCATTTCAAATATAGTGGGGATCTTATTTTGCACATGTAGACTGGAGAATAGCTATTTACTATATCAATGATTTGATGCTCATAGCTGTGAGGAGACATTAATTCAATGGGCATGACTTGCTGATACAGGTAGTAGTGGACTTTGGATTATGCAAATAATGGTTGCATCACTCATGTCAATTATCTTGGTCAACTACAGCTTTGTCGTTAGTATATGTTTTATTGGTTTAGTCAGGTGTTATAGGCTGGTGGGTATATTTTGTAGTTGTTATTTCTTTTACTCTTTTTGCCGGGGCGGGTGTCAGAGAGGGAGAGGGAGGGGAGTGGTTTGGGACTGTGTATATATTTCTGTTCTTTTCTATTCTCGATTGTTGGAGTTTTACGTCCTGCCAACATCTAAGTTCCTATCAGAATCGATCAATTGTGTAAGCATTTGGCTATTTGAATTGACCTGGGATCGAATATCGTGCATTTTAAATTAAATCAATTAAGAAAGCAGAACCACCATTTGAACGCTTCTTTAAGGAATTTCAATTTACTCCCAACAACAAAAATTGCTTCCGACCGAATGGCGAAAGCAGCCCCCCCCCCCGAGGTGGGGAGGGGGCGAGGTGCATGCTGGGAGCCCCCCCCCCGCCACCCCATGAGAGGTGGGGGGAAGGAACCACTACATAGTTTATTACCCACAATAAAGGGTTTATCACTATCCATATACATATATACAGTAAAGCCTCTCTAAATCGACCAACCCTGGGACCGACTTTAAGTGGTCTATTTAGGGAGGTGGTCGGTTTAGGGAGTTAAAATATGGTTACAATGGTATTGTTGGGACCCGAACAAAGCGATCGATATAGGGGAGTGGTCGATCTGTGGAGGTGGGCTGTTAGAGCGGTTTCACTGTATATAACGTATACATATATATTTTCCATATACATGTTATGTATAATGTACTATGCGAGTATAAAGATACATAAATTGTGATTCCTTTTTATAGAAGATATCCCCTCAAGTATAGGTAAATTATGCGGCTTACATTGTGCTAGATTACATTACCCCCTGGAGTGTAAGCATGCAACACAATGACGTAACATGTCAAACCCTTTGTAAAATATTCTGATAAAACGCATTGGTGGGGAATGTGAAATGGTCTATAAAGGAGTACAAATGGTATATTAATGTAAATGATGTATAGGGTCAGGTGCATGAATGTATTTATGTAGTTGCTGGTGACTCTTTACTTGTAGTCAATAGTCATTGTGTATTAGATAGATAGTGTGAGAGGGGCACTACTGTTAGTGTGTAAGGAGCTCAAGAACTCTACTCACTACCCCCTCACCCCCAACTGTTAGTCATGGATCACCACACACACACAACAGGCAGGTGCAAGCCAAGCAGCCACACCATATGGTGGTGGTTGGTAGATTACAGTAGCCATGGTGACCCCAGAATGCCTATTGTTCATTTGTGGAACTAGAAATGCTTGTTGCTGATTGGAGATAATGGTCAGGTGGTATGCCATATCAAATCCATGTACCACTATATAATAATAAACCTGAGGGTGCAAGCTCTCACGCTACTTTCACTCTTTATACTCTTCCTTTCTCTCCTTGCCTGTATTGATTTCATCTAGCCTGCCGAC
Organism: Branchipolynoe longqiensis; assembly: GCA_030323885.1. Classification (NCBI taxonomy): domain Eukaryota; kingdom Metazoa; phylum Annelida; class Polychaeta; order Phyllodocida; family Polynoidae; genus Branchipolynoe; species Branchipolynoe longqiensis. The sequence continues at coordinate 102,676,951 of CM059191.1, read as the reverse complement.
ACAAACTACAGCTGCCAGACGACGACTTTACACCTTCTTCAGGATGGTTGACCCTGATAACTGTAGCTTGACCTTATTGTATCGGCCTATGCTAGAGGCAATATGTGAGACCCGGAGAATAGTGTCGTGATGTTTGCAAATATAGTAGTGTGCACTGACCTCTCAGGCAAGAAGCCACGTAGACAGATCGACGTGGGTAGGGTGAAGCCATCAGAGAACCTGGAATGAAAGAGATCTGGGTTCGATTCCTTTTCTAGGCACAACATTTCCCATTTTCATCAACACTACAACACTGATGCTATGACAATGATCCCATAAAGCTATGCACTGAGTGGTTGTTGAAACTACCATGTGTATGTATGTAAGTGCATTGACTGTATATGCTAAGCCTTAAATGACTGTTAAACACTTACAATTTCGGGGGGATGAGTGTGGTCATCTGGACTCACCTCTCAGAAAAGGAGCCACATAGACAGGTTCGATTCCTACGGTAGGCGCAATACGACCCAGATAGACCGAGTTACCTTGGCGATGTTAGGTGACCTTTAAGCCTGAATAACCTATTTGGGGAAGATTAGGCCCCTGCGGGAACAAGCCGAGTTTCCGATTACACAGACATAACTAAGTAACCTGGTAACCAGATCACCAGTAGCTCAGGCACCAGGGCATACCTAGGCATGTCAATGAGTCCACACCACGACAAGAATGTGCTTTAAACATGTAAGAAGCTACATATATTCTCAACAGGACTGCATCACTATCGTGTCCATCGTGCAACGAGTTATTCAATATGAAATCTTCAGTTGGTTGGTGGAGGTTTGCATCCTGGCAACATCTAAGGTCATATCAGGACGGGTACCCACTTGTGATACTGTGCATTCATGGTGACTTTATGGTGCTGCTCCACTGGGAGACCAGGCCGCTGGTACCATAACCTGATATCCCACTCAGTGATATTATCCTGACACTGAGCTAACCACTCATTGCCCTGTCGAAATAAGGCAGATCACCTGGCTAGGAAGCGACAAGTATCAATTTTTAAGTCATTGCTTTGACTTGACCAGGGTAAAGCTTCAGTTTAGATTGCAAGCCAATATGTGTGGGGCCGTACTCTTGTCATACTGTCACTTGCAATTACATAATACACGCTATGTTACTGTCACAAGCTCAAATGTAATCACAATACCACTGAAATGTGTCACTGTCGGCGGTACATACTGCAGCCTGAAATGTCACATCCCCATACCATGTCACTGTCGCATTGTCAGCTGAAACCTCGCATTCGCTCAACATGTTGCAGTCACATTGTCATCTGAAACCGCTCATTCCCTGAACATGTTGCTGTCACACTGTCACCTGAAACCTCACATTCCCTCAACATGTTGCTGTCACACTGTCACCTGAAACCTCACATTCCCTCAGCAAGTTACTGTCACACTGTCACCTGAAGCCTGTAATTCAGTCAGTATGTTGCTGTCACACTTTCGCATGAACTCGCACATTCACTCAACATGTTGCTGTCACACTGTCACCTGAAACCACACATTCCGTCAACATGTTGCTGTCACACTGTCACCTGAAACCACACATTCCTTCAACATGTTGATGTCACACTGTCACCTGAAACCTCACATTCCCTCAACAAGTTCCTTGCTCACTGTCACCTGAAACCACACATTCCCTCAGCAAGTTACTGTCACACCATCACCTGAAGCCTGTAATTCACTCAGTATGTTGCTGTCACACGTTCACATGAAATCGGACATTCACTCAACATGTTGCTGTCACACTGTTACCTGAAACCACACATTCCTTCAACATGTTGCTGTCACACAGTCACCTGAAACCACACATTCACTCAACATGTTGCTGTCATGCTGTCACCTGAAACCACACATTCCTTCAAAATGTTGCTGTCACACAGTCACCTGAAACCACACATTCCCTCAACATGTTGCTGTCACACTGTCACCTGAAACCTCACATTCCTTTAACATGTTGCTGTCACACTGTCACATGAAATCGCACATTCACTCAACATGTTGCTGTCACACTGTCACCTGAAACCACACATTCCCTCAACATGTTGCTGTCACACTGTCTACTGAAACCACACATTCCTTCAACATGTTGCTGTCACACTGTCACCTGAAACCACACATTCCCTCAGCAAGTTACTGTCACACCATCACCTGAATCCCATAATTCACTCAGTATGTTGCTGTCACACTTTCACATGAAATCGCACATTCACTCAACATGTTGCTGTGACGCTGTCACCTGAAACCACACATTCCTTCAAGATGTTGCTGTCACACTGTCACCTGAGACCTCACATTCACTCAACATGTTGCTGTCACACTGTCACCTGAAACCACACATTCACTCAACATGTTGCTGTCACACTGTCACCTGAAACCACAAATTCCTTCAACATGTTTCTGTCACACTGTCACCTGAAACCTCACATTCACTCAACATGTTGCTGTCACACTGTCACCTGAAACCACACATTCCTTCAACATGTTGCTGTCACACTGTCACCTGAAACCACACAGTCCCTCAGCAGGTTACTGTCACACCATCACCTGAAGCCCGTAATTCACTCAGTATGTTGCTGTCACACTTTCACATGAAATCGCACATTCACTCAACATGTTGCTGTCAGGCTGTCACCTGAAACCACACATTCATTCAACATGTTGCTGTCACACTGTCACCTGAAACCTCACATTCGCTCAACATGTTGCTGTCACACTGTCACCTGAAACCACACATTCCTTCAACATGTTGCTGTCACACTGTCACCTGAAACCACACATCTCACATCTGACCTGTACACCAGTATGTTGCTGTCACACTGTCACATGAAACCACACATTCCCTCAACATGTTGCTGTCACACTGTCACCTGAAACCACACATTCCCTCAACATGTTGCTGTCACACTGTCACCTGAAACCACACATTCCTTCAACATGTTGCTGTCACACTGTCACCTGAAACCACACATTCCCTCAACATGTTGCTGTCACACTGTCACCTGAAACCTCACATTCCTTCAACATGTTGCTGTCACACTGTCACATGAAATCGCACATTCACTCAACATGTTGCTGTCACACAGTCACCTGAAACCACACATTCCCTCAACATGTTGCTGTCACCCTGTCACCTGAAACCACACATTCCCTCAACATGTTGCTGTCACACTGTCACCTGAAACCACACATTCCTTCAACGTCTTGCTGTCACATATTTCTTTATTATATCAGGTAGTTCTCCTTCCCTATCTCACTTTTCTCCCGGTAGTAATGAAATATGCAAACTGCCACTGCCCTCAGCGGGAAGACGTGCGTCCATATTGGTGACCCGAACAGCGAGACGACAGCCCGTGCTCTTTAACACGTGTGTAACCCCCGCAGCTGACCCCCATTGACCCTGCCAACCTAAGCATGACCTCTCAACAGGTCTGTGTTGGTTATTGGTCCACGTATCTGCATTACGGCACCAAGCCTGAAGGTTGCCACTACATTTATATATTTGTTGTTATTAATGTTTACAGTTGCCTACTTGTTGCGGTTTGTCAGGTTGGTGGTGAGCAAAATACAGTTTTATTTGGGTGTAATTTTCACAAAGGTTGTCCACACTTGTTGCGGTTTGTCAGGTTGCTGGTGAGCAAAATACAGTTTTATTTGGGTTATTTTTCACAAAGGTTGTCCAAACTTGTTGCGGTTTGTCAGGTTGGTGGCCAGCAAAATACAGTTTTATTTGGGTCATTTTTCACATAGGTTGTCCACCCTTGTTGTGGTTTGTCAGGTTGGTGGCGAGCAAAATACAGTTTTATTTGGGTTATTTTTCACAAAGCTTGTGCACACTTGTTACGGCGGTTTGTCAGGTTGGTGGCGAGCAAAATACAGTTTTATTTGGGTCAGTTTTCACAAAGGTTGTCCACACTTGTTACGGTTTGTCAGGTTGCTGGCAACCAAACTACAGTTTTATTTGGGTTAATTTTCACAAAGGTTGTCCACATTTGTTGCGGTTTGTCAGTCTGGTGGCAAATAACATACATTTTTATTTTGGTTAGTTTTCACAAAGGTTGTCCACACTGGTTGAGGTTTGTCACATTGGTGGCAAATAAACTATACAAAAACAACCATGTCCACATTTTAAAGAGAAATGTGCCCTGGCCCTACCGATATGGTTGGATGGTTGTTGGAGTTTTACGTCCTGACAACATCCAAAGTCATACCAGGACTGGTACTGACTTGTGACAGTGTGCACTCATGGGAACTTTATAGCGCTACCCCACTGGGACATCACACCACCAGCACCATGATCCAATATCCCACTCAGTCAGATGACCCTGACACTGAGCTAACCAGTCCTTGCCCTATCCTAAGTCATTGGTTTGACTCGACCGGGAACCGAACTCGCGATCTCCTGCACGCGAGGCCCGCGCTCTACTGATTCAGCCACCGCGCCCGGTTGGCTCTACTGATGGCAATACTCCAAGGTCATTGGTGCAATGACCCGGATAATGTAGATGGGATGCAGTGTATTGTTGCTGAATCATTAAACTGAATTGAATCTTATTTTACCACCAAGTATGGCACCATGTTTTGGATTGCCTGCAGCCTGCGGTTGCCTGCAGCCCAGGCCCACTAGACTTACCTGTTGGATAGCACTCGGCTGCCCAGGCCGCTCAAACAATTATTTAAAACCATAGAGCACACCACAATACGCAATTACGCCCAACCACCGATAACATTCTTAACAATAGTTGCATGAATAATTATATATGCTACACATAATGAATTATTTATGTTGGCTCTGAGATACATAATTCCCAAACGAGGCAAGCTGACCTGGTTTCAGACCATGTGCCATGCACACGCCCTCCCGTCACTGCCGCCCCCACACTGCAATCTGAGCCACTTCACTTCCCCATCCACCCACCCACCCAACATTCTACGGGTTTGAATACCTTGGTTCTCACGTATCGGTCCGTGAGCCTCTTGAACTCCCTGGTCCAAATCCTCAGCCCCAAACGGCTTCTGAACTCTTATTGTAGGATGTGTCTCCAACCAGCTCTTGTACCTAACACATGTGCTGATCTAATTATAAGTTCACCATGACATGTCTCTGACACTGTTGTTGTGTTGCTCCAATCAAACTAATACTAGGTCCAAGTCATCTACTATCCCGTACTCGCTAAACGCTCGACTCATCTGGATATGATTAATATTTCGCAAATAAATATTAAATTTTAATAAGTATTTGCAAGACTCCTTGTTTCTCCGAGTGCAAGAAATTGTGAGAGAATAAAGAAAGGACATGTGACCTCTCAGTTATAAATATATATATATAACGAGCCCACAGACAGGAGGAGAACTGGCATCTGGCAATGAAGGTTCCTCGGAGATAAAGGAAGTGGCAGACATTTCATGTGTATATGGGTCGCTCTCAGAAGTTGTGTACCAATACTGTGACATCAGTACCACAACATCAAAATGCTGTCAAAGTCCTATATACAAGCTTCCTCAATGTGTATGTCCTTTTGTATCTGAATAATTGAAAATAAACATATTCTGACATATTTAAGTAGGTCGAATGATGCTCACACCCAATAAATAGCAGTATAGCATGGAAACCAATCTGACTCCAAAATCAAATATTTTCCACACAAAGCTTGACATTTTTAGGATATTTCACATGCGACTTCCTTTATAAACAGTAGTAATAATAATCTGAGACCTCATTGCTATGTTTTTGTATTATTTGTGATGACTAAAGAGAAAAGCAGAAAAATATTAACAATCTAACAGTCCAAGTGGAATCAAGAATTTTACACAAATGTTCGGCTCAAATTTCATTGTATATGACCATTTGAAGTGAAATATGCTGTTGTTCAGAGGTTTTCATTGAGTTTGCGACACTTTATTTTCAATGCTGTTGACAATGTCACAATTTAGTAATGTAATTTTCTATTTATCTAGCTACATGCATCCCAATAAGATACATAATACACAATATTAACATTTACTTTTAATCTAAAATATCTCCCACATTATTGGGCTAAATAATGAAATCTAAATATTGACACTCCAATAATGGGTTTCTTTGAAATATGCATTTCAAGTGGACTACCTCAAGTGGTGCACAGTTTCTGAGAACGACACATATATGAGCCTGTCTCAAAAGGTGCTAGCTCTTCGTTTTTTTGTCCATAGTAACGATTGACATAAAACAGCACAGAAAGGTTACACTGAAAACACAAGGACATTTGTATTCTATTGGGATTATGAAACACCATGTAAAAAACAAATCAGTTTATCCTGAGCAAATGCATAAGCAGATAGTCTGTTGATCGTTACAATGGACCAAGTTTTTTCCCATATTGCTTAGCACCTTTTGAGACAGTCTCATATATACGAGGCAGCATCCAGGCAGAGCTCGAGATAAATCCACAGTCCATAGTGTACAGCCCTTCCCACTCTGGTCAATATATCCTACACTCGAGCAGCCCAGCAGCTAAGCTGACCATGTCGAGGGGCCGTGTTGCTCAGTAAGTTCGTCCCACAGTAGAATCCCAAAAGAACCACCTTCTTTGAATACACAATTTGTTGTTTTTCTTTTTGTTGGTAAAACAATTTATTCATCAAAATATACGTTTTTTCAGCGCCAAGGCACTGGTCTTCTGGCTATTTAGATTATATTACAGATACCTGGGTAGGATATATTAGTATAGTAAGAAAGGGATCAGTGTGTTATGGTTAACTATAGTAAGTTCAGTATTATGGGCTAAGGTGACGGGTTGTTGCATAAACTGTGCTATTACTATGAGTGCGGTGCATGTGAAGGCGGGGAGGTGGAGGGAGGGGGGGCAGCCCTCCCTCTCAAGCTCCCACACTGCTCTCAAGCTCCCACACTGTTCTGGTACCTGATATATAGTGAGTGGTTAGGTGCCTCCGTAGATTAGGTCATCCTTGAAATGCCCCACACTATGCTTCATAGATAGCCTTGGGAAGTTGGAAACCACCCTCACCGAAATGACCCTGGTATGTTGTGTGGTGTGAGGCGGGTATGTGGTGTGAGGCTGGTATGCTGTGTGGTGTGAGGCAGACATGCGGTGTGAGGCTGGTATGCTATGTGGTGTGAGGCAGCCATGCGGTGTGAGGCTGGCATGTTGTGTGGTGTGAGGCAGCCAGGTGATGTGAGGATGTAAGGTTGTGTGGTGTGAGGCGGGCATGTGGTGTGAGGCTGGTATGCTGTGTGGTGTGAGGCAGCCATGCAGTGTGATGCTGGTATGTTGTGTGGTGTGAGGCAGCTATGCGGTGTGAGGCTGGCATGTTGTGTGGTGTGAGGCAGCCAGGTGATGTGAGGATGTAAGGTTGTGTGGTGTGAGGCAGGCATGTGGTGTGAGGCTGGTATGCTGTGTGGTGTGAGGCACCCATGCGGTGTGAGGCAGCTATGCGGTGTGAGGCTGGGATGTTGTGTGGTGTGAGGCAGCCATGTGATGTGAGGATGTAAGGTTGTGTTGTGTGAGGTGGTCATGTGGTGTGAGGCAGCTAGATGGTGTGAGGCTGCAATGTTGTATGGTGTGAAGCGGCCATGTGGTTTGAGACAGCTGTATGTTGTGAGGCTGTATGGTGTGAGGCAGCCATGTGGTTTGTTACTTATGTATCGTGTGAGGCTGCTATATTGTATGGTGTGAGGCAGCCATGTGGTTTGAGATAGTTGTATGGTGTGAAGTTGCTATGTCGTATGGTGTGAGGCAGCCATGTGGTTTGAGACAGATGTGTGGTGTGAGGCGGCCATGTGTTGTGAGGCTGTAATGTTGTGTGGTGTGAGGCAGGCATGCTGTGTGAGACAGCTGTGTGGTGTGAGGCGGCCATGTGGTTTGAGAAAGCTGTATGGTGTGAGGCTGCTATGTTGTGTAGTGTGAGACAGCCATGTGGTTTGAGACAGATGTATGGTCTGAAATTGGCATGCTGTGTGGTGTGAGACGGCCATGTGGTTTTAGACAGATGTATTGTGTGAGGCTGCTATGCTGTATGGTGTGAGGTGGCCATGTGGTGTGAGGCAGCTGCATGGTGCGAGGTTGCTATGTTGTGTGGTGTGTGACAGCCATGTTGTTTAAGACAGATATGTGGTGTGAAGCTGGCATGTCGTGTGCTGTGAGATGGCCATGTGGGGTGAGACAGATGTCTGTTGTGATGCTGTTACGTTGTATGGTGTGAGGCGGCTATATGGTGTCACAAAGCTGTGTGGTTTGAAGCTGGTATCTTGTATAGTGTGAGGCGGCCATGTATTGTGAGGCGATCATGTTGTCTGGTGTGAGGCGGCCATGTATTGTGAGGCGATCATGTTGTCTGGTGTGAGGCGACCATGTATTGTGATGCGATCATGTTGTCTGGTGTAAGGCGGCCATGTGTTGTGATGCGATCATTTCGGGTGGTGTGAGGCGGCCATGTGTTGTGATACGATCATTTCGTGTGGTGTGGGGCGGCCATGCATTGTGAGGCGATCATGACGTGTGGTGTGAGGCAGCCATGCATTGTGAGGCGATCATGTTGTGTGGTGTGAGGCGGCAATGTGTTGTGATGCGATAATTTCGTGTGGTGTGAGGCGGCCATGCTCGGGGCCATCTTGCTGGCCGGTTATGGAGCCGCGTCTGCACCAAACGCTGACAGTGTGACAGCTGCCTGTCAAGTCACGGCTCCCGAGACGCTCAATTAGCCCGTCTCCATTATTGAGGGAGGGCCGCCCCGCCGAGCAGTGTTTGCGACTTCCGGTACCAGGCGTCCAGCGCCACGCCGGGTGAGGGTGGGCGGGGGACTTCCGGTGCAGCCCGCCAGGCAGGTGATCAACGCACAGCTGTGTGGTGGTGCTTTACCTTCAGTGTCAGGATAATCACTATCAGGTCAGGGTGTTGGCGGCCTGGTTTCTCAGTTGGACAGCACTATAAAGTCGCCACGGTTGCGCACTGTCACAGGTCGGTGCCTGTCCTGATATGCCCTTATATGTTGACAGGAAGTAAAACTCCAACAACCAAGCAACTTTACCTTCAGACACGTTCACACGCGTTCAGTAATAGTCAGACGAGTGTGTAAATCACTCTATGCAGATGCATGAACATACAATTGGCATAGTCCGATGGTTTTGAGTTTCTGTCATTTTCTGAAATAAATATACAGTATAACCCCCTTAAACCAAGCTCGGTTAAACGAAATGATCGGTTAATCCAAACTTTTTTCGGCGGCCCGGCAAAATACTACCATTTATCATATAAAACAGTTGGTTAAACCAAAGTCGGTTAATCCAAATTATCGGTTAAGCCAAACAAGAATTTCGGACCTCAGGCCACTTCCGGTACGGTTAAATCAAACTTTCATGTGGTTATAAAGTCATGTGAATCCCCACCAACCTTTTTATATGATAAATGGTAGAATCTTGAAGATACCCTAGAATCTTTTGTTGATTAACCGATCGCTTGGTTTAAGCAAGCTTGGTTTAATGGGGATATGCACATAAAAAAAACAATAATCAAAGTGTCCACATACATTGTATATTACATGTGCAATATACACTTACTCAAAGTCAAAGTCGAAGCCAAAGCTCGGTTAAACCAATGATCGGTTAATCCAAACAAATTTCTAGGGTCCCTTCAAGTTTGGTTTAATGGGTTATATTGTATTAGGTTGATGTTTATTATCTACATTACTTTAGATTGAAACAACATTTATTTTAAATGCCTAACATTTGAGATATTTGAAGTGCAAACATGCTAAATTAATTTGTGCAAGCACGCCTGAAACCCTGACACCATAGGCTTCCATTAATGGTTACACTGTTCCTACACAGGAACAGGTTAATTTATGTTTGTGTACCATGAGCTCGTAGGGACATCGTGAATAAAACATGTATTTTATGATGGGTAACACACAACTGAACAGTCCTAAGATCATTAACATAATACTTTTAATAGGCATCACCACAGTATATCGCATCCTGATATGTCCTTATGTAAAATATTCCGATAAAACACATTGGTGGGCAATGTGAACTGGTCTATAAGTGAGTACAAATGGTATATAAAGGTAAATGATGTATAGGGCCAGGGGCATTAATGTATTATGTGGTGCTGGTGATCCTTTACTTATATTAAATAGTCATTGTGTATTCTATAGATAGTGTGAGAGGCCCACTACAGTTAGTGTGGGGGGAGCTCAAGAGCTCTACTCACAACCCCCTCCCTCCAAAGTGTTAGTCACAGATCACCAAACACACAGACACAACAGGGCAGGGAGGCCACAGTTGTCATGGTGATACCATAATGCTTACTGTTGATTGGTGGACTGAGGAATGCTTGATGTTGATTGGAGAGCATGGTCAGGTGATATGCCATATCAAGTCCAGAAACCACTATAAAATAATAAACCTGAGGGTGCAAGCTCTCTGTCTTCCTGCACACTTTATACTCTGCCTTTCTTATACTTGCCTGTAGTGATTTCCTAATAGCCTGCCTACACACCTACAGCTGCCAGACGACGACTTTACACTTAGATGTTGCCAGGATGTAAAGCTCCAACAGAATAGAATGAGAACGACGTTATATTTGATCACTGATTAAATGAGTAACTCTTGTATTGTATCTGGAATTATATTTGAGATTATTTGCAATTAGCCAACACGATATTATACATAATAATTACGAGCTCACCAATATTTATACAGGAAACTATACTTAGTCATTAGCAAATTACCATGACCTATATATGAAACATTAATCCTTAGCCTATATCCCTCACCACATTAGCACATATCCATTACCACATTAGTATATATCCATCACCATATGACAATAACAAAGCAGATTGTAAAAAGCACACTAGGAGTGTTTTAAGATTTTGAAGGTGAGCAGAGTGACAGTTGGCTCACGGTGTATAGGAGGCGGGGAGGAGAGAATGCCTGCTCCACAGTGAATAACATGGAAGTTAAAGCTGCATAGTTCGATGAAATAGCAAATTTTCAAAACTAAACCAATCATCTAGATTTGATTTTACATATCTAACTTAGATACTGATGCACTTATTAAGCATTTTTTTCTGCGTAGAAGGCAATACTGAGTCAATTTAACAGAATCTCTTAATGCAGAAGTCTATGGTGTCAGAGTTTTGGAAAGCTTGCCAAAACTACTTGTCCATGTTCGCACTCAAAATATCTAAAAAGTTTACCATTTAAAATAAAAGTAACTTTGAACTAATGTAAAGTAGAAACTAGTGATCGATCTTAATATATTTATCTCAGAAAAAATACCGAAATTCAAAACCATCGGACTATGCAACTTTAAGGTGGTTAGAGAGAAACATTAAGGTGGGCGGCCATTATTTAAATCCACATCATAAATTATATATTACATTTCTGAGCTTGTTCAACAACGACCACAAGAGGCGCCACTGAAGCCGATGTTACCGATTGTTGCGGGAGTTGACCCTCTCATATATATAGGTTCTGGGAGTTGACCCTCTCATATATATATATGAGCCTGTCTCAAAAGGTGATAACTAACCATTGGCAGAAAACAGCACAGAAAGGGTTACACTGAAAGCACAAGGACATTTGCTTCAAATTAATATGATTTCTATTGGGATTATGAACCACCAAGTAGAACATAAATCAGTTTATCCTGAGCAAATGCATAAGCAGACAGTATGTTGATCGTTACAATGGACAAAGTTTTGTCCCATATTGCTTAGCACCTTTTGAGACAGTCTCATATAGGTTCTGTGAGTTGACCCTCTCATATATATATATAGGTTCTGGGAGTTGACCCTCTCATATATATAGGTTCTCTGATAAAAGTCCATGGGGAGTGTCATAATGGGTCCTTGGGGTATTCATACAGTCGCTGTCTGGGCATTGACTAATGGCAGGCTGCGGTGGCTATGGAAGTACAGTAAATATCCACCAGGGAGCTAGGCCTGCAACACTAAGCCATACCGGACCAGTACATGTCCATTAGTTGTTTAAGCAGGGGAAATTTCAGTCATAGACGACTGGTCTTCCTCATTCCACTGCTGGTCGATAGAAAGCCCGAGCCTACACTTGTACCGACCCAAGGGATTTTTAACCTCCCACACCACATAGACATGGTATGAGAGCAACCGGCCTTTGATGACGCTGTAAGTTATACACAGCGGTGGAAATCCAAATTGGCAGAGCTGGGGGCATGGGGAATCAAACCGCTGACCCTCAGATTAGGAGTCTGACCTAGAAAAAAGTCAGACACTCTAACCACTCTGCCACAGAGGTCCGCATGTCATAAAATGAACAACAGCGCAATCAAACAAAAAAAGGAGACCCACTGTTTGTTGGCGATTTTGGTTCAGTACGCCATATTAAATGTCTATTACTGGGATTAAAGCTACATAGTCCGATGAAATATCAAATTCTCAAAACCAAACCAATTATCTAGATTTGATTTTACATATGTAACTTAGATACTGATGCACTTATTAAGCATTTGTTTCTGCATAGAAGGCAATACTGAGTCAACTTAACAGAACATGTTACTGCAGAAGTCTATGGTGTCAGAGTTGTTGCAAGCTTGCCAAAACTAATTTTCCATGTTTGCACTCAAAATATCTCAAAAGTTTACCATTTAAAAAAAAGTAACTTTGAACTAATGTAAAGTAGATACTAGTGATCGATCTTAATATATTTATCTCAGAAAAAATACAGAAATTCAAAGCCATCGGACTATGCAACTTTAAGTGCACCTGGGTTTAGGTATTGGGTGTGTGGGTGTGTGTGGGTGTGTGCAGGGAGGGTGGGGACGGAGATAGGAGGGCGGGAAGGGAGTGCACTCCTCTGCACTCCGGCCGGCTTTAATCGCTGGTTTCTAACGAGTAGTACTTGGCACAGCCGGCAAAGTGCACTCAGAACTTTCTGAGAGCAGCAGAACAAGCTAACAATGAATACCCAACAGGGCCATTATTTTGTCTCTTTAAAAAAAAAAATCAAATTGTTAACGAGATCATTTCAAGGGAATGGAACCATTATGCCCAGGCACAAGCTGGTAGACACGGTTGTTGTGTGTGTGTGGGAGGGGGGTGGACGTGTGTTGGGGAGTGTGTGCGTACAGCTGGGGTTGGTGTGAGTGGGGGGTTGCGGAAGCAATTTGAGGTAGCCCATTTTCCAGGGTGAGGTGTGGTGAACTACTTTAATCGAGTAGGGTGAAGCCTCTTAATGATTTTAACCACGTAGTAACATGACCATGCCCTATTTATTTATAGGCAACATTTTATCGTGATAGGATATTATGGTTTGTATGTTTAAGCTGGTATGCAGGTATTGCAGGTATAGCAATACCTCGGGGAGTTTGACACCCCTGCCTTGCAGAGTTGTAAACCACTGCCTTGTGCTACAGGTTCTTGACAGAACCGAAGGTGAAGGGAGCAAACCCTAAACAGAAAACCATGTCACTGTGGCAGCATTAAGGGCGGTTGATGTATGGAACTCCCAACATCTCCCGACCAGCCACTGCAGGGATACATAGTTTCGCGCCTGTCTTGACATGTTCTTGCCAGTGTGAAACCTCTATTTGCTCCCCAAGAGAGTGCCGCTGGTAACTTGCAAAAGCCAACAGCACTTCAACACTTTTGCAGGCAGCTTTCATGAAATGAAAGAGAGGGCACCCTCGTCTCCGGTTCAGGGATACCATCAAGAGAAACCTGAAGCTGAAAGACATTAAGACCGACTCATGGACGCAACTCTCACAGCAGAGAGCTAAATGGAGAGCGGCAGTCAAGTAATGAAAGCAGTTTTTGTCGCATCGCGACCGACAGCATGATGATGTCTTAAAGAGATCAATTCCTTTGTAGATATTGCAAAGTATATTAAAAGGGGGAAGAAGACAATTCCGGAAAAGGAAGAAGTGGGAAGAGAACATCAGGGAAGGGACAGGCCTGGAGTTTGGCAAGTCCCAGACAGCAGTGAAGACCTGGGGAAACTGGACAAAACTGGTTGCACAGTCACTTTTGGTGCCCCAACGACCCTCATAGGGAGGGAGGGGATTGGTGTTGATGATAATGGGATATTCAGGGCCCACTGAAGAGTCAGAGATGGTGGTGTTGAAGCGATGACTAATTATGGTCCTCTCACTCTAATTTCAATCACAAGCTGATGGACTGACGTAGTTCAGGGAATGCGGACCCAGTTAAATAGGCCTTCTGTGAGAAATAGAATTAAAATATTTGTTGGATTCATCAGGGATTAATTATCAATAAATGTTACTAAAAAAAAAGATGTTATGACACTGAGAACTAGAAGTGATTTCCAGTTCATCATGTTATTACAAAGGATAAATATCGTCGAAGATTCCGGGACACTAGGTTCATGTCAAGAGGACAAGAATCAGTGATAGTAGGTGCCTGCAAAGAGGACAAGAATCCAGGACACTAGGTCCCTGCAAAGAGGACAAGAATCCTGGACACTAGGTCCCTGCAAAGAGGACAAGAATCCAGGACACTAGGTCCCTGCAAAGAGGACAAGAATCCAGGACACTAGGTCCCTGCAAAGAGGACAAGAATCCTGGACACTAGGTCCCTGCAAAGAGGACAAGAATCCAGGACACTAGGTCCCTGCACAGAGGACAAGAATCCAGGACACTAGGTCCCTGCAAAGAGGACTAGCATCCTAGACACTAGGTCCCTGCAAAGAGGAGAACAATCCTAGGACACTAGGTCCCTGCAAATAGGACAAGAATCCTAGACACTAGGTCCCTGCAAAGAGGACAAGAATCCAGGACACTAGGTCCCTGCAAAGAGGACAAGAATCATAGACACTAGGTCCCTGCAAAGAGGACAAGAATCCTGGACACTAGGTCCCTGCAAAGAGGACAAGAATCCTGGACACTAGGTCCCTGCCAAGAGGACAACAATCCAGGACACTAGGTCCCTGCAAATAGGACAAGAATCCTAGACACTAGGTCCCTGCTTAGAGGACAAGAATCCAGGACACTAGGTCCCTGCAAAGAGGACAAGAATCCAGGACACTAGGTCCCTGCAAAGAGGACAAGAATCATTGACACTAGGTCCCTGCAAAGAGGACAGCAATCCAGGACACTAGGTGCCTGCAAAGAGGACAAGAATCCTGGACACTAGGTCCCTGCCAAGAGGACAAGAATCCTGGACACTAGGTGCCTGCAAAGAGGACAAGAATCCAGGACACTAGGTGCCTGCAAAGAGGACAAGAATCCAGGACACTAGGTCCCCAAAAAGAGGACAAGAATCATAGACACTAGGTCCCTGCAAAGAGGACAAGAATCCTGGACACTAGGTGCCTGCAAAGAGGACAAGAATCATAGACACTAGGTCCCTGTAAAGAGGACAAGAATCCTGGACACTAGGGCCCTGCCAAGAGGACAACAATCCAGGACACTAGGTCCCTGCAAAGAGGAGACCAATCCTAGACACTAGGTTCCTGCCTAGAGGACAAGAATCCAGGACACTAGGTCCCTGTAAAGAGGACAAGAAACATTGACACTAGATCCCTGCAAAGAGGACATGACTCCTAGACACTAGGTCCCTGCAAAGAGTACAAGAATCCTAGACACTAGGTCCCTGCCTAGAGGACAAGAATCCAGGACACTAGGTCCCAGCCGAAATGACAAGAATCCTTGACACTACGTCCCTGCCAAAAGGAAGAGAGTCCTTGACACTAGGTCCCTGTAAAGAGGACAAGAATCATTGACACTAGGTCCCTGCAAAGAGGACAAGAATCCTAGACACTAGGTTCCTACAAAGAGGACTAAAATCCTAGACACTAGGGCCTTGCCTAGAGTACAACAATCCAGGACACTAGGTCCCTGTAAAGAGGACAAGAATCATTGACACTAGGTCCCATCCGAAATGACAAGAATCCTTGACACTACGTCCCTGCCAAAAGGAAGAGAGTCCTTGACACTAGGTCCCTGTAAAGAGGACAAGAATCATTGACACTAGGTCCCCGCAAAGAGGACACGAATCCTGGAGACTGCCAAAGGTCCATTCTTATGCAAAAGACGTTGCTACAACAAATCGGCTATTGGAATATTTACTTAGAATAAGATCTTGGAAGTGTGTGTATGTGCGAGAGGGCATGGGGGGGGGGGGAGTTAGGAGGGCACGGGAGGGGGTCTGGAGGCCGGATACCGTTCGCAGGGGCTTGGTGGTTCAGGTTCAGTGGAGCGTGACTGTTTGACACGCCCTTGAGACCAGGATTTCTATTTAATGGCACCTTCCAAGAGGGGAATGCCCAGCAGTATAGCCTACATCAAGGTTCCGACTATACATGCGCTGAAAACGGGGCTGGGAGCAAAGCAAAGGTGTACGCCCATTGAGTTTGCGGGTATGCGTAGAGCAAAACTGGCATTTTATTCAAAATAAATAGAAATACATACAAATTTGGCATAAACATGGACGGAAGGATGCAATATAATAATATAATGAATATGTTTACGATACAACTCCACATAATTAAGCATTTTGAGGTAAGAAACATACAATTTCAGTCACTTTACAGGCTGATGTTTACATCACCATTGATTAGTCAGAAGTAATTCTTGTTTTAAATGTCAAATGAGTCAACACAAACTTGTTTCAAAGAAATATATAACCAATATCTGATTAACCCTACTCATTTTCTATTTCTACATATGTCATTAACCATAGAATATACATAAAAACATGAATAAAATAAATAAAACTGACTCTGGCTATGCCTCTAACACTAGTCTGAGTGCCTAGCTTTGTCTAAATCTAAATGCACATGACATAAGATGTGCTGGTTATATTGATGTAAATGCAATGCTGGATAAAAGATTGATATCTTAATTTATTATATATATTTTTTTAGTTGGTATTCTATGTTTCAATCAAGAGCTGAGATGAGCTGAAACTAGCACATTTCATAGCTGCACTCAGTTTATTAGCATGTGCCATGTGCTTCTCGCGGCTTAGTTTTGCTCTGATGCATCCCACAATGCACCGCGCCGCTGGAACCGTGATGTAGTCTATTAACGGGGAGGGGAGGGTGGTGGTACATGGGGCAGGGGGCATCTGGTGGGGTGGGTGGATGGGTGAGGGGTAGAACAGTTAGAAAACGTGGATGGGTGTTTTCGGGGGAGGGGTTGGGGTGCGGGGGGGTCTGTGTATGCCAGGGCGGGGATGGACGAGGTTGTAGACTGAGTGAGGCGTGTGGGGTGTCGGTGGGTAGGACGGTCAGGGGGGTCGTGTGGGATATGTGTGGGGGGAGGGGGGAGGGGGGGAGAAGGGTGGGGGCTGGAAATGTAAGGAAAAAGGGATGTTTGAGGGGAGTAGACACGGAAGGACGCGTGGCGGGGCGGGGCGGGGCGGCGCGGGGCGGGGCGGGCGGGGCGGGCGGGGCTGGGTAAGATGGGCGGGGCGGGACGGAGCAGGCAGGGTGGTGACGGGCGTGGCGTGCCGGGGCGGGGCAGGGGAGTACTTGGAAGCGAACACATGGTGTCAAACAGGGCAGGCCGGAGATGGGTTGTTTACTGCGCATTGTGTACTGTGTACTGTGCACGGTGCACTGCCTCTCTGGTGCTGGACACCATATAACTACCATCCACTCCCCGCTCCTCCAGTACCCAGCATCCAACCCCTCGCCTCCTGACCGTCACCGAAAACAAACCAACTTCCGGCGGAGATAATATCTCGGTTCGGACATATTTGAAATGCGCGCGCATCCTTTGTGTAAACCGCCACATGCGCAGCGTGTGTAGTACCGCCTGAGCACCGACGTCGGCCACTTCCGTTCAGTGGACCGGAAGTAAATTCCCCTGTTATAGCGCTTCGAGCTGTCCTGCACCAGTGCACCTCCCCATAGTACTGTAAGGGGTCGGATACGGCTGGGGGATGCTGGACGATCTGCACAGCACTGTGGCGAGGAAGGTTCTCAGAACGAGGCAGCGTTTACCTGAAGGGGCTCTAACATTACGATGCATTGCGCCAATGTATGCCAATGTATGTGATTTTTCGCCATTACGTCGGGATATGTCATTATGCATTATGCCTGCGTTAGGTGCTCGTTGGTATACGTCAATGTATGTCGACATTCGTTGAGATACGGCGTCGCGCGTCAGGGGCTTGGCAAAGTTTTGTGCATGCACAAAACTTTCGACATACGACAACGTCCGACAACGTGTGCATTTTACGTCGGCCGTATGTTATGCATACATTAGGCATACGTCGATGTACATTAGACATATGTTAGACAAACATTGTTCACTATGTTACACTACGTTGACCACGTTAAGGGCAGTGGGAATGTACAGTCCACCTACTGACAAAGTATGGATAGCATACATGTAACATACCTCTAACATATGTTTAGTGTTTGTCCAGCGTGTCTTGATGTATGTAATGTATAAGGCATAGTTCTGGCGATCAAATAACGTATATAATGTTCACAGGCGTTCTGTGAACATACCGTGAGCGTAATTTGAGTGTTTTTCACCTGGAAGTGCCTTAGCCATACGTTGGTCATAGGTTGGCCATAGTCTATGTATATGGTATATATACATCCAACTTTGTCCCCCATGCCAAAAAGTCTGATGCTTCTCGACATAAAAAAGTGATTTTACACGCTGGCAGCGTGCTTGCGATAAGGCCTTTAGTGCGTCTACCGGCCGGCGCCGAGACAACGGTACTTGTTGCTGTTGGTGAGTTGCTTTTTGGAGTATTACCTCCTGGCAACATCTAAGGTCATATCAGGTCGGGTACCAACTAGTGACAGTGCACACTCATGGTGACTTTATAGTCCTGCCCCACTGGGAGACCAGCCTGCAAGCACCATGACCTCAGTCATATTAGCCTGACATTGAACCAACCAGTCCTTGCCCTCTGCTATTAATGCTGAGTGCCTGGCGAGGAAGCGACCAGTTTTAAGTCATCAGTTTGAATCGACCACCGGGCTTCCTCATCACTAATGGTTGCGCCACATTATCAGACTTACCAGAGGATTTTCCTATATATAGTACATATTCAAAACTCATACACATTACATGTTATATAATACATATGTTATATAATGCAATTATTGGAAATGGAATACATGATTTTCCCCAGTTCTCTCCGGCCTGGCCTACATACCAATATCATGATTACATATGTGTGATGTATAATTGATTATGAGAGTATAAATAAAGGACGGATGGCTCAAGACAGTTCACCTCATGTGACAGCATGCTACTGTATAGTTTCCGTACACACACTCGCTGATTGCATATTTCCTCCGCTCTCTTCAGCATTAACATCGGTCTTAGCAACTGCTATGTCACTCCCTGCATAAATTAGTCCCAGCAATATTCGTGAACGACTGGAGTGTGCTGGTCGAAGGAGTTTGTTTGTTTGTTGTTTGTTTGTTGTTGTTTAACGTCCTAGCAACATCTAAGGTCATATCAGGACGGGTACCGACTTGTGAGTGACAGTGCGCACTCATGGTGACTGTATAGTGCTGTCCCACTGGAAGACCAGGCCACCACCACCATGACCTGATATCCCACTCAGTCACATTATCCTGACACTGATCCAACCAGTCCCTGCCCTATCCTAATAATGCCGAGTGCCAGGCTAGGAAGCGACAAGTATCAATTTTTAAGTCATGTGTTTGACTCGACCAGGGTTCGAACCCACGACCCCATGGTCTACCAACACGGGAGACTGACGCTCTAACTCATTTGGACACCCTGTCTGGTAGGAGAGGAGGGGGGGGGGGGGAGATGGAGCAGAAAGCCTGCCGGGAAGACTGCCTCCCACATACTGGTATGGTGGGGAGGAGGGCAGCCAATGATACCCCAGTAATGATTACCTGCGACACACATGCCATCACTTTCCATAGATAGACCAATATATATATTTATATATATGCTGTATAAGTAACTATACGAGAACAAAACACCATGAGATTCCATCTACTCCAGAGCCTCTTCAGTCATCGGCTGGTTCCATCTACGCATAAGGTAATCTACTGATACAACCTCAGCTCTCAAGGTGGCGCCACCTACTCGCCCCTGTCTCAGTGACCGTTACGCTCACTCATTGTACCGCTGACTTCAACACCGTACCGGTGTCGCCACCTTTGGCCTGCCTCACCGTAACCGGATATTGACAAGGTCAGTCTCACCGGGGGATTTTGTTCTCTTAGGATCCAGTCCCCATTTCTTCCAGGTTAAACAACGGAATCGCCACCCTGTCTACTGCGTAGGGTTCAGTAGAGCACGTGACCTTACCTGACCTTGAGAACTGGTTTGCCTCCTTAATGGTACACATTAACACCTTGCATTAACCCGCAATGTGAGTACATCGACTTACCACACAATATAAAGCCAGCAAATGAAGTAGAAAATAACAGCGTGATTCCCATGGTATGTTCAAAGATGGCTGCGACATATGAGTTGTATTGAGGAGTCTACTATTGTTACTAAATGAGATTCATGGCTGTCATTGTGTACCTGTATCTATTTATTTTAGCATAATTAAAACTCACCATCAGGGCCATATTAGGTCAGTATGGTGTCAGTAGCATAATGGGTCCTAAATTAAAGTTGCACAGTCCGATGGCTTTGAGCAGAGGTCATTTTTCAAGGTAAATATATTAGGTTGATAATTAACAATGAGACAGGAGTGGTATAATTTGCAATTTATTTGCTCAGAATAATCAGATCAAGGAAAAATAGTAATCATCAGGGTGAAGGTCAATCAACATAATCAGGTCAAGGAACAACAGTAAGTCATCATAGGACAGCAATCGGTCAATCAATCTCGTCACTCTTAACCCTACCGATTGAGTAGCCTGTTTGTTAGTTGAGGGGTGGGGGTGGCAAATTGGTGGTGGGTGGTGCTCGAGGGGTTTGTGTCCAGTTGGCGAGTGAGCGAATGTGTTGCTCGCTGTGACATCACAGACTGGACAAGAACCAGCAAGGTGGCAGCATTGGTTGTAATTTAGTTTGAAAGTTAGAATATAGGTGGGGCGGTCGTATGGCGTAAGGCCTGAAAGTGTCAGCGTTTGACGCTAGGGGGCAGCAAGCAGAGTGGTTCAGATTTAATCGCTAGGTGGGTGAGTGTCATAGGATGGTTTAAGGCCCTACCCCTCCCACCCTGTCACAAATTACCCATGTTATGCTAACATGAACCATTATAATCTACGTTACTTTAATTTGAAATAACCTTCATTTGAAATGGCTAACCTTTGAGATATTTGAAGTGCAAACATGTTAAATTAATTTCGGCAAGCATGCCAAAAATCTGACACGATAGACGTCTACAGTGTCAGGTTGTATTAACTTGCCTCAGTATTCCCTTCTATGCGGTGACACAATGTAATGTTTAATCAGTGCACGAGTATCTAAGTTGGAGATATAGAATCAAATCGAGATAACTATTTTGGTTCTGAAAATCTATTGATATTAGGTGTTGCAAGGATATAAAACCCCAACAAAGAAAGCCACTGTTTAGTGTGGCCAGGTGTTGGTGCGGGGAGTGGAAGGTCTTACGCTAACTGGAGTCTTTGGAGAGGTAGTGTTTAGAAGGAACCCTAATGACGACACAGGCAGGGATGTAGGTGCTCAGGCCATGCATTAGGGTTTCAGATTGCAACGCAATGCACCTCGGGAAGAACTGGGCGTTGTCTCAGATACACTACCACCTGTCTGCAATGGCCACTCTGATATGTGAACCATTGCTAAGTGTGAACACATTCAGTATGTCCATCTACAGTTGTACCCGTCTGCAATGGCCCATATAATCGGCAAACCCCTGCTAAGCGCGCATTAATTCACTACACCCATATATACAGGTATACTTGTGTTCAATGGCCACTGTGATCTGTGAACCCCCACTAAGTGTGCATAAATTCACTACATCACTATACAGTTGTACATGTCTTAATTGCCACTATTATCTGCTAACGGTATTATGGTATGCAGGTATTGCAATACCTCAGGGAGTTTGACGCCCCCGCCCTGCAGAGTTGTAAACCAGTGCCTGGTGGTATAGGTTCTTGGCAGAACCAAAGGCTAAGGGAGCAAACCCTGAACAGAAAACCATGTCATTCAGGGAGCATCAAGGGCGGTTGATGTATGGAACTCCCAACATCTCCCGACCAGCCACTGCAGGGACAAATAGTTTTGTGCCTGTCTGGACATGTTCTTGCAGGTGTGAAACCTCTATTTGCTCTCCAAGAGAGTGCCGCTGGTAACTTTCAAAAGCCAGTAGCACTGCAACACTTTTGCAGGCAGCTTTTATGAAATGTAAGGAAATACTCGTACGGATGGGGCTGCCCTCTATGGACAATTTTCTGATCAAAAAGAATATCCGGTGGGCTGGGCACCTCATATGGATGTCATTAGACAGGCTACCAAAGCAGATCGATCCTCTACTCTCAACTGTCTTCTGGTTACAGAAAGAGAGGGCGCCCTCGTCTCCGGTTCAAGGATACCATCAAGAGAAACCTGAAGCTGAGAGACATTAAGACCGACTCATGGACATAACTCTCACAGCAGAGAGCTAAATGGAGAGCGGCAGTCAAGTAATGAAAGCAGTCTTTGTCGCATCGCAACCGACAGCATGATGATCTGCAAACACCCACTAAGTGCACCCAAATTCACTACTTCCATATACAGTTGTATCTGTCTTAAGTGCCACTGTGATATGTGAACACCCACTAAGTCCACACAAATTCACTACATCTATATATACAGTTGTATCTGTCTTAATTGCCACTATTATCTGTGAACACCCACTAAGTTCTAGAAGGTGTGGGAGGCAGGGGTGAGGACTGGCAATATGCAAGACAGTCGCCACCAGGTGGCCAAGTAACAAACCTGCAAATAGAACAGTAATGTTGTATACCCATTCACATTATAATAGTCAGCACCGACTTCTCAAGTGTCTTAGACAGGTAGGTGTGGATAGGGTGCTGACATAAGGAAACCTAGGTGGTGTACTGGTTAGCACACTGACCCGGAGTGCAAGAGGTGCCACCAACCTTAACCATCATGAACAAACCATCAACACACCGAACATCCTACACAGCTATCAACCTGTTTAAACTCATTGAACATTATATAAGACAGACAAAATGTCTTGTCAACTCTAAACTTACCTTGTTTTATAAGAGAAAAAATGTAACCCACGACGATTGTTTGAGTTTCCCTGAGTATACACTTTCTACTCAGTGCTCCTCCCCATTTTTGCATGAATAACAGTGACTGGTGCTGTACATTATACAGCAGGAGCCACTCCCTTAATTCTACAGGATCGGTGCTGTAACAAATACAGCACTGATCAAACTTAAGTGATTTAGACTGTGAATTCCAATAGTAAGATGGCCGGAAGACCAGTGCTCTGGCGCTGACAAATGTCATATTCAGATGAATAAATACTTTACCAACAACAACAAAATTCTGCTATAGGCTCAATATTTCCCATTTATCATCCCCCCATTAACAATCCATGGATCTACATCGTATTCACGTCTACCGACAAGATTGTGTCCTACTTCCGCTGGGAATTAGTTCAAAGCTTCCCCCACAGATGAGAATGACTGTGTCAAATGTACCCCAAGTTATCCCACAATCCCTGTAAACTCACAACACTATTGTTTAATTCATTGTTGTGAACATTTATTTATTTCAGGTTATATAATAAATGTGAATGTATATATCATAATCTGATAGGAAGTCTAATGCCTTTACGCTGAAAGGTTACCTTTATTTGCTGAATAAAATGCATTTGACACGCCAAATATATATATATCATTATTTATATATTCATATATATATACTGTCCATGTCCCAATAGAAGGACGCTACAGAATAGATGCACACCCCCCATTTCAAGATTGAAAGCACGCACAAATTTACGATCATATTCAGACTGAATGCACATAAAATAAGACAATCCCACTTTTTTCAGAGGCACAACAAAAACAAATCCATGAAATTCTTTAACTTTGATTAGACACATATCCATGTGTCTGCATACATGCAGTGCGGGTCTATTGGGACATATATGGTATATATAAATTTGATACTGTGCAGTAGTATGAACACTGCAAACCAACAACTATCATGCTAGATAGTGTCTAGATGATTTCCACAACCAACACACCCTCTGGCATCTATGAATAAACTAATGTTGTGGTGAGCTGTTCTCTGCGCAGTATGCTCTATGGAAAAGGTATTTTAGAGGATTTACAGCACTGACCTACCCGGTGAGGGTACAATAATAACTAATGTTGTGGGTGGCAGAATAAATAGTTATAAAGTTTGGTAATATTACTTTACCGCCTTTCATGTGTTCTTAGTAAACCCCATCAGAATTCCGCAGATAACCTTGCTTGGTCCCAGTTGTAATACCCCTGTCACACTACGACGTAATGAGCCAACGTGAGCCTAAAGTGGTGATATTTCGTCATTACGTTGATGTACGTTGGATTACGTTATGATGACGTCATAATGACGTTAGAGTGACGTCGAGCTACGTCACATTACGTCGTGTTACATCGAGATACGTCGAGGTTTTGGACATGTTCAAAAGTTTTGACGTAGGTCGAACGTAAGGGTTTACGTTCGCCATACGTTCTGTTCACGTTCAGCGAACGTCAATGACGTTAAACGGATGTTATTCCAACGCTCCTCACTACGTTCAACTACGTTCCACTACGTTGACCCCCATTAAACCAAGTGCAAATGCCCACGGGGCGTAATGGGAATGTCAGGACAACGTCAGGAGAACGTCAGGAGAACGTCAGGAGAACGTGCATTCAACGTACGTTCAACGTCTCATGACGTAGCTAACGTCACGTAACGTTCTTCTGACGATGGAATAACGTTCATAACGTTCCGTCAGCGTCATTACGTTCACCTCTCTCGTCGAACGACGGTATCACTACGCTTTACCGACGTTACTCTCTCGTCCACTACGCTGCATCCACGTTCAACTTCTGCCCAAATTTGCATACTACGCCGAGAAGTTCAACGTTCTTCACGTTCTCCCTACGTTGATGTCGTTACGTCGTAGTGTGACAGCCCCATAAGTTAGTCATGGTTACTTTCAGTAGCGTAGAAGGTACATGGTTATGACCCAATGTATGAATGATTGTGACAGTCCAGCAGAAAACAACACACATACCTGACAACACAGCATCCTGGTAGAGAATCCTTTAATAATGACTAGTTTGGCAATATATACTGTTACAACAATATCTGCTTGCAGAGTACAGTATAGTCTGCCCTGGTTAGCTGTCCTCCTATTGGTTGCAGAGCTCCATACATGGATGATTGACATCACAAACACGGTTGGGGGAGACATAGCACAAGCATTAGGTGGGAGAGACATCCCCTAGTCCCCAAATCCACCACCTGCACACCATGGCATGTGTGCTTGCTGGGAATACCCTTATATGTCTGTGTTAACCCTCTGCCTGCTGTGTCCCCGTGGTTCCCATAACCCTCTGCCTGCTGTGTTCCTGTGGTTCCCATAACCCTCTGCCCGCTGTGTCACTGTGGTTCCCATAACCCTCTGCCTGCTGTGCTCCTGTCATTCCCATAACCCTCTGCCTGTTGTGCTCCTCTTATTCCCATAACCCTCTGCCTGCTGTGCTCCTCTCATTCCCATAACCCTCTGCCTGCTGTATCCCTGTCGTTCCCATAACCCTCTGCCTGCTGTATCCCTGTCATTCCCATAACAGTCTGCCTGTTGTGGTCCTCTCGTTCCCATAACCTTCTGCCTGGTGTGTTCCTGTGGTTCTCATAACCCTCTGTCTGCTGCGCTCCTGTGGTTCCCATAACCCTATGCCTGCTGTGGCACTGTGGTCCCCATAACCCTCTGCCTGCTGTGTCCCTGTGGTTCCCATAACCCTCCACCTGCTGTGTTCCTGTGGTTCCCATAACCCTCTGCCTGCTGTGTCCCTGTGGTTCCCATAACCCTCTGCCTGCTGTGGCACTGTGGTTCCCATAACCCTCTGCCTGCTGTGTCCCTGTGGTTCCCATAACCCTCCACCTGCGGTGTTCCTGTGGTTCTCATAACCCTCTGTCTGCTGCGCTCCTGTGGTTCCCATAACCCTCTTCCTGCTGTGGTCCTGTCGTTCCCATAACCCTCTGCCTGCTGTGCTCATGTGGTTCCCATAACCCTTCATTATACTTTGCCTTAGAATCGAATAATTGTACATAGTGCTGTGGGTATCAGTTTACTCTGCAGTGTGCTCCGTGTAATCGGTCTTACAGAGAATCTCCACCACCAATCCAGCCTCTGATGGCACTGGAAGAGCTAATGGTATAGGTAGTAAGTAGCTCACCATGCAGTATGCTCTGTGGAATCGGTCTATTAGGGGATTTCCATCACCAACCCGCCCTCTGATGACACTGAAAGAACCTATGTTGTAGCTAGCATATCAGTGCGCAAGATGCTCTGTGAAAATGGTCTAATAGAGGATTTCAACCACCAACCTGCCCTTTGATGCCACCAGCAAGAACTAATAATGTACGCTGTAGCTCACTGCGCATGCTCCGTGGTACACATATATTGGGTAGTCGCCTTCAGACTTGAAAGGTCACGGTGCATGGTCTACCTCATCTATTGGTATTGCGGTGACAAGACGGTTCTTTGTGCGCATAGGTCATTAGGCATGTGGCGCAGAGATGGGGGGAGGAATAGATGATACGACATGATGGCTGCTGACATTGCTTCAGATGAGGCCAGGGTCTGAGTGATATAGACGGTTGTTTGGTTGTTGGGGTTTTACGTGCTGGAAACATCTAAGGGTCCTGACACTGAGCTAACCAGTCATTGCCATATCCTATTAATGCCGAGCGCCAGGTTAGGAAGGGACAAGTATCCATTTTATAAGTCGTTGGTTTGACTCGACCCAGGACCCAACCACCAAATTTCCACACGCGAGGCATGATTGGGCCATCGCACCCGGTATGTCTGCCAAAGAAGCTCCCTGCTGGATATGCAGCTGAGGCGCTTGATGTGGAATGTGACATTTCAGATCCCTCTCTCAGGAACATGGTATTCTGCGTGACAGTTGGCATTGAAACCATTGTCGCGTCCATCTTGCGTTGGTGCACAGACCAACACAAAAGGCTCGGCTGATTATTATTATTAGACGCTTCTTTTACAAAGGTCACCTAGTGTAGTTACATACTGTGGATCTATAGACCAGACGGAATGCCCAAATGAGTTGAGCTCCCATCTACCGCTTTGGTAGATTGTGTTTTGAATCCACGGATCAAACCCTGGTTGAATCAAACCAATGAGTTAAAAATGTATACTTGTCGCTTCCTAGCCAGGCTCTCAGCATTGGATAGGGAAAGGACTGGTTAGCTCAGTGTCAGGATAATGTGACTGAGTGGGATATCAGGTCATGGTGCTGATAGCCTAGTCTCCCAGTGGGATAGCACTATAAGTATAAAACATCATGAGTGTGCGCTGTCACAAGTTAATGCTCTTCTTGATATGACCTTAATGTAGTCAGGGTGCAAAACTCCACCAACCAACCGACCGTGTGGATCTAGATTGTTTGACCACGTTTGGGGTGCACTCCATTGGCATGAAAGTAAAGGCCCGGTCACATACACACACGTTAGTGGAGTTAGTTGAATGTAATGGAGGCTAATGTAGTTGAACGTAGTTGAACGTTGTTGAACGTTGTTGAATGTTGTTGAACGTACCGGCATCCATACTTCTCCATCATGCTAACTTGGTAATAATGTGGGTGGGCCGTGAGTTCCGATTTAATCTTTGGACATGTTCAAAAAAGCACTACGTTAGAGGCTGAATTTGCATCTGTAATGCTAATGTACTCTAGCATACTCTAGCATACTCTGGCATACTCTACCATGCTCTAGCATACTCTAGCATACTTGGATGCAGCCCTGGTCACATAGCCGGGAGTGGACATAGGTGAATGTAGTGGAGGCTAAGGTAGTTGAACGTAGTTGAACATAGTTGAACATACTGGCATCCGTACCATAACGTATTTATCCGTACAGTAGTGTATTTATCCATAACATAACGTATTTATCCATACCAAAACCTGCTGTTTCTTAAAGTATTTCAACGTAGTTTAACATACTTAGACCACGGTTGACCCATGTTAGCCTCCACAACGTTCACCTACGTTCAACTATGTCGACTAACGTGTATGTGACCAAGCCATGAGCTTGCTGAAAGCGCCCATGCCAAGTTTTTCGGAAGGGAATCTCAATTGTTGACTCCATTGTTGTGGTTTGTTTGTTCTTATTGTACGTCCTATCAACATATAAGATTCATATCAGGCGCTGGATTCCCCAGTCTTCTGCCACTCAACACCAGGTGGAAGCGCCAATACTTTGATGTTAGACAGGTGCCGAATTAGTGGTGCCTAATTGGCTCTGTGCATGTTTGAGATGTCCTGTGTTGTCGCAACAGTCGACTTATGGTGGGAGGGGGATGAGCAGGGGGAGGGGAGAAGGGTGAAGGCTCACGAAATAGCGAAATAGCGAATGGTAGACAGGAAGTGTGAACACTTATTTATCTCTCATCTTTGCTTGAGCACAAGTAAATATGCAACACAAGGAATAATTAGTAGCATGTGGTGAATAAGGGTTCAAATTTCCCTGGATCATCAGCCCATGCTTTTTCTAATCTGTTCTTGAATGAATTTATTGACTCGGCATCAATAACATTTTGTGGGAGACTGTTCCATATATTTATGATCCTGTTTGAGAAACTGTGTTGCCTTAACTTTGAAATGGCTCTGGGTTTTACTAGTTTGAGAGTATGGCCCTGACTGCCTTCTCTTTTATTCAAGGTGAAAAATTGGTTCATATCTATTTTATCAAAACCTTTCATAATTTTAAATACTTCAATTATGTCACTTCTTTTCCTTCTGTAGGAAAGGGTAGGAAGTTTCAATTTTCTAAGCCATTGTTCATAGGGTAAGTCCTTTATGACTGCAACTAATTTCGTTGCATGACTCTGAACCTTTTCGATCTCCAGAATATCTTTCCGAAAAATTGGGCTTCAAATTTGTGGACAGTATTCCAAAATTGGCCTAACAAGAGTAGAGCTCCGAGTAAACCTTTTTGGTTAAATTCCTCCTTTGTTATCCTAACAATGCATATTTTGCACCTATCCTGGTGATCCTTATGCTCAGGACAAGTATTTCCGTACTGAGTACAGAGTCAGTGAGTCCCATAGATATACTGTGTGTAGAGTAAACAATCCCACATGCTTTCTACTGGTGTGCTGGTGAGTAATAATAGGGGATTTTATCAGTTCACTCAACTCAACAGCGGTTTTAGAGTGATTTACACATTAGAAATCACACACACACACACATCAACAGCAAAAGTATATGAGTGCTAATATACCATAAATGAATGGTACTTAACCTATTTCGTGCGAGTTGATATGAAGTGTAGTATTGCACATGTGCGTTCAGTCCGGCGACCATAATCAATCACATACTTATCCAGTTCAGGAGAGAGGGTCGAATAACAGAGTGTACCTGGGGCGCCCTCAGGGGAGTGGGCGACTTGTAGGGAAGGTGGGACTTCTCTCCTCAGTTGAGCAATGGGTGAAGTTTCGGCCCTTCTAAGTTAAAGTTGCATAGTCCGATGGTTTTGCCTTTTGGTCATTTTTCTAACATAAATATATTAAATTGATTGTTATAATCAACAGCATTTCAGGTTAAAGTAACTTTGATTTTAAATGGATAAGTTTTTAGATATTTGAAATTCAAACATGCAAACTTAGTTTTTGGCAATTACGCCAAAACTCTGACACTGTATGCTTCAACAGTAACAGGTTCTATCAAAGTGTTTCCGTGTTCCCTTCTATGTGGCAATAAATGCTTAATATGTGCATCAATATCTAAGTTAGATATGTAGAGTCAAATGTATATAATTCTTTTGGTTTTGAAATTTCGATGCTTCATCGGACTATGCCATCCCCTCTCGCTCCTCCTCAATCTATACTCCGTCCCTCCCCTCTCTCTTCCCTTCAATCCCTACTCCTTGCCTCCCCTATCCGCGCCCTCAATCCCTATTCCTTCCCTCCCCTATCCGCCCCCTCAATCCCTACTCCTTCCCTCCCCTCTCCGCCCCTCAATCCCTATTCCTTCCCTCCCCTCTCCCACCTCCTCAATCTATACTCGTTCCCTCCCGTCTCCCTCCTCTCTCCCTCCCCTCTCCCTCCCCTCAATCCCTACTCCTTCCATACCCTCTCCCTCCTCTTCAATCGCTACTCCTTCCCTCCCCTCTCCGTCCTCTTCAATCGCTACTCCTTCCCTCCCTCTCCTCCCCTCTCCTACTCCTTCCCTCCCCTCTCCCCCTCATCATACTCCTTCCCTCCCTCTCCGCCCCCTCAATCCCTACTCCTTCCCTCCCCTTCTGCCTCCCTCTGCCTCCCTATGCCTCCCCTCTCCCTCCCTCTCCCTCCCCTCTCCCTCTCCCTCTCCCTATCCCTCCCCTCTCCCTCCCGCTACCCTCTCGCTCCCTCGCCATCCCTTCCCCTCTCCCCCTTCCCTATCCCTCTCCTCTACCTCCCATCTCCCTCTCCCTCCCCTCTCCTTCCCCTCTCCGTCTCCCTCTCCTCTCCCTCCCCTCTCCTTCCGCTCTCCGTCTCCCTCTCCTCTCATTCCCCTCTCCCCCTTCCCTCCCCTCGCCTCGCTCCCCTCTACCTACCCCTCTCCCTCCCGTATCCCTCCTCTCTCCCTCCCATTTCCCTATTCCTCTCCATCCCCTCTCCCTCCCATCTCCCTCCCTCTCCTCCCTCCCCCCAATTCCACATACTTTCTCCTTCTCTCTCCATCCCCCATGTTCCCTACTCCCTCCCTTCCCCCACACCCCCTGTCCCTCCATTCTCCCTCCCCTCTCCATTTCCCCCTCTCCCTCTCCCTCCCCCTCCCCTCTCCCTCCCCTCTCCCCCCCCCTCTCCCTCCCAATTCCACATACTTTCTCCTTCTCTCCACCCCCATGTTCCCAACTCCCTCCACTCCCCACACCCACTCTCCCTCCCCTCTTTATATCCCTCTCCCCCTTCTCCCTCCCCTCTACCCCTTGTCCCTCCCCTCTCCTTCCCAATTCCACATACTTTCTCCTTCTCTCCCCTCTCAACCCCCCCCATGTTCCCTACTCCCTCCCCTCCCCTACAGCCACTCGCCCTCCCCACCTCCTCCTCACCCTACCTCATACCTCCCCACAAATGTCACTACAGGAAGATGAGTCTTCGAAACTCACAATCCCTGGTCAGGTTCCAGCAGCTCCCCTCTGACCTCCTGTAACATCCTTAGTGTTCCAAGAAATGTCCTGGCGGAAGGTTCATTAACTAACACTCGAGCAGGCCACCAGAACCTGCCGGTAATTAACCTGATTAGCCTGTGTACACGCACAAACCTTCCAAAGACCTGGAGGAAGCTGATAGAGATGTCCCTTTGCGACATCTCTCGTCAAAGCTGATAATATTATGCCAAATGAGTTATGCCCATCATCATATTCCTTGTGGATACAATCGAGTCAGATGCAGTCACATCCCACAGGTTAAATGCCACATGAACGGGTAGGTATGTGTAGGGTGATTGCATAAGGGACTCTGGATAGAATAGTAGTTATGACGGTACCCTCCGGGATGTGATAGTGTGGGTTCAAGTCCTATTCTAGGTGCAATCTTCCTCTTTTTTAAAGCACATCACTCAACATTGGTACCGTGGCCAGGATACTGTACATATTGCATCGTGTCTTGTGTTGAACGAACTCTGTGTATGTATGAAGGCCAGGTCACACACACGTTAGTAGACGTAGTTGAACGTACTGGAGGCTGACATAGTTGAACGTAGTTGAACGTGGTTGAATGTACCGGCATCCATACTTCTCCTTGGTAATAATGTCGGCGGGACCTGAGTTCCGATTTATTCTTTGGACATGTTCAAAAGAGCTCTATGTTAAATGCTGAAGTTGGATCCATGATGCTAACATACTCTAGCGTACTCTAACATACTCTAGCATACTATAGCATACTCTAGTGTACTCTTCCATGCTCTAGCATACTCTAGCATACTTGGACGAAACCCTGGTCACATATCCGTTATTGGACGTAGGTGAACTTAGTGGAGGCAAACGTAGTGGACAAAGTTGAACGTCGATAGAATAGCGTGCGTGAAACTTGGGTGAAACGTCCTGTCCCTACGTTCAAATAGGTTAAGGTACGGCAGGTTTTGGTTGATGCCTCACGTAATAGTATGGATAACTACGTTACGGTACGGATCCCGGTACGTTACGGTACGGATCACGGTACGCCCAACTATCCTCAACTACTTTCAACTACGTTCAACTAGGTTACCCTCCACTCCGTTCAACTAAGTTCAACTTCGTCCACTAAGGGCTATGTGACCACGGCAGAACGGCCAAGGTTCTGTGCAGGTCAAAGAACGCTAGGGTATGCTAGAGTACGCTAGAGTACGCTAGAGTACATTATGAAGTACGCTAGAGTATGCTAGAGTATGCTAGAGCATGCTAGAGTACGTTATCATCACCCAGGCTACGTCTGCCTCAAAGGTACCTCTCTTTTGAACATGTCCAAAGCTTATACCCCTGTCACATTGGAACGTGTTGTGCGGCGTGCCGGCAACGCGGACAATATTTGCTAGCACGCTGGACACGTCGATGTTTTCGGCGTCTTGGGAGAAAGTTTGACGAAACCGCAGCGCGTGAGTAGCGTGTTAGCAACGCGCTGCGAACGTGTGTCGACGCGCGGTGGTGAAAGTGTCAAAGTCCTGCCAGCGGGTTCCCAGCGTGTTGTCAGCGTGTTGTTGGCGCATTGTAGGCGCATTGACGGCGTGGAGGGAGCGAGTTGGTACGATCCCAACTCGCTGCCTCCACGCCGGCAGCGCGTCCAGACCCGCCGCCAACGCATCCAGGTGCGCTGGGAACACGTCCAACGTGCTGAGAAACGCTGGCGGAGTGCCGACAACGCGCCGATAACACGCTGATGGCACGCTGGGAAGCCGCTGGCAGGACGTTGCAGACGCGCAGCCGGAATGCTCGCAATATGGCAAAACAAATGCCAACGTTAACCGACATTGATCAACGTCCTGCCAGCGTTCCGCCGGCGCGCCGATAACGGGTTCGACGTGTTGCTAACGCGTCCGAAACGCGCCCGCCAACACGCTGCTGACGGCCGCCGACGTGCCGGTACACACGTTGCTATGTACCGACGCGCCGGAAACGCCCCGGTAACGAACCGGTAACGTACCGGAGATGTACCGACGTTTCGCCCAAAATTGCAACACGTCGACCCGCGTTGGCACGAAACGTCCTAATGTGACAGCCCCTTTAAAATCGGAACTCACAGCCCACACATGTTCTTGTCACGTTGTCATCACGGAGAAGTATGGATGCCAGTACATTGCCCTACGTTCAACTACTTTCAAGTATGTTCAACTACGTTAGCCTCCACTACCTTCACTACTTATACCATGTTTGACCCACGTTAGCCTCCACTACCTTGACCTACGTTCAACTACGTCCACTACCGCGGCATGAGGGTGAACTACCTGGGTATTTGGAATTGTGTATAACAGATTAATCATTTCAGGGGAATGAGTGTACTGAGATGATGTGACATCCCGAGGTCAAACAAATACCACATGTATAGGTCGATGTAGTAGGTTTACAGCGGGTCAGGGAGTCTGGGTAGCCTAATGGTTAAGACGGATCTCCGGAAGACCCAAAGGGTGGCATCGAGGCCCGCTCTAGATGCCATGTTTTCCATTTGCAAAAGAAAACCCAAGCAACTCAAAACACTCCACTACTCTCACCGCTGTTGCCCGTCAGATGGATGAGATATAGTGATATTGATTCCATCAATGTATAAATAAATTACTTACTTTCATGGGCCAGACGGGAGGCCGAATTAGTTGAGCGTCCGTCTTCCGTTTTGGTAGATCGTGGCATTCGAACGCATCGGTTCAAACCCTCGTCGAGTCAAACCAATGACATAACTATTTATACTTGTCGATTCCTAGCCACATGCTCCGCATTATTAGGATAGGGTAAGGACTGGTTGGCTCAGTGTCAGGATAATGTGACTGAGTGAAATATCAGGTCATATTGCTGGTAGCCTGGTCTCCCAGTGGGGCAGCACTATAATGGAGGTGGTCAGAATAGTGAGTTAGGATATAGTTGCAATGGTATTGTTGGGACCCAAATACAGCGATCGATATAGAGGAGTGGACGATATGTGGAAGTGGTCGGTTAGAGAGGCTTAACTGTACATAGTAGCTGACTCTGACAGGCGGTTTTCTTGTTTTACTATATGTTAACAGTTTGTGATCGGTATAAACAATATGCAGGTACATCGCGCTTAATATGTATAAAATAAACCAACAATCTAAGCACCTGCAAACACATTTCATTGGTTATTACTTACTGACCACTATCACCGCTTCTCCAGGTGTCCAACCTTCTGGGGCTTATATTATGGAAATGACCTCGTTTCTGACGTCATCCGAACCGATCTAATCTTTCTCCACTTCCCCCTGTGAGTGAATGGTGAGTAACAGTAATACAACGCCACAAGGCGACAACTTCTCATCCTAATGTTGTTATTCACATAAATAAACATCTGAGCACATACAACACTAACAACCCGTGACCTGTCACATCCCAAAACCACCAGACGGGATGGCCGAATGAGTTGAGTGTCCATCTCCTGTTTTGGGATATCGCGGGATCCGAACAAATGGGTTTGTGGGCTCGAACCCTGGTCGAGTCAAACCAATGACTTACCAATTGATTCATGTCGCTTCCTAGACAGGAAGACGGCATTATTAAGATAGGGCAAGGACTGGTTGGTCCAGTGTCAAGATAATGTGACTGTGTGGGATATCATGTCATGGTGCTGGTGGCGAGGTATCCCAGCGGGGCAGCACTATAAAGTATCCATGAGTGTGCAGTGTCACAAGTCAGTATCCATCCTGATATGACTTTCGATGTTGCTAGGATAAAAAACAACAGCAAACAAACAAACATCACAAAGCCTAATAGAGGTTGTACCTCTTTAAGCCGATCTTGGCATATCCAGGTGCTAGGCAGACTTGTTCGGCTATTGAATAAAACACTATACAGCATCATATATTTTAATATAAATAAAATGTGTGTAATCTTACGTGGTACGCAGAGCTGCGCACCTGCACCTATGCAAGCTAGGCCCCTGAGAATAAATGTTTCATTTTGTACGGTGTCATATTGTTCCATATTTGCCATTCTATACAAATGATATAATACAAATAATAGATCCAACGCATTCTATGCTGCGCAAAATAATGTGCTATTATTTATAGCATTCTTGTTTTTCTAGTGATATAACCAGTAATATGTCACGATAGCTGGTTATTTGAGTATTACGTCCTGACAACGTTTAAGGTCATATAAGGATGGGTACCAACTTGTGACACTGTGCACTGATGACAACTTTATAGTGATGTCCCACTGGGAGACCAGGCCACCAGCAGTATGACCTGATATCCCCACCCAGTCAAATTATCCTGACCCCGATCCAACCAGTCCGTTCCCAATCCTAATAATGCTGAGCGCCTGGCTAAGAAGCGAGTGACAAGTATCCATTTTGAAGTCATTGGTTAGACTCGACCAGGGTCAAACCTGTGTGTTCGAATTGCACGATGTACCAAAATGGGAGATGGATGCTCAACTCATTCGGCCATCCAGTCTGGTTTGTATCTCACGATAATGTATAATCACTTCTCCCCTAGTACTATCGTCTGTAATTTAACCAATCCGCACCTTACTGACCGAGCCTTTAGATAAGGTATTCTCCCACCTCCACTGGCCTAGATTACTGACACTGTGTTCTCTAGTGATTCCTTGTAATATACACCAGTAACATAGTATGTCGACCCGTGCTATACCGAATGATATAACACAGTAAAGACAAAGCACCCCTACTGGTTTAGCGTTCCATGCGCCACCCTCGCGCTATACTTTGTAATATAACTCGACAATATAGAGATCTGGCTGCGAGCTAATGCATTATGGCGTGATATAGCACGGTCAAAGCAAAAGCACTAATACCGGGTGGGTCCTTTTATGTGGGTTTCCAAGAAACACGTCGCTGGCATTAATCATACCCTAACACAAGGCATGCATGGGGCTGTCCTCTGTTATATTGACCGAACCCAAAGACGTCGGTCGCTCCGTGCCGATGGCCAGGAAGCGCGGTGTGGCTTCCTGTCATCACACTATCACTGACACTTAAGCTGGAATTCCATATATGCAGCATCCGCAGTGCACGTGCCATGTCATATGTATGAGGAGGGAAGTGGAGGGAGGAAGTTCTTATATGATGACGAGCATGATTCATCATCATCAATCCCTTAGCTGCGAGAGTCGTTGGAGAACCACAGATGACTTAGCATTCAGTTTTATTGGGTTTTATTGGGTTTTTTGCTTCTTGAGTATTTATGCTGCCTATCATGGATAAGTCTGAATATACCTGTTTTCACCATTATACAGTTTGTCAATAGAAAGCCCTAGCCTGCACTTTTACCGACCCAAGGGATTTGTTTACCTCCCACACCACATAGACATGGTATGAGAGCGACTGGTTATACACAGTGGTGGAAATCCAAATTGGCAGAGGTGTGGACACAGGGAATCGAACAACCTACCTTCAAATTAGGAGTCTGACCTATAAAATAGTCAGACATTCTAACCACTCTGTCACAGAGAACACCACAAGTTATCCCTGTCTAGTTGTCTCTGTTCTCCACTGCCCTCTGGGACTTGCTAAACTCCAGGCCTGTCCATTCTCTCATGTTGTCTTCCAAGTTAGAGCAAGGCAAAGGTGGGCATGAGAACAGTTTAATTGTCATACATAACAGGTAATCAATTAGTTAGGTTAGTAATCAAATAATCAACGATCTAATGATCAGCAAAGCCTCCAGTGGTCTGATATAGTTAGACATATCAGACCACCTTAGTTCCACCTCAGTTCCACCTTATTTCATTGAAGGGTATTAGTACTGTACAGAGACTCTCAACAAAGATAAACCCAAGGTCTGATTAATATTACCCCCTCTCCCCTAGCCTTTTGCAATTCCCCAGAAGGTATGAAATTTAACTCAGCATCGAGATTATGACATCTAGTTCAAACTTACCTCATCATGATCATCAGTACTTCTACCTATCGCAGATACAAGAGTAACTATAGCTAGACCAAATCAATGCAAGTTACCTCACACATGATTGACACCACTAAACACAACTG
This sequence comes from Branchipolynoe longqiensis, assembly GCA_030323885.1. NCBI lineage: Eukaryota > Metazoa > Annelida > Polychaeta > Phyllodocida > Polynoidae > Branchipolynoe > Branchipolynoe longqiensis. The sequence continues at coordinate 102,639,611 of CM059191.1, read as the reverse complement.
AACAAACGACACGCTGTAATCACATCGATTGTCATCCATGGAGTTCCAGTATGGGTAGTTCAGGCTGACAATACTGTGGGAAGCTGCTTCCATGGAGTTCCAGCCTCAACAGGTGCTGTTTCTTGTCAGGCTGACAATACTATAGGAAGCCGCCTACATGGAGTTCCACCCTCACCGCTCCCTGCATGTTTCAGGCTGACAATACTACAGGAAGCTGCCTACATGGAGTTCCATCCTCACCGCTCCCTGCATGTTTCAGGCTGACAATACTACAGGAAGCCACCTACATGGAGTTCCATCCTCACCGCTCCCTGCATGTTTCAGGCTGACAATACTACAGGAAGCCACCTACATGGAGTTCCATCCTCACCGCTCCCTGCATGTTTCAGGCTGACAATACTACAGGAAGCCGCCTACACAGAGTTCCACCCTCACCACTCCCTGCATGTTTCAGGCTGACAATAATACAAGAAGCCGCCGACACAGAGTTCCACCCTCACCGCTCCCTGCATGTTTCAGGCTGACAATACTACAGGAAGCCGCCTACATGGAGTTCCACCCTCACTGCTCCCTGCATGTTTCAGGCTGACAATACTACAGGAAGCCGCCTACACAGAGTTCCACCCTCACCGCCCCATGCATGTTTGAGGCTGACAATACTACAGGAAGCCACCTACATGGAGTTCCACCCTCACCGCTCCCTGCCTGTTTCAGGCTGACAATACTACAGGAAGCCGTCTACATGGAGTTCCACCCTCACTGCTCCCTCCATGTTTCAGGCTGACAATACTACAGGAAGCTGCATACATGGACTTCCACTCTCACTGCTCCCTGCATGTTTCAGACTGACAATACTACAGGAAGCCACCTACATGGAGTTCCACCCTCACCGCTCCCTGCATGTTTCAGGCTGACAATACTACAGGAAGCTGCCTACATGGAGTTCCACCCTCACCGCTCCCTGCATGTTTCAGGCTGACAATACTACAGGAAGCCGTTTGCATGGAGTTCTACCCTCAATGTTCCCTGCATGTTTCAGGCTGACAATACTACAGGAAGCCGCCTACACAGAGTTCCACCCTCACCTCTCACTGCTTGTTTCATGCTGACACTACTACATGAAGCTGCCTCCATGGAGTTCCACCCTCACCGATCCATGCATGTTTGAGGCTGACAATACTACGGGAAGCCGCCTACATGGAGTTCCACCCTCACTGCTCCCTGCATGTTTCAGGCTGACAATACTACAGGAAGCCGCCTACATGGAGTTCCACTCTCACTGCTCCATGCATGTTTCGGTCTGACAATACTACAGGAAGCCAGCTACATGGAGTTCCACCCTCACTGCTCCCTCCATGTTTCAGGCTGACAATACTACAGGAAGCCGCCTACATGGAGTTCCACCCTCACTGCTCCCTGCATGTTGGAGGCTAACAATACTACAGGAAGCCGCTTGCATGGAGTTCCAGCCTCACTGCTCACTGCATGTTTCAGGGTGACAATACTACAGGAAGCTGCCTAAATGGAGTTCCACCTGCACCACTCCCTGCATGTTTGAGGCTAACAATACTACAGGAAGCTTCCTACATGGATTTCCACCCGCACCGCTCCCTGCATGTTTCAGGCTGACAATATTACAGGAAGCCGCTTACATGGAGTTCCACCCTCACCGCTCCATGCATGTTTGAGGCTGAAAATACTACAGGAAGCTGCCTACATGGAGTTCCACTCTCACCACTCCCTGCATTTTTCAGGCTGACAATACTACAGGAAGCCGCCTTGACGCTTAGCCACCCGCCTGAGCTGCTTGTCAGGTTTGATCCGAGCCCAATCAACAGATATCGTATTCCCTGGTGCAAAAGCGCGCCCTCAGATAAGCGCCAACTTGCGCCAAGCTCACACGCTACCATGCATGATGGCCTCAATTGTGCTTCTAGGGGAAAATTATATTTGGCTGAATTATCTGAGACTTCGTGATGATATTCTGAAGGAGAGGAGATTATACCGATTTTTATTTATTTGTTCAAATGTTTGATTTTAGGGGTAAGTTAAGATAAGATTCCTTACACGCGGTATGCGGTATCCGGTATGTGGTATGCGAATGCGGCAAAACATTGAAATGCCTTGAAGCCAGTGGCTACATTCCTTACATGCGGTATGCGAATGCGAATGCGGCAACTCGATCGGTCCCTGTAGCGATCGGTGCGGCACGCGGCATGCAGCATGCGGTATGTGAATAGAAACCTCAGTCGCACCTGTCCATTAGTTTTAGACGAGGAGAGGCGACTGATCATTATGGAATGGTCACACACAGGGGTGCTGAGGGGAAACATATGGTAGTGGTGGTGGTGGGGAGACGGACGCATGCCGCATACCGCATAGAAGGAAACCTCCCATTCGCATACCGCATACCACATGCCGCATACCGCATACCGCATACCGTGTATAAGGAATCTTAGCTTTAATCGTATTATATCAATTCTGACCATAAGTGTTAGAGCTATAAGTGTGGAGGTCTTAACATATTATCTCATTATTTATAGAGTCCAATTAAAGTGGACATTATGCAATAAGTAAAGATTATGAGGTACACCTATTGCAATTTTTTTTTTTTTTTTTGTAAATATGTTTATTCTGCTGAATAAGTCTTTTGTCAGTGCCGAAGCACTGGTCTTCCAGCCATTTTTCAATTCAGTGTCATTTACACAAAAGGTATATAGAATAAGGTGTACAATACCTGTTGAATAGACAATTTGCACCATGTAACGCAATGCAATTCTGAAACCCAAAAGTTCCATAACAATATGGCACAGTAGTGTCACATAACTAGATCAATATTAGTCAGATCAATGTGAGTATCTACATAGTATTCAGAATGTAAGCAGAAGCCATCTTCTGTATTCAGTTGGTAAACCTGTAGTAAGCTTTAATGTTCAGTTGCAGTTAGGCAAGCGGTATATAAATGTTGGTTTGTTAGGAAAATTCTAGTGTAACTCTAATGAAGCTAGTTATGTGAGTTTATGAATTATGTTGTTGGGGTGGAGTTGTTAATAATACACTGGACCATCTGTTACCAGTGAAGCAGTGGGACCAATCCCAGTGCATTTAGGTCTTAAATTTTACATTTTTACCTGGGCTGTCTCTGTCATCGTATATGGTTGAATTCTGGTTCTCTTTTTTCCCTTTCTTCTTTGAATTTGTCTTTTTGTCCTTCTTGGTATGTCTTTGTCATAGTATGCTAATCATATTCTGGTGCATCACGATTGATAGCTTCATGGATAGATGGTAGTATGTGATTAGCCTCACTACCACAAGGCGGTTGTCTCAACTGTCCTAACCCTTGCCAATAATAATGTATCGGCAGTTGGCAACATGCCAGCAGGAACAGTCCTGATGGTGAACTGTTCCAGCCAGGACTACTGCCCTTCCAGTAGAAGGAGGTTAAATGTAGCCTGGTGGGGAAGTGAGAGGACACTTCTATTCTGACCTCTGTGGAATAGACTGGGAGACAACCTGGTGTTTGAAGCAACTTCGGCATTGCCTTTTGATTCCTCAGGTGGAGTAGAGCATGGTCCATCACATATATCTCAGGAAGCTGCAGATGAATTTAATAGCTTTGATTACCAATATTCTGCTTGTAAATATTGTATTAGTCTTAGTTCTGCTACTACAGCACTAAACTCAATAAGACCTGCCTAGCTGGTTTGCAGTTCTCACGAGAGAGGCCGCGCTATAGAGAGTTTATGTCTAACATTAAATCTAAATAAAGCTTATACACAGACAAACTCATTAGTGCTGCTGTATAGACCCCTGTCAATGTTTATAAACATTGTGTATGCGCGTGCAGCTTGGCTGCAGAAAGAAGGCACACAGCCATTGAGTTTGCTGGAACGCGCAGTGCAAAACATTTCTTTTATTCAAAATTAATAGAAATGCAGAACCCTAACCTCATAAATTTAATATAATCTGTTTATTGAATATGTTTTCTATATGTGTTCCAAGTGGTTTGTTTGTATGTCATGTGATTTTAGAGATATTTCACTTTTTTTCTGAATCAGGATTGCTCATGGCCATTGACAATGAATTGAGTTTGCCGGTACGAGCAGTGCAAAACGCCTATTTTATTCAAAATTAATAGAAATGCAGAACCCTCAATTTATACATTTAATATAATCTGTTCGTTGAATAGGTTTTCTATATGTGTTCCAATGAGTTTATTTCTAGGTGGTCTGGTTTTAGAGATATTTCACTTTTTCTGTATGAAGATTGCTCATAGCCATTGAGTTTGCAGTGTGACAGTGTGTCGACCTGCAGCCAAGCAGCACGTGCACTGACCTAAATACCTATGCTGACGAAATATGAAATAGGTCTATAAGGCAGTGGTAATGACAGAAACAAACACAGGTGGCGCCATGGGTTAAGCTAAGATTCCATATATGCAGTATGCTGTATGCGAATGCGGCAAAAAATGACAAAGCATGTAAATACACAAGGGTGCTTCTATATGTCCGAATCTGAATCCTCCGCCGCCACCAGGGACCTAACACCCCCACCCCACCCGTACTGAAACAAACCAAAACAAAATGAAGACACCTGCCAATAGAAACCAATACAAACCAAATACAGAACCTTGTTAACGACTAACATATACAGAAGCAGAAAACACTCACTACCAACACAAATCAAACCAAAAACAAAACAAGAACACCAACCAATTGCAAACTACAAACCCAACACACAGACACAATAAACCAAACAAGCACATTAGAATTGAGAAATGATTACAATATCAAGTACATAGTCAACTAGAGACTGACACGAATAGTGACTGATGCTGCACATAATGCAGCATGAGTCACACACACCCATTGTACAAAGTGTCCTGTGCTGCACAGAAACAGTACAGGATACTACTGCCAAATCACGTGTAAAATTCCAGAGTGCATGTAAAACGGCTGGAAGACCAGTACTCCGGCACTGACACTATACTTGTTCAGATGAATAAACACTTGTGAAAAATGAAGAACTAAAACACGAACTCGAATGCGAATGTGGCAAGTGGATCACTACGCGGACCGATCGGTGCAAATGCAAATACAAATACTGCTGCGTTGACTATTGGTATCTTAAATCAGTATGATGTGTATAAATGGCCGTAATCGATTAATACGACCCGGGCGACTCGGGTCAACCGAGTCATCAGAATTTCAAATCGAACACCCCAAGTGGAGTCGGGAAATACATGTGTCGTGTGCAAAACGACCCGACCCCAGTAACCCACCTCTTGGCTGAGGTTTGCTAGGAGCGATGACGTCACATCTGTGCTTGTACCTGTAGGATAACAGCTACCAGTACAACTCCGACGTGTTGTTTTAATGCTCTTTTTTTTAATAACCCAGATTGTCAGCTTCTACAATCATAAAATACTTTAAATCCTATTTTGCTGTACATATATCGGTTAGTGAAAAAAAATATAAAGTTTTAGATTAAGCCACCATTTTGTCCACCCCGAGCATATTCGTTTATTCAACCCGAGTCTGTAGGATGTGCGCATGCACCAAAAAGTGGCTCCGGTGACCCGAGTTGATTAATTGATTATGCCCTATGGTAGTATACGGTTAAAGTGAGAGGCGGGAGACCGTTGGAGTCGGTTCCCAGGAGGGGGAAGCAGAGAGTGCCCGGTTCCAGGGGGGCCTGCAGAGAATAAGGGGTGATGGGAAGCGAGAGGTGCCCATAAGGAGCACCAACAAACATTACTGACTATTCTTTATTTATATTCACATAATAAATTATATAGCACATATTTAATCAAGAGAGAGACTTTGTAGGGGTTTTACATCCTGGCAACATTTAGGGTCATATCAGGATGGGTGCTGAACCATGACCCGATTTCCCACTCTATATTTGTTTGTTTAACGACCCCCCCCCCCCCCCATGGTACGAAATGTAGATAACCAATGGATATTGGGTATTCGATTTTCCACGCAATCAAATTATCCTGATATTGAGTTAAATAGTCCTTGCCCTATCCTAGTAATGCCAAGCTAGGTAGCGACAAGTACCAATTTTGTAAGTCATTGGTTTCCAACTCCTGACCTTCCGCATGGGAAGCCTGCGCTCTACTGATTCGGCCACGGAGTCCGGTCGTGGCAGAGGCTCCAACGTTCTTTGAGTCCATTGAGCAATGGCCGGTGCATAATTGGTTTTTCTAAGAGGATGCTTTATCTTTGGGGTTTCGCTCAGATGACTTCCGGCCAAGTACAGCTGGGGCTCTCAGGATACATACCCGGCAAGCTCCATCATTTCCTCAAGGATCCTACCGGGCACGGTCACCGAGTCGGTAGAGTGCGGGTTTAGCATGCGAGAAATTGGGATTTTGGCTTGCGGTCGAGTCAATCCAATGACTTATAAAATGTATACTTGTTGCTTCCTAGCTTGGCGCTCGGCATTAATAGAATAGTGCAAGGACTAGTTAGCTCAGTGGCAGGATAATGTGACTGAGTGGGATATTAGGTCATGATGCTGGTGGCTTGATTTTCCAGTGGGGCAGCACTATAATTATCAAGTTGTCATGAGTGTGCACTGTTACATGTCAGTACCCATCCTGATATCACCAGAGATGTTGCCAGGACGTAAAGCTCCAACAACCAACCAACATAAAGGATCCCACGCTGTGGTCGTACTGTTACTCCTCAGACCGGAAGTCAGGTGGTGAACACGCACTACCCCCCCCCCCCCCCCCGCACCACCCACACCACCACTTGACAGTAGTCAATAGTGGGTTAGAGCTATATGTACTTTACATAGAAAAATAGGCTTGTACTTGGTGACTGTCCATGAATCTCAAATGGTATCACTTTCCTAACAAAAATGGTAGGATTAGGCTTACCAAGATTCTGATTTTAAAATGGCTATAAAGTGTTCAAATTCGCCCGTGTCAAACCGACGACTTACTCATTGGTTTTCGTCGTTTCCTGAGCCTAGTGATTGGCATTACTAGGATAAGGCAATGATCAATGAATAAGGAACAACAAATGCCTGAAATTGAACTATCCCTGGTTGAATTAACGAATGTACTAAATACCTAGCATTACATTTCAAGAATGTTTTCAAAGCTAACCATTGATAATTAATATAAGTTATTCCAAACTAAAAAAAAAGCTGGGTTATATAGGATATTTACTTTTAAAATGAGGCAGACATTTACAGATATTAAAACGATCAACATAAGATATTTACTTACAAAATATGGCAGACATTCAAAATCACGTCCCTTTAATTAATTACTTTATTCGCATTGATTGTTCCCTGTTGTTGCCCTGGTAATAATTAAATCACGGACTTTTCCCCCTGATTAAGTTGGCCCCCCCGCAGTGCTGCCCCCTGGTGAGGGGTCTTCCCGCCATATCGGTTGCACTTCCGGTGAAATGCACCGCCATATGAGGACCATCTGACGTCAGCACACAAATTGTCATCAACACACAAATTGTCATCGTTGTTGGTTGTTGTTGTTGTTGTTGTTATTTTATGTACAATTTGTGAAGGGAAAAATAGATCAGCACACCTTGGCGATCTCTTTAAATTTGCAGATGTTTTTGAAAATTATTTATATCAATTTATATCAATTCGTAAGTTTAATCTTCACAATCTACTTAATCTTTAAATGTACCTAACCTTGGTGTACTGAATGGTTAATTTTTAAGATGCCTGAAATGAAAACATGAGAAATTAAAGTTAGTGTGGACATCAAATTTGGGGTCTCGGCTTTGTTTTCTCATTTTTGGATCATGCACTCCAACATTTAAAAAAGAAAAAATAAGATATCCTTATATTGGTGTATACAGTAAAACCTCTCTAACCGACCACCTGAACAGATCAAGCTCTCCCCTTTATTTGGGTCCCAACAATACCATAATAACCATATTCGACCGCGCTAATCCGACCACCTCCCTAAATGGACCACTTATGGTCGTTTCCAAGGTCGGTCGATTTAGAAAGGTTTTACTGTATACATGAATATTAGGGAAGGGGATGACAATTAGCGAACACGATAATAATTTAACCCATGGCAGCTGACACACTTAAGCAGGATATGGTGGGCATATCGGGTGGTTATTGTTTTTCTTGAAAATTAACACTGCCTATCATGGATAAGTCTGAATAGACTTGTTTTCACTTTTAGACAGTTTGTCGATAGAAATCCCAGCCTACACTTTTACCACTCCAAGGGATTTTTAACCTCACACACCACATAGACATAGCATGAGAGCAACTGACCTTTGATGACGTTGTAATGTAAGTTAAATCCAAATTGGCAGAGGTAGGGGCAGAGGGAATCGAACCACCAACCTTCAGATTAGGAGTCTGACCTAGAAAAAGGTCAGACACTCTAACCACTCCGCCACAGACACAGAGAACATCGCAATGCCTGATGACGTTACACCAGCGACGCTGGGAGCATGGGGGTGGTATATGGGTGGTTAGCCAGTGAAACACTGATTAGTTGTTGTTTAGGTCCTAGCAACATCTAAGGTCACATCCGGACGGGTACCGACTTGCAACAGTGCACACTCATGGCAACTTTATTGTTCTGTCATACTGGGAAATCATGCTGCCATCACCATGACCTGATATCCCACTCAGTCACATTATCCAGATAGTGAGCTAACCAGTCCTTGTCCTATCCTATTAATGCCGAGCGTCTGGCTAGGAAGCGACAAGTATCAATTTTAAAGTTGTTGGTTTGTCTCGACTGGGAACCAAACTCCCGACCTTCCACACGCGAGGCCCATGCTCTACCGATTAGGCCACTGTGCCCGGTGTGAAACACTGATGTAGATTGGTAAGGTGATATCTTTCCTTCCATTCATTTTAACTCGCATAATAATTTACATATGTACTATGTAATTTATTATATGGATATAAATAACGGCAGCCCCCTTAACAATTCCCTCTAAAGGCCCGGTCAAATACACATTAGTGAACATAGTTGAATGAAAGATAGATTAACGTGGATTAAACGTGGTGGTAAGTATGTTAAACTATGGTGAAAAATATTAAGGTACGGCAGGTTTTGGTATGGATAAATACGTTATGGCGCGGATGCCGGTACATTCGACTACGTTCAACTACGTTCAACTACGTTCAACTACGTTCAACTACGTTCCCCTATGTTCAACTACGTTCAACTATGTTCAATTACGTTCAACTATGTTCAACTACGTTCAACTATGTTCAACTACGTTCAACTACGTTCAACTATGTTCAACTATGTTCACCTATGTTCAACTACGTTCAACTACGTTCAACTATGTTCAACTACGTTCAACTACGTTCAACTACGTTCAACTACATTCAACTATGTTCAACTACGTTCAACTACGTTCAACTACGTTCAACTACGTTCAACTACGTTCAACTACATTAGCCTCCACTACGTTCAACTATGTCCACTAACGCGTATGTGACTGGGGCATAACCATCTTAACCTCCATGATGTTCACTGCGGAGCGGAGATTCTCTCCTCCCTGCCTACATCGCATGCTCATCCAATCGTCATCCTGCTCACTTCCACATATATATATATACTTCTAGGAGCAAAGTAGTAGGATAAAGGTGCAAACTAACAGAGATACATTGAAAACAAACAAACAAAAATCCTCCCAAACGAGTTTATCCGAGTGGCAGAAGTGGGCCGCAATTACCGAACAGTGTTGTTCCACCAATCATATGCACGGGCTCGGCAGGATTACAAGCATTCATTTTCCCCTCTGCATATCTGTATACTTGTATAATAACTTATACATCACATCTCTAGGATATATCTGCCTGTGTTTAGCTCCAGCAACCGTTTCACTCTTTTTTTGGTAAATATTTTGTATTCATCTGAACACATATTTTGTTCAGCGTCGAGGTACTGGTCTTCCAGTAATTCGCTATAACACATCCGGCTGACATAGCTACCATTGGCCACCACTTCCGGTACCACAGTTGTCCGCTAGGGGATATTCGCCCTGCTGCTCTGCAGTCAGAATAACTCCTGAAGTAGAATGGCCGGGAGTTATTCCTGAAGTACAATGGCCGTTGCCAATAGACCAGACGGGATGGCCGAATGAGTTAGAGCGTCCGTCTCCCATGCTGGTAGATTGTGCGGTCGTGGGTTCGAATCCTGGTCGAGTCAAACCAATGACTTCAAAATTGATACTTGTCGCTTCCTAGCCAGGCGCTCGGTATTATTAGGACAGGGCAAAGACTGGTGTGCTCAGTGTCAGGATAATGTGACTGAGTGGGATACCAGGTCACAGTGCCAGCGGCCTGGTTTCCCAGTGAGACAGCACTATAAAGTCACCATGAGTGTACACTGTCACAAGTCGGTACCCATCCTGATATGACCTTAGATGTTGCTAGGACGTAAAACAACAACAAACAAACCGTTGACAAGACGACGGCCTACACTGACTACTTCCGGTGGGAACCGGAAGTCACGATTTCCTTTTCCCATATTCATGTGTTCTGTTCGCATATAACATGACTGTATATATTAATTAAGCTCCAAATCATAGACTGCGTGGCCAAATGAGTTGAGCACCTACTTCCTGTGTCAAAAGATCAGTCGATCCTAAGTCTGCATGCATACCTTGTCCGCGACAAAACACTGCCTTAAAAAATCGTTGGTGCCATGCTTTATAGTGTTGAATCGTCCATGTGTATATACTGTTAGTAAGCTATCTTGATATTTGTAGTTGCAAGTATTAGACGCATAATTCCAGTCAGAAGAGTGTAGTGAGTTGCACTGACCTTCCCAGATGAAATGAACCATACATAAGTAGGCCTAGGTAGGTCGATTCCCTCAGGGACCCTACCTTGTATAATGATAATGAGGCTAACCCAAAAGGGCAGAATTGTGGGTTCGAGTTCCACTCTAGCTATGAATGTCGGTTCATTCCTACGACCCAAGCCCTTGACAGTCATATGTCCTCTTCAAATCCATAAATATTGATTGATTGTTGGAGTTTTACACCCTGGCAAGATCGAAGATCATATCAGGCCGGGTGCCGACATGTGAGAGTTTGCACTCCTGGCGATGTTATAGTGTTGCCTGACAAGGACACCAGGCCTCCGTGACTCGATTTCCCAATCAATCACATTATCCTAGTAATGCTGAGCACCATACTCAGTAGTGACAAGTACAAATGTTGTAAGTCATTGGTTTGACTAGACCGGGAATCGAACTCCCGACCTTCCGCACAGAAAGCCATCGCCATACCTATTCGGCCACCGGTTCCGGTCATACGTATTCCAAATGCAGCCCACTTCTGACGAATAGACGGAATTCAGCTGGAATAAAAACAATTTGCACAATAAAAAAAAGAACGTCTTCCAAACGAAAATAAGCAACACCCGCAATGTCCCCGACGTAGCCTCCCCCCGGACAGAGCGCGACCTAGTAGGAATGTGCGCTAACAGTATGCGAATGTCAGTTTCTATTTACCCATACTATAAATATACAATACAATAGTTATATGGGTGGGTGGAAACAATGTTTATCGATATGTGCATATTTATGTATTACTGATTCAGTAGGTCATACAATGTGTATCAGGATGTCGTTGACACCTCGTATACCCACAGTGTGAACCATTCAAGTTCTGACAAAATCTAGCATTGCTTAAAGTTAGTGCTCGGATGAGAACCGGTGTTTGCAATATGGCAACATCACTACAAATACTGAAAGCATTATACATGTACATGTCACATGATATGTACATCATCTGTTGTGTATTATGCATAGTGATATAATAAGCTGGGTGCATTATACGTGTGCATTGCACATGAAATGTACAGTATCTGCTATGTATTATGCATCGTGATATATTATAAGTTGTGTGCATTATCTGGGATGTATATTAATGTTATACATTATAAGCTGTGTACATTATACATGTACATTACACATGAAATGTACATTATCTGTTATGTATATGATATCGTGATATATTATAATCTGAATTCATTATACGTGTACCCCACCCATGAAATCTATGTTAGCTGTTATGTATATGATACCAATATATATTATAAGCTGACGGCATTATATGTGTACATTACACATGGATTGTACATTATCTGGTGTATATATTAACATGATATATTATATATATGGGTATGCAGGTATTGCAGGTATTGCAATACCTCAGGGAGTTTGGCGCCCCTGCCCTGCTGAGTTGTAAACCACTGCCTTGTGGTACAGGTTCTTGACAGAACCAAAGACTAAGGGAGCAAACCCTAAACAGAAAACCATGTCACTGTGGCAGCATTAAGGGCGGTTGATGTCTGGAACTCCCAACATCTCCCGACCAGCCACTGCAGGGACAAATAGTTTTGCTCCTGTCTGGACATGTTCTTGCCAGTTGAAACCTCTACTTGCTCCCTGAGAGAGTGCCGCTGGTAACTTGCAAAAGCCAGCAGCACTTCAACACTTTTGCAGGCAGCTTTCATGAAATGTAACAACCATCATGTGTCCATGCGGGTTAAAGGCAAGATCTACCATGCAATCGTGCTATCCACACTACTATACGGAGCCGAGGCTGCCCTCTATGGAAGATCTTTTGATCAAAAAGAATCTCCGGTGGACTGGACACCTCATGAGGATGTCAAAAGCAGATCCTCTATTCTCAACTGTCGTTCTTTTTCTTTGTTATCCATGGGTGGCGATGATGACAGCAACTCATGTGAACTTGTCAACAGCCGATGAGTACAATTTGTGCTCGGGATCCTAGCAATGTCTATGGTCATATCAGGACTGGCATCGACTTGTGATAGTGTGTACAAATATACAGATTTTCGGTTCGGAATTATATATTGCCAGAGAGCATTATTATTCTCGGGCGACGGAGTGGGGACCAAGGTTATGTAACAGAAAAGCAATGGGTGCCCCACTCGCTGTGTGACATATGAGACTATGTGAAAAATATGATAACACATGGTGCCCTAGATTATGATGAGATGTTCCTATATAAGAGACAGTTAATGTTTGGTGAAATGTTCCCTCTATGCACCAGTAAGTGTGCAAGTGGAGGGGAAGGATATTTTTAATATATATATTTATTGTAACTGTGTGCAACTACCTGTTGCCACAGGACTGATGGGCAAGCACCCCCCAACCACTCTGCGTATATTATGGACACCACCTGCAGCTGGAGTTAAGTGACAGCTGCCCCTATTATGGCATCGCCCACCAGGCTGTAGAGGGTGTCTGATTGGCTGGCTGTGGGAGGCCCAGTCACCTGCACCTCTTTGCCCCACCTGACCACACAAGTCTCATTCTGAGATATATTATTCTAGACACTCTGATCTATATGATGCTACAGGCACTACTAATTCACTCTACTCTTCACTCTTGAGAGAGACACAGTCTTCTCTTGGCCAGGAACCCAGACACTCTGTCTGAGGCTCCACCTTTTCATATACCAACTGAGCTGGGTGCAACAACCATGGGACTCCTGTTCAATCGGCTGTAGGCACTGATTCATATACATACTAAGAGAGTAATGAGGATCTGTGTGGATAGGAGGTAAGGAGTGAGGGTGATAGGTCGCTAGTAAGTGAACAGGAGTTGATGCCAATAAAGCACAACTTCTTCACTGTCAATCTTGCACGACTTGTCTTCCCTTTCTTTCTTATGGGTTTGTTGGAGAGGGGCATCAGGTGTGACTGACAGGTAGTTGTCAGAATGCACCGGGGGAGAGCAAGTGGTATATCTGGGGCTCAGGCGGCCGAGCATTCCAGTTATATTACAAGTGCGCACTTGAGGCAGCTTTATAGTGCTGCCCCACTGGGAGAACAGGCCACCAGCACCATGCCCTGGTATCCCACTCAGTCACATTATCCTGACACTGAGCCAACCAGACCTTGCCCTATCCTAATATTGCCGAGCACCTCGCTAGGAAGCGACAAGTATAAATTTTTAAGTCATTGGTTTGACTCGACCAGGGTTCGAACACACGAACCCATGGGTTCGGACCCCCCAAACTCCCAAAACAGGAGACAGACGTTCAACTCATTCGGCCATCCTGTCTGGTGTTCTTGGAATGTGCAGTTGCTCGTTGGACATGGAGTGTGTAGCCGCTGTCAGAGAGTCTGGTGAACTATTCCTTCACTACTGCATATATTTACCCCCTCCCGGTTTCGACAGGGTTATATGCCAATAACCACGTACATGAATCCCCCATCGACGTACCCAAATAGCTCCCCAGGGAAGGCCTGCTACACCATAAAGCTATCAACCGACACTACAGAAACCCAAGTTACACCCTACATTCCTGTACAGAACTTAAACTGTATTACCCAACACAGTCTCCTAGTCCTATGCACTTCCCACTACACGTTAAGACTAGCCAATCCCAGCTAAGATGGAAGGCAACTAACAAATAGAAACTATTGCTGTTCAGCGATGAAAACGAGCCGCGATGTGACTTATGTCCCGGTCATTTACACGTTAGTGGACGTAGTTGGTTGTAGATAGAATAATGTGGGTGAAACGTGGGTGAAACATGCTGTCACTATGTTCAAATACGTTAAAGTATGGCAGGTTTTGGTTGATGACCCACCTAATGGTATGGACAAATACGTTATGGTACAGATCCAGGTACGTTACGGTACTGATCCCGGTACGTCCAACTACATTCAACTATGTTGAACTACTTTACCCTCCACTACGTTCAACTATGTTCACCTTCGTTCTCTAATGGCTGTGTGACCATGGTAGAACGGCCAAGGTTTTGTGCGCGGTCAAAGTATGATAGAGTATGCTCAATCAATCAATGGGTGCCGTCTTCTCGAAGAAGGTTGGCTGCAATGGACCTCCATCTCTTCCTGTCATTTGTTCCTCTCACGCATTCCACATAGCTCATTGCTGCTAGAGTATGCTAGAGTATGCTAAATCTGATGCCTTTAAATATAATATTTCTTAAATGTTAATATCTTATTTTGTATTACATTTATTGTTGGTACATTAATTGATTAATCAGTGGAAATGTCATTCTTACTGCATTTAACATATCTCATATACATATTACTTACCACATATAACATATCCATTACTACACCTAGCTTAGTCCTATACACGCAACACAACAGAGCAATCATGTTTGACCCCTAGATACTCGCACAACATTTTGTATTTAATTCTCACATACACTCAACACCCACCATGTTAAACGACTCCAACAGCGACACTTGCCCCACCCGCCGAAGTAGTCCCCGCCTCCCCCAACAGACACCAGGGGCCATATGCATGGAGCAGTGTTAGGCGGCAAAACGCGTTTAGCACGGGATTTCTGGTTTAGCGCGGACAAGTTGGTATGCATGGAGCAGTGTTAGGTCTAACACCGAGCGTTTAAACTCGGAAATTCTAACTCCGATCATATCTGGTTTACAGCGGTGTTAGTGTCAGGATGGAACCCAAATCTACTCAATGCTATCATATTTAACAGAATTACATACGCAATAAGTGAAATTTGAGCAATTTAACCCTAAATTCGAAGTCTTATTAAGACTACCATGCATTGGCGGCGATATTAATACTTATATTTTCGAATCGACGAACGTAAAGTAAACAAATCGCCGCCGGCGCCGCATCGACATCGCGTTCCATACTGGCGGCGGCGGCGATTTGTTTACATTACGTTCGTCGATTCGAAAATATAATTATTAATATCGCCGCCAATGCGGCTGCTGCGTTAATATCGCTTCGTTTTTAGGGTTAATTTGCTTAAATTTCACTTATTGCGTATGTAATTCTGTTAAATATGATCGCATTCAATAGATTTGAGCTAAATATATGCCTACAAACGCAGAGGGATTTCCCAAATCTATAAATACATTCACATTTAGCTAACACTCACCGTTTAGGCGCCCATGTATACGGCTTGACATAGTTCTCGACGCCGCCGATAAACGGTGATAGCTACCCAGTGTTAGAACCTTAACACCACACGCCACTAACACCGCTCCATGCATACGGGCCCAGCCCTTGAGCCTGGCCCCGCCCCGCCCCGCCCCGCCCCCACCCGCCCCGCCCCGCCCCGCCCCGCCCCGCCCCGCCCCGCCCGCCCCGCCCCGCCCCGCCCCGCCCCGCCCCGCCCCGCCCCGCCCCGCCCCGCCCCGCCCCGCCCCGCCCCCGCCCCGCCCCTCCCCGCCCCCCCCCCCCTCATCCCATCTCCACAATATGAGACATGACTGAATGTATCAATAAGGGAGGAGAGAGGTGGAGTGGGCGGTATTGAAACAGGCATTGATGTACCATACTATCTCCGCTAACAGTAACAAGTACTGCTGAAACATTGATTCGATACAAAGCACTAACAAGTTAGTATCTAAAGGTTTATAACAGGCTGCTGTCGTGGGGGTGATGAAAATGGGAAATAGTTCACGTAGAGAATGATTCGAACACACACTTCTTGCCATGTCCAGAGCTAGTGTGCTAACCATTAAACTACCTAGGGTGTCGGATGCAATCACCCTATCCATGCCTACATGTCTGTCTATATGGCTCCTTGTCCGGGACCGCAGTGTCGTCTATTATTCTCGTCTCCATGAATTTGCAAATGTTTTCAATGGTGGAGGCCCATAAGTTATTTAAATCTGGAACCACTCTAGTCGGGTAAATTCCCCGACTGCCAATGATATCACATACTATATCTCTGGAAAGAATGCTTGGAAAGATAATAAAATGCCTGATTGTATTCAGATATTCATATCGTAACATGATTCAAGCTCTTATCCTTGTAATATATCTAAAAAAAGACAATTATATTGTATTTTTCTTCTGGAATTTCACCGCCGCTCTCTTCATATAGTACACCCCGACAGTTAAGCTAGTGACATCTTGTAAAATATTCCGATTTAATGCATTGATGGGGGAATGCAAATGTTCTATTACTGATCGGGTATACTTGACCAGGTGCATGTATTTATATATGTAGGTGCTGGTGGTGCCTGAGTGAGATGTAAATAGACATAGTGGTGCTGGCAGGACTGTGTGTAAGGGACACTCAGAGCCTACTCCCTCCCCCCTCTGCTAGGTAGGATCGCCACACTCAGGATCAAGGCAGGTGGTGGCCAGGGGAGCCACACAGCTTGGTGGTGCTAGCAGATCACTGGTAACCATGGGGACCAGGAATGCTGGATCCCTATTGGTAGAGCTAAGAATGTGTGTTTCTCATTGGGAGAATGGGGTGTGGGTGATACTGTACACTGAATCAATGTATCATATGAATAATAAACCAGAGGCCTTGACTTTCTCTCTTCTTTCACACTTTATACTCTTCCTTTCTCTTTGTCTGTATTGATTTCACTATAGCCTGCCTACACAACCCCAGATTCGAGCTGTACACTTTACATACTGGTGACCACAACACATGGTAAATCTATTAGTTGGAGGAAGGATTCAACTTTACTTCATGGAGACCTAGTCTTTACCATTTGTCGGAAGAATCTGGACCCATTCTAGTCGGGTACTTTCCAGCTTAACTGGTGGGGGTCTATTAGATCCTCTCAGGCAATGCACGTACATAGGAATACGCAGGGTAGATTCAACAACCATGAAGCGTGTTGGTGAAATGGATGGGATCCCGATCACAACAACAATTTCAGGGGGGAAATGGGAAATATTGCACCTAGAGCAGGACCCAAACCAACACTTCTTTTTTTTTCTGGAAGATTCATACTGCCTATCATGGATAGGTCTGAATAGACTTGTTTTCACCATTAGACAGTTTGTCGATAGAAAGCCCTAGTCTAAACTTTTACCGACACAAGGGATTTTTAACCTCTCACACCACATAGACATGATATGAGAGCAACTGGCCTTTGATGACGCTGTAAGTTATACACAGCGGTGGAAATCCAAATTGGCAGAGATGGGGGCACAGGGAATCAAACCACTGACCTTCAGATTAGGAGTCCGACCTGGAAAAAAGTCAGACACTCTAACCGCTCCTCCACAGAGAATACCATTCTGGACTCGTGCTCTAACCCTCACATTACCTTGATCCAATCATCACATCGACACCTACCCCTCTATGTCTAAATAACAACGATGCTAATTGGAAAGTCAATGTGATGGTTCTCACAAATGATATGTCCAGATAAATACCTATCACACCCTTAAACATGCATAATTATATTACATATATAATTACAATATTATAAAGCGGAGAGACAAGACATAATTTGTTTGGAGGCCGAAACGACGAGGCAGGTGCATATTTAGATAATATTTACTAACACGTGTATAGGAACGTCTACCTTAAATAAAGATATAGATATAACCTGTTTGAGCTAGTGGCACATGCGTGGGTGTGGGGCAGAGCCAAATAGGCTGAATAGGCCAGGTGGCAGCAGCGGGTGAGGCAGTAGGCCTGACCAGCCGCTTGAGTAGTTGAGGGTTATTAGTTGTGTAGTGTCATTTAGGTGTGAACTGGAGACACAGTTCATGGGTAATCAGTTTAAGGATAATTATACTCTTATAATTGCCTATACAGCATATATATAACAGACCACTGTTTGTTTATGTATTCGAAGGATCTGTTTAGGTCTTCGGAGGATTCTGTGGTGGGGGGGATGAGAGAAGGAATCTGATAATGAAATAAATGTATGTTTAATTCAATAAAATATTACTATCTAATTCAGGCACATTCCTTGCGTGTTTGGCTAGCAACAACGGGTCAAGTGGGTCTTAGATACAATGTGGGGAGGGGGGAGGAGGTGAGGGACTAGCAGGACGGAGGTTAGGTGTTCTTGGGTGTACTAGGGTATAACATGGTCTTGTTAGGAGTTCTTGGGTGTTCTGGGGTAGGACAGTTTGGTTGAGTAGCAGATGAGGAAGAGGGAGGGGGGAGGTGAACAGGGGGAACGAGTGGTATGTGAAGGAGGTGGATGGGAAGGGATATGATGTGAGAAAGAGGGGGGGGGGGGCGAAAGGCGGGGTGTTTGTTTGGTAGGTATAGGGGATGAGGGAAGGGGAGGGTATTTAAATCATGTAAATAAAAAAATATATTGTTTGTGTTATTGTTCCTACTTGTCGAAGGTTAGCGGATCTCTGTCTGTCCAGAATTGAGTACATTGATATGAAAGCTAGATGCTGAGGCGTAATTCTACCAGCCCCCCACGCCACCCTCCCACTCCCCTACCCTCCGGAGGTGGGGGCTAGTGTTGAAACAATGGCACTGCGCTGTCTGGTGGGGTCTCGGGATACCAGCACCGGAAACAGGAAGCTGATAGACTTAGAACTTCCGGTCCTGCGCCGTATTAGTCCCTGCTGTGGAGTGGATCATGTATAGGCCACGTGGATATTGGACGACACACTTTCTACTTCCGGTTCCTGTGTGGCTGGTATTAGCCGGACATGGTGGAAGGTTCATATGAGCTGATGTGGTTAGCACTTCCGTTTTTTTATTGGACGCGTGTCAGTTTGATACAGCAGTCATAGAGAGGACTGCCTTCTGCTGAGCTGAGTGCGACTGTTTGTTTGTTAGCTTGTTGGAGTTTTATGTCCTGGCAACATCGATGGTCATATCAGGACGGGAACATACTTGGTTGGTTTGTTGTTGGAGTCTTAGGTCATGGCAACATCTAAGGTCATATCAGGACCGGTACAGACTTGTGACAGTGTGCGCTCATGGTGACTTTATAGTGCTGCCCCACTGGGAACATCAGGCAGCCAGCACCATGACCCAGTATCTAACTCAGTCACATTATCCTGACACTGAGCCAACGAGTCCTTTCCTTATCTTAATAACGCCGAGTGCCTAGCTAGGAATTGACAAGTATCAATTGTGTAAGTCATTGGTTTGACTCGACTTGGATCTGAACCCCGACCTGCCGCACGGGAGGCATGCGCTCTACCGATTCGGCCACCGCGTCCGGTGGTACCGACTTGTGAACTAGGTGACATCATAGAGATATATAAGCATATATCTTGATTATATTCCGTAAGCCTCCTTACATTAAATTGGAAATATCAGCAAAGGAGACCACAGGACACAAACTTAGGATTCATCATTTCTGCACACACTGGCGAGTGTGGACACACTTTCTCATTGATAGAGTGTCAAACACATGGAATAGGCTAACACCCGAAATAGTTGAAGCTCCATCACTAAATGGATTGCAAAACAGACTTGATACATGTTTGAGTCAGTATTATTATAGTCAGTCCTGAGAGAATGACCACTATAATTATTACAGGTCATATATAGACAGGCTGAATATGTTAACAGGTTATTATGCCTAACTATATCAACAATGGTATGCAGGTATTGCAACACCTCAGGGAGTTTGACGCCCCTGCCCTGCAGAGTTGTAAACCACTGCCTTGTGGTACAGGTTCTTGACAGAACTTAAGGCTGTAGGAGCAAACCCTGAACAGAAAACCATGTCACTGTGGCAGCATCAAGGGCGGTTGATGTATGGAACTCCCAACATCTCCCGACCAGCCACTGCAGGGAAAAATAGTTTTGTCTGGACATGTTCTTGCCAGTGTGAAATCTCTATTTGCTCCCTGAAAGAGTGCCGCTGGTAACTTGCAAAAGCCAGCAGCACTTCAACACTTTTGCAGGTAGCTTTCAAGAGAAACCTGAAGATGTGAGACATTAAGACCGAATCATGGACATCACTCTCACAGCAGAGAGCTAAATGGAGAGTGGCAGTCAAGTTATGAAAGCAGTCTTTGTCGCATCACAACCGACAGCATGATGATGATGATGATATCAACAAAACAGGATAAGGATAAGTATATGCATTGGTAGGACCATGGAACTCAACTTCCTGTACTTCTACCGTCCACCCTCCCATCAGGCACCGCGCGCTGGCTTGCAATAACACACTTCCGGGTTTGAAAATATATCCCCAAAACGCCCCAAACTTGGGTGTCCCCAGCTGGCTGTTGGAAATGGCTTTATGAGCTAAATGACAGGGCGCTTCGATAACGACTGTGGGTCGACGGCGTGTGTGACAAGTAGCAGTTGTGTCCAGAGCATGTGGTTGGAATCAAATTACCTTCCTGCAAATCATTCCTGCCTTTTTCGAAATGTCTCGTCGCATTAGTCTCGGTTTGGCGCGCCCTATATATGTTGAGTTGTAGATCATAATGGCATTGACAGGTTGGGGTGGGGGTGGGGGGGGGATGGTGGACATAGGGGGTGAGTGGGGGGAGGGGAGGTTGGGTGGAGGGCGAGGGATGTGAGGGGAGCGAGAAGAAGGGAAGGGATGGCCGAGGAGAGGGAGTGGAGCCAAGGGACAGGACTAGGGGGAGGGAGGGGGGGAGGGGAGGGTGGATCGGGAGGACTTGGGGGAGGAGGGAAGGGGAGGGTGAATCAGGAGGACTAGGGAGAAGGGGGGAAGGGGAGGGTGAATCGGGAGGACTAGGGGGGGAGGAGGGAAGGGGAGGGTGAATCAGGAGGACTAGGGGGGGGAGGGAAGGGGAGGGTGAATCAGGAGGACTAGGGGGGGGGGGGGAGGGAAGGGGGAGGGTGAATCAGGAGGACTAGGGGGGGGGGGGAGGGAAGGGGGGGGAGGGGAGGGTGAATCAGGAGGACTAGGGGGGGGGGGAGGGAGGGGAGGGTGAAGGGGGAGGGTGAATCGGGGGGGGGGGGGGAGGGGGGAGGGGCTAGGGGGGGGGGGAAGGGGAGGGTGAATCAGGAGGACTAGGGGGGGGGGGGGTGGAGGGAAGGGGAGGGTGGAATCGGGAGGACTAGGGGGGGGGTGAAGGGGAGGGGTGAATCAGGAGGACTAGGGGAGGGGGGAGGGAAGGGGAGGGTGAATCGGGAGGACTAGGGGGGGGGGAGGGAAGGGGAGGGGGAATCAGGAGGACTAGGGGGGGGGAGGGAGGGGAAGGGGAGGGGGGAGAGGAGGGGAGGGGACTAGGGGAGGGGGAGGGAGGTGAAGGGGAGGGGTGAATCAGGAGGACTAGGGGGAGGGGGAGGGAAGGGGAGGGTGAATCGGGAGGACTAGGGGGGAGGGAGGGAAGGGGAGGGTGAATCGGGAGGAGGACTGAGGGGGGGGAGGAGGGAAGGGGAGGGTGAATCGGGAGGACTAGGGGGGAGGAGGGAGGGAGGGAGGGGGAGGGGTGAATCGGGAGGACTAGTGGGAGGGGGAGGGAAGGGAGGGTGAATCGGGAGGACTAGGGGGAGGGGGAGGGAAGGGGAGGGTGAATCGGGAGGACTAGGGGGGGGAGGGAAGGGGAGGGTGAATCGGGAGGACTAGGGGGAGGGGGAGGGAAGGGGAGGGTGAATCGGGAGGACTAGGGGGAGGGGGAGGGAAGGGGAGGTGAATCGGAGGACTAGGGGGAGGAGGGAAGGGGAGGGTGAATCGGGAGGACTAGGGGGGGGAGGGAAGGGGGAGGGGAATCGGGAGGACTAGGGGGGGGGAGGGAAGGGGAGGGTGAATCGGGAGGACTAGGGGGAGGGGGAGGGAAGGGGAGGGTGAATCGGGAGGACTAGGGGGGGGGGAGGGAAGGGGAGGGTGAATCGGGAGGACTAGGGGGAGGGGGAGGGAAGGGGGAGGGGTGAATCGGGAGGACTAGGGGGGGGGAGGGAAGGGGAGGGTGAATCGGGAGGACTAGGGGGGAGGGGGAGGGAAGGGGAGGGTGAATCGGGAGGACTAGGGGGGGAGGAGGGAAGGGGGGGGGGTGAATCGGGAGGACTAGGGGGGGAGGAGGGGAAGGGGGGGGGGTGAATCGGGAGGACTAGGGGGGAGGAGGGAAGGGGAGGGTGAATCGGGAGGACTAGGGGGGGGGGAGGGAAGGGGAGGGTGGAATCAGGAGGACTAGGGGGGGGGAGGGAAGGGGAGGGTGAATCAGGGAGGACTAGGGAGAGGGGGAGGGAAGGGGAGGGTGAATCAGGAGGACTAGGGGGAGGGGGAGGGAAGGGGAGGGTGAATCAGGAGGACTAAGGGGAGGGGGAGGGAAGGGGAGGGTGAATCGGGAGGACTAAGGGAGGGGGAGGGAAGGGGAGGGTGAATCGGGAGGGACTAGTGGAGGGGGAGGGAAGGGGGAGGGTGAATCGGGGAGGACTAAGGGGGGGAGGAGGGAAGGGGAGGGTGAATCGGGAGGACTAGGGGGAGGGGGAGGGAAGGGGAGGGTATATCGGGAGGACTAGGGGGGGAGGAGGGAAGGGGGGGGGGTGAATCGGGAGGACTAGGGGGGGAGGAGGGGAAGGGGGGGGGGGGTCAATCGGGAGGAGTAGGGGGAGGAGGTAAGGGGAGGGTGATCGGGGAGGACTGAGGGGGAGGGTGAATCGGGAGGACTTGGGGGGAGGGGGAGGGTGGAGTAGGCAAGGAAGGGAGGGAGGGGAGAGGAAGGTAGGAGAGGCGAGGAAAGGGAGGGGGGTTGGGGGGTGCAGAAGGGGAGGGAGAGAGGGCGGAGGGGGGTTTGGGGGAGGGGAGTATGTAGGGGGTTTGGCGCTGTAGGGCAGGAAAGAAGGGTGCGTGTGGGGAGGGGGAGGAGGTGAGGGACTGGCAGGGCGGAGGTTAGGTGTTCTTGGGTGTACTAAGATATAACATGGTCTTGGTAGGAGTTGTTGGGTGTTCTGGGGTAGGACGGGTTGGTGGAGTAGCAGATGAGGAAGATGGAGGGGGGAGGTGATGGGGGGGGAACGAGTGGGATGTGAAGCAGCTGGGATGGGAAGGGTGTGATGTGAGGAAAGGGGGGGGGGGGGGGGGGCGGAAAGACACGGAAGTGGTTCGTTTTGTTTATTTGTGAGTTAGTTTTATATCCTAGCAATTTATATTGGTATAATGGGATGGCTACTGACTTGTGGGTGTGGGAGGGGGGGTGTGGGAGGGGTGAGGGAGGGGTGTGGGAGGGGGGTGTGGGAGGGGGAGGGGGGTGAGGGGAGGGGGAGTGGGAGGGGGGTGAGAGAGGGGGTGTGGGGAGGATGTGTAGGAGGGGGTGTGGGAGGGGGGTGTGGGAGTGGGGATGAGAGAGGGGGTGGTGGGAGGAGGTGGTAGGAGGGGTGTGGGAGGGGGTGTGGGAGGGGGGGAAGAGTGAGGGGGTGTGGGAGGGGGGTGAGGTGAGGGGGTGTGGGAGGAGGGTTGAGGAGGAGGGGGGTGTGGGAGGGGAGTGGGAGGGGGTTGAGAGGGGGTGTGTGGGAGGAGGGGTGTAGGAGGGGTGTGGGAGGGGGTGTGGGAGGGGGGTGAGGGAGGGGGGGTTGGGTGGGGAGGGGGGGGTGAGAGAGGGGGTGTGGGGAGGAGGAGGTGTAGGGGGGGTGTGGTGAGGGGGGGATGAGAGAGGGGGTGTGGGAGGAGTGTAGGAGGGGTGTGGGGAGGGGGTGTGGGAGGGGGATGAGAGAGGGGGTGTGGGGAGGGGGTGAGAGATGGGGTGTTGGAGGAGGTGTAGGAGGGTGTGTGGGAGGGCGTGTGGGAGGGGGATGAGAGAGGGGGTGTGGGAGGGGGTGTGTAGGTAGGGGGTTGTGGGAGGGGGTGTGGAAGGGGTGTCGGAGGGAGTGTGGGAGCGGTTGTCGCAGGGTGTGTGGGAGGGTGTGGGAGGGTGTGGGATAGGATGTGGGAGGGTGTGTGTGAACCAGATGGAGCTGAGAGGGGGGTGTGGAAGAGCGGGAGGTGAGGTGAAGGGGTGGTGTGGTGGCAGAAGGGCAGGGAAGTGAGCAGAGAATGAAGGAGGGGGAGGTGATAGTTGAGTCTTGTGTGGCAAGAGGATGGGAGGGGAGTGGATGTGAAAAGGGGGGAGGGGGGCAGTGGATGGGGAAAGTGGTGGAGGTGAGGGTAGGGGGCTGAAAGAGGAAGTGGGGATGGGAGGGGGGATGAAAAGGGAGGGGGATGAAAGAGAGGAGGAGAGAGAGAGGAGAATGAAAGAGGAGAATTAGAGAGGGGGTTCAAGTAGGTGGATGTGGTAGGGACATGTGAAGGAGGGTTGGGGCAGAGGGGAGGAAAAACGGGGATGTGAGGGGAGGAGGTGGGAGGGGATGTGAAGAAGGGAACTAGGAGGGAGTGGGGGATGAAGGACGATGAGCAGGGACATGCTTCGCTGCCATTTTGGTTGTGTAAGTGTCAATTTGTTGATGGTATTTTGTTTTATCCTATCGAAAACAATTTTTCAAAAACACTTCGCTGTGAAAAGAACAACAGTAGCCAGCAATTCGTGAGGAGAGCATTTATTTGAATTGTGGTGACTTTTCTTCAAGAGATTTCTTGACTTCTCTTTAAGAAACTGTATTCCCGCTCACTTTGAGCCTCCCCCCTCTCTGAATATCCCCCCACCCTCCCCCGCCTCGCCGTCGACTGTACTTTGTGTTTGTGAAGTCACCCTTTGTGCCGACCAGGGGCCATATGCATGGAGCAGTGTTAGGAGGCAAAACGCGTTTAGCGTGGGATTTCTGGTTTAGCGCGGACAAGTTGGTATGCATGGAGCAGTGTTAGGCCTAACACTGAGCGTTTAAACTCGGAAATTCTAACTCCGATCATATCTGGTTTACAGCGGTGGTAGTGTCAGGATGGAACCCAAATCTACTGAATGCTATCATATTTAACAGAATTACATACGCAATAAGTGAAATTTAAGCAAATTAACCCTAAAAACGAAGCGATATTAACGCAGCAGCCGCATTGGCGGCGATATTAATAGTTATATTTTCGAATCGACGAACGTAAAGTAAACAAATCGCCGCCAGCGCCGCTTTCCAAACTGGCACCGGCGGCGATTTGTTTACTTTACGTTCGTCGATTCGAAAATATAACTATTAATATCGCCGCCAATGCGGCTGCTACGTTAATATCGCTTCGTTTTTAGGGTTAATTTGCTTAAATTTCACTTATTGCGTATGTAATTCTGTTAAATATGATTGCATTCAATAGATTTGGGCCTAATATTTTTAGTCGAATGTAACAAGCGCGCTGGTTCCCGGTGGGTAGAGAAGGCAATATATTAGGCCCAAGCAGGTGCTCGCCGGCAACAGGCTCAGAGAAATTTCCATAATGAATAAATTAATTCACATATAGCTAACACTCACCGTTTAGGCGCCCATGCATACGGCTTGACATAGTTCTCGACGACGCCGATAACCGGTGTTAGCTACCCTGTGTTAGAGCGATAACACCACACGCGCTAACACTGCTCCATGCATATGGCCCCAGTTCCGGTCCAAGTCGAGTAAAACCCATGACTTTCAAAATTGATATTTGGCACTTCCTAGCTTGGCGCTTGACATTAATAGGAGAGGAAAAGGACCAGTTTTCTCAATGTCAGGATATATTTGACTAAGTGGGATATTGGGTCATGGTGGCCTGATTTTCCACTGGTGCAGCACTATAAAGTCACCATGAGTGTGCACTGTCACAAGTCGGTAGCCGTCGTGATATGACATTAGATGTTGCCAGGTCGTTAAACTACAACAACCAACGTGAGGGGCCTTGCTGAGGAATGAAAGGTTGCTAGGGTATAAGTTGGTCTAGTTACGTGTTCTTGGGTGTACTACGGTATAAGTGGGTCTAGTTACGTGGTCTTGGGTCTTCTAGGGTATAAGTGGGTATAGTTAGGTGTTCTTGGGTGTACTTGGGTATAAGTGGGTCTAGTTACGCGTTATTGGGTGTACTTGGGTATAAGTGGGTCTAATTATGTGTTATTGGGTGTTCTAGGGTTTAAGTGGGTCTAGTTACGTGTTCTTGGATGTACTAGGGAATAAGTCGGTCTAGTTGCGTGTTTTTGGATGTACTAGCGTATAAGTGGGTCTAGTTATATCTTATTGCATATACTATTGTATAAGTCGGTCTAGTTACGTGTTCTTGGATGTACTAGGGAATAAGTCGGTCTAGTTGCGTGTTTTTGGGTGTACTAGCGTATAAGTGGGTCTAGTTATATCTTATTGCATGTACTATTGTATAAGTCGGTCTAGTTACGTGTTCTTGGATGTACTAGGGAATAAGTCGGTCTAGTTGCGTGTTTTGGGGTGTACTAGCGTATAAGTGGGTATAGTTACATCTTATTGCATGTACTATTGTATAAGTCGGTCTAGTTACGTGTTATTGGGTGTACTAGGCTATCAGTGGGTCTAGTTACGTGGTATTGGGTGTACTAGGGTATAAGTGGGTCTAGTTACGTGGTCTGAGTGTACTAGGGTATAAGTAGGTCTAGGTACATGGTCTTCGGTGTACTAGGGTATAAGTGGGTCTAGTTAAGTGGTATTGGGTGTACTAGGGTATAAGTGGGTCTAGTTACATGGTCTGGGTGTACTAGGGTATAAGTAGGTCTAGTTACATGGTCTGGGTGTACTAGGGTATAAGTGGGTCTAGTTAGGTGTTCTTGGGTGTTCTATGGTTTAAGTGGGTCTAGTTACGTGTTATTGGGTGTACTAGGGTGTAAGAGGGTCTAGTTACGTGTTCTTGGATGTACTAGGGTATAAGTGGATCTATTTATGTGTTATTGGGTGTACTAGGGTATAAGTGGGTCTAGTTACGTGTTCTTGGGTGTTCTAGGGTATAAGTGGGTCTAGTTATGTACTATGTGGGTGGACTAGGGTATAAGTGGGTCTAGTTATGTGTGCTTGGGTGTGGGTCTAGTGTGGTATTCTTGGGTGTACTCTTGGGTGTGCTGGGGGAGGACAGAATACAGTAAGGTGTGTTGGGGTTTTCTCATGTATACAAGATTTGTGGGGGGTGATTAAAATAGGAAAAATTCCGCCAGATCTCTTGCATTCCAGACGAGTGTGCTACCTGTTAGTGTTACACCATCTACGCTCCGTGATGTCATCGCCCTATCCAACACTACATGTATACGTGGCTCTTTACCTAACACCGATACAATAGGGTCCACTGAGGTATTCTGGTGTGAAACAGGGTCTAGTGAGGTGTTAGGGGTATAATATGTGTTAGGGGTGTCTTGGGGTGTTCTAGGATATAACAGGGTCTAGTGAGGTATTTTGGGGTATAGCAGCGTCTAGTGAGGTGTTCAAGGATGATATGAGGTAGAAAGGGATCTAGTGAGGTGTTCTGCGGCACAACAGGTTCTCGTGAGGTGTTCTGGTGCAACAGGGTCTCGTGAGGTGTTCTGGTACAACATGGTCTCATGAGGTATTCTAGTACAACAGGGTCTCATGAGGTGTTCCGGTACTACATCGCCTCGTGAGGTGTTCTGGTGCAACAGGGTCTCGTGAGGTGTTCTGGTACAACAGGGTCTCATGAGGTGTTCCGGTACTACATCGCCTCGTGAGGTGTTCTGGTACAAACTGGTATCGTGAGGTGTTCTGGTACAAACTGGTCTCGTGAGGTATTCTGGTACACCAAGGTCTAGTGAGGTGTTCTGGTACAAAATGGTCTCGTGAGGTGTTCTGGTACAACAGGGTGTCGTGAGGTGTTCTGGTACAACATCGTCTCGTGAGGTGTTCTGGTACAAAATGGTCTCGTGAGGTATTCTGGCACAACAGGTTCTCGGGAGGTGTTCTGGTGCAACAGGGTCTAGTGAGGTGTTCTGGTACAAAATGGTCTTGTGAGGTACTCTGGTACAACATGACCTCGGGAGGTGTTCTGGTGCAACAGGGTCTAGTGAGGTGTTCTGGTACAAAATGGTCTCATGAGGTGTTCTGGTCCAGAATGGTCTCATGAGGTGTTTTGGTACAACAGGGCCTCGTAAGGTGTTCTGGTACAACAGGATATCGTGAGGTATTCTGGTACAATAGGGTCTCGTGAGGTGTTCGGGTATAACAGGGTCTAGTGAGGTGTTCTGGTACAACAGGGTCTCGTGAGGTGTTCTGGTACAACAGGATCTCGTGAGGTGGTCTGGTACAACAGGATCTCGTGAGGTGGTCTGGTACAACAGGGTCTCGTGAGGTGTTCCTGGGTGTCCTGGGCTATAACAAGGTCTATTATAATTTGGTGGTTTGGGAATATGGGGATTTGGGGATGTGATTTGTAGATCTGGTTGGCAGTGAAGTGATTCGATGATGTCATTTACTGAGTGTTAACGATGATGTCATTTACTGAGTTGTTAACGATGATGTCATTTACGGAATTGTTAACGATGATGTCATTTACTGAGTTGTTAACGATAATGTCTTTTACTGAGTTGTTAACGATGATGTCATTTACTGAGTTGTTAACGATGATGTCATTTACCTAGTTGTTGACGCACAGATTTGGTATATTTTGGCGACGTAGTAATTTGTCACTACGCCGATTTGATGACAGATGATTTCATATGACGTTCTAATTTTCGAATATGATTGGACGTGATGGCCGAATCGGTAGAGTGCAAGCTTCCCATGAGGAAGGTCGGGAGTTCAACTCCCGGTAGAGTCAAATCAATGACTTACAAAAATGATACTTATCACTTCCTAGACAGACGCTCGGCATTATTAGGACAAGGGCTGGTTGGCTAGGTGACAGGATAAAGTGATTGAATGGGAATTCAGGTCATGGCGCTGGCGGACACACCGCACACTGCACACCGCACACCGCACACCACACACCGCACACCGCACACCGCACACCGCACACCGCACACCGCACACCGCACACCGCACACCGCACACCGCACACCGCACGCCGCACACCGCACGCCGCACGCCGCACGCCGCACGTCGCACGCCACACGCCACACGCCACACGCCGCACGCCGCACGCCACACGCCACACGCCACGCGCCACGCGCCACGCGCCACGCACCACGCACTACGGACCACACAACACGCACCACGCACCACGCACCACGCACCACGCACCACGCACCACGCACCACGCACCACGCACCACGCACCACGACACGCACCACGGCACCACGCACCACGCACCACGCACCACGCACAGCACCACGCACACCTCACCACGCACCACGCACCCGCACCACGCACCACGCACCCGCACCACGCACCACGACCCCGCACCACGCACCACGCACCACGCACCACGCACCACGCACACGCACCACGCCACGCACCCACGCACCACGCACCACGCACCACGCCCACGCACCACGCACCACGCACCACGCACCACGCACCACGCACCACGCACC
Organism: Branchipolynoe longqiensis; assembly: GCA_030323885.1. Taxonomy (NCBI): domain Eukaryota; kingdom Metazoa; phylum Annelida; class Polychaeta; order Phyllodocida; family Polynoidae; genus Branchipolynoe; species Branchipolynoe longqiensis. The sequence continues at coordinate 102,609,592 of CM059191.1, read as the reverse complement.
ACGCACACGCACCACGCACCACGCACCACGCACCACGCACCACGCACCACGCACCACGCACCACGCACCACGCACCACGCACCACGCACCACGCACCACGCACCACGCACCACGCACCACGCACCCCTTGCGTCCAGACACTACCCTGTTCTTACACCCCAGAGCCACGATCCATACTGTCCAGTGGCCAGCACCAGTTGCTGGTGCATCGCGGCTCACATTAAGTGCTGGTGGCGCCTCCTGCACCGCCCAGTCCCCGCCTCCCACCTCACACCGCCCACCTACCACCGCCCACTCCCCGCCTGCCACCTCCCACCACCCACCTCCCACCGCCCACTTCTCACCGCCCACTCCCCGCCTGCCACCACCCACCTCCCACCGCCCACCGCCCACTTCTCCCCGCCCACTCCCCGCCTTCCACCTCACCGGCCACCTCCCACCGCCCACTCCCCGCCTCCCACCTCCCACCACCCACCTCCCACTTCTCACCGCCTACTCCCCGCCTCCCACCTCCTACCACCCACCTCCCACCGCCCATTTCTCACCGATCACTTCCCGCCTCTCACCTCCTACCACCCACCTCACACCGCCCACTTCTCGCCGCCCACCTCCCGGCTCCCACCTCCCACCTCCCACCTTTCGCCTTCCACCACCTACCCACCTCCGCCCCCCCCCACCGCCCACTACCCGCCCTCCCCATCTCCCACGGCCAACTCCCCGCCTCCCCCCCCACTCGCCCACCCTCACCACCCACCTCCCACCACCCACCACTCTATCCCACCTCCCACCACCCACCTCCCACCAACTACATCCGACCACCCACCTCCCACTACCCACCTCCCACCACTCACATCCCACCTCCCACCACCCACTCCCACTTCCCACCTCCTGACTGTGCTTTCCCTTCTTTGTTCGTTTCTGCTGTTTCCTGTCCGACTGGCCCCATTCACTAGTGCTTAAATACTAGCACGTTGCTGATAACACTGCATTATTCATTGGAAATATAAACAGTTGAACCTCCCCCCCCCCCCCCCACTAACCATCCACCCCAAAAGGTACTCAAGTAATCAACACTCTGTAAAATATTCCGATAATATGGGAAATGCAAATGTTCTATTATGGAAAGAGGTGTATAGTGCCTGGTGCATAATTGCTTATGTAGTTGCTGGTGATAATTTACTCATGGTCAATAGTAATTGTGTGTTAGTCAGATAGTGCGAAAGGGCACGAGGAGATAGAGCTCTACCCATTAGCCCCCCACCCACCCCCCCCCCCATTAGTCATGGATCACCACACACTCAGCTCAGGCAGGTGGTGGCCAGTGGCCACACCGCATGGTGGTGGTGGGCAGATCACAGTAGCCATGGTGACACAGGAATGCTTGAGGTTCTTTGGGTGAGCTAGAAATGCTTGATTCTCATTGGAGAACACGGTCAGGTGACGCACCATACCAGATCCATGTACCACTATAAATAATAAACCTGAGGGCATTGGCTCTCTCTCTAATTTCACTCGTTATACTCTTCCTTTCTCCTTTTGCCTGTATTGATTTCATTATAGCCTGCCTACACAAGCACAGATTCCAGCCATGGACTTTACAACTCTATTTCTCAACTTGGCAACAGCATGTATAATACTGGGACAGGGAATTGTAGGAAAACCATCACACATTATTCTAAGCAAGTGCCCCTCACGGGAATCTCCAGGAAGTAAATCGTGTTGTGTTTTTGTTCGTTGATTTTGGGGATTTTGTTGTTGTTGTAATATGCTAGTTCCATTCTAAGATTGCTGTTTTCAATGGTTGGTTTTGTAGTTGGATGTTAGGTCCTGGCAACATCTGAGGTCATATTAGGATGCGTATCGACTTGTGACAGTGGGCACTCATGGCGAGTTTATAGTGTTGCAGCACTTGGAAATCAGACCTCTGGCACCGTGAAACAATTTCGCACTCAGTCCCATTATCCTGACACTGACCGAACTGGTCCTTTATCCTATCCTAGTAATGCCAAGCCCCATGCTAGGTAGCGACAAGTACCAATCTTGTAAGTCATTGCTTTGACACGACCGGGAATCAAACTCCCAACCTTCCGCACAGGAAGCCTGCGCTCTGCCGATTCGACTACCGCGTAGCCTGTGTTTTCTGACGTGAGGCCTTCAGTGTTTTCAGCGGCCGTCTGGGAGGCTCTTTTTGAAGTGACTGAGAGTGACAGCAGAAGGGGCGGACACAGAAATATGGATTGGTTTGTGAAGGGTAAACTTTTGGAGTGTCATGAAATTGTGGTGGGTGTTAAAAAAAAAAAAATGCTGACATCATGATGGAGTGACAATTTTATTTTATTTTATTTTTGTTGTAATTTTGTTGTTGTGTGTGTTAAATTGTATCCAATGGCCATCATTCTTTCGTTGCTGCTTCGTGCGATTATTTTTAACATCAAAGGATTGACAGTGATTGACCGAAGGTTGAAAACAATGTGTGTTGAAACAAATAAAGTTTGAGGAATCAGCGAATTGCTCATTTGCCAGTTCAGCAAGAATTCCCAGACATATTGACGATTTCAGCCAGCAGCCCGCCCTCTGGCGGCAGAGGCGAGAACTCGTGTTGTGGGGAATTCTTCGGAGCTAGTGGATTGGATAGCGATATATTGATACAGTGATGTCATAGGGCATTGGTAGTGTGATACAGTAATGTCATAGTCCATTGCTGATGTGATACAGTGATACATTGATACGGTGACGCCAAATTCAATTGCTGATGTGATACAGTGATATATTGATACAGTAATGTCATAGTCCATTGCTGATGTGATACAGTGATACATTGATACGGTGATGCCATATTCAATTGCTGATGTGATACAGTGATATATTGATACAGTGATGCCATAGTCCATTGCTGATGTGATACAGTGATACATTGATACAGTGATGCCATAGTCCATTGCTACTGTGATACAGTGGTATATTGATACAGTGATGCCATAGTCCATTGCTACTGTGATACAGTGGTATATTGATACAGTGATGCCATAGTCCATTGCTGATGTGATACAGTGATACAGTGATACAGTGATGCCATAGTCCATTGCTACTGTGATACAGTGGTATATTGATACAGTGATGCCATAGTCCATTGCTGATGTGATACAGTGACACATTGATACAGTGATGCCATAGTCCATTGCTGATGTGATACAGTGATACATTGATACAGTGATGCCATAGTCCATTGCTGGTGTGATACAGTGATATTGATACAGTGATGCCATAGTCCATTGATGATGTGATACAGTGATACATTGATACAGTGATGCTATATTCCATTGCTGGTGTGATACAGTGATATATTGATACGGTGACACCATATCCAATCGCTACTTTGATATAGTGGTGTATTGATACAGTGACACCATAGTGCATTGACAGTGTGACTCAGTGCTATATTGGTACAGTGATGCCATAGTGCATTGACAGTGTGATACAGTGATATATTGATACAGTGATGTCATATTGCATTGATGCTCTGGTACAGGCGTATATTGATACAGTCATACCATAGTGCCTTGACACTGTGATTCAGTGATGACATAGTGCATTGACAATATGACACAGTGAATTGATACAGAAATACCATAATGTATTGACAATGTGACACAGTGATATATTGATACAGTGATGTCATAGTGCGCTGACAGTGTGATACAGTGATATATTGATCCAGTGATGTCATAGTGCATTGATGCTGTGATACAGGGGTATATTGATACAGTGATACCATAGTACATTGACCCAGTGATACAGTGATGCTATAGCGCATTGACACTGTGACACAGTGATATATTGGTACAGTGATGCCATAGTCCATTCCTCATGTGATGCAGTGATTGATTGGTACAGTGATGCCATAGTCCATTGCTCATGTGATGCAGTGATATATTGATACAGTGACACCATATCCAATTGATACTGTGATATAGTGGTGTATTGATACAGTGATACCATTGGCATTGACAATGTGACACAGTGATATGTTGATACAGTGATGGCATAGTGCATTGACAGTGTGATGCAGTCATCTATTGATACAGTGATGTCATAGTGCATTGATGCTGTGATACAGTGATGTCATATATTGCATTGATGCTGTGATACAGGGGTGCGTTGACACTGTGACTCAGTGATGACCTAGTGCATTGATAATGTGACACAGTGATATTGATACAGTGATACCACAGTGCATTGACAAGGTGATACTGTGATATTGATACAGTGATACCATAATTCATTGACAATATGATACTGTGATACCATAGTGTATTGACACTGTGATTCAGTGATGCAATAGTGCATTAACACTGTGACACAGTGATATTATTGACACTGTGATACAGTGATATATTTATGCAGTGATACCATAGTGCATTGACACTGAGATTCAGTAATGACACAGTGCATTGACATTGCAACACAGTGATATTGATACAGTGATACCATAGCACATTGACACTGTGATACAGTGATACCATAGTGCATTGACACTGTGATTCAGTGATGCCATAGTGTATTGACACTGTGACACTATGATATGGATACAGTGATATCATAGTGCATTGACCTGTGATACAGTGATACCATAGTGCATTGACACTGTGTCATTGTGATATTGATACAGTGATTCCATAGTGCATTGGCTCTGTGATATAGTGATACTATAGTACATTGACACAGTGAAACAGTGATACCATAGTGCTTTTATATTGTTGTAGAATCTAATGCTCGGATCTGTGGCTGTGTATGTAGGCTATGAGGAAAACAATACAGACAAAGAGAAAGGAAGAGAGTAAAGTATATAGAAGAAGAGAGAGTCCAGCCCTCTGGTTTATTGTTATATAGTTACATGGGTTCATTGTAGGGTATCACACCACCTCCTTCCACCAATGGGAATTGAGCATTCCTGGTCTGACCAATAGGAATCCAGCATTCCTGGTCTCTATGAATACCAGTGGTCTGCCCACCACCAGTAGCTGTATGGCCCCATGGCCACCACCAACATTGACCTTTTGAGTTTGGTGACCCCTACTCCAGCAGAAGGGGTACGTCCTGAGTGCAATCACACCCACACCTGCCAGCACCACTATGTCTATTTACATCCCACTCAGGCACTACCAACCCATGTATATATATATATATATATATATATATATATATATCTAGACATGCTCTTGGTCACGTACACCTATAAGTAATAGAACATTTGCATTCCCCCCTTGCTGAGAATCGGAATATTTTACAATTGGTTACATGCGTTTACTTTCTGACTGCCCCTCTTGTAGGCGAGAGCGGTGCTGACATATGGTCAGACTTTGATGTCATTGTGTAGAATTTAATGCTTGGATCTGTGGCTGTGTACGTAGGCCATGAGGAAAACAATACAGAGAAAGAGAAATGAAGAGAGTAAAGTATATGGAAGAAGAGAGATTCCAGCCCTCTGGTTTATTGCTTATACAGTTACATGGGTTCATTGTAGAGTATCATACCACCTCCTTCCACCAATGGGAATTGAGCATTCCTGGTCTGACCAATAGGAATCCAGCATTCCTGGTCTCTATGGATACCAGTGGTCTGCCCACCACCAGTAGCTCTATGGCCCCATGACCACCACCAACCTTGACCTGTTGAGTGTGGTGACCCCTACTCCAGCAGAAGGGGTAGACCCTGAGTACAATCACACCCAGACCTGCAAGCACCACTATGTCTATTTACGTCCCACTCAGGCACCACCAACCCATATATATATATATATATATATATATATTTATATATATATATATATATTTATATATATATATACATATATATATATATATCTATACATCCACCTGGTCACGTACACTGATCAGTAATAGAACATTTGCATTCCCCTCTTTCCGAATATCGGAATAGTTTACACTGTGATACAGTGATACCATAGGGCATTGGCACTGTGATACAGTGATATATTGAAACAGTGATCTACTGATGCAGCCATGAAACACCTGAACCCCGGCGGGCTAGCTTACTGTGGCTACAACATACTGTAGTCGGAGACAGCAGACAAACTATCGGATTCTGCGCAAACAAAGTTGACGAGTGTAAGGGCTAGTCGAGTGTCGTCTTCTCAATATCACCTGGTGTAGAATGTCTTAAAGCTTGCAAGCCGAATGTGAATATTACTAATACATATCCACTATTCATGTATAGAATACAAGCGACTGAGTACTTGCATCGTCCGATGGTTTTGCATTTCTCCAATTTATCTGAGATAAATTTAAATTCAAACTAAAGTCATCATCATCATCATCATCATGCTGTCGGTCGCGATGCAACAAAGACTGCTTTCATTACTTGACTGCCGCTCTCCATTTAGCTCTCTGCTGTGAGAGTGACGTCCATAAGTCGGTCTTTATGTCTCTCAGCTTCAGGTTTCTCTTGATGGTATCATTTCATGAAAGCTGCCTGCAAAAGTGTTGAAGTGCTGCTGGCTTTTGCAAGTTACCAGTGGCACTCTCTTGGGGTGCAAAACTATTTGTCCTTGCAGTGGCTGGTCGGGAGATTTGGGGAGTTCCCTATATCAACCGCCCTTAATGCTGCCACAGTGACATAGTTTTCTGTTCAGGGTTTGCTCCCTTAGCCTTCGGTTCTGTCAAGAACCTGTACCACAAGGCAGTGGTTTACAACTCTGCAGGGCAGGGGCGTCAAACTCCCTGAGCTATTGCAATACCTGCAATACCTGCATCGTCCGATGGTTTTGAATGGCTCCAATTTATCTGAGATAAATTTAATTCAAACCAAAGTAATGTAGATTATAATGAACAAGCTAATATATTTATCAATAAAAGTAAGTCTGGATCTCACAATGATCAGATTATGCAACTTTAGGACTATGCAACTTGAAGACTAAGACATTAGATTGATCATTATAATCTACGTTATTTTAATTTGAAATAACTTTTAGTTTAAATAGTTAACTTTGGATATATTTGAAGTATCAACATACGTAATGAACTTCGGCAAGCATACGAAACCTCTGACACCATATGTGTATGCAATAACAGTTTCTATTAAATTAACACGGTCTGCCCTTCTATGTGGCAACACATGGTTAATAACTCAATCATCTCTTGAAATCTGATATGTAACATTAAGAAACTACGGTAATAAGGTCCAATATATAGTATTACGTCGGTCTTGTGTCTTTCAATTATGTCGGTACTATGCTGTATCCCACTTAGTGGTCTTATCCTGGCACCGAGCTGACCACTTACTTATTCACACATCAATCACGAGCTGACAGCTCCAGAAAAAGAACTTTGCAAAGCTTGGATTCAACGAATCAAGTGTTAAACATAGACAAATGTAATTATTTGTTTACTTTTTTTCCTCTGGCAAATGATCATTTTGCCAACTTATGAATTAGGCCAAATTCCCCGCTTATTTCACTGCGCTTTCACAGTTAAGCCACATAGATTGTGTCCCACAAGAAACACTTTACAAAAATAACATTTGGGGAAATACATGATGTCGATATGCAAATCTTTATTTATTTTTTATTTTTTGGTCCATTAGTTGTTTAAGCAGGGGAAATTTCAGTCATAGACGACTGGTCTTCCTCATTCCACTGCTGGTCAATAGAAAGCCCGAGCCTACACTTTTACCGACCCAAGGGATTTTTAACCTCCCACACCACATAGACATGGTATGAGAGCAACCGGCCTTTGATGACGCTGTAAGTTATACACATCGGTGGAAATCCAAATTGGCAGAGCTGGGGACATTTGTACTTCATGTAGTATGAAGAACATTATTAACATACAGTCAACGATACCTATTTGCCTTACTAACCCATGTCACTGCTTGTATATACGTTTTGTTTAACTCCAATTGACCAGACCCTACAGTAAAACTTACCACAACTTTACCAAATGAATATGGAAAATATCTTATCCTTATATTCTAAATACAATGTGAATAGTACTATTAATCAGATGATTTTGGATGTAGTCAAATGACAAATACTACTCTTTCCATATTGCCCTGGAATTTGTCAGTTAAATAATTCCATTCGGTTACATGCTGCAAAGCGTGTATTCAACAGTTAGTGCACACCTTCCTCTACATACCATGTTTGTGTCAATAATCCTGATTTGAAAAATAACTGGAAGACCAGTGCTTTGGCACCGACGAAAGAACATATTCAGCAGAATGAACATATTTTCAACAAAATCACACACAAATAAAATAGAGTAAAATCAATAAGAATGTCACTTGTAAACCAAATATCTGGTACACAATTTATGAGAATGACCCACAGTCAGTAGGTGTCTGGCGGGCATAGAACGCCATCCTGGCAATTCCACTTGGACTTCGCTGGTCCCCGGGCCTCCTGCCCTCGCTGAACTACTGAATCTGGCCGCAGGTCGCCAGCCGGATTAACCAACGCCAGCCAATCAGATCGCAATTAAGGCTCCATCAGCTTTCCCGCCACTTCCGATTGACACCGCGACTGCCTCCAGTGGTGCTGATTGTGGCCGGGTGCCAGTGGAGACCCTCCTGTCTGCCATATATATACCTCTGGCGGTCTGGTCCCTCAGCCCACCAACACCAGCTTGTTTAAAACTGTATATTCTGAGAAAGAAATGGCTGGTCCCCTAGCCCACCAACACCAGCTTGTTTAAAACTGTATATTCTGAGAAAAAAATGTATGGTTCCCTTGCCCACTTTCTCAAAAGGTGCTAAGCAATATGGGACAAAACTGTGTCCATTGTAACGATCAACATACTATCTACTTATGCATTTGCTCAGGATAAACTGATTTGTTTCTTACATGGTGTTTCATAATCCCAATAGAATACATATTGATTTGAAGCAAATGTCCCTGTGTTTTCAGTGTAACCGTTTCTGTGCTGTTTTGTGTCAATCGTTACAATGGACAAAAAAAAGAGAGTTATCACCTTTGGAGACAGGCTCATATTCTAAGAAAGAAACTATCTGGTGGCCCAGCCCACCAACACCAGCTTGTTTATCGCTGCATAGTCCGGACAAAAAATCGAATTTTCAAAACCACTTTTTGTTCTGGCAGATCTTTAAACAAACAAACAAACAAAGAACACGCAAAAACTATGTAATGCATGAATTGATTTGTTTTGAGTTGGAGTTTCATTTATCCACAGGTAGTAAGGTACCTAACTGTATGGCTTCCCCAATGGGGTTTTTCCAGCCGATCAACCAATATTACATTAAATTAAAGTTGTTCTTTTTTGGGGAGGGGGTTTGTAAATATGTTTATTCTGCTGAATAAGCCTTTTGTCAGTGTTGAAGCAATGGTCTTCTAGCCATTTTCCGAATGAGAATTATTTACACAAAAATGGTATATAGAGTAAGGTTGGTATTTATTCAAATTATATCGTTACAAAAAAAAAAAGTTTGGCGCGACGTCTAGCATTCCCATAATGTTATTCCGGCGTGTCCAACGGAACTCGACGTCCTTACCCATATATTTACGCGCGCTGGTGGTCATTGGTTTTTTTTTTACATGCTTAAAACCTTGGACGACAGGGAACGCGCGCCGGCGTTTTGCGCTGACCATCAACATCAAGGATAGTGTACCGACGTGTACCGACGAGTACCGACGCACGCATAACGCACCCCCAGCGTGTCTCGATATTTCACCCATTTTCGCTCAAAAACACCACACGTCGCCGGGTCGCCGGCGAGAAGCGTCGTAGTTTGACAGGGCCTTAACACCGCTCCATACAGTGACAAGGGAGAAGAGCCTATGTATAGCAGCCGACATAATGCTAAGTTGTAATCAGTGCAGAAATGACAAGGAAAGGGGAAACAAAGTAAAGTAAATGATTGGATTAGTCTGACGATCATTTATTTCATGCATAAACTGGTCTACATCCGGTGGAGGTGAGGAGGTAAGTTGGAACCACCGGTACAGTGTTGGGCTTACGGAGTATAACAAATAATAATAATAATTAATCCTTATGTATCTTTATACTCGCATAATTCGTTATACATAACATACTTATATTTGGTAAACATTGTTTATTCAGTCTTTTTTCAGCGGCTTGGTGCTGTTCTTCCAGCCACGGTTAACTTTGATCAGGTTCTTTTTGGTCAATTAATGTTATTCATATATATCTGTTGTCAGTGCCATAGCAGTACTTACAGGTATATAGATATGTGCACGACAACGATGGACATTATGTATTTGGTATATTGAAGTGGGAAGTAAATTCTGAAGTTCAAGTTTACAGTGTACAGTCAAGGTGCAATAAGTAATGGGTAAGAGGTACATACAATCATTTTATATGTACGTGCGAAGTTTTTGTTGATGGTTTAGGATTTCCAATTCAATAAAACTAAAGTAAAGTAACTTATGGCAATCAACCTACTGTAGTGGCCTGCACTGACCTTTCAGGCAAGGAGCCACATAGACAGGTAGGCGTGGGTAGTGTGTTGTATAAGCACTTATGCGAGTATAAAGGTGCAAAGGGAATTTCTATTATTATTCGCAATTACTTGCTATCCGATGCCTTCTTCTGTGTCTGGCCCCACCATCTATGCAAACAGTGGCGCCACCACAGGCGCTAATCCGAACCTTGGGCGCTCACTTTTGTCACTCGTGCCTGGGAATTTTTCTTTTTTAGGCTAGGGCATCATATTCCCAGAGAATATATTGATATCAGCCAACTACTTTGTCTTGTCTCTTATTTGCTCTTATTTATACGATGTATATACTTAGTATATTCAGATGAAGGTGCAGCACGGTGGCGCATCCTGTCCTATGGCCAGATAACCTCAGTGGGACGCGGGTTCGAACCGCCGCCAGGGGGGGTGGGCGCTACGGTCAGGCTATAACTACGGTGTGCTGTAGTCTGCACGCCACTGCCAGAGAATAATAAATTGCGAAGTCCCCGCTGCCCATTTATATTTGCATAATGCACTCTGCTTAAAGTTGCATAGTCCGATGGTTTTGCGTTTCTCTCATTTTCTGAGATAAATATATTAGGTTGTTCATCATAATCTACCTTACTTTGGTTTGAAATAACTTTTATTTTAAATCGCGAACTTTTGAGATGGAAGCATGCTAAATTTCTGTTGGCTTCTGCAGTAACAGGTTGTATTAATTGACTCAGTAGTCCCTTCTATGTGCTGGTAAATGTTTAATAAGTGCATCAGTATCCAAGGTAGATATGTAGAATCAAATCTAGATAATTGTTTTGGTTTTGAAAATTTGATATTTTCAGCGGACTATGCAGCTTTAACATAACACAATAAATACAGCAGAAACACAGCAGGATTGAGTGTAGATAAAGTATTCACCCCGTACTCGCATACACGGGTGAATACCAACCCGATATAAAAACGGTTGAAAAAGCGGGTTAATGAATTGAGAGCCTAATTTCTCAATCTAAGAAGCAACAATTATTCTTTACATATGTCTTATTGATAGCCCGCTACATTAGAGTTGAAAAATATAATATAATATCTAGTTTAATAAGATTTAAAAGTGAAATCGACGGCGTTCGGCGGCCGCCATCTTGTCTTTTTGCATTCTCTCCCATTTCACCAAGTCTGTGCCGATATAAGTAACCATTTGACACTGGAGGCAGGCATTCTACTTGCTGTTCCATACTAAAGCTATTTTCGCGTGTATTTACAGTACGTTGTCATTCACCCATGTACTACAAGTACCGGGTGAATCTTTTATCTTGATTGAGTCATGCAATTTGAGGAGACTTTCACTTTCAGACGATGGTGGCTTTAAGGCTTAGTGTTAGCTGTGGATTATTTTCTGACAACGACGTGTGGATTGTAGCTTTACTTCTATATAACAAGGCTAGGGTACCGCATTAAGCGTCAGTCACTGGTACCCCCACCCACCTGCAACACCCCAGACACAGTGAGTGGCCTAGTTTAAGGACACTGCGTCCTCCGTGATATATTGTACTGGTTGAGTCGTGCCATCCTGCATTGTTCCAACATGTCTTGCACAATCATGCATTGTACTAACTTGATTCGCACCATCATGCATTGTACCAACATGTATCAAACAACGCTTTATTATACCAAACTGCCTTGTGCCATCTTGCCTTGTGCCATCTTGAATTGTGCCAACAGGGACACCAGAGCAAGCAAGGCACCACTACTAAGGCAAACCAAAAGCCAGATCAAAGCCCATGAAAGGAGCACACTGAAAATGGCCGTCAAGGCATGGAATGCGCAAATGATGAAAGAGAGACAAATCCCTGACCTAAAAATGTACAAAACATATCTGTGCAAAATAAAAACTGGGAACCCAAGCTGAACTGCACCACAAGGGGGCAGGTGATATGTCACAGCACACCAACTGGACAGCCCAGCATGGGATAACCGGAAATATAAAAGCCAGATAACATATCCAACAACAATATAAATCAAATCAAATTCAAACAAACATAACTCAACCACCTATTACGTACAGGCCTATGGACATGTAAATAAAATAGGCAAGTATAGATTTAAGTAGAAAAAAGTGGAACACTCTTCCCAAGAAAACACCAAAACACTAACATAGAACCTTAAGAAAACAACTAACATAGTAATAAGAATAAAACAAAAATACAATGCCAAGAGGGCCCAAACAAGCTAACATAGGCTACTAAAAATACCAACATGGGCTACACAGCAACCCCCCGTAGGGAAACCAGGCAAATGGCAGCCCCAGTGCTACTGACAGCAATAAGTAACACCAAAATTTATGAGAGAAGTGTGTTTGCCATGGCGGGACATGCCTGGAATAATCAACCCACACAACAACGGGCAGTCAAAAGCATGGACCACTATAAAAGGTCCTTAAAGAAAACATAATACACAACCACCTACTGAAGAAACAATATCTCACCTGATCTTGGGCGCAGTCACTGCTTGCTGTGTTCTGGCACAAAAAGCAAAAGACGGGCCAGAAAAGATGGTAGATATTACAAATACGGAAACTAGCCCTACTAAGTACTAAGGAATTCGAAATGACTATCACCATAGGGCGCAGTCCGTCTGGGTATGTGTACTGGCACAAACAAAAGCAGAACCAGGCAGGCCACGGTCATGCATCCGAATCACCCTGAAATACGAAATGGCTAACCATACAACACAGCCATCCCACCTAGTCGCAGTCCTGAAGGGTCCAGGGGAGTTCTGGCACACTGGTGTACTATCTAAGGACAGGGCATGGGTGAAAGGATGCTGTAATAAACCACAATGGGATGGGATCCTCTCCCACAGGCCTGTATGTCATCTGCGTAGATGTACATAGTAGGCTAAGTTATCATATACAGGTTAGGAAAAAACTTGAAAATTAAAAAAAAAACTAATATAGAAACTACTAACACCCAAAACCGCAAAGGTTGGCCCGAGAAAAATCAGGTAAAGACTCCTGAGTGCGGGACCAGACCAATCCAGTACCACAGCTGTCCAGCGTTGAAAACAAGCACCCTCACGGGAGCTTATACGTTATGGGCAGAATAAAAAACTTGTCACAAAAAAAAAAAAAAATAACATACTATCTATCTGCTACTGAAATGCAGACAATCAAATAACTTATCAGCAGCTACTGTTTGGTAAGGCAACACCAACACTACAGCTGGGCAGCATTGAAAACAAGCCTGGGTACCCAGGCTTACATGCTATGGACAGAATAAATACAGCCTCAATAAACAAAAAAATGTTTAAACAAAAAAAAACAGTTTCGGCTTAAGTCGATAGCTGAGTGGTTACCTCAGGGACCGCGCCTGCTTAGCTTGCTGGTGGGTCACATGGCTGTGCGATACGTCAGTGAGTGAAATAAGGAGTAATGGCCCTGTCACATTATGACACATCGCGCAAGCGCGTGGCCAATGGCTAAAATCACTTTTAAACGTCGAGATGTGTCAAACCTTTTGGCACTGGGGGCAAAGTTGGACATATACATATTGTATACATAGCATATGGCCAATGTATGACCAATGTATGGCTAATGTGCCTCCTGGCAAAAAATGCTCGAATTACGCTCATGGTACGTTCGCATAATACCGGTGAATGTTATATACGTAATTCTATCGCCAGAACTACACCTCATACGTTATATACATCAAGACACGGCTGGTGGAGAAACGCAAATCGTACGTTAGACGTACGTTATCCATACATTGTCAGTACGTTGTCAATATGCAGACTGTACATTTCCACTGCCTTTCTGTCCAACTAATATAGGTCAATGTAGTGCAACATAGTGAACAACATTTGTCTAATGTAGGTCTAATGCACATCGACGTACACCTAATGTATACATAACGTATACCACACGTTGTCGAACATCGAAAGTTTTGCGCATGCACAAAACTTTCGCGACCCCTTAATGAACGATGCCATATATCAATGTATAGCGACATTCTTTGACGTACATTGACATACATTGAAGTATGCATAGGAAACACATAATGTTCAAGTAACGCACATCGACGTACACCGACGTATTGGCACAAAATCCGCTACATCGGCGCACGTTTGCGCAATGCGTCATATTGTGACAGGGCTATCAAACTTGTAGTATATGTTTCTCTCCTAGTCTTCTCTATGTGTTGCGTCAGTTAACAGACATGAAGGAACCTGTTGTATGTGGACAATGGGACCTATTGTTACGGTGGGTGGACCCCCACCACTCCCACCAGCCCCCCCCCCCATCTAGGTAAGGGGGTGGGGGACCCACCCACCCACCCAAGTCAGATACATATTTTTCCATCAAGTTCACCAATCACACTTATATGGGATTATCAACCCTATTTATCTTTACATAACACCAGGGGTCACCAGTCCCTTAGATTGGGACAACTCCGAAATAGTAGGAGTTTCATATTTTATCATCTTTAGTTCAGCGAACTGCCACCAGCAGGGACAGAGAGGGCTCACCACACACACACACACACACACTCCACCTCCCACCTCCAGCCTGACACCTGGATTTGGCAGGTCCTGCAAACACTCACACACTCCCTCAGATACTGGCATCTGTAAATCATTCCATAACAGGCACACAGAACTTAATTCTTGACGTAATGATTGTACCCATTCTGTGGTATTCTTCACAGACTATTTGTCTGGGTGAAGAAACCACAGTCTGCATCAACTGTATATGCTGGCCTTAGTTTCAGCATTTACCTCCCTTTATACAATATATAATACCAATAGACTTCAATTCAGTGATACATGTAAATATACCAATACAGTAATAATTGTCCAGAGTTCTTATCTCCAGTGGTTATATTTGATGTAGAACCTTAGAACAATCTGATATTAATTATCACTTAATATACATAATGTACCATGGTTTCACAACTTGGTTTGAATATTATGCATATGTATTTACCAACATGATAGAATGAATTAGGTATTATTAGAGAGGTTTTATAGTGGTACTTATATAATTGGAATATTATTATAATGATTGATTGAAATAACTGGATTATTTAAATATGATTAAAACAGTTTTCTTAATGCTTCACATATGAGTTTTATGAAAAGGAGATATTTTAGAATTTATTTAAACTATTATGTATTTATGAACCAGACCTAACAAGTCGGAATAGTTTACACTATGACAGCTAATTAGATGCAATTGAAATGGAATTATAAATGAAATACAGTAGGGTCCATATTGGTTACATAAACAGAAGTGATGGCAGAATGAGTTGAGCGCCTCCTCCTGTTTTAGTAGGTCGTGGGATTCGAACCCACGGGTTCGAATCCTGATCGAATCAAACCGGTGACGTAAAAATCTATACTTGTAGCAACCTAGCCTGGCACTCTGCATTGTTAGTATAAGGCAAGGAGCAGTGGCATGAGGAAGACCAATCGACCACGATTGAAATATCCCCTGCTTAATCAACTAATGTACAACAAAACTCCAACAACAAAAACCCAGAGACAATGCGAGTTGGGCCAAGCCAAGATGGGTTAAAGTAGATTTAATTGAAAGGGAAGCTCGACTAAGTATGATGCATACTGTGAAAAGATTGTGTAAAACTACCACACTTTATGTGGATTGAATTAGGGGAACTTACACAAATAAAGTCAAGTGTCGGTCAGTAATTAACAGCTTTAATTGGTGGTCGATTGTAACTGTATTGAATCAGTTGTTTCCCCTTTGTTTATTTAATTATTTTTGGAGCTTAAAACATAATGTTTTTCTAAGACGGACTTGTGCAGCGGGATGTGACGTTTTGACTTGTTTTGTGTCTGCTTTGTTTCATTATAATGCTGCAAGGTGTGGGTGTGGATGAATACACACCAGCAATCAGCTCAGTGCTACATCTGGTGTAACTGAATACACACCAGCAATCAGCTCAGTGTTACATTCTATGTGAATTAATACACCGTCACAACCAGCTCATTCCTACATCCTGTGTGAATGAATACACACCAGCAATCAGCTCAGTGCTACATATGGTGTAAATGAATACACACTAACACGCAGCTCATTGCTATGTCCTGTGTGAATGAATACACACCAGCAATCAGCTCAGTGCTACATTCGGTGTGAATGAATACACACCAGCAATCAGCTCAGTGCTACATCTGGTGTGAATGAATACACACCAACAATCAGCTCAGTGTTACATCTGGTATGAATGAATACACACCAGCAATCAGCTCAGTGATACATCCGGTGTGAATGAATACACACCAGCAATCAGCTCAGTGTGACAGCCGGTGTGAATGAATACACACCAGCAATCAGCTCAGTGCTACATCCGGTGTGAATGAATACACACCAGCAATCAGCTCAGTGCTACACTCAGTCTGAATGAATACACACCAGCAATCAGCTCAGTACTACATCCGGTGTGAATGAATACACACCAGCAATCAGCTCAGTGCTACATCCGGTGTGAATGAATACACACCAGCAATCAGCTCAGTGCTAGATCCGGTGTGAATGAATACAGACCAGCAATCAGCTCAGTGATACATCCGGTGTGAATGAATACACACCAGCAATCAGCTCAGTGCTACAAGTATCATCATCATCATTAGTAACAGTTCTCATGAAACGCGAAGAAGAAGAAGAAGAAGAAGATGAGGTGGGAGTTGTGGCATAATCAGCATGATATAACCGCATATGCTTATTGAGAAGTTTACTATTTCCAAATGCCACAGAACATAGAGAACATTTAACGCAATGCTTCTTCATAATGTGCAATAGTTCCTTCATGTATGAATATTCCTCACCACATTCTCCACACTTATAACAAGAAGACCATGTGGAAGCGTCTTTCCCAATTTGTGAAATAGGAGAAGAGGGAGAAGTGGGTGCAACTCTCCCAAGTTTACATCTATTCTCATGTCTTCTTCGACCAAACAGGGAGCAGAAATTTTGACGACAGTGAATGCAAGCCAGCGATTGAAGCTCTGCACGGCAGGCGAATACAAGTCGCTGATGCTTCGCCAAACTTGAAATAGTCTTGAAGATCTTCGAACACGAGTCACACGAAAAATGCTGAAAGGATGAAGAAGATATATATATATATTAAATACAAAATATTTATTATAACATATTTTTATTTTGAAAAACATAAATTTAAATAAGTACATAAATTAATCAAATATATATCATCCACATTTATCGTAAAAATAATTCATAAAATATGTATTACAACATATTTTTTATTTTGAAAATATTTAAGCGAAGAACAACAGCAATATTTAAGCAAAGAACAACATGGGAAAACATCAGGTATGTTTACTCATATCTTATTTATTTTATTATATATATATATTTGATTAATTTGCGCTTTTGGAGGACCGAGTATAATCTTTAAAAGATATGCTAAGGTGGGAGAGACGGTTCTACGCAATAATCCTGAGAAACCCTGTCGTTCTATTATCATTGCTCACACCTTCTTCATCAACAACTCCACTGCCAGCAGCATCCCCACCTCCACCACGACCTCCATCAACAACATCCGAGTCATGAAGGTTATTCTCATAATCGAGTGGTTCGCTTTTATTTTTACCCCCTTCCTCCTCCTCCTTCTTATATCGGAGGTATGTATCATACGTTATTGTAACATATTTCCTCATAATAGAACGTCTAACAATCTCGGCTTAATTGAAATGAATATAGCATACAACTTTTTATGATGGAGTTGAAGAAGTCGTAGTTTGGCTCGATTATTCAAATGAATCAGATTATGGATTAGTTTCTTATGTTTCTTCAATAAACGATTAGTGACTTTGGAGACTGATAATCGAGATAGAGCAAGTAAAATCTCTGCAATGCAATCGATCTGTTTCCAGCTTGCAGTCACCAGTAGCGCTTTAGCTTGCTCAGGTTGTGACTTCAATAACAACAAAATATAATCCTTGCAATGTTGTACTCGATGTGATGACATGCTGTCTGTCCGAGTGCAATACTACTACTACTCTTCAGACTCACACACGCATGCATACATGCATCTTCACTTACTCTCACACACACACACACACACACACACACACACACGATCATTCTCACTATGGGGTATAGGAAATTAAGTTCTCTCCTAAAAAGATGTTAGTGTGTATTTTTGAACGTAAGCGAATTGAGGCAGTAACATCTACTACATCTCGAGGATGCATACAAATCAACAGATAACCAAATCTTTTAGTTTCAACAGCGTCTTTATAGCTATCCAACAACAATCTCCCCAAATTAGTCTGTGAAGCGACTCGCTGTATCTGACGCATGTCTCTTGAATTATTCATTATAATCATATACTGCAGATTCAAAGAAATGGTTCGAGAACATTTACCTTGTTCATATACATTGTGACTCACCATAATCACTGAACATCCACGATGATGACTAAACTTGCTAACTAGATGTTGAGCTCCTAAGTTATTTACAACTTCTTCATTTAGATCATCTAGTATAATCAAATTGTGTTGGGATAAATCTGAAAAGGCAAAGATCTTTTCTTTTGATGGAAGACCCTCTATGAATTCAATATCCTTAAACTCCGATTCCATTTTTGCAAATAATAATAATAATAATAATAATATCCATCATACAGTACATGTGACGTCATCGTTTGGGTCGGCTGGGGGGGAATGATGGGGGGGCAGTGTGACAGATGGCAGCCAAGGCTGAAAAAACTCAATGACGTCATCGGTTCAGTTCACACACACACACGCGCGCACACACACACGCGCACACACACGCACACACACACACACAATCATAGGTCATCTAAGGACAAACCAGTCATCTAAGGACAAACCTACCCAACCAACAACAAAATAAGGGTCATCTAAGGTCAAACCTACCCCCCCACCCTTAAAGAACGGGTCATCTAAGGTCAATCGACTCCCTCAGAAGGGGTCATCAAGTGCAATGGACTCTCTCAGAGCCAGGATTACGTAATTGTACGCTGAAAAGAACCCCACTATACTACTGCTACATCCGGTGTGAATGAATACACACCAGCAATCAGCTCAGTGCTACATCCGATGTCAATGAATACACACCAGCAACCAGCTGACTGCTGTGAATGAATACACACCAACAATCAGCTCAGTGCGACATCCTGTGTGAATGAGTACACACCAGCAATTAGCTGAGTGTTACATCTGGTGTAACTGAATACACACCAGCAACCAACTCAGTGCTACATTCTGTGTGAATGAATACACACTAACAACCAGCTCATTACTACATCCTGTGTGAATGAATACACACCAGCAATCAGCTGAGTGCTACATTTGGTGTGAATGAATACACACCAGCAATCATATCAGTGCTACATCCGGTGTGAATGAATACACACCAGCAATCAGCTGAGTGCTACATTTGGTGTGAATGAATACACACCAGCAATCAGCTCATTGCTACATCCTGTGTGAATGAATACACACCAGCAATCAGCTCAGTGCTACATCCGGTGTGAATGAATACACACCAGCAATCATATCAGTGCTATATCCGGTGGGAATGAATAAACACCAACAAACAGCTCAGTGCTACATCCGGTGTGAATGAATACACACCAGCAATCAGCTCAGTGATACATCCGATGTGAATGAATACACACCAGCAATCAGCTGAGTGATACATCCGGTGTGAATGAATACAGACCAACACTCAGCTCTGTGCTACATCCGGTGTGAATGAATACACACCAGCAATCAGCTCAGTGCTACATCCGGTGTGAATGAATACACCCCAGCAATCAGTTTGATATACCTCCATTAAGAGGGGTGACACTGATTCAGTAGCGAAGTCTTTACTGCCCGCCTCTTGCATAATTTCAACTACAGTCGACACACTCTACACTTGCCACGTCAGTTGGTTGGGTGGTTGTTGGAGTTTTACGCCCTGGCAATATCTAAGGTCATATCAAGACATAGACCGAGTTGCAACAGTGCACACTCATGGTGATTTCATAGTGCTGCCCCACTGGGAAATCAGGCCCCTGGCAGCATGACCTGATATCCCACTCGGTCACAATATGATGATACTGAGCTAACCAGTTCTGGCCCTATCCTTATATGAATAGGCTAATGTTAGGACCGAACCCCGAAGATCTGTGTGGTTCTGTGTGTGTATGTGTGTGTATGTGTGTGTGTCTCTGTAGGGAGCTACCACTGTAGTTCTTCCTTGCCTCAGCATGCGCTACTCTGCGCTGGAGCGTCATCAAGGCGTTAAGCCCATAGGCTATTATCAGAGAGCGTGTATATAAACAGATGAGAGGGACAACTGTCATACTAGACCCTGTAACAGCTGCCGACTGTGGCGCTCCAAGTGGTGGTTGTTGAACAAATGGGCAAACTCAAGGCATTGTCAATGGCAGTGAGCAATCTTCATATAGAAAACGTTAAATATCTCTAAAACTACAACACCTAGAAACAAACTGATTGGAATACACATAGAAAACATGTTTACCAACAAGATTATATTAAATTGATACGGTTAGGGTTCTGGACTTCTATTAAATTTGAATAAATCTGACGTTTTGCACTGCGCGTACCGGCATACTCAATGCATTGTCAATGGTCGTGTGCAATCTTCCTACAGAAAAAGTGAAATATCTCTAAAAACCACATGACCTAGACACAAACCGCTTGGAACACATATAGAAAACATATTTAACGATGAGACTATATTAAATTCATATGGCTAGGGTTCTGTATTTCTATTAATTTTGAATAAAATACACGTTTTTGCACTACACGTACGGCAAACTCAAGGCATTGTCAATGGCGGTGAGCAATCTTCATACAGAAAAAGTGAAATATCTCTAAAACCACATAACCTAGACACAAACCGCTTGGAACACATTTAGAAAACATGTTTACCAAAAGGATTATATTAAATTGATAAGGTTAGGCTTCTGCATTTCTATTAATTTTGAATAAAAACAAATGTTTTTCACTGCACGTAGCGGCAAACTCAAGGCTTGTTCAACACTAACCGCCAGGAACGCCACTGTAGCCTGTGTTACATATTTTCGCGGGAGTTGTCCCTCTCATCTGTTTATATACACGCTCTCTGCTATTATTAACCAATCGCTGTCATCCACCCTCTTTTCTGCATAGCAAAGTTTGACAAGCTGTTTCCGTTTTCCGCTCCTGGCTTGCACATGCTTTTCTGCTCAAGGGCGAACCCCTCCCTGAATGTATTGGGTGTCAGTCCCTGCTGACACTCAAACACATTTTACTGGGTTGCGTTGGTGTTTTGGCCCTGTGCCAGCAATTCTACACTGCAGACAGTGTGCATGACCTTTTGCTAAAGTAAAACAAGGGAACATTTTAGCCTTTTTGAGGGCAGCTGGACAAGTTTACTAAATAAATTCTATCAATTATTAATAAACTTGTCTTTTTCTATGGGAATTTGTTTCCCTTGACCACAAATATATGATTGTGATCTTTCTAATTTAATGGGTGTCTACTGGCACATAATTGATTGTCTGCTTTTACATGTAAAAGCGATGGTTTGAACAAAAAGCAGACATTTCTCGCCGTGAATATGGCCTATGCTGCCGACACGGCATAAAGCAACCACCAATCAATCAATCAATCAATCGTTTCCATTTCCGTTTTCCATTGCAAATGGCGGCCCCCTCTGCTGTTTCCGGTTGCTGGATTCTGTTGAATTCATTTTCAACCTCTATGAGTATGGCTATTGTTTATGTATATATACACACATGTGTTAGTCCTTCGCCTCCCCCCTCCGTGGGTTGGTATTAATGCTGAGCACCAGGCTAGGAAGTGATAAGTATCCACTGTATAAGTCATTGGTTTGACTCGACCCGGAACCGAATTCCCGATCTCCCGCACGCGAGGCCCACGCTCTACCGAATAGGCCACCGCACCCGGTTGCTACGTCAGTAACAAGCCTTCCTAGTGCATTGCTTGTATGTACTTGCAAGCTATAAGCGATTCATGCAGATAAACCCTTTTACATACCTATTATTCTAGGAGAATGAGTGTAGTAGTAGCTCTACCAACTGCTAAGGCTAGGAGCCACATAGTCATGTATACATGGACAGGATCCGGGATCCTTGATAGTCTAATGGTTAGAGCACTAGCTGGGAATGGCAAGAAGTGTGCATTCGACAATTGCTCGAGATGCAATATTTCCCATATCCATCACCACCACAAGCCCCCTATGACTGTAATATGTTCGGGCCAGCTTAAGCGAGTGATGTAACTTGATATGTTTAGTTTTATTATGAAACAAGGGGGAAATAAAGACTGAACTCATACCTATAATATCATGGATGGGGGGGGGGGGGGGGTGTACAAAACTGGTCATGCCAGTCATGTAGAATAGGCTATTGTTCAGCGCCGCAGACAATTGGAGAGTTTAACCCTGACAGCTACAGGTGCCTTCCTGCACCAATCTAGGTACCATGTAAGTGGAGTTGACACTGGTCTTGACAGTCGCTGCTGACAGCCAATGACAGTGCTGGTAAAGCTGTATGACGTCTCAAGCAGCACCGGATTCTGCTGATTCCATAGAAGCTTGGTTATTGGAGTCTTACGTCCTGGTAACATACAAGGTTATATCAGGACAGGTACCAACTTGTGACAGTACCCAGTCATGGTGAATCTGTAGTGCTGCCCCACTGAGAGATCAGGCCACCAACACCATGACCTAATATCCTACTCAGTACTGACACCGATCCCATTTGTCCTGACACCAAACCACCCAGTCCTTGCCCCATCCTAATAATGCCGAGAACCTTTATACATTTTGTAAGTCATCGGTTTGTCTCGACTGGGAATTGAATTCCCAACCTCCCGCATGGGAGGCCTACGCTCTACCGATTCGGACACCGCATCTGGTTTTCTGCAGAAGTGATACAATTGCAGGTGCCGTTTTATGTGTCCGTTTTAATGAGGTGTCCCTGGTTAAGGCCCTGTCACACTACGACTTTCCGCCGGCGCGCCGGCAACGCGCAAAATATTTGCAACCCGTCGGCACGCGTCCAACTCTTCGGCGCTTTGGGAGAAAGTTTGACGCGGCGCAGCGTGTTAGTAGCGTGCTATAAGCGCGCGGCCAACGCATTTCGACGCGCGGCAGAACAACATGTCAACGTCCCACCAGCGGGTTCCTAGCGTGCCATCGGCATGTTGTCGGCGCGCTGTCGGCGCGCTGTCGGCGCGCTGTCGGCGCATTGACGGCGCGTTGGTGTCGCGTTAGTACCGTGTCAACGCGTACATACCCGCCAGCAACACGTAAATATGTGTAGGGTAGGTTCAACAAGTATACAGCCTATAGCTGGGAATTTGCTCAGGCCTTCTGTGTTCTAGGAATGCTGATAATGGGGAAGATTACACCTAGAGCAGGATTCGAACCCACACTTCTTGCCATTCCGGAGCTAGTGTGCTAATTATTACACCACCTAGGCTCCCTGATGCAGACTTCTACATTATCAAGTGAATATACCAACATATAGTGTGTGCTAGAACCATCCACACACCTGTTGTTACCTAGTGAACATACCAAACATATAGTGTGTGCTAGAACCATCCACACACCTGTTGTTCTCTAGTGAATATACCAAACATATAGTGGGTGCTAGAATCATCCACACACCTGTTGTTACCTAGTGAATATACCAAACATATAGTGGGTGCTAGAATCATCCACACACCTGTTGTTACCTAGTGAATATACCAAACATATAGTGGGTGCTAGAATCATCCACACACCTGTTGTTACCTAGTGAATATACCAAACATAGACAGTGTACTAGAACCACCCACACACCTGTTGTTACCTAGTGAACATACCAAACATATAGTGTGTAATAGAACCACCCACTCACCTGTTGTTACCTAGTGAATATACCAACATATACAGTGTACTAGAACCATCCACACACCTGTTGTTACCTAGTGAACATACCAAACATATACAGTGTACTAGAACTACCCACACACCTGTTGTTACCTAGTGAACATACCAAACATATACAGTGTACTAGAACCACCCACACACCTGTTGTTACCTAGTGAACAGACCAAACATATAGTGTGTAATAGAACCATCCACTCACCTGTTGTTACCTAGTGAATATACCAACATATACAGTGTACTAGAACCATCCACTTACCTGTTGTTACCTATTGAATATACCAAGATATAGTGTGTACTAGGTATAGTGTTGTTACCTAGTGAATATACCAAACATATTCAGTGTACTAGAACCATCCACACACCTGTTGTTACCTAGTGAATATACCAACATATACAGTGTACTAGAACCATCCACTCACCTGTTGTTACCTAGTGAATATACCAAACATATACAGTGTACTAGAACCATCCACTCACCTGTTGTTACCTAGTGAACATACCAAACATATACAGTGTACTAGAACCATCCACTCACCTGTTGTTACCTAGTGAACATACCAAACATATAGTGTGTAATAGAACCATCCACTCACCTGTTGTTACCTAGTGAACATACCAAACATATAGTGTGTGCTAGAACCATCCACACACCTGTTCTTACCTAGTGAACATACCAAACATATACAGTGTACTAGAACCATCCACTCACATGTTGTTACCTAGTGAATATACCAAACATATTCAGTGTACTAGAATCATCCACACACCTGTTGTTACCTAGTGAACATACCAAACATATACAGTGTACTAGAACCATCCACTCACCTGTTATTACCTAGTGAATATACCAAACATATTCAGTGTACTAGAATCATCCACACACCTGTTGTTACCTAGTGAATATACCAAACATATACAGTGTACTAGAACCATCCACTCACCTGTTGTTACCTAGTGAACATACCAAACATATACAGTGTACTAGAACCATCCACTCACCTGTTGTTACCTAGTGAACATACCAAACATATACAGTGTACTAGAATCATCCACACACCTGTTGTTACCTAGTGAACATACCAAACATATAGTGTGTAATAGAACCACCCACACACCTGTTGTTACCTAGTGAATATACCAACATATACACTGTACTAGAACCATCCACACACCTGTTGTTACCTATTGAATATACCAAGATATAGTGTGTACTAGGTATAGTGTTGTTACCTAGTGAATATACCAAACATATTCAGTGTACTAGAACCATCCACACACCTGTTGTTACCTAGTGAATATACCAACATATACAGTGTACTAGAACCATCCACTTACCTGTTGTTACTTAGTGAATATACCAAACATAGTCAGTGTACTAGAACCATCCACACACCTGTTGTTACCTAGTGAACATACCAAACATATACAGTGTACTAGAACCATCCACTCACCTGTTGTTACCTAGTGAACATACCAAACATATACAGTGTACTAGAACCATCCACTCACCTGTTGTTACCTAGTGAACATACCAAACATATAGTGTGTACTAGAACCATCCACTCACCTGGTCTTACCTAGTGAACATACCAAACATATACAGTGTACTAGAACCATCCACTCACCTGTTGTTACCTAGTGAACATACCAAACATATACAGTGTACTAGAACCATCCACTCACCTGTTGTTACCTAGTGAACATACCAAACATATAGTGTGTAATAGAACCATCCACTCACCTGTTGTTACCTAGTGAACATACCAAACATATACAGTGTACTAGAAGCATCCACACACCTGTTGTTCTCTAGTGAATATACCAAACAAATAGTGTGTGCTAGAACCATCCACTCACCTGTTGTTACCTAGTGAATATACCAAACATATAGTGTGTGCTAGAACCATCCACTCACCTGTTGTTACCTAGTGAATATACCAAACATATTGTGTGTAATAGAACCATCCACTCACCTGTTGTTACCTAGTGAACATACCAAACATATAGTGTGTAATAGAACCATCCACAATAAACATACCAAACATATAGTGTGTACTAGAACTAACCTCTTGTTACCTAGTGAATATACCAAACATATAGTGTGTGCTAGAACCATCCACTCACCTGTTGTTACCTAGTGAATATACCATTCATACACAGAACACACCATTTCCATCTGGTTACGATATATATTTTGTATTAAATGTCTGCCTCAAATCACATGGAACGACTGAAGATTTATGTATCGGTTTATTGCTCTTCAAACTACTAAAGCCGCAAAGATATGGAACCTGATCATGCGATTGTTTATGGTGGTTCCTATATAAACTTTCTTTTATTGTCAACTGTGTATTTCAGTATATGTACCTATTTCAGTATCTTCCTGTAAGCATCCAGATTCTTCACTTAAAAATGCCAGTTATCACTGGATTACACCCATGCCACCAGTGCAAATCTTCTCTAATCTTTCTAATCTTCCTAATCTTCTTAAAGTTGCATGGTCCGATGAAACGTATTTTTTACAAAACCAAAACACTTATATAAATTTGGTTCTATATATCCAACTTAGATACTAATGCATTACGTAACGATTGGGAACAGCCTATAAAGAATGATCAGTGAATTTATTACCTCATCCCCTTGGACACCAAACTTGAGACAGTAACACTCATTAAGCAATTAGGTCAATCTCATGGCCTAATTACCTATACGCTCATTCCAACTACCATATATGTAACGCGGTCATCGCGAGATGTCAATACGTGTCATAGCTTGAGGACTTTTGGAAAGCTTGTCGAAAGTATTTTGGGTTCTTTCAGCTCAAATTGCTTCAAAAGTAGCCATTTTTCATCAAAGTTACTCCCAACTAATGATTACCAGGTTATAACGATCAATTTGATATATTTATCTAAAAAATATAATACAAATTCAAACGCCATCGGACCATGCAACTTTAAGCTCGAGCCCCGTCTAGCGATAATGGGAATGCATGTATACACATGTAGGCATTGTGGTGGGAAATTAAAAACTTTAGAGACAGTTTGTCTACTGAAAGCAGAATAATCTGATCAAAGCATCCAATTTTGTCAGCCAAAACCACGGATTCAGATTTGAGTAAATCGTAAAATAGCACCCTTACCAGTCGTTATCCACTCACCAATAGATCACACCCACACACCAATAGTCCACACCCACACACCTATAGATTACACCCACACACCGCTAGATCACACGCACTCACCAAAAGTTCAAAACCACAGATTTCACACCTACGTACACAAGAGGTGTCTACACATCTTTTCCGATGGTGATGAAATAACCTAGCCTTCCCCCACCCTATCCCAACACTCACCCAGCGCAACCCCACCCCTAAATTGGCGCATCACTGACGATGGAAGCATTTACCTGTGCGCAAGTGTGGAGAATTTACCCCTGATGTCTGCTTCACACCCACCTCAGTTCATCATCATCATTCATCGTCATCATCAGTCCCTTAACTGAGAGGGTCATTGGGACATCACAAATAACATTGCAATCAGTTTTCTCCAGTGTTCCCTGTTCTCCACCGCCCTCTGGAACTTGCAAAACTCCAGGCCTGTCCATTCCCTGATGTCGTATTTCCGCCTCCTCCTTTGTCCACCTTGATTTCCCCCCCTTTCGCTGTGCGGTGGAAGATAGGTTTGGTCAGAGCTGATGAACGGGAAATATAGCCATACCATTGCAGCTTGCATCTGATGACGATTGTCAGGAGAACTTCATCTGGTCCAATTGCCTCCTAGATCTTGGACCTAATGTCCTCTTTGGGTCGCGCGGTCTTTATAGATGAGATGTGTAGCATCTTACGGTAGCACCTCATTCCCACGGTTAGTCTTCACTCTTCTTTTGGAGGTCTGCTGTGAAGCTCCATGATTCACAAATACAACGGAAAAAGACCACATGACGGAGCAGCCAATCAGCGGCCTTCGTCGCCAACCGAATCGTCTGGCCTCTAGTACCATCTGAGTCCGTTTGGGGGGGGGGGGGGGGGGGGGGGGGGGGGGGGGGGGGGGCCATCAGGGGGCCGAACAAACTGTGTCCGCTGGAGGGCGACTCACAATGGCGCCTGATTGCCACCGTCTCGCGCTAAACCTCGCCACCAGACGGCGCCATTATGACGTCACCATGACGTAATGGCGGTGACAAATGTGACTTTAGGCGAAACCTGCAAAAGTCTCGGCACTACCTACCTGGCATTCAGCATTACTAAGTTAGGGCAAGGAGTACTTTGCTCAGTAGTAGACAAATGTGTCTCAGTGGGATATTGGGTCATGTTACCAGTCGCCAGGTCTCCCAGTGGGGCAGCACTATAAAGGTCCTATGAGTGCGCCCTCTCACAAGTCAGTACCCATCTTTTTTTCTTTCTTTTTTTTGGTGGTAAATATGTTTATTCCGCTGAATAAGTCTTTTGTCAATGCCGAAGCACTGGTCTTCCAGCCATTTGTCAATTCAGTGTTATTTACACAAAAGGTATATAGAATAAGGTGTACAATACCTGTTGAATAGACATTTTGCACCATGTAACACAATGAAATTCTGAAACCCAAAGTTACATAAAAATATGGTACAGTAGTGTCACATAACTAGATCAATATTAGTCAGATCAATGTGAGTATTTACATAGTATTTAGAATGTAAGCAGAAGTTATCTTCTGTATTCAGTTGGTAAACTTATAGTAAGTTTTAATGTTCAGTTGCAGCTAGGCAAGCGGTATATAAATGTTGGTTTGTTAGGAAAAATTCTAGTGTAACTCTAATGAAGCTAGTTATGTGAGTTTATGAATTATGTTGTTGGGGTGGAGTTGTTAATAGTACACTGGACCATCTGTGACCAGTGAAGCAGTGGGACCAATCCCAGTGCATTTAGGTCTTAAATTTTACATTTTTTACCTGGACTGTCTCTGTAATCGTATATTCTTGATAAAACCGTTGTTGTTGCTAAGACATAAAACCCCACTAAACAAACAAATAGTGGAGGTTATGTTAATATGCTCGCCTGAATTGTCGTGACAGTGGTCTTAGGTTTGAATCCCATCCGAATCAAATCTCAATGATTTAAAAAGAAATTGATATTTGTCGCTACCTAGCCTGCCGTTCAGAAATACTAGGAGCAGGCAATGAGCAGGCAAGGAGCAGGCAAGGAGCAGGCACGGAGCAGTTAAGGAGCAGGCAAGGAACGATGAACGGAGGAAGCGCATTTGTCCGCTATTGAAATATTCCCACCTTTTTCGATGAATGTAGCAAATAAAGAAATAAGAAAAGCTTGTTTGCCACTATACAGACAAAGAAACTTATTTATTTTGGCCACATCATTCATCAGAGTTCAATATACCGTACATTGTTGGAAGGGAAGGTGAATGGCAGCAGAGGGAGAGGGGAGACCAAGAACATCATGGTTTACAAATATTTCACAGTGGACAGGCTTGAATTATTCACAGTCTATCAGAACAGCACAACATCGGGACAAGTGGAGAACCATTGCATCCAACCCTCGACTAGAGGACGGAACTATTGATTGATTGATTTGTTTGCCATTGACAAAGTAGAAGATGGTATTGAGATATGATCGCGTGGGTTAGGTTAGATCACACATGGGAAAAAAACTGACGTTGTTTTTCCGGTCGCGAACCCTTGTGCCTCTCCCCGGATTCTATATTTGGAAGCTGCACTAAATATCAGGGTGATGAGATAATGACAACCACTAAGTAGGTTAAGCGATCAAGTACACATGTTCAATCAATTCGATATGGGTTTTGTGTAATAAAAGGATACAATTCTGCTGAATATTGCCCTGATCAAGAATGTAGTTGGTATTGTAGTGGTCTGCACTGACCTCTCAGGCAAGTAACCACATAGACAGGTAGGCGTGGGGAGTGTGTTGATATCAGGGAGCCTAGGTGGTGTAATGGTTAGCACACTGGCCCGGAATGCAAAGAGATGCGGGTTCGAGTCCCGCTCTAGGCACAATATTTCCCATTTTCATCACCCCCACGACACTGGTTGCCGTGATCAGGATCCTGTACAAGCTTTGCGCTGTATGGTTGTTGAACCTACCCTGTGTATGTATGTGTTATTGCATTGCCTGTATGTATGTAATTGTAAGCATTACAAGACTTACAATTCCAGGGGGACGAGTGTAGTGGTCTGCACTGACCTCTCAGGCAAGTAACCACATAGACAGGTAGGCGTGGGGAGTGTGTTGATATCAGGGAGCCTAGGTGGTGTAATGGTTAGCACACTGGCCCGGAATGCAAAGAGATGCGGGTTCGAGTCCCGCTCTAGGCACAATATTTCCCATTTTCATCACCCCCACGACAGTATTAAGACACTTAAGTGGTGGTCTCTCTGGCAGATTGCTTAGAGTGTTGGACTTTTTTCGAGGTCGGACTCCTAATCTGAAGGTCGGTGGTTCGATTCCTCATGCCCCCCACCTCTGCCAATTTGGAGTTCCACCGCTGTGTATAACTTATAGCATCATCAAAGGCCGTTGCTCTCATACCATGTTTATATGTGGTGTGGGAGGTTAAAAATCCCTTGGGTCAGTAAAAGTGTAGGCTTGGGCTTTCTATCGACAAACTGTTTAATGGTGAAAACAAGTCTATTCAGAATTATCCATGAGAGGCAGTATAAATATCTAAGAAAAAACAAAAAAAAGATACCCTAGTCAAAAGCAATCCCTTTGATCGTAGCGTATTTTAGGAGTGACCCCTGTAATCAGATAATCCGCAGTATGGATCTGCTGAGCACAGGCGGCTGCCTGGCTTATCGCTGCTGATTGAATCTTATCTCCGATCAGAAACATCCGGGAAGCCGCTGATCGTGGAACATGTTTGCAGTCTCTTATAATTGACTTATCACGTGACCTTACCGGCCATGTTCAGTCGTATACTGTCTTAGTTATTTTTTTCTTTCTTGAAGAGTTGTACTGCCTATGATGGATAAGTCTGAATAGTCTTGTTTTCACCATTAGACAGTTGGTCGATAGAAAGCCCAAGCCAACATTTTTACCGACCCAAGGGATTTTTAACCTCCCAGAGCACACAGAGATGGCATAAGAGCAGCTGGCCTCTGATGATGCTGTAACTTATACACAGAGGTGGAAATCCAAACTGGCAGAGGTGATGGCATAAGGAATCGAACGACCGACCTTCGGATTAGGAGTCCTGCCTACAAAGGTGTCAGACACTCTAACCACTCCACCACAGAGAACACCATTGTTGTGACATCACACTATCGCTAATGTTCAGTCACTTAAATGGTTGGTTGGTTGTTGGATTTTACATCCTGGCAACATATAAGGTCATATCATGACGGTTACTGAGTTGTGACAGGGCACACTCATGACGACTTTATAGTAATGCGCCACTGGGAAATAATGCCATAGTAATATGTCATTACACTGATAGTATATAGACAAAGGGTTTAGTCACATAATGTCACAGTAATGTGTCATTACACTGACAGTATATCCGCAAAGGGTTTAGTCACATAATGTCATAGTAATGTGTCATTACACTAACAGTATATGGACAAAGGGCATAGTCGCATAATGTCACATCAATGTGTCATTACACTGACAGTATATCAACAAAGGGTTTAGTCACATAATGTCATAGTAATGTGTCATTACACCGACAGTATATGGACAAAGGGTTTAGTCGCAGAATGTCATAGCAATGTGTCATTACACTGACAGTATATCAACAAAGGGTTCATTCACATAACATCACAGCAATGTGTCATTATTGTGACATTATATGTGACTGACTGTTATGGCCTCATACCATCACATTGATGTGTCATTACTGTGACAGTATGTGACTGACTGTTATGGCCTCATAACATCACAATGGTGTCTCATTACTATGACAGTATGTGACTGACTCTTATGGCCTCATAACATCATAGCAATGTGTTATTATTGTGACATTATATGTGACTGACTGTTATGGCCTCATAACATCACATTGATGTGTCATTACTGTGACATTATATGTGGCTGACTGTTATGGCTTCATAACATCACATTGAAGTGTCATTACTGTGACAGTATGTGACTGACTGTTATGGCCTCGTAACATCACAGTGATGTGTCATTACTGTGACAGTATGTGACCATAGGGTTCAGTTATCTAATGTCACAGTAATGCATCATTTAAGCTGTCCCATATAAAGATGCTTCAGCATAGGAAACTCCATAGTGTTGAATGATTAAAATAAGACACAGCACAACGGTAACCATGGGGATCGGGTGAGACGACGGCAATCATTCCTCTTCAATTAAACAAATATCTGCAACTTGTCATTTTGATCCGTTGTAATAACGTAGATGTTTTTTTCCCAGGAAGATTGAAATTCATAGTTTTATTTTATCATTGGCAGGGATGTATTAGGTAATAAAAGCCTCAACACACCTTTACATTCAAAGGACTTCGTAAGTAGCATGTGTAATAACTGTATATATATACAGTACAACCCCGTTAAACCAAGCTCGGTTATACCAAACGATCGGTTAATCCAAACTTTTTTCGGCGGCCAGGCAAAATACTACCATTTATCGTATAAAAATGTTGGTTAAAGCAAAATTGTTTAATCCAAATCATCTGTTAATCCAAACAATATTGTCGGACCTCAGGCCACTTCCGGTGGAGTTAAACCAAACTTCCATGTGGTTACAAGGTAATCAGAGACTTTTTTATATGATAAATGGTAGTATTTTGCTGGGGCGCCAACAAAAGTTTGAATTAACCAATTGTTTGGTTTAACCGAGCTTGGTTTAATGGGGTTAAACTGTAAATACATAAAAAACATTAATCAAAGTGTCCACATACATTGTATATTACATTCATAATGCACCAGCGTTTTTGCCAAAGCCAAGTCAAAGTCGAAGCCAAAGCTCGGTTAAACCAATGAGCGGTTAATCCAGACAAATTTCTAGGATCCCTTCAAGTTTGGTTTAACGAGGTTATACTGTACAAGGTTGGAAGCATATGTGCCTTGGGGCTTACACACACTCATTCAGAAGAATTTATAGGACGTAACTCTGATCCAAATACAGGAATAGTATGCCTAGATGGGCAATCAAACTCACTGCCATGTTGCACCTATTGTTTTAATCATTACTCTATCTAGAGTCCGTTCTGCAACCAACCTAGGAATAGTATGTGTTTAAATTTATTACTGTATCTAGACTCCGTGATTCATATTTCTCAAATGGAAACACAGAATATCAAAACCTATGTAGTGAGGTGGACTGACCCCACCAGGTGAAATGCCTCACACACGTTTAGGTTTGGGTAGGTTGATTGAATCAGTGAGTCTAGACAGCTTAACGGTTAAGAAGCTAAACCATGAATGGCATACATGTCTTTTTTGTTTTTTTTAGTACATTAGTTGATTAAGCAGGGGAAATTTCAGTTGCAGATGACTGGTCTTCCTCATTCCACTGCTCCTTGCCATATCGTAATAATGCCGAGCGTCTGGCTAGGAAACGACAACTATACATTGTTAAGTCATTGGTTTGACTCAACTAGGATCTACCAACACGGGAGACGGACGCTCTAACTCATTTGGCCATCCCGTCCCACTTCGAGTTCCACTTCTTGGTTCCGAATCAGTTTTATCTTTATTTCACTTGCAAACAAAAAAAAACCATCCTCGCTGGACCACATTGGTGCCATGACCTGGATTGTGTGCGATGAGTGCGTTGACTGTGCGTTTTGTGTTGCAGGATGGGATATCGCCACACGTACGGGGATCTGTTCGACTACACCGGGCAGAGTGCCAACGTCTCCCGGGTCTTGGACACCCTCCTCCACGGCTATGACAAACGCCTGAGGCCCAACTACAACGGTAGGTCCCAGCTTAGGATGCATATCCATAGACTGCTCCCTTCTGGCGTGTTCCCTTTCTCCCTGTTCGCTTGTGACCTTGTGATGCGCCACACAGACAATGAACCTGTGTTTTGCTTAGTGGTCTTTCCCATATGTTGGACCCAAGGACCGTATGACCTTGTGCACTGCACATGTGACGTACTGACCGGAAACACAGAGGTTGAACATGGTAATTGTCTGTGTAGCGCGTCAGAAGGTCACAGGTCAATACAGACAATGGAACACACCACAAGAGTTTAGGGAAACACAGCCTTACAACACTCATCTTTTTGTTGTTTCTCTTTGTATTTCTAGTAGATAATATTGTCCCTTGGTATATTTTGCTGGATATGAATAATTAAGCCTTCATTACTTACCACTGAAATATCACTGGTAGCGAGAGATCCACAACTGAATGCTCTCTGCTTATATACCCACCAGACGGCTATACTAGTTATACCTGCAGGCATGGACAAATGGTGTCCAAGCTGCTCAAGCTACTTCAAATACCACAAACTGGACAACAGTGCCAGCCCTACTACCCAGGACATCCAGGACTTAGTTCCATTGTTATAATATTCATATAAACTTCATTTATATGATACATAAATAAAGACAGTTATTTGCCCAAATTGTGTCGTCGATGATTAATAATGGTTGGTTGATTGTGGGAGTTTTACGTCCTTGCAACATATAAGGTGATAGTAAGACGGGGTTATTAATGATGAGAGGAATGGAATGGTGCATAGCAATGGGGTGGGGCTGCTGCATATGATGCATCGTGTACTCTTGGGTTCAGTTGTTTCATATTATTCTATTTAATTTCTTTGCTATGCAGACTCCAGACTAGTTGCAATGTTTAAGATTGTATTATTGATTAATTGTTACTGGCTTAACACTTTGTCAGCTACAAGGGCCATGTTCAAGGTCGAAATCTAATGGTATTTATTCTCTAAGTTTGGTTAAAGCTGCATAGTGTGATGAAAACATAAAATGTTCAAAACCAAAACAATTATCTAGATTTGATTCTACATATCTAACTTAGATGCTGGTGCACTTATTAAACATTTGTAATCACATATAAGTGGATACTGAGTCAATTACTAGAACATGTTACTGTTACTATGGTGATATAGTTTTGGCAAGCATGCCAAAATTAATTTAGCATGTTTCCATTTTAAAAATCTCAAAAGTTAGCCGTTTAATATAAAGTTACTTCAAACTAAAGTAAGGTAGATTATAATGAACAACCTAATATATTCATCTCAGAAAATGAGAGAAACTCAAAACCATCGGACTATGCAACTTTAATACATTGACATTGACAGAACAATCTTGAATGATCAGAATTTTGAAGTAGTAAACGCTGGGTCAAATGTCAACAACGTTACCTAAATGACAAAAGAGAGCTGAATGATTTCTCATTCCGTCATAGTATCATGATACTAAGCAAGCCAGTCATCATGATACTAAGCAAGCCAGTCAGCATGACACTAAGCAAGCCAGACATCATGATACTAAGCAAGCCAGTCATCATGATACTAAGCAAGCCAGTCATCATGATACTAAGCAAGCCAGTCATTGAAGTAACCTATTATTGCCGAGCGTCAGGCTAGATGGCGACAAGTATAAATTGTGTAAGTCATTGGTTTGACTCAACCGAGATCCAAGGTCCCAACCTTCCACACGGGAACCCAGCCAGCGCTCTCAAAGATTCAGAGGCGCTGAGAAGAGAACAATAAATATGAATGAAGTGCTGCCTTCTGGCCTCCCCCTTCCCACCAACCAACATCAGGATTCCTGATTCCTCACACCAAAGAATAGATTGATTTATTTATCTACAAAACAATGCAATAGTCAAGACATCTTGACTTACTAACACAAAAATACACCACATAATACCCAAATCGTACTGCTTAAAAAACATCATAATAAATAAAATACTATCTGATCACAGTGAACTAAGACTAAGTAATTTAAGGTATTAGTATCTATTGAATTGTAAATGCTAAACCAACAACCAAAAAGTTGCATGTAAATGTAAAATGAGTTAATCTACCTCATACTCATTACTTATTGCATTGTGTACACTTTAATTTCATAATTTACTACTCTACTGAAATGACCTTAGATATTGGCAGGATGTAAAACCCCAGCAACCAACCGACCATCATTTACTTCACACTTACTGTGTAAACCTTGTAAAAGAAAGTGTGTACATACCTATATACATGTGACACCTATGGTAGGAAGATCAGTGCTGCAACACTAGCAAACTATATATATATGACGAAAATTCATTTACCAAAGAAAACTAAAAGTAAAACATTAAGTTAAAATAATATCTGAATGCCAGACTAAGCCTGTGATTGGTGAGTGACTGTGCTGTCCCCACACACTCAGTACACCACCAATCGCAGTAGGCCAAAACATGGCCGACATCCGCCAGGAGAGTGTGGACAGATCCACCACCGAGAGTCGATCGCCCCATCGCACATCCCCACACCGCACACACCCCACACAACACACCCACTACTCCTCACATCCCCCCACATCCATCCTCCCCGACCCACCTTGCCCACTGAGCGCTTCCTCTGGCTTCTTCCAGGCATTATGTATGTATACAGT
Source organism: Branchipolynoe longqiensis (assembly GCA_030323885.1). Taxonomy (NCBI): domain Eukaryota; kingdom Metazoa; phylum Annelida; class Polychaeta; order Phyllodocida; family Polynoidae; genus Branchipolynoe; species Branchipolynoe longqiensis. The sequence goes on along the minus strand of CM059191.1, from coordinate 102,572,656 downwards.
GCAGCCCTGGATAGCGGACAACCAGATATAACGGTCACGTCGTAATGTATGTATACAGTGCAGCCCTGGATAGCGGACAACCAGATATAATGGTGCTGTCACATTATGACGCTTGCACCAACGTATGTCGATGTATGTGATTTTTTGCCGCTATGTGGGGATACGTCAGTATGCGTTAGGCACACATTAGGTGCGCGTTGGTATACGTCAATGTACGTCAACGTTCGTCGAGATATGGAGTCGCACGTCAGGGGGTCGGCAAAGTTTTGTGCATGCACAAAACTTTTGACGCATGAGAACATTCGACAACGTGTGGATCTTACATCCGCCGCATGTTATGTAAGCGTTAGGCATACGTCGATGCACGTTAGACGTGTGTTGGAGGAACGTTGTTGTTACGTTGTCCTACATTGACTTTTTTTCCTCTGACGGAGAGCGTTCTGTCAGCACGTTGGCAACGTAACACCAACGTATGACGACGTTGTTCTAATGTATGCGTATTGCATGGCCAACACGCGGTTGGCGTTTCTCCACCATGTCTCAACGTTTTTGACGCATAGGGCGCACGTCTGGCACTCGGTTAACGTTGGCATGCTGGGGCCACGCTGGCGCAATGCCGAAAGATGCTGGAGTGTTGTTGGACATGCATCGCTTACGCGCTGGCACTACGCTCTCATACGTTGTTTAACACGTCGGATGGTCATTAGCGAAACGTTGGGAGCGCGTTATGCCAACGCTAGGAACACGCTGCGCGCGTGAGAGGCTCGTTAGCCACACGTTGTGCCTAACTTTTTTTGTTTTTTTTCTCACGCATTAACATACATTACCACAACGTCGGGCACATGCTACGCTTACGGCCAATACATTGCGCTGATGTCAAACTTTTCCCCCCGCAACGAATAGTTTGATTTTCCGCATTGGCCGCGCGCTGGTGAGATATGTCATAATGTGACAGGGCCATAACGGTCACGGCGTAATTATCCACCTATTTGTAATCAGTCCCAAATGGTTGATTATATATATATGTATATGCACATATAATCTATAATATCACGCGTGTGATATTTTTAGGGTATGAAGGTACCGGGAAGGGCCGGAGGTGGCGCCATCAGTCATGACACATGAAGGAGGCAGTACAGTATATCATGTAATAATAATAATAATAAACACAATAATAATAATAAGGAAATAATTCACTTCCAAGCCTGTATACTCGCAGAATGCGTTATACATCATATATATGAAATGGTTATTGGCGCATGCGCAGCTCGAACTGAATGTGTTTCCTCTGTAGGACGTCAATGACAGACAACCCGGCCTCCCCGGGTACCAGCCCGATGAATGACGGCCGCTCAGCGGGTCGCACTGAATTATGGGACGTCATGACGTTATCAGATCAGAGCTGTCTGCCAAAAAAAAACACAACAAATCCACAAGGAAGACTTGGAATATGAGCAACTGAACTACAAGGATGTGTATGGTTACAGGGAACCGATCCCCACTTAAATCACTAGGCCTCGTTTGCTTGTTGTTTTGTTATTGTTTGTTGTTGTTTTACGTCCTAGCAATATCTAAGGTCATATCAGGACGGGTACCGACTTGTGACAGTGTGCGCTCATGGCGACTTAATAGTGCTGCCCCACTGGAAGACCAGGCCACCAGCACCATGACCTGATATCCCACTCAGTCACATTATCCTGACACTGAGGCAACCAGTCCTTGCCCTACGTGGTTACTTGCCTGAGAGGTTATTGCAGGCTACTACGCTCGTCCCCTGGAATTATACATCTTTTAAATTGTCACTTAATGCTTACAATTACATACATACAGGCAATGCACTTACACATACATACACCTGGCAGGTTCAACAACCATACAATGTGTAGCTTGTACAGGATCCTGGTCATTGAACCAGTGTCATGGGGGGTGATGAAAATGGGAAATATTGCAACTAGAGTGGGATTCGAACCCACATCTCTTTGCATTCCGGGTCAGTGTGTTAACCATTCCACCACCTATCCTCCCTGATATCACCACACTACCCACGCCTACCCACGTCTATGTGGTTACTTGCCTGAGAGGTCAGTGCAGACTAATGCACTAGTGAAGCCTCTGATGTCAGAGTGTTGACATGCTTGCCAACATTAATTTAGTACCTTCGCACTTCAAATATCTCCAAAGTTAGCCATTTAAAATCAACGTTATTTCAAACTAAAGTAAAGTAGGTTATACCGTTTAATCTAATGCATTTATCTCAGCCAATGACAGAAACTCAACTGCATCAGACTATATATGTAAACTGTCACATCCAACCCTGCATTGCTTATATTCAAATCAGCCATTACTGAAGTGGAAAATACTGAAGCCATCTGTCACTCACACCTTTCAATCAATCATTCACGCACCACGTGCGTCCCTCCTCACCACGGGCCCACCACAACAACGAGGCTATCTGCTATAGACAGGATCACGGTTCCGACTGCGCATGCGCTGAAAACGGCGGTGCAGCAAAGCAAAGGTGTACAGCCATTGAGTTTGCCAATACGCTTAGGGGAAAACTTGGATTTTATTCAAAATTAATCCAAATATATAACAATTTGGCACAAACATGGATGGAAGGATGTAATATAATAATAGAATGAATATGTTTATGACACAACTCTCCATAATTAAGCATTTTGATCTTATAAACATACAATTTTAGTCACTTTACAGGCTGATGATTAAATCACCATTGATTAGACATAAGTAATGCTTGTTCTAGATATTAAATTGTCAAACGTGTCAACAAAAACTTGTTTCAAAGAAATATATAACCAATATCTGATTAACCCTACTCATTTTCTATTTCTACATATGTCATTAACCATAGGATATAAATAAAATCATGAATAAAATAAGTAAAACTGATTCTGGCTATGGCTCTAACACTAGTCTGAGTGCCCAGATTTGTCTAAATCTAAATGCACATGGCATAAGATGTGCATATTATATTGATGTAAATGCAATGCTGGAAAACAGATTAATATCTTAATTTATTATATATATTTTTTTTAGTTGGTATTCTACGTTTCAGACAAGAGCTGAGATGAGCTGAAACTAGCACAATTCATAGCTGTACCCAGTGTATTAGCACGTGCCATGTGCTTCTCGCGGGTTTGTTTTGCTCTGACGCATCCCACAATGCACCGCGCCGCTGGAATGGTGATGTAGTCTATTAAAACTGAACATTCACATGAACGCAGCACGTTTCCGAAAGGAAAGCATCACAGTTAAGTTTACCGGGGCGTGCGTTTGAGAACTGCCTTAGTTAAGTGAATGGGTTCCACAAATAATTGATACAGACTTGTGACAGCCCGCATTCATGGCAACTTTTACCAAGCTGCCCCCCTGGGAGACAAGGCCACCGGGGACCATGAAGCAATATCCGACTCAGTCATATTGTGCTGATATTGAGCCCATCAGTCCTTTCCCTATCCTAGCAATGCTGAGCGCCAGGCTAGGTAATGACAAGTATCAATTATGTAAGTCATAGGTTTGACTCGGCTAGGGTTTGAATCCTGGACCTTCTGCATGGGAAGCCTGCACTCTACCCGATTCAGCCACAGAGTGTACCCAGCTGTGATGCACAAACTTCCGGTTTGACTCGATACACATTTATTATATGCACTTCTCTTTCTGTCCTTTATCTGAATTCCTCCTCTCTTGTGTGTGTGTGTATATATATACATGTATATATATGCATATATATTAAGATTATATACAGATTACCAATACACATTCATTAAATATATTGCACAGACAACCAGTTATGGGGGTGGGAAATAACATGCTGCCTACTTTCCACAAACAATGCTTGTATGTACCTTAAATTCAAATAGTAACCATAGCAACCAGCTCTTCGGTGTTTTATGAGTAGACACACTGCCACAACATACATGAAGTGGCCAAGTAAGAGTTTAATATCAGTGCTGACAGCGGAGAAACAGGGAAGCACCGATAAGGTTAATAATGGCGATGACTGCATCCTGTTACACAGGGAGTCGGCTTTTTGTTCGTTTGTTTGCCTTTTGTATCCTGGCAACATCGAAGTTAATATCGGAATGAATACTGGCGTATGACAGTGTGCACTCATGGTTACGTTATAGTGCTGCCCCACTGGGCGACCAAGCATCATCATCATCATCATCATGCTGTCGGTCGCGATGCGACAAAGACTGCTTTCATTACTTGACTGCCGCTCTCCATTTAGCTCTCTGCTGTGAGAGTGATGTCCATGAGTCGGTCTTAATGTCTCTCAGCTTCAGGTTTCTCTTGATGGTATCGTTGAACCGGAGACGAGAGCGCCCTCTCTTTCTGTACATTTCATGAAAGCTGCCTGCAAAAGTGTTGAAGTGCTGCTGGCTTTGGCAAGTTACCAGCGGCACTCTCTCTGGGAGCAAATAGAGGTTTCACACCGGCAAGAACATGTCCAAACAGGCGCAAAACTATTTGTCCCTGCAGTGGCTGGTTGGGAGATTTTGGGAGTTCCATACATCAACCGCCCTTAATGCTGCCGCAGTGACATGGTTTTCTGTTTAGGGTTTGCTCCCTTAGCCTTCGGTTCTGTCAAGAACCTGTACTACAAGGCAGTGGTTTACAACTCTGCAGGGTAGGGGCGTCAAACTCCCTGAGGTATTGCAATACCTGCAATACCTGCATACATACGACGAAGCAACTAGCACCATAACCCAATGTACTACTCAGTAAAATTATCCTGGCACTGAGCTAACCAGTCCTTGCCCTATCCTAGTAATGCAAAATGCCAGACTAGGAAGCAACAAGTATCAATTTTGTAAGTCATTGGTTTGTCTCGACCTGGAAGCAAACTCTCGACCTTCCGCACGGGAAGGCTTCGCTCTAGTGATTCGGCACCACTTCCGGTTTGGGAGTAAGCAGCTGTCAAGTGTTGGCTGTAGAAACATATAAGTCTTAATTGTCAAGTGACCAGTTTACTCTGCCCTTAATTACTCCAATTACTTCGCTAACTACGACCTATTTGTTTCAATTACATCCATTTTCCACTGGCTTTCCTCCGTGTGAAAATATACGGTCTTTTGGCCATGATAGACGAGCTTGGAAGCATATCAATATCTTGGGCGACAGAGTTGGGGACCATTGTTATGTAATAGCGGTGCAATGTGTGCCCACTCGCTGTGTGACATAAACAACTATGTGGAAATGTTACGGCGTGCAGCGACTGGGATTGTGGTATGATGTCCAGAGATTAAGATATGGTTATTAATTACAGAAAGGTTCCCTCCATGCACCAGGAAGAGGGCAAATGGAGTGGGAGCATCTATTAATGTTTACTGTAACTGTATGATGATTACTTGTTAACACAGGACCACTGGGTAAGCACATCCAGCCATTATGCATGTATTATGGACACCACCTGCACTGGGGTTGAGTGACAGGTGCCCCTCTTGGAAGCCGCCCCTCCCAGGCTGCAGAGTTGTCTGATTGTCTGGCTGTGTGAGCCCAGTCACCTTATACTCCTTGCACTTACTATGCAGACAGACACACTCATTCTAGAGATACCAAAAGAAGCAGTTCACCACTGAGCTGTGTGTAACACCCATAGGACTTAGGTTCAATGGGCTGTAGGCACTGATTAGACTGAACCAGCAGGAACCATGTGGGTCTGTGTTAGGTTCAATGGGCTGTAGGCACTGATTAGACTGAACAAGCAGGAACCATGTGGGTCTGTGTGGAAGGTTGTAAGTGAGTCAGGGTGGCAGGTCACTAGTAGGTGAACAAGAGTTGTAGCAATAAAGCTCAACCTTATCACTGTCAATCTTGAGTGACTTGTCTTCCCTTTTTGCTCATGAGTTGTTTCTGGTATTTAGTGGGAGGAGACTGGCAGACAGTGGCCAGGATTCACCTAATAGTAGTGAGTAAGATGAGTAACTGAGACGGCCAAACCAGTTATTCTGGTCGCCTTGAGATTATATACTGTAGTCAACCATCCCCTCAGCTCCCCACTCACAGCCACACCCACACCCACACCTACATCCACACCCATACCCACACCCACACGCACACCCACACCCACACCCACACCCACACCCACGCCCACACCAACACCCACACCAACATCCACACCCATACCCACACTCACACTCACACCCACACCCACTCCCACATCCACCCACATACCCACACACCCGCACATCCACACACCCACACACCTACACCCACACACACATACCCACACGCCCACACGCGCACACCCACACACCCACACTCACACCCCTACACACCCACACACCCACACCCACACACCCACACACCCACACACCCACACACCCACACACCCCCCCACACACACCCAGCTACACACACACACATCATGCAGCTACACATGCGCAGGAGCTGACGATGACCGCACTGTTAACAGTTTAATTCTGCACACAACTATCCTGCAGAGTAGTACCAAGAAACTCAACCTACACACCCATCTTACAGAGCAGTACCAACTAAATAAACCTACACACAACGACAGTACTGATTAATCTCAACAAAATATGACGATAGTGACAGCTGTAGGATAAACCTTTTATTTGATTTTGGTGACACCCATGGCGATCTGAGTGTATCTAGAAGTGACACGTATACCGTGTGTGCATGTCATGATATACATATATTTGTGACACTGTAACGTAAGGTGACATATACCTGGCCACGTGTAAATGACATTACAATGCCTGTGAATGTAGAAGTTACACTTGATACAGGGCATGTTTATCTGTACGTTATACCCATAATAATGCATGTGTTGTGCAGATGTAAATTTCCCCATTACAATTCCTGTGTATGTACAGGTTGCACTTGATAGAGGGCATCTTTATCTGTACGTTATACCCATAATTCTGCCTGTGGTGTGTACATGTCAATTTAAGGGTAGAGAGGCGATCTGGTAGAATCTCTGATTCTACCAGCAGACACCCCGATCGGAGACACTACGGGTAGAGTATCCAATCGAGGTTTCTACCAGTAGAGACATCAATCGCAAGGCGCGGTCACATACGCGTTAGTGGACGTAGTTGAACGTAGTGGAGGCTAACGCAATTGAACGTAGTTGAATGTAGTTGAAAGTACTGGAATCCATAGTTCTCCGTCATGCTAACTTGGTAATAACGTGGGTGGGCCATGAGTTCTGATTTAATCTTTGGGCATGTTCAAAAGAGCTCTAGGTTAGAGGCTAACATACTGTGCCGAAGTCTTCATAGTCTTAATGTACTCTAGCATACATTAGCATACTCTAGCATACTCTAGTACACTTTAGCATACTTTGACGTAGTTGACCGTAGTTGACCGTATTGGAGGCTAATATATGTTGAACGTAGTTGAACATAGTTGAATGTAGTTAAACGTACCGGCATCCGTGCCATAACGTATTCATCCATACCAAAACCTGCCATACTTTAATATTTGTCACCGTAGTTTAACATACTTTCACCATGTTTGACCCACATTAATCTATCCTACGTTCAACTACGTTCACTAACGTGTATGTGACCAGGCCTGGAGACTCTACCAGTATGTTCTGTGATCCAAATAACCATTCTTAGTTAATCATCTATATGTCGAGCCCACACTTCAAAATTGTTATCTAAATTATAGATTTAATGATGTGGTGTATAACGTATTATGAGAGTATAAAAATACGAAGGGAATTGTTTCCTTTATTAATATTATATTATATATTACTAGATACCACAGTTATTCTCTGTAAGACTGCGCTCACCTCCCCTCCATCGTGTGTCGACAAGTGTCAGTCGCACCGAAGGATTATATATATCTACAGGTTTCTACCCTGCCATATACATTACATTCGCGGCAGTATGTGTAAACGAGCCCAAGGACTCTTGCTGTGCATGTGACAGTGACACTATGTCCCCCCACCCCTGCTCTCCCAGCTTGCATTGACCTATTGCCAGGGTGCACAAATTAGAGCCCAGGGTGCTCGCGTTTGAGTGCGAGTGTCCTTCACTGCAACCGGAAGTGGCAGCTTAGTGTGTGTGAACTCCGCTAGGAGGCGCCATCAGAGGCTCTGTGGGTGCCGCAGGCGTCAGCGGGCGTCAGCGGGCGTCAGTGGGCGCCAATGGGTTATTTGCCCACCCTGCGGCCTGTCTGCGATGAATGCTACTTATATATATACATATATATAAATATGTACATATATATATAGGTATATATATATATATATATATATATATATATAATATTGAAGGGAGGTGCCAAATAGAGACATGTATATATAGTCCCCCCCCCCAAAAACACTCTAAATCGATCGACCGACCTTGGGACCGACTTTAAGTGGTCGATTTAGGGATATGGTCGGTTTAGGGAGTTGGAATATGATTACAATGGTATCGTTGTGGCCCAAATAAAGCGATCGATATAGGGGAGTTGTCGATCTGTGGGGGGTGGTCGGTTGGGGAGGTTTTACTGTATTTATAAATGTTCAGCGGTACAACGGGTGAATGTACCGGTCAGCATAACGGTCGCGGAGGTGTGGTCGAGTAGGTGGCGCCACATGGAGAGCTGAGGTTGTATCAGTAGATGACCCAAAGAATAGACTCAACCAGCCGATGTGTGAGGAGTCTGGGGAGTAGATGGAATCTTCTGGTGTATTATACTTGTATAATGGCTTATACAGCATGTCACAGTGCGATCTTGGAGGATATATAAATATATATATATATACATGACACCGCCTCACCACCACAAAGGAGCGGGACGTAGTTCAGGAAGTAGAGTGTCCACCTGTGAAGGTTTGGGTCATCTGATCGATCCTGCTCAGTGGACCCATTTGCGGTTTGGAGTATTTTCCGTTCCAACCAGTGTTCCACAACTGGTTCATCAAAGGTTGTGGTTGGTGCTGTCCTGTCTGTGGCAAAGTGCATATGATAGACCCCTGCTGCTTTTCGGAAAGAGTAGCCTATGTGGCGGCAGCAGGTTTCCTCCAAAGAAATATGTCAGAATTCAGACTGACCATATGCTTGACGTCCAATATATTGAATGAATGTATGCTTAAAGCTGCATAGTCCGATGAAATATCAAATTTTCAAAACCAAACCAATTATCTAGATTTGATTTTACACATCTAACTTAGATACTGATGCACTTATTAAGCATTTGTTTCTGCATAGAAGGCAATAGTGAGTCAATATAACAGAACCTGTTACTGCAGAAGTCTATGGTGTCAGAGTTTTGGCAAGCTTGCCAAAACTAATTTTCCATGTTTGCACTCAAAATATCTCAAAAGTTTACCATTTAATATAAAACTTTGAACTAATGTAAAGTAGATACTAGTGATCCATCTAATATATTTATCTCAGAAAAAATACATAAATTCAAAATCATCGGACTATACAACTTTAAAATCATAATATCGCAGAAACATCGGAGGTCATAGACAAGATTGTGCGCCAGCAGTTTGTGTGCCAGCACGTGCACATGGCTGCTTTATAGTGCTGCCTAAACCGGGAACATGACATGATATTCCACTTAGTATAATTAACTTATCCAGACACTGAACAAGCCAGTCCTTGCTTGTCCCAGTAAGGCCTCACACTCACAGATTACACATTGGTGACAATGTTGGTAAGTCTTGCTTGACTTTGCTGATCTATCATGATGTCGGAGTCATTTATGAGCCCCACTGCGACGCGGTGGTGGTCTCGACTACCTGACGACGTGACCCCTGACACATCAAAACGACCGCCAGGTGGCACCATGCCAGGAGGGCAGTCTCGATGTTGGACCGGTCCACAAATTGCTAGCAACGCTCCTTCAACGGAGGGTTGCGAGTTACTCGGCAGCGCACTGGTACATGGACACGTCACGTGGACACGTCACGTCACGTCGACACGTCACGTCGACACGTCACGTCGACACGTCGCGTCGACACGTCACATACATACGTCACGTCGACACGTCACGTCCACACATCACGTCCACACGGCTCGTCCACACGTCACATACACACGTCACATACACACGTCACATACACACGTCAGGTACACATGTCACGTCCACACGTCACGTCCACACGTCACGTCCACACGTCACGTCCACACGTCACGTCCACACGTCACGTACACACGTCACGTCCACACGTCACGTCCACACGTCACGTCCACACGTCACGTCCACACGTCTCGCCGACCTAAGGTGAAAATAAACCAGGAAATGTGGAACTGTGGTTGCTACTAACAGGAGAGAAACTTACCCATCAGAATAACAACAACTCACACTCAGCAGCAGATGGTTTTCGAACTAGGTCATCTATATACAGAAAATACCACGCTGGAAACACCAGTTCTTTTCCGACCACCCAAGTTAAGCAATGTTGACCCTCCTCAGTACTTAAATGGGTGACCACCTGGGAATAGAAGATACCCTATGATAATGTCCTTATTCTTCACCAAATCACTACCAGATAAGTAATAGTTTAGGCTAGTCAATATTTGGATGGGTGGTCCCCTGGGAATACAAGGTTCCATAGACGTATTGCTACAGCTTTATAGCCTAACGAATCAGTAGTGAGTAAGTACGAGTTGAGCCTCATCAGTACAGAATACAAGCAGTTACTACAGAAGCCTATGGTGTCAGAGGCTTGGCATGGTTGCCAAAGCTCATTTCACATGTTTACACTTGAAATATCTCAAAAGTTAGCCTTTTAAAATAAAAGTGAATTCAAATTAAAGTAAAGTAGAGTAAAACATCCCTACCCGACCACCTCCACAGATCGACCAGTCCCCTATATTGATCGCGTTATTTGGGTCCCAACAATAGCATTGTAATGCCAGGTACACACCTACCGTTTATCCGCACCCACCTACCGTATATGATCTAAAACTGCCCGTTTCACGCACAAAAGTCGTTAGGTGTGCGATCCCCTAGCACACCTACCGATTGCGATTCGCGACTTAAAACTCAGTTTTAGGGCTAAAACTGCTTGCTTGCGATTGCGATTCACGATTCAAAAAATGAATCGGCCCGTTTTCAGTCGTAAGCTGGACGGGACGGGGTCGCGAGTTTTAGTGCGCGAATCGTATACGGTAGGTGTGTACTTGGCATAACAATATTTTAACTCCCTAAGCCGACCACCTCCCTAAATGGACCACTTAAAGTCGGACCCAAGGTCGGTCGATTTATAGAGGTTTTACTGTATATAAAAATGAACAATCTCATATATTTATCTCAGAAAATGACAGAACCTCAAAACCATCGGACTATTTAACTTAAATCAATAAATAGGATGAACAAAAGAGTGGATATTTCTGTAGTGCTTGCACTTAGTTCTCATGAGTGCACTGGCATAAATCGGTACCCTTCCTGGCATCAACACTCTCCGATATAGCTAGGACCTAAAACTCCCCAATAACTCATTCCATTCATGGTCATCTCTAACTGCGTATTAGTTATATACTCCACGCATGTCGCTACTCTCGCAGCACTGCTGGCTTCTCATCATCTCCACCAGATGGGATGACCGAATCAATGGAGCATCCGTCTCCTCTTTTCTGATATCGGGAGATCCGAACACATGGGTTTGTGGGTTCGAACCCTGGTCGAGTCAAACCGATGACTTAAAAATTGATGCATGCCACTTCCTAGCCAGGCGCTCGGCATTATTAGGATAGAGTGAGGAATGGTTGGCTCAGTGTCAGGATAATGTGACTGAGTAGGATATCAGGTCATGATGCTGCACTGAACAAGCCAGTCCTTGCTTGTCCCAGTAAGGCCTCACACTCACAGATTACACATTGGTGACAATGTTGGTAAGTCTTGCACTATACAGTTGCCATGAGTGTGCACTGTCACAAGTCAGGACCTGTCATGACATGACCGTATATGTTGCCAGGACGTAAAATTCCAACAACCAACACCCGACTCACTCATGCCCCTCCTTCTCCAGCACCTCCACCTCTTCCATCTCGTCCATCTCCTCCGTCGTCCCCTGAATGAGGGAATGGTCACGTGGGGGGTACACATTGGAGACAACGGGTTGATACGTCACGGCCCTGACGTCACGGTGATGAGATGTGACGCGGCGCGTCGATGGCGTGCTAGGGTTGTGTGATCACGTGTCCTGGTGCCCTCTGTTATCTGGACGTCACATCCAGGCTCCTCAAGCACCCTGGGGGACGCCCGGGCTCCTAAAGGCACCGAGGACGCCGGGTCTGGGTCCTAAAGGAGCTGTCGGCGCAGATGTGGCAGCGTAGATCTGACCAGCTGCTGACTACTGAACCTGCACCCGGGTTGAGCGTCCCCGCCCACTCGTAAACAGTTTAAGATGGATAGTCCGATGAAAACATCAAATTTTCAAAACCAAAACAATTATCTAGATTTGATTCTACATATCTAACTTAGATACTGGTGCACTTATAAAACATGTCACCGTATAGAATGGAATGCGAACCAAATTAATAAAACCTGTTCTGTGCAGAAGTCCATGGTTTCAGAGTTTTGGTGTGCTTGCCAAAACTAATTTTACATGGTTACACTTCAAATATCTCTTAAGTTAGCTATTTAAAATAAAAGTTACTTCGAACTAGAGTAAGGTAGGTTATAGCGTTCAATATAATATATTTATCTCAGAAAATGAGAGAAACTAAAAAGCGTCGGACTATGCAACTTTAAAGCGAGGAATAGTCTCGTTACTCCCTCAGTAGTTTTATATGTGACAAATGTGTTATAAGTACACCAGTATCTAACTTGGATCTGTATAATCAAATCTAAATACTTTTATTTAGCTATTATGATTGTGAGTTTACAAAATTCATGAGTGTCCATTGACACAAAATTGATTGTATGCTTTTACATGTAAAAGCAATGGTTTGAACAAAAACAAACATTTCTCGCCGTGAATATGGCCTATGCTGCCGACACGGCGTAAAGCAACCACCAATCAAATCAAATCTAAATATGTGTTTTGGTTTTGAAAAATTGATGTTTTGAAAAAGTGATGCTTTAGGCGGTTTATGCATCTTTAATTGGGTTGAAATTTCAAACGCAGACAATTGGTCTTCCTGTTTTCACTACTCCTTATCCAATCCTAGTCATGTAACACCAGTCTGGGTCGCGACAAGTATAACTGTATTAAGCCAGTGCGTTGACTCGACTGTAGTTTGATTTGATTGATTGAAATCTACAATCTGGGGGCATTGAACTCAGTTGGCCATCCTGTGGTTCCATGCATGTGTTGAGCAATGTGCGAGATTTCTGGATTTCCCGTACTGAGTGCGTGTATTATCCTACTAGATTTAAACTAACCCTGGGTGTGAGGGACCAGGGAAGCAGATCACATGGTGATTGCCACGCGACACCCGGGTCTCCAAACACCCCTAGCTTCAACCCCATTGGCTGACAACAAAATACTCAATCAGGACTCCCATCGACACCCTCCCTACACGAGTCTAAAAATGATTGTAGTTGGACCCTACTGAGGAATTTAATTAATCAATATCAGCCTGAACAGCTGCCTGCTTAGTTTACTAATCTATATTCCATATCTACCCGCAATAATATATCTATCTGCAATAGAATAACACCGCCTTAGACATGAAAGAAAGGGTACATTTTGCTTAATAATTTGTTTACCAAAGAAAAAGAGAAAACGATTAAAACAATTTCTTATTTTAATTAGAGATCCAACTTCAGAATACCTTTCCTTCAAGGTCAGTTCAACATCAACAGAAGGCAATTTACTGACATTAATTAATTTTGCACCGAACTTCAGAAGATATTACTTCAAGGTCACTTTAGCTCCAAAAGAAGACAATTTATTTATTACCTATAGGTCCAGCTTGACAATACATTCCCTCAAGGTCACTAGAATTCCAGGGGAAAAGGTCGTTTTATTTAATGACGCCTCTAGAGCACATTGATTTTTATCATCGACTATTGGACGTCCAACATATGGTCATTCTGACATATTTCTTTGGAGGAAACCCGCTGCTGCCACATAGGAAACTCTTTCTGATAAGCAGCTAGGGGTCTTTTATATGCACTTTCCCACAGACAGCACAGCACATACCACAGCCTTTGATGAACCAGTTGTGGACCACTGGATGGAACGGAAAATAGTCCAAACTGCAAATGGGTCCACTGAGCAGGATCGACTGCATGACCCGCACATTCACAGGTGGACGCTGTACTGCCTGAGCTACGTCCCACTCCCTAGAACGCCAGAAGCCCACCCTTCTTCTCCCACCACCAGCCTTATAACACATCGTCATTTCTTGACAAATGTCCACACCCCCCTGACCATTAACTATCGCCATGCTAGTCTAACATAGCTCCTTCCTTCCAGAGTTGATATATGTCTCACTCTTTGCGTATTCAATCTGTATCGACACTTTGTATGTTCTTGTGACTGTCTAGCTATGAAGTGATAACTTTGTTGAGTGTGTAGCGGCATTTGAGATTAGAGCTTGAAGGACACTGCATTAACATTGAAACCATGTTACATAGAGCAACAAGATCAGAATGTGTGGGTGCTCACACTTTTCAGGGTGTAGTATTTGTCAGTAAAGCTAGAAGACCAGTGCCTTGGCACTGAGATGTTATCAATGTACAGACAGTACTCCCACTTATTGGTGCATGTTATAAAAATATACGGATTTTCGGTTAAGAATTATATATTGGCAGAGAGCATTATTAGTCTTGGGCGACGGAGTGGGGACGATGTTATATAAACAAGAAGTAATAATATCCCACTCCCATTATGACATGATATAAGCTGTGTGAAATATATGTTCATATATTATGCCTGAGATTACTGAAGAGATGTTCCTATATAAGAGAGAGTACATGATTGTTGAAATGCTTCTCTATGCATCCATAAAGAGTGCAATTGGAGAAAAGACCATTTTAACAGAGATCTATTGTAACTGTATAGATACCTGCCCCCCCTGCCTTGACCACTGGGCAGGTCCACCAGCCTAATTTGCATATACACACAGGGCACCACCTGCAGCTGGGGTGAGTGACAGCTACCCCTACTGGGGGAGGGTGCCACCCACCCTGACTGTGGAGGTGCCTGATTGGCTGGCTGTGGACTGCCCAGTCACCTGCATCCCATTGGCCCTCTGACCACACTAGCCTCAAACCAAGATCTTAATTCTAGACTCTGCTTCAGACCCCCTGGAGAGAGATCACTCTACTCCTGGCTCTTGAGTGAGACACACCTACTCTTGAGCAGGAACCCCAGACACTCTGTCTGATGCTATCAAAATTCATCTATTCCAATTGAGTGTGTACACAGCCATAGGACTCCTGTCCCATGGGCTGTAGGCACTGCTTTCTATACAGGCTAAAGTAGTAATGAGATATTGTGTGGCTAGAAGGCAAGGGGTGTGGATGATAGGTCACTGGTAGGTGGACAGGAGTTGGTGTTAGTAAAGCACAACTTCTCCACTGTTTATCTGTGTCTTGTCTTCATTCTTCCTTAGCATTGGTTAATGAGTTGATAGATAAGTGATATGAAGGGGAGAGTTTCTGTAGTATTTTCTGGTGTCCCAAACGTGGCCGGGCATTCAGAAATATTATAATGTGATTACTGATGGGTGTGATAAGAGCGCTCATCAATGTACAGACAGGACTCCCACTTATTGGTGCGTGTGATTACTGACATGAGTGATAAGAGGGTTTATCAATGTACAGACAGGACTCCCACTTATTGGTGCGTGTGATTACTGACATGAGTGATAAGAGGGTTTATCAATGTGCAGACAGGACTCCCACTTATTGGTGCGCGTGATTACTGACATGAGTGATAAGGGGGTGTATCAATGCGCAGACAGTACTCCCAGTTATTGTTGCATGTGATTACTGACATGAGTGATAGGGGTTTATCAATGCGCAGACAGTACTCCCAGTTATTGTTGCATGTGATTACTGACATGAGTGATAAGAGGTTTATCAATGCGCAGACAGTACTCCCACTTATTGGTGTGTGTGATTACTGACATGAGTGATAAGAGGGTTTATCAACGTGCAGACAGTACTCCCACTTATTGGTGCGTGTGATGACTGACATGAGTGATAAGAGGGTTTATCAACGTGCAGACAGTACTCCCCTTTATTACTGCGTGTGATTACTGACATGAGTGATAAGAGGGTTTATCAACGTGCAGACAGTACTCCCACTTATTGGTGCGTGTGATTACTGACATGAGTGATAAGAGGGTTTATCAATGCGCAGACAGTATTCCCACTTATTGGTGCGTGTGATTACTGACATGAGTGATAAGAGGGTTTATCAATGTGCAGAGAGGACTCCCACTTATTGGTGCTTGTGATTACTGACATGAGTGATATGGGGTTTATCAACGTGCAGACAGTACTCCCACTTATTGGTGCGTGTGATTACTGACATGAGTGATAAGAGGGTTTATCAATGCGCAGACAGTACTCCCAGTTATTGTTGCATGTGATTACTGACATGTGTGATAAGGGGGTTTATCAATGCGCAGACAGTACTCCTAGTTATTGTTGCATGTGATTACTGACATGAGTGATAAGGGGGTTTATCAATGCGCAGACAGGACTCCCACTTATTGGTGTGTGTGATTACTGACATGAGTGATAAGGGGGTTTATCAATGTGCATACAGTACTCCCACTTATTGTTGTGTGTGATTACTGATGGGTGTGATACGAGGGTTTATCAGACGCAGCAGTCGTGGCTTGACAGGAGCTGCAGCTGCTGTGTCTGACGAACTCAGCTGAGGCTGACAAGGTTGGGCCGGGGTCTAGGGGTGGGGTGTGGGGGTGCAGGAGGGCGGGGAGTGTGGGGTGGTGATGCTGGAGGAGCTCCCTGGTTGGTGACTGAGTGAGTGGGTGAGTGTGTAAGTGGGTGAGTGTGTAAGTGGTGGGTGATTTGGTGATAAGTGGGTTATTTGTGAGATGGTGTGTAAGTGGGTGAGTGAGTATTGGAAGGTGATGTAGTGATCGGTGGGTGGTGGGTTAATAGGAGAGGGTGTGAGCTGGGGATAAGTGGCAGGAGGGCAGGGCATGGCCTAAAGTGTGTCAGGAGGGTGGAGCATGTCCCAGTGTGTGACAGGAGGGCAGGGCCTGGCCCAGTGCATGACATGAAGGTGCATCATATCCCAGTGTGTGACAGGAGGGCAGAGCATGACCCAGTGTATGAGAGGAGGGTGGAGCATGTCCCAGTGTGTGACAGGAGGGCAGGGCATGACCGAGTGCATGACAGGAGGGTGGAGCATATCCCAGTCTGTGACAGGAGGGTGGATCATGTCCCAGTGCGTGCTAGGAGGGTGGAGCATGTCCTAGTGTGTGACAGGAGGGCAGGGCATGACCGAGTGCATGACAGGAGGGTGGAGCATATCCCAGTGTGTGACAGGAGGGCAGCGGATGACCGAGTGCATGACAGGAGGGTGGAGCATATCCCAGTGTGTGACAGGAGGGCAGGGGATGACCCAGTGTGTGACAGGAGGGTGGATCATGTCCCAGTGTGTGACAGGAGGGCAGGGCATGACTGAGTGCATGACAGGAGGGTGGAGCATGTCCCAGTGTGTGACATGAGGGCAGGGCATATCCAAGTGTGTGAGAGGAGGGCAGGCTATGTCCCACACTGTGACAGATGTGTGAGTGAGTGCACTATTATATAACTGGTGTTCGATTGGTCGGTCAACACGCCCTATCAGTCCTATGAGGAATATTTATGACTGTTTGTCGGCAATATTTGCGATCCACCGCCTGTTGAATTAACACGGGCATCCTTCCTATACCAGTGAGCTGCCTTACATTGTCAAACTATGGAGTTTGAGGTCTTACTCTGTGTTGTTTGCCATTTATCATCCCAATCCATATGGGTTTCCTGCTTACTGTGTCATCATCCTTTCTCAAAACGTGGCCAAAGAATCGCAGCCAGAAACCTGTGAAATTAGGCTTCTGGGTTTCCCAGCTCCTTCAAAAACACTTCTGTTAGTTTGATGCTCTTGCCATGACATTCCAAGCATTCTTCTCTATGCCCTCAGTTCGAACCTCTTGAACTAAGCAAGCTTTTAGAAGATTACTAGTAGGTAAAACTCCCATGATCTAAACCTCCACCTATCCCCATCCTCGTCTCAAATACTACTTCTCCCTCAACATCTCCCGGACCACATTCTCGTCTAAGACACTCCTTCTCCCTGTCCATCTCCTCCATCGCATTCTCGTCTAACACCTCCCCATCCCTTATCGATTTTGTTTGTGTTTTATCTGTTTGTTGTTGTATTACATCCTAGCAACATATAAGGCCATATCAGGATGGGTACGGACTTGTGGCAGTGCACACTCATGGTGACATTATCGTGATGGCCCACTGGGAAATCAGGCCGCCGGCTCCATGACTTGATATCCCAACCAGTCACATTATCCTGACCCTGACCTGACCAGTCCTTGCCCTATCCTATTGTCATGGGGGTGATGGAAATGGGAAATATTGTGCCTAGAGCGGGACTCCTACCCACATCTCTTTGCATTCCAGGCCAGTGTGATAACCATTACACCACCTAGGTTCATTGCTATCACCACACTAGCCACGCCTACCTGCCTATGCGGCTCCTTACCTGAGAGGTCAATGCAGACTACTACTGCCAATCCCTTGGCATTGTAAGTATTTTAATGCTTACAATTACATACATACAGGCACTGCACTTACACATACACAGGGTAGGTTCAACAACTATACAGCACATAACTTGTACAGGATCCTGGTCATGGCACCAGTCTCATGCGGGTGATGAAAATGGGAAATAGTGTGCATAGAGCAGGACTCGAACCCACATCTCTTTGCATTTCGGGCCAGTGTGCTAACCATTACACCACCTAGGCTCCCTGATATCACCACACTACCCACGCTTAGGTAGGTGGTGATAAGAGGATTTATCAGATATTTATCAAACCAAACCAGGCCGGACGGAGTGACCGAATCGGTAGAGGGCAGGCTTCCTGGGCAGAAGGTCAGCAGTTTGACATCCAGCCGAGTCAAAGCGATGACTTATAAATTGACATGTGTCACTCCTCTGCCTGATTCTGGGCATTACTAGGATAGGGAAAGGACTGGTTAGATCAGTATCAGGATAGTGTAAGTGAGTGGGATATCTAAGGCTATGACTTATATCAGGATGTCTACTGAATTGTGACACTGCGCACTCATGGCAACTTTATAGTGCTGTCTCACTGGGAGACCAGGCTATGTCAATCCCAACAAGCAAACGACAACAATCAAATCGAAGCATTTCAATTAAAGACTTCCACAAACCAAACACAAACCCACATGAATCCAATTATTGCAGATATAACTGCCTGATAATATCAATGTAGGACTAAGACTACTGCATTAGCATCTATGTGGAATCGATAAGCGCACCAAATCTGCAATATTCCTTCTAAGCCGCACTAAGACTACTGCACTAGCATCTATGTGGAATCGATAAGAGCAGCAAATCTGTAACCTTCCTTCAATGCAGCACTAAAAGTATCCCTACTAACACTAACTAGCGCATGGGTAGGTATATAACAAAATGTTACAAATGTGGCACCCAGAAAATGTAACATGTTCAGCGATGAAAACAAGCGGCGATGTTACTTAATCGTTATGGACATGGTAAATAAAGCATCACAACAAAGAAAAACACTAAAGCGCTACCAACTATAAGGAATCAATAAGCACCAAATCTGTAATATTCCTTCTAAGCCACACTAAGACTATTACACGACCATCTATGTGTAATCAATAAGAACACCAAATCTGTAATATTCCTACCAAGCAACACTAAGACTAATGCACTATCATGTATGTGGAATCAATGAGAGCACCAAATCTGCAATATTCCTTCTAACCCACACTAAGACTAATGCACTAGCATCTATGTGGAATCAATAAGAACACTAAATCTGCAATATTCCTTCTAACCCGCACTAAGACTAATGCACTACCATCTATTTGGAATCGATAAGAGCACCAAATCTGTAATATTCCTTCTAACCCGCACCAAAGACTCTATAAATACTAAGACGGCTCATTCAGCCTGTACTGTGTAATCAAAATGATCAAAGCCACCACTTGGTGCGCTGGCTGTTCTCTTGGTTAAACAGGTGCTATATTATATGTATAAATGTATATATGATGTGTCATGATGGCGATGCTGATGATGATGTGTATTTATTCATAGCAATTTCATATTGATGTGTATTCATACTTACCTATCTCATGTATAATATAATTGTATGTGTTTACATGTGAAACATGAACCAGCAGCTGGGCTGATCAAACGCACTACAAGGTGGCACTGCAAAATTGACATTACCATGGGAGAGATAGAGAGTGAGCATCTTAGTATTATAGGGTCTTTGGCCACACTAAGACTAATGCAATAGCATCTATGTGGAATGAATAAGAGCACCAAATCTGCAATATTCCTTCTAAGCCGCACTAAGAGTAAAGCACTAGCATCTATGTAGAATCAACAAGATCACCAAATCTGTAATATTCCTTCTAAGCAGCACTAAGACTGATTAATTCAATAGCATCTATGTGGAATGAATAAGAGCACAACATCTGTAATATTCCTTCTAAGTTGCATTAACACTAATACACGTTCCATCTATGTGGAATCAATAAGAGCAGCAAATCTGCAATATTCCTTCTAAGCCGCACTAAGACTAATGCATTCCCATCTATCTGGAATCAATAAGAACACTAAATCTGTACTATTCCTTCTAAGCCGCACTAAGCCTAATACACTCCCATCGATGTGGAATCAATAAGAACACCAAATCTGCAATATTCCTTCTGAGCCACACTAAGACTAATGCATTCCCATCTATCTGGAATCAATAAGAACACCAAATCTGTAATATTCCTTCTAAGCCACATTAACACTAATATACTACCATCTATGTGGAATCAATAAGAACACCAAATCTGTACTATTCCTTCTAAGCTACATTAAGAATAATACACTACCATCTATGTGGAATCAATAAGAGATGATGACATTCCTTCTAAGCAGCACTAAGACTAATGCACTCGAATCTATGTGGAATGTCTAAGATGATCAAATGTGTAAACTTCCTTCAATGCAGCAGTAAGACTCAAACACCAGCACCAATATTGAATGCGTATGATCACCGGATAGCATTAATTCAATAAGCACTAACAATGTATAACCTATTTTGAAAGTAGAATACCAAATCTAGGTCAGCGTTCTAGATATAACTTTGACAATATGACGCTTTCATCAGATCATGTCACTTTAAGTCCCAAATATAAAAAAAAGGAAATCCCCAATCTTAATTAAATGTCAAGGGTGTGAATGGGTTGACCTTTGATGGATGATGGGGTGGTATCGGTGATGTGATGGCCATGTCTGGACACACAATCCATGCACAGGCCGGGATTAACTGAACCGTGACGGCATTGTCCCATATATGCTACCACTCACCGGGGCGTGCAGGCTGATGCTGGCTGGTCACGTGACCTATATTGAGCGGTCACGTGGTCTGCGTACATCAAACCTGGCGGGAGTGTTATTCACTAGGGGACCCAATTTCTTTTTTGGATGGCACCTTCATTGATTAAGCGGAGGAAATTTCAATCACGAACGATCGGTCTTCCCCATTCCACTGTTCCTTGCCCTATCCTAGTAGTAGTAGCGCCAACCAACTTGCTGGGTAGTCACACTTATAGATTTTAACTTATTGGTTATAACTTGGCTCTGATTTGAACTTGACCACAAATTCTCATAACTAGCCTCCAAATGCTCAATTTATCTGCCTCTAGTTGTGGAAAATTGCAATGTTTGGGAAGAGTGTCCTTATGTATATGTCCATGATACACAGCGAAGGAGGAAGACAAGGCAGGGGTGGAATAAGAGCACTTTATTCATGTGCAAGGAAGTCGTACAGGGTGCAAGTGACAAAAGTACAATAAGCAATGTAGAACAGAAGATAAGCAATAAACAATGAGCTAAGACAAAGTATATAAAAAGTCAGTGTTCAGCATCAGGGGGGAAGGGAAGGCCCCGAAGAGCCTTCCACACTACGAAGGGAGAAAAGAAAGTAAGAAAGGGTGTTTGGGCGGAGAAAAAATGGCAGCGCTACAGGAGGCGACTGGAGGCGGAGTGGCTGGAGGCAGGGGTAGGGCCCGGGTATAAGGCCTGAGAAAAGGGGGGGGGTGTGTTGCTTGATGCGTGAAAAGGAAGAGAGGAAGGCAGGAGTGGAAAAGCAGGCGTTTATTGATGCCCGAACATGAACGGTATACATCAGAGGATAAACAGGCTCATGAGGAGCAATGCACAAAGAGGGGCTCATGAGGAGCAAGTCAAGAGTATGTACAGGCTCATGAGGAGCAAATCAAGAAGAGAGGGGCCCATGAGGAGCAACTCAGGAGTAAGTGCAGGGTGCCCTTAGGGGGCCGAGTCAGTGTTTGTAGAGGGTCAGCGAGGGGGTGCCGAGGAGCCCTCCACCAGCTGAAGGAGAGTATTTTTAGAGAGATGGGTGGGTGGGTGGAGGAAAAAGGGTAGAGAGCAGGACGGCAGCTGGAGGGTGAGTGCCTGAGGGAGGCTGGCGGGCGACCTTATAAAGGAGGAGTAGGGGGCGACGGCAGGTGAGGTGTGAATGCTGCCGGCCCGGGGGGAGGGCGAGGGGACGGTGAGCAGCGGGCGTCGGGCGAGCGTGAATGCTGCGCGACAGCCCGGGGCGGGGGAGGGAGCGGCAGCATCGCGTGAGGCGAGAACGCTGCGCGACAGCCCGGGCGGGGGAGGGTCTCTTCCTCTCCTCGCATCAAACGCAATGCTTCGCATTACGACCAATCCAACGGTCGTCGGCGGGGCAGGAGGAGAGGGGGGGGGGGGGCACTCCCCCTTCGCCGCGAATCAAACGCAATGCAAACATTACGACCAATGTTATCATAGAACACATATAAAACCATCATAATAGTTTGTGTCGGTGGATGGAGTGATTTGAAATGAAGTTCATCCTTTTACTTACAGTAAAACATGACACGGCTCTGGAGGAGCCAATATAATGCCGATATCTTATTCATGTGGGGAAGTGTTATACTGGTACATTGTCGCCCTTACTGGACGCGATGGCCGAATCGGTAGAGCGCAGGCCTCGCATGCGGAAGATTGGGAATTCGAATTCCAGCCGAGTCAAACCGATGACTTATAAAATTGATAATTGGCCTTAACTATCCTAGTAATCGGCATTAATAGGATAGAACAAGGCCTGGTTAGTATGGTAGCGGGAAAATGTGACTGTGTGGGGTATCTGGTTATGGTGCCGGTAGCCTGGTTGCCCAGTGGGTAAGCACTATAAAGTCGCCTTGAGTGAATACTATCGGTATCCATCCTGATATTCCCGTAGATGTTGCTAGGACGTAAGACAACAGCAAACAACAACTTGTCGCTCTGCTATTTCTAGCGCGGGGAGTCTGTGTGAGGGGGTGAAACTAGAAGTAGAAGGAACAATTTTTATGCCGCTGCCTTCCTTCCGTTCTGCGCACGCAAACCTCGTTAGCTGCCTCCCTCCTCACGCAGCTGGGACCGGCCGGTCCACGCTGCATCTAGCCGGTCCCCCAGGGAGCTGGAATCTGGATGATTTTGCGGCACACACTGTCAGTGCGGATGAGGGGGCTTAATTGTTAGGTTTTGACTTTGCTAAGTGGTCCTTCGCAAAGCATCACTATCGAAATCCCAAAGTTGGTGTCCAAGTGTGTATGTGTTTGTGTGTCGGAGTTTTGAGTTTGTTTGTTGTTTTACGTCCTAGCAACATCTAAGGTCATATCAGGATGGGTACTGACTTGTGACAGTGCGCACTCATGGCTACTTTATAGTGTTGCCCCACTGGAAGACCAGGCTGCCACCACCATGATCTGATATCCCACTCAGTCACATTATCCTGACACTGAGCCAACCAGTCCTTGCACTATGCTAATATTGCCGCGCGCCTGGCTAGGAAGCAACAAGTATCAATTCTTAAGTCATTGGTTTGACTCGACCAGGGTTCGAATGTGTCGGAAGGGGTGGTGAGGACTCCACACTGCATTACCTCATACCTGATACCTGTAAATAGAGGAAGTAGTCTTTATTTGTTGTTGGATATATATATATATATATATATATGTATATATGTATATGTATATACAGTAAAACCTCTATATACCGACGCCTCCACAGATCGACAACTCCCCTATATCGATCGCTTTATTTGGGTCCCACCGATACCATTGTAAGGATATGCTACCTCTCTAAACGAGGGAGGCAGGCAGGCGAGTGGCTGAGGGAGGCCGGCGGGCGGCCTTATAAGGGGGGCTGGAGGGCGGCAGCAGGTGAGGTGTGAAAGCAGCCGGCCCGGGGGAGGGCGTGGGAGAAGTGAGCAGCGGGCGTCGGGGTGAGGGGCGAGGAATGCTGGCGCGGTGACAGCGCGGCGAGGCGCGGGGGAGGGTCTCTTCCTCTCCTCGCATCAACCGCAATGCTACGCATTACGACCAAACCGACCACCTCCCTAAATGGACCACTTAAAGTCGGTCCCATGGTCGGTCGATTTAGAGAGGTATTACTTTATATATATACATTCCTCCAGTGTGTGTGACTCGAGGGGGGGGGGGGTGAGGGGGGGGCACTCCAACAATGCACCGATGGAGGAACTAATAAAGTATATATATTCCCCTAGCATTTATACTTGCATACTGCGTTATACATCACATATGTCCATATGGATAGTGACAAACTCATTATCGCGTAGTGATCCTGCTCTGTAGTGATCCTCCCCCACACCACTCTCCGGCTGGGGTGGGGGTTGGAGGCTGGTACCAGCTTCCACTTGCCCCCTCCCCCCTCACCCCCCCCCCCCCTTGCGTGGGGCGGGACACGGCACTCACTCCAAAGATTTTTCCGGGGGGTTTTGGACCAAACAAACTGCTCTCCTATCCGACTGACACTTGTCAACATCCGGTGGAGGTGAGGAGGGCTGCAGGTGGCGCCACCGATGCGCTGATGGGTCTTACGGAGTACACAAATATTAATAATAATTCACTTACATATCTTTGTACAGGTATGCAGGTATTGCAATACCTCAGGGAGGTTGATGCCCCTGCCCTGCAGAGTTGTAAACCACTGCCTTGTGGTATAGGTTCTTGACAGAACCGAAGGCTAAGGGAGCAAACCCTAAACAGAAAACCATGTCACTGTGGCAGCATTAAGGGCGGTTGATGTATGGAACTCCCAACATCTCCCAACCAGCCACTGCAGCGACAAATAGTTTTGCGCCTGTCTGGAGATGTTCTTGCCGGTGTGAAACCTCTATTTGCTCCCTGCAAGAGTGCCGCTGGTAACTTCCAAAAGACAGCAGCACTTCAACACTTTTGCAGGCAGCTTTCATGAAATGTACAACCGCACAAAACACCATACCGGCTTGGCCGTCACCCAGGTTACCAAGGACAGCCTGCTCAAGCTCATCTTCCATCGACAGTGGAAAATCACTCTCACAGCAGAGAGCTAAATGGAAAGCGGCAGTCAAGTAATGAAAGCAGTCTTTGTCGCATCACGACCGACAGCATGATGATGATGATGACATATCTTTATACTTGTATAGTGTGTTATATATCACATATACACCAGCACAATTGACTGCAATCTACAACAGAAACACAACACGGGCAGGGTCAGAACTCTACTGAAAGTGGGAATCAAGATGGATGTGTGTATAGGTTCAGAAGTTTTCAATGGCTCTTTGTAAGACTTTCCCATATTTAGTCAGGGCACAGTGGTGCGAATAAAGCAAATATATTGTTTAAAACAGTGACATGCTGTGAAGGATTACATTGAAATATGGATGCGTGCAGGCGGGGGGCGGGGGATGGGGGGATGGGGGGGGTTAAAAGTAGCATAAACCGCCTGGTAAGCAACACAGAGGGGAACAAGTGGCAGATGGATGGGCTATCGAAGTAATGGGATCATTTTGCAATCTAATATAGTAAATATGTTCTTCAAATACTTATCTATCGAAACCAGTTTCTTTTGGGGCGAAGACATGATTAAATCGTGTAGATTATTAAACTTATAAAGTCAAGGCTAAAAGATCCAGTAGGCGACGTCTCAGTGTTTGTGGATCATCATACCGTTTAGCAACTCTGTACCAGGGACAAATAGTTTGCGCCTGTCTTGACGTGTTCTTGCCAGTGTGAGATCTCTATTTGCTCCCCGAGAGAGTACTGTTAGTAACTTGCAAAAGCCAGCAGCACTTCAACACTTTGGAAGCAGCTTTTGTGAAATGCACAACCGCACAAAATAGCGGCGCTTAAGAAATAAAAGCAGTCTTTGTCGCATTGTGACCGACAGCATGATGATGATGATGATGATGATGATGACCAGTATATATCAGCTGCGACTGGTAGTGTCGGATTGAATCCTGCTCAAGGCGCAATAATTCCCATTTTCGTCACATCCCCCATGACACTGGTAGCCATGCCCAGACTCTTGTACAAGCTGCATGCTGTGTGGTTGTTGAATATACCCTTTGTGTGTATATTCCGGTGCAGTGCTTGTATAGAATTGTGAGTATTAGCCACTTATGGACATACACCATTTAATAGGCATTCAAGTCCAGGGGGATGAGCATAGTAGTGTACACTGACCTCTCAGGCAAGGATTTGTATACACAGGTGCGTATGAATACGGTTGATTGCATCAGGGAGCCTAGGTAGTGTAATGGATAGCACGCTAGCCCCTGAATGGCAAAAGGTGTGGGGTTGAATCCTGCTCTAGGCATAGTTCATGGTGGTTCGCCAACATGGGTAATTTGCATGTGAACAGGGAGCCCTATGGTGGCGCCACCTGGGTTTGAATCCCCTAGCCGGCCCCCGTGCCGGTCGCACCCAGAACCACCCTCACGAGAACTCTGACGTCATGAGCCCATCTCACGAGACTCTGACATCACGAACCCCTCCTCGCATATCAGGGAGCCTCCAACCATCACTTCCACACCGGCAGCCAGACGAGCAACTCAACAACTCAACAACTCAACTCAACTCAGCCGCCCACCCATCCCTTCAAATGAACATTCAAATGCCTGGGGTTGAGGGCCTGAGTCAAACATTCATACTGATCAAACCTATACTGATATACTGTACTCGGTATCGACTAAACTTGTGTTCAATAAAATTCCATAACATGGGCTCCTTGTTCGCGTTGTAAATTGTATTAGGCGTTAGCAACAACGCCCCACCGTCACAACACATGTTTATATTCTTGGCTAAAGCTGCATAGTCTGATGAAAACATTCAAAATTTCAAAACCAAAACAGCGATTTGATTTGATTCTACATATCTAACTTAGATACTATTGCACTTATCACTTATCGAGCATTAACTTCTCATGACATCGAATGGAACACCGAGCCAATTTAACAGAATCTGTGTCTGCAGATGCCTATGATGTCAGAGTTTTAGCCTGCGTTTGCACTTCAAATATCACTTCAAATATCTCAAGGGTTAGCCATTCAAAATAAAAATCACTTCAAACTAACGTAAGGTAGATTATAACAATCAACCTAATATAGTTATCTCAGAAAATGACAGAAACTCAAAATCATCAGACTATACAACTTTAACGGAACATTATGTGCTAAACTGTTAAGTTGCTCAGATGCTTAGTTCGTAAACTAATGTTAGTTTGTAAAGTTTCAATTGGGTGTACAGACAGGAAGATCACTAACCACTACGGGTGTGGCCCAAACCCACAGTACGATATTTTATAGTAAAATAACTTTCAATTCAATTCAATTCTATTCAATTATCTCAGGCCATCCAGTCTCATTAGCAGCAACAACAACCACATGAATACACTAATGGGATTAGACCGCCTTCGCTTTCCTACCTTCTATGGGCCAACCCTGTTGTTACAGCGATTTGGCGGGAGATCCCCGAAATTATAGAAAAATAACCCCAATCCTCCGATTTCGCATTTTTAATTTCTAATCTCCCACCAAAGATTCATCTTAGCATGTTTTAATAACAAATCATTTACGCATCTGTTTCATAAAAATGCACCAGAATGTACCATAATGAATAACTTGTTTCAACCAGCACCCCCCCCCCCCCTCCTGCTGCATCATTCCCCATTCGGCAATGCAATTTCTCCCAATTTACAAGTTGCGTATTAGGGAGATCTCCCAGCTCACACTCTTATCTACTTGGCACCACCGGCGTTGTAAAAAGGAAGAAGAATGAGACGCTAAACAAAGCTGGAGGAAGTGGAATGGCGTGGAAGCCGGCCTTAATAGATCTGGATCCGGTAGAGGGCAGGGCAGGTGTCCTGAGCATGCATCTGCGTATAGCCAGGGGATGCTTAACGGAAGTTTTCTCCCGGGAGGTCGTGTTGCCCATGGATACGGATGAGGAGGGAGAGAGGAAGTCACTGCTGCTAATTGGTGTTGCCCAGCAACAGACAGAGGGACGGTGGAAGTGCGATTGGGCACGGAGTGTGGGGGTGGGGGAGGGAGGGGGGGGGGGGGCACGCCTGTAAGATTAGGTTTAAGTAAAGGGGGGAACAGCCAATGTAGGATGTGTGATGGTGATGAGGTGGAGCGGATGGAGGGCGCGAAGGGAAGGAAGGGAAGGAAAGGGAAGGGTAGGAGTGTGGGGGGGGGGGAGGGAGGGTAGTGAGGGGAAGAACGGGGGAGGGAAGAGAAAGAGGACGGGAGGGGAGGGAGGTAGGGGAAGGAGGGGAGGGAAGGTAAACAGGTAGAGAGGGGAGGCAAGGGAAGGAAGAGAGGGGTGGGATTGAGAGAGGAGAGAGAGGGGAGAGAGGGGAATGAGGGTAGAGAGGGAGATGAGAGATGGGAGGGAGGGGTGGGATGGAGATGAGACACTGACTGTGTTTC
This sequence comes from Branchipolynoe longqiensis, assembly GCA_030323885.1. Lineage (NCBI taxonomy): Eukaryota > Metazoa > Annelida > Polychaeta > Phyllodocida > Polynoidae > Branchipolynoe > Branchipolynoe longqiensis. Next base: position 102,543,704 of record CM059191.1, on the reverse strand, counting down.
GTTAACCTCACATGATGAGACACTGACTGTTTCTTCACCCTCACATGATGAGACACTGACTGTGTTTCTTCACCCTCACATGATGAGACACTGACTGTGTTTCTTCAACATCCCATGATGAGACACTGACTGTGTTTATTCAGCCTCACATGATGAGACACTGACTGTGTTTCTTTAACCTCACATGATGAGACACTGACTGTGTTTCTTCACCCTCACATGATGAGACACTGACTGTGTTTCTTTAACCTCACATGATGAGACACTGACTGTGTTTCTTCACCCTCACATGATGAGACACTGACACTGTTTCTTCACCCTCACATGATGAGACACTGACTGTGTTTCTCAAACCTCACATGCTGAGACACTACCTGTGTTTCTTTAACCTCACATGATGAGACACTGACTGTGTTTCGTTAACCTCACATGATGAAACACTGACAGTGTATCTTTACCCTCACATGATGAGACACTGTTCGTAGTGACGAATCCTGTTAAAACAATAATTATTGTGCTTTGCTGTTGCAGCATAATATCAGGTTATTAATTTACTGCAGCATGATAAAACAGCGCATGTGTTTACTATCACGTGATAAGCCACCCAGTATGATGAAACGTCAACTATGTTTGCATAGTGCGGCGTGGTAGGACGGAAGGAAACATTGGGAACGATGTTTCTTGTTTAATTGGCCTTAGTGAGGTGGACGTCAAATGCTGTTGATGTCTTATCATTCTGCTATCAAGTCACACTGTTAGCAGAATGATAAGACACCAACATCCTTTGGCGCCCTCCTCACTAAGGCCAATTAAAAAGAAACAGCGAATACAATGATGTCATTGATTGCACAATCCATGCTTCCTCTGCTAGTTTTCCTTAAACATCAATAAAATATCATTAATGCTAATCACAAGGACCGGGTTGAATTGTTGGGGTTTTCATTGAGGCAATAATGGAAGCTCTGCACAGTTAAGGACAGGGACTTCCAAAGGAAGTCCATCTGTGTTAATTAGTTTATTTGTGGTTAATTGCAAAACGATCTGGCAATGGATTCTTTTTCTTATCGCAAAATCCTTCATTGGGGCCTGACTGAGATTAAATCCTCATTAAATGTGTGTCAATGAGAGGGTGCACTGCAAAGCAATGCTTCATAACACCGGAAGTTGAGATTTAGGGGTTTCCTGTCTTGTTGTCTGTGTGTTCAGAACCTGTTATCGATCATTTCCAGCACTGGGTGAATCGATTATTCATGTTTGTTGTGCGGTATAAACTTTAGGGAAGATGTAGAAGAACTTACCTCTGTGGGGTTATCTCAAAATATTCCGCAGTGAGATACCCAGCCATCATCGCGATGTCAGTCCGACATCGGGTTCTTCGCTGGAGTGATATCGGAGCCCGATGTAATTGTTTGCAGCTGTTCTGTTTGTCATGGAGGGCGTATTCGATTAATCAACTCGGGTCATCCCAATTGCTAGAATTTCAAATCGAACACCGCGAGTGGAGTCAACAAATAAAATCGGTGTGTGCAAAAAGTCCCGAACCCAGTAACCCACATCTTGGCTGTGGTTGACTAGGAGCGATGACGTCACAGTTGTGCTGGGACCTGTAGGATAACAGCTACCAGTACAAGTCGTACATGTTGTTTTAGTTTTGTTTTAATAACCCAGATTGTCAGCCTATACAATCATAAAATACTTTAAATCCTATTTGCTGTACTTATATCGGTTATTAAAAAAATATATTAAGTTTTGGATTAAGACACCATTTTTTTCACCCCGAGTCTTGAGAAGCGTATTCATTTATTCAACCCGAGTCGGTCGGATGTGCACATGCGCCAAAAAGTGGCTCGGGTGACCCGAGTTTATTAATCGATTACACCCCCTCAGACTGGGGTCAAATAAACAAATACGCTTCTCCATGTTCGGGTTGGAAGAAAATGGTGGCTTAATCCAAAACCTTTTTTTTGTGTTCAATAACTGATATATCTACAACAAAATAAGATTTAAAGTATTTTATGATCGCATAGTTTAGTTATATTTCCATTTCATTAATCATTTAAAAAATGTTGTAGGGCTGATACTGGTAACTGTTATCCTACAGGATGGTACGAGCGCAAATATGACGTCATCGTTCCTAGCCACCCCCAGCCAAGACGTGGGTTACTGGGGTCGGGACTTTTTGCACAAGGCATGTGTTTTTGTCAACGTCACTCACAGTGTTCGATTTGAAATTCTAGCAACTGGGGTGACCCGAGTAGCCCGGGTCGTGTTAATCGAACACGGCGCATGTTACTGGCGCGTATTTAAAGGCAGTCGGAAGTAGTGCATGCAGCGCCATTGTGGGGGAGGGGGGGGGGGGGGGGGGTGAGTAGCTTTCCACGCCTTGTGGGCGAAAATGGTTGAACCTAGCGGTTTTGCAACATCATCCTGTGGGATTTCCAATCTAGAAAGAAAGATAAAAATAAAAAAAGGAGGAAAGTTGGTGGGAGGGAAGGAAAATAGAAGAAAAAGGAAGAAGAAAAGAAAAAGGAAAAGAAAAAAGAACGAGGAAGAAGTTGGGGTAAAGAGAAAAGAAGGGAGAAGAAGAGGAAAAGCAGAAGGAAGAAGTGGGTGGAAAGAGACAGAAAAGAAGGGGGGAAGAAGAGAAAAAGAAGAAGGAAGAAGTGGGGGGAAAGAGACATAAAAGAAGGGGGAAGAAGAGAAAAAGAAGGAAGAATTCAGGGGAAAGAGATAGGAAGGAAGGGGGAAGAACGAAGAAGTGGGGGCAAAAGAAAATAAGAAGGAAGATGTGGGGGAAAGAGAAAAGAAGGGGGGAAAGCAGAGAAAAAGAAGAAGGAAGAAGTGCGGGAAAGAGACAGAAAAGAAGAAGGAAGAAGAGAAAAAGAAGAAGGATGAAGTAGGGGAACGAGAAAAGAAGAAGGAAAAAGAAGGAAGAAGTGGGGGAAAGAGAAACGAAGAGGGGAATCAGAGAAAAAGAAGAATGAAGAAGTGGGGGAAAGAGACAAAAGAACAAGGAAAAGGTGGGGGGAAAGAGAGAGAAGAAGGGGGAAGAAGAGAAAAAGAAGAAGGAAGAAGTGGGGGGAAAGAGACAGAAAATAAGGGGGGAAGAAGAGAAAAAGAAGGAAAAGGTGGGGGGAAATGGAGAAGAAGGGGGAAGAAGAGAAAAAGAAGGAAGAAGTGGGGGGAAAGGGAGAGCAGAAGGAGGAAGAAGAGAAAAAGAAGAAGGAAAAATTGGGTGGAAAGAGATAGAAAAGATGGATGAGAAGAGAAAAGGATGAAGGAAGAAGTGGGGGAAAAGAGAGAGAAGAAGGGGGAAGAAGAGTAAAAGAAGAAGGAAGAAGTCAGGGCAAAGAGGCAGAGAAGAAGGGGAAAACAGAGAACAAGAAGAAAGAAGAAGTGGAGGGAAACAGACAGAAAAGAAGGGGAAAGAATAGAAAAAGAAGAAGAAAAAGCCCCGTCCGGACCTGGCGACAATAACAGATATCTCACTGGGGTCACGTGGTGGTGTCCACTGACCCGTCACGGTCGGCTGAACACGCCGAACACTGATTGCAGCTGAGCTGGGATCTAGGTCAACTGCCTGCCGATGTAGATTTCATGTCGAGTTAATTATGTTTTTTGTTTCAGTTGATGATCCCTGGGAAATAGGATGGTCATTAATTGGTTTGCGGGTTGGGGTTTTTGTTTCTTTGCTGTGTTTTATTTATATTGCCTTCATTGTAATTTGTTTCTGGTTTCTACACTTCACGATTGTTCCAGTTTCAAGTTTCATAGTTCGATGAAAATATCGATTTGGCTAAAGTAAGGCTATCATTTAGATTTGAGCCTACATATCCAACTTAAAAATGGTGCTGCACTTGTTGTACAAGCCAGACAGATCTGGGTTGGTCTATTTTGCTCCTCGCTTGAGAGGTCAGTGCCGAATACTGGGCGTTTTGTCACTGCAAGGTTTTGCTATTAACACTCTGACTTAGCTAGTATCACTCTGAGTGTTGATAGTATCACTCTGAGTGTTGATAGTCTCACTCTGAGTGTTGATAGTATCACTCTGAGTGTTGATAGTCTCACTCTGAGTGTTGATATTATCACCTTGAGTGTTGATATTAACACTCTGAGTGTTGATATTATCAGCTTGAGTGTTGATATTATCACTCTGCGTGTTGATATTATCACTCTGCGTGTTGATATTATCACTCTGCATGTTGATATTATCACTCGGAGAGTTGATGTTATCACTCTGAGAGTTGATGTTATCACTATGAGTGTTGATAGTATCACTCTGAGTGTTGAAAGTGTCACTCTGAGTGCTGATAGTATCACTCTGAGTGTTGATATTATCACTCTGAGTGTTGATAGTATCACTCCGAGTGTTGTTGTTGGCACTCCGAGTGTTGAGTCTCACTCTGAGTGTTGATATTATCACTCTGAGTGTTGGTGTTATCATTATGAGTGTTGATATTATCACTATGAGTATTGAGATTATCACTCTGAGTGTTGATATTATCACTCTGAATGTTGATAATATCACTCTGAGTGTTGATATTATCACTCTGAGTGTTGATATCATCACGCTAACTGTTGATATTATCACTCTGAGTGTTGATATTATGATTCGGAGTCTTGATATTATCACTCTGAGTGTTGATATTATCACTATGAGTGTTGATAGTATCACTCTGAGTGTTGATATTATCACTCTGAATGTTGATATTATCACTCTGAGTGTTGATAGTATCACTCTGAGTGTTGATATTATCACGCTTAGTGTTGATATTATCACTCTGAGCGTTTATAGTATCACTCTGAGTGTTGATATTCGGCATTGTCACTCTGAGTGCTTTGTTTGTTGAACTACCCCCCAGCATAAATTGTAGACATTGGCTATTGGGACACCACTCGGAGGGCATGCTGTTATCAGTCAGAGGGGTTGTATGATTACTCAGAGTGTTACTATTATCACTTTGAATGTCGGTATTATAACTGTGAGTGTCGGTAGTATCACTCAGAGTGTTGATATTATCATTTGCAGTGTTGACATTATCACTCTGAGTGTCGGTATTATCACTCGGACTGCACGCTGTTATCAGTCATGGGGATTGTATTATCACTATAAATGTTCCTATTATCAGTTTAAGTGTTTTGTTATCACTGTATTATCTCACTGTGTGTTCTTGCTATTGGTCTGGGCCTGTATGCAGGAGTCGGTGGTAGCGGCTCTTGGTGTTACCGCATATCACCATATAGCTATCACCGAGCTCGGGAAGTTTGTCAAGTGGTATGCAGGAGCGCGTAACACTTTCATTATAGCTAAACGTGAAGTTATTTATAGATTTGGGAAATCCCTCGAGTCGACAATATGAATAACGCCGCCAATGCAGCGGCGGCGTTAATATCGGTTCAAATTTAGGGTTAAATTGATCAAATTTCACTTATTGCGTATTTAATTCTGTCAAATATGATAGCATTGAATAGATTTGGGCCTAATAAATTGCCGCCGGCTGCCGCATCTACGTCGCTTTCCAGACTGGCAGATGAAAGTGATGTCGATGTGGCGGTGGCGGTGGCGATTTGTTTACTTTACGTTCGTTGATTCGAAAATATAAATATTAATATCGCCGCTGTTGCGGCGGCAGCGTTAATATCGCTTCAATTTTAGGGTTAATTTAATCAAATTTCACTATTTGACCTTGTAACTTTGTTAAATATGACACGATTGAATAGATTTGATACCTTACACCGCTGTAAACAGTGCAATACCTCCACTTTTTCAGAGGTAGTGTAACACCATTTAAGCTTTTGGTGTTAGGCCTATCACCGACTCGTGCATACCACTTTTCGCAGCTACCCAGGGGATTCCCGCCTACCACCGTTTTGGCTCGCTACCACCGACTCCTGCATACGGGCCCTGATGGAATGCCATTACCTCTGACACATGTGACACATTACCCTGGTGGGATGTTATGATGGAATGCTATTAATGTTGCGCTAGATTCATGTAATTGTCCCCAGATTATGAGTATCTGTTTTATGTGGGTCTGACAAAAAATTCCTCCAAACAAGTGGAGGCTAGGCCCCGCGCAGGAGGCGGAGCCGTGCATGAGGGCCCTCGTGGACAGGGTGGGGGTAGTGCACAACACTACAGGGAGTATTACACGCGATAAAGGGTTTATTACTATCCATATATATATGGATAGTAATATATAGATATATAAAGTTCCTGAGGAACCGAGATTTTAACTCAGGTGAAATATATATCCTTCTGTTATCACGCCACCAGTGCTCTGACGAAGCGGTGCTTTCATTCTCACAAGCGTCACTGGAATGCTGCTATTACTCTGCTGGGATATCCTTTAACTGTGGTCGACTGGCATTATCAATACGGCGTAATATCCTTTAACACTGGTGGAGTGTCATTATCACTGCGGTGTAAAGGTATTATCACTGTAGTGGAATGCCTTCATCATTGTAGTGTAATATCAATTATGAATGTGGTAGAATGACTGTCGTGGACTGGTATTATCACTCACATGGCATGCTCTTATCCCTATGAGGGGCTGGTATTACCAGTCGCGAGGTAAACTTGTATCCCTTTTAGGGGCTGGTATTATCACCGTCAGGACATACTCTGATCCCTATCAGACACCGGTACTATCACGCACATGGTCAGCTCGTATCCCTACCAGGGACTGCTATTATTATTCGTGGGATATTCTCTTATCCCTATGATGGACTGGTATTATCAGAAGCTAGGCATGCTCTTAAGGTATTAGTCCTATCAGGGACACGCATTATCACTTGAAGGGCATGCTCTTATCCCTATGAGAGACTGGTATTATCAGAAGCAGGACATGCTCTTTAAGTCTTATCCCTATCAGGGACACGTATTATCACTTGCAGGGCATCCTCTTATCCCTATGAGAGACGCTGGTATTCCGGTTTAACTATGACAGACCTGCTGAATATTCATGCTGCCACCAGAGCTTGTTGATTAACAACTATTCACCGAGCCGAACGGGGAATCTAATTAACCAATCAGAGTCAATTCGCAATGAACGATGATAATTTCACATCGGATTTTAAATTGATTTCCATTGTTTGTTTGCTAGGAAAAAAATTAAAAAGAGACATAAATAAAACAGCCCACAAATTTGGTTAAAATCTGAAGGGCGGACGGAGAAGTGGGTTGGTTATTTTTTCTTGTATTTGTTTTTATTCACTACAGTGGCCCACAAGGGGTGATGGCGGAAATGTGGGCTAATGCAAAATGGTGCTACACATTAAACAAAGTTATCACAATGTAAAGACTAGGTCTCCCGTTTTAAAGAATGGCTAAAGCTCGAATCTGTGCTTGTGTAGGCAGCCTATAGTGAAATCAATAGAGACAAAGAGAAAGGAAGAGTATAAAGTGTGAAAGAAGAGAGAGTCAAGCCCTCTGGTTTATTATTTATATGGTACATGGGTTCAGTGTAGAGTATCACCCCACCCTTTTCCCTGAATGGGAAACAAGAATTCTTGGCCCTACCAATAGGGATCCAGCATTCCTGGTCCCCATGGTTACCAGTGGTCTGCCCACCACCACCAAGCTGTGTGGCTCCCCTCGCCACCACCTGCCTTGAGCCTGAGTGTGGTGATCCTACCTAGTAGAGGGGGGAGGGGGTAGGCTCTGAGTGCCCCTTACACACAGCCCTGCCAGCACCACTATGTCTATTTACATCTCACTCAGGCACCACCAGCACTTACATATTGTAATGGCCCACGGCCCTCCGACTCTCACTCACGCAGTCACCCACGGAAGAACACCAAGATTCAATTCCGTGTACGCTTCACCCTTGGCTTATTGAACCATCTGCTCTCCGCGGCGTCAGTAGTTGTCTGACCCGCCGCCTGACTCGCCAGATCCCACATCGACTCTATAGGTGTGTGTGGGGCGGGTGGGTCAGCCACACGCAGTAGAGGTCAGCCCAGTTGGGGTCTGACCGGTGGCTACCTGTGCCACCACCTGGCGCAGTGTAATGGTACTGCGCTGGTGTACGGCGTAGTCTCCGCTGCTACCGCGTGATAGTAGAGCTCATGTTCAGACTACTACAATATATATATATATACATACATGCGCTTACTCACGTATACCCGATCAGTAATAGAATATTTGCATTCCCCCCAATGCCGTAAATCGGAATATTTTACAACAATATATATGCGCTCATGCTGCATATAATGCAGCATGAGTCACGCACACCCATTGTACAAACTGTACTGTGATGTGCAGAAACAGCACAGAATACTCTCACAAGCCATGTGTAAAATTCCAGAGTGCATGTAAAACGGCTGGAAGACCAGTGCTCCGGCACTGACACTATACTTGTTTACTTGTGAATAAACACTTGTAGGAAAAATGATAAAAAAGGAGAAGTACCAAAATGAAATGCAGAGCAAAGGATCGATAAGAATGAGATAAGAGAACAAAGAAGGATGGAGTGTGTGGGTGTGGAGGGGGGGGGGGGGGGGGGGGGGGGGGGGTAGATGTTCTAGACTAGCATGACAAGCATCATTCAGGGGAGGGGCATAACTGAATATCTTTCTAGAGGTTGCTTGGTAGGTTGTTGGAGTTTTAAGACCTGGCAACATTCTTCTTTGTCCTCTTATCTCATTCACATCAATCCTTTGCTGTGTATGTTCTTGTTATTGCCCATCTATAATGTGCGTAGGCGTTTTTCATTAGAGCAGCAAGAGCAGTGTATCAGTACTGACAACGCGCTATTCAGAGCAATAAAACGTACAGTGACACTTGGTAATACGCCCCGACCACACATACAGGCACATCATCCCCCATTCCTTTGGTCTGCATTTTTGTTTGTGATTTGTGGCATGTTATAATGCAGCACTATTAAGTTGCCATGAGTGCACGCTTTCACAAGTCAGTGCCCAACCTTACATGTTGCCAGGATGTGAAACCCCAACAACCAAATATTAAGTAAACGAGGGTTGACACCTAGGTACTAACAAGACTGCACAGTGACATTCTGGTTAAAGGGTGCCTGTTTGTGTTACATGGTGGGGTATGCATATCATCGAACTGCAAATGTCTGATTTAATCGAGTTTATTTCAAAGAAGATGCGGTAAGAACCGACCATCCAGCTCACGTTATAATGGGGGTTCACTGTACATCAAAACTTGGCGAGAACCACATCTCACTAAACCTGGACCATGTCAAAGTGTGTGTCCATTTGAACAGAGTTTTGAGGAAAAAGAATTCCTCTGAGGGAGTGGAGGCTACGCCATCGGACTATGCAACTTTAATATAATGGTATTGTCTGGGGTTTAATGACAATGAGAACTAGTGTGACTCCAGGGCCTGTATGCAGGAGTCGGTGGTAGCGGGTTTTGGTGTTACAGCGTATTACCGGGTAGCTATCGCCGACATCGAGAACTGTGTCAAGTCGTATGCAGGAGTGTGTAACACTTTGATTATAGCTACCCGTGAAGTTATTTATAGATTTGGGAAATCCCTCTGCATCATGTAGCCCCAAATCTATTCAATGCGGTCATATTTAACAGAATTACATATGCAATAAGTGAAATTTTATCAATTTAACCCTAAATGCGAAGCGTTATTAAGGCTACCACTGCATTGGCGGCGATATTAATAGTTATATTTTCAAATCGACGAACGTACAGTAACCAAACCGCCGCCGCCGCCAGTATGGAAAGCGACGTCGATGCGGCGGCTGCGGCGATTTGTTTACTTTACGTTCGTCGATTCGAAAATATAAATATTAATATCGCCGCCGTTACGGCGGCAGCGTTAATATTGCTTCGAATTTAGGGTTAATTTCATCAAATTTCACTTATTGTGTATGTAATTCTGTTAAATATGACAGCATTGAATAGATTTGGGCCTAATGAACTCACTATACCTCCTATTTACCAGGGGTAGGGTACCACCGGGTAAGCTTTTGGTGTTAGGCCTATCACCGCTTCGTGCATACCATTTTTCGCCGCTACCCGGGAAATTCCCGACTAGCACCGTTTTGCCTCGCTACCACCGAATAGCACCGGCTCCTGCATACAGGCCCAGCAGGATTCAAACCAATGCATTTCCGGCTCCCCTAATTCTCAGGGCTATAAGATTAGGCCATTTCAACTTATTCTAATAAAAGCAATAACATCAATAAATCCACAGTAACAAGATATATCCAGTTACGTTCAGCATTTCGCGCATTATTTCTTGTTCCTTTGATCTAATTGGACATTGCACTCCCCGCCCACACTAACCCCCACCCCACCAACCCCCACACCCACCCACACTCCCCACCAGAAACCCAAGGCGCAGTAAACAGTAGTGCACGCTTCTAAAGTCGTCATCTGGCAGCTGTAGTTGTGTAGGCAGGCTAATAGGAAATCAATACAGGCAAGGAGAGAAAGGAAGAGTATAAAGAGTGAAAGTAAAGTGAGAGCTTGCACCCTCAGGTTTATTATTATATAGTGGTACATGGATCTGATATGGCATACCACCTGACCATGCCCTCCAGTGAACAACAAGCATTTCTAGGTCCACCAATGAACAGTAAGCATCCTTGTGTCACCATGGCTATTGTGATCTACCCACCACCACCATGCAGTGTGGCTGCTTGGCCTGTACCTGCCTGCTGTGTGTGTGTGGTTATCCATGACTAACAGTTGGAGGGAGGGGGTAGTGAGTGTAGCTCTTGAGCCCCTTCCACACTAACAATAGTGCCCCTTTCACACTATCTATTTAATACACAATGACTATTGACTATACGTAAAGAGTCACCAACAACTACATAAATACATTCATGCGCCTGGCCCTAGACATCATTTACCATTATAGACCATTTGTAATCCTTTATAGACCATTTCACATTCCCCATCAATGCGTTTTATCAGAATATTTTACACACTGTTAAAATTAACACCACCAAGTTTGACGACCGTCTCATCAAATTTAAACGATTGCATTCTCATAAAAAATAAATGCTACCTACACAATTAATCAAGTAAACCACTGGACGTGGTGGCCGAATCGGTGAAAGCACAGGCTTCCAGTGCAGAAGGTCGGGAGTTTGAATCACAACCAAGTCAAACCAATGACTTATACACAATTGATACTTGTCACTACCTAGCCTGACGCTTGGTAGTCATTGGTAGGTACATATTGCAGCAATGATAGCGCAAAGACTGGTCAACTCGGTATCAAGATAATTAGATAAAAGATTCACCATGTACCTGTAGTACACGGGTGAATGACAACGTAGTGTAAATACGGGTGAAAATAGCTTTAGTATGGAACAGGAAGGAGAATGTCTGGCACCAGTGTCAAATGGTTACTTATATCGGCACAGAGTCGGTGAAATGGGAGAGAATGCAAAAAGACAAGATGGCGGCCATTTAACGCCGTCGATTTCACTTTTAAAGTTTATTAAACTGCACGTTTTATTACATTTTTCAACTCAAAGGTACCAGCGAAATATAACAAAATATGTAAAGAATAAATAGTGCTTCTTAAATTAAGACATTATTCACTCAATTAATTTCCCCAGCATGTCAAAATTCTTCGCCAGCTTTTCTAATGGGTTGGTTTTCACCCCTGTACTGGCAGTACGGGCTGAATCTGTTATCTACAAGATAATATGACTGACTGGGATATTGGCTTATGGTGCCTGTGTCCTGGTCTCCCAGTGGAGCAGCACTATAAAGTTGCCATAAGTGTGCACTGTCGCTAGTGAGTGCCCATCCTGATTATGACTTCAGATGCTGCCAGGATGTAAAACCCCAACAAACATACATCAATGAGGCAGCACTATTAAGTTGCCATGAGTGCTGACTGTCATAAGTCCGTGCCCAAACTTAGATGTTAGCAAGATGTGAAATCCCAACAAACAAACATCAAGTGAGGCAGCACTATTAAGTTGCCATGAGTGTGTGCTGTCACAAGTCAGTGCCCACCCTTGGGTGTTGGCAGGATGTGAAACCCCAACAACCAAATATTAAGTAAACGAGGGTCGGCACCTAGGTATTGACAAGACTTGTCAATGCCTCGGTGCCGACCCCCAGCACCCAGCACAGTGAAGTTCTGGTTAAAGGGTGCCTTGTGGGGAATGCAGGTCATCGAACCGCAAATGTCTGATTCAATCAAGTTTATTTCAACCAAGATGCGGTAAGAACTGACCATCCAGCTTGTGAATAGACGACGTAGGCATCCCTGAGCAGACATCGAAAGTCCTACATCATCAGATGTTGCAAAGTGGTTAAGTTTTGTTTAAACGTTGTTCGGTTGTTTTGAGGTTGTTCTTTTAGGGGGGGCGGTACATTAGTTGATTAAGCAGGGAAAGTTTCAATCACAGACAATAGTGTCTTCCTCATTCCACTGCTCCTTGCTCTATCCTCGTGTGGCTGACAGATCGGTCGTGTCGTAGTGGTACAGCAGCCTCTTCCCTGGTCTGCATCTGACACAACACAAAGAGAAGACAAGGAGAGAAATGTATGTTTCACAGTTTAATCCTTCACTCCGCCCACCGCAGCGTCACAGAACCAAGTGACCCGCCCCTTGACCAGCCAGGTCGCAGGTAACCTCTCATGGCTGGGGTTGTCCGGTAGCCAGTTCTCTGTGGCGGAGTGGTTAGAGTGTCTGACTTTTTTATAGGTCGGACTCCTAATCTGAGGGTCGGCGGTTTGATTCCGCGTACCCCCAGCTCTGCCAATTTGGATTTCCACCGCTGTGTATAACTTACAGCATCATCAAAGGCCGGTTGCTCTCATACCATGTCTATGTGGTGTGGGAGGTTAAAAATCCCTTGGGTCGGTAAAAGTGTAGGCTCGGGCTTTCTATCGACCAGCAGTGGAATGAGGAAGACCAGTCGTCTATGACTGAAATTTCCCCTGCTTAAACAACTAATGGACCAACAAAAATAAAAAATAAAAATAAAAGGGGGCGGTCCGCCCGAGGACCGCCTTTGCCTAGCCTGCTGCCACCTGTTGCCATGCACGGACGGTGGTGGGCGGCCTAGTCTCTGCCACCATTGCCTGGTGGTGAAGCTCACGATTGGAGTATTACACAATAAAAGAATCGAGTGCTGGAGTAGGTAGTGACAAGTATATGAGCCTGTCTCAAAAGGTGCTAGGTCTTTGTTTGTTGTCCATAGTAACGATTGACACAAAACAGCACAGAAACGATTACACTGAAAACACAAGGACATTTGCTTAAAATCAATATGTATTCTATTGGGATTATGAAACACCATGTAAAAAACAAATCAGTTTATCCTGAGCAAATGCATAAGTAGATAGTGTGTTGATCGTTATTATGGACAAAGTTTTGTCCCATATTGCTTAGCACCTTTTGAGACAGTCTCATATTTAAGTAATTGGTTTGACTCGACCAGGGTTCGAATTCCCCGACCTACCAAAACGGCATGCTGACTCTGAACTCATTCGGTCATACCGCCACATATATAGCTATCTCTGGGGGCATGGGTAAACACTTTTTTCTGATGTAAAAGCAGTAATATCGCTAGAATGATACAATCCTCCGGTGCGACTGACACTGGTCAACATCCGGGGGAGGGTAGGTGGGCGAGATGGCGCCACCGGTACAGTGTTTTATCTTACGGAGGATAACAATAATAGTAATAATAAGTAATATTACCTTGCGAATCTTTATACTCGTATAATACGCTATACATCACATAAAGATTGTAAAAAAGACACATTGCAATATGCAGGTAGTCATTATGATCTCCGAAGCCTGATATTAGCTAGGATGCTGCAAAATAATCAAAATGTGACATCGGATAGCTTATATCACAAAAACACTGTATGAACGACAGTGTTGTAACATCGGGAGCCTATTTGCAGGTACATGTTGTACACAAACAACAGAACACTGAACACAGTCATGGACATTTATTTTCGAAAAGAAGCGGGATATCATAGTAAATAAAGCTTTCATTCGAAGCATCAGCTAGGATTATGATCAACAACAACATCAACATGCTGTCGGTCGCGATTCGACAAAGACTGCTTTCATTACTTGACTGCCGCTCTCCATTTAGCTCTCTGCTGTGAGAGTTTCATGAAAGCTGCCTGCAAAAGTGTTGAAGTGCTGCTGGCTTTTGCAAGTTACCAGCAGCACTCTCTCGGGAAGCAAATAGAGGTTTCACACCGGCAAGAACATGTCAAGACAGGCGCAAAACTATTTGTCCCTGCAGTGGCTGGTCGGGAGATGTTGGGAGTTCCATACATCAACTGCCCTTAATGCTGCCACAGTGACATGGTTTTCTGTTTAGGGTTTGCTCCCTTAGCCTTTGGTTCTGTCAAGAACCTGTACCACAAGGCAGTGGTTTACAACTCTGCAGGGCAGGGGCATTAAACTCCCTGAGGTATTGCTATACCTGCAATACCTGCATACCATGCTGTGTACATATTGTTGTTTGATAGCGGAGGGGTATTTTACTAATGAAGGCAATATCGTGCCTAGACTTCGACAATAATCAACACTGTATGAACGATTTGTTGTAACATCGAGAGCCTATTCTGCGATTCTGGGGCTATTGTTCTAACCATTAGACTAGCTAGACTCCCTGATGTTACAAACTTACTCACGCCTACCTATGTATGTGGCATTCCACACTCAGAGGGTCAATGTACCTCATTACACCTCACCTGGGCCATGTTATCTATGGGTTACTTCCTGTTAAAGGTGGTCACCAGATCTTTATAAATGGAAGTGATCTAGAATGAAATACAAGTTAACCATAATATTCCAGAAAGTGTAGAAGAGGAAATGGTGTGGTGTCGGCTGAGTTCTGTAGCTTTTTTTTATCTTTTCAAATGTGTTATATTTTGTATTGAGGCTGTATTTATACTGTCCATAGCATATAACTAATACCCCTGTCACACTACAACATAATGAGCGAACGTGAGCCTAACGTGGTGATATTTCGTCATTACGTTGATGTATGTTGGATTACGTTATGATGACGTCATAATGACGTTAGACTGACGTCGATCTACATCATATTATGTTGTGTTACGTCGAGTTACATCGAAGTTTTGGACATGTTCAAAAGTTTTGACGTAGCTCGAATGTAAGGGTTTGCGTTCGCCGTACGTTCTGTTCACGTTCAGCGAACGTCAATGACGTTAAACGGACGTTAGGCAAACGTTCCTCACTACGTTCCACTACGTTCCACTACGTTCCACTACGTTCCACTACGTTCCTCTACGTTCCACTACGTTCCACTCATTGACCCACATTAAAGCTGGTGGAAACGTCCATGCGGCGTAATGGGAAAGTCAGGAGAACGTCAGGAGAACATCAGGAGAACGTCAGGAGAACATCAGGAGAACATCAGGAGAACATCAGGAGAACGTCAGGAGAACGTGCATTCAACGTACGTTCAACGTCTCATGACGTAGCTAACGTCATGTAACGTTCTTCTGGTGATGGAATAACGTTTATAACGTTCCGTGATCGTCATTACGTTGACCTCTCTCGTTGAATGACGGTATCACTATGCTTTACCGACGTTACGCTCTCGTCCACTACGCTGCATCCACGTTCAACTTGTGCCCGAATTTGCATACTACGCTGAGAAGTTCAACGTTCTTCACGTTCTCCCTACGTCGACGTCCTTACGTCGTAGTGTGACAGGGCCATAAAGCCCGAATACTCAGGCTTGTTTTCAATGCTGGCCAGTTGTAGTGGTGGTGTTATCTTATCACACAGGAGCTGATAAGGTGCTTGGTTGCCTGTAGGCGCATGTCTATAATAGTGAAGTGGGCTGTAGCGGATATAACACAGAATGCAACACAGACACCAAACAACTGTTGTCATGTGGAAGGCCCAATGGTGACTGCCAGCTCTCCTAGACTTTTAATCTCTCCAGCACTCCTACAGACACGTCATTGTGGGTACATGATGTTATGGAAGGTACATGATGTTATTTCACTCCTTATGGCCGCCATCTTGAGGTTCCAGGACAGTGGCGATGGGTGCAGCGAAGGTGTACCCATCATTGCCACATCCCAGCTACCACCGCGTTATGGCAACCTGACCAGACAGCATTATCGCATCCAATGCACTCCATACAGATTCAATACACATCCAATAAACATTAAACATTAAACATTAAACATGACAGTTTCCCACAGAGGCAGCCTGCCCCCCTATCAATCTGGGAACGGAAATGATTTACCATTGCTCTATATATTAACTAAAACAAATACTGTATATGTCCCAATAAAAGCACGCTACCCAATATAATCACAACCCCTATTTCCAGATTGAAAGCATGCACAAATTTACAATCATATTCAGACTGAATGCACATAAAATAAGACAATCCCACCTTATTACAGAGGTAGAACAAAAACAAATGAAAATGTACGATCATATTCAGACTGAATGCACATAAAATAAGACAATCGCATTTTATTTCAGAGGCACAACAAAAATAAATCCATGAAATCCTTTAACTTTGAATAAACGTGCAGCCATGCGTCTGCACTAGCGCAGTGCACATCTATTGTCCGAGCAAGGTGATCATCACTTTTATGTATTCAGGGGCATATCTGAGTGTATGTACAAAAGAATTATCAATTGCTGATTTTCTTTTTAATTCTTTGAATAAGTATGGCAATTACAGCAACGAATGTCTCCTAAAATAGGAAAAAAAAGGGGCCAAAGGCTATCTGTGGTGTCACTATTATATAACTTTGACATCACTTGCCCTGTGGACATATGTATATATGCAGGTGAAATACTTATATATATATATGAAGATTTCAGGAGTAAAACCCTGTGAACACCAATCCAAAAATTGAGATAAACATTGGAATAAACCCTTCAAAGGGTGCTTTGTTTACAAATCTATTTTGTTGTTCATTGCTCCATAATCATATCATCCCAAGAAAAGTGGGATCGGGGAGAATTAAAATTACCTTCAGATTAAAATCTGTTATTATAATTCATTTTTTGGATCGGCGTTTTCTGTGTTTTGTTCCTGAACTCTTCATATGTAGGCCATACATGCAGGCACATATCTGATTCTACGTAGAGATTCCAATTGCAGATTAGTTGTATCAATGAATGTTGCATACATATGAACTTTAATTTAATGCAACATTAGTTGCTCGGTTGGAAGATCACTCCCTTGGTGCAGTCATACAGTTACCGTCAAACATAGTTGTGGTTGAACCAGGCCTAATTCTACCCAACTTGGACAGTTCATGGTTCAGTGGTCACGGTCACGGTTGGCCGCATCCCAGATCCCACCTGAAGCTCAATTACCATGTCTAAGGGTTTTGAGTGTCAGCGCCCCCCTCAACTTCCAGTTCCACCCCCCTCCCCCCCCCCCACATACAATCACACCCAGGATTCTAGAGCAAGTTACCATGGTAATCACACTTGGAGGGTTGCCATGGAGAGGAACGCTTGTCCGGAAGTGGGGTTAAGGATGGGTGACAGCGCCCCTCCCGCCTTCCAACTCATGTGGCACTGGTAGCCTCGCCTTGGAGCTGATTCCCCAAGGTGGGGGGGTGGGGGGGTGAGGGGAGGAGGCGATGTGGAGGTGGTACATGCGCGCTGCACTGTTGACTCAGTGATTGATGACCGGTGGTTAATCAACCTCCTACCGCACAGTAGTTCGGGTGGGTAGGGGGGTGGGGGAGTTGGGGGAGGATGTAGGTGGGGGTGTATGTGGGGGAGACAGTGTGTGTGTGGTAAGTATGTGGGGGGATTAGGTATGTGTGGAGCCTTGACAATACTAGCATGAGGGGCAATCTGGTAGTAGACATTAGCAGGAATAAAGGCTGGGTCGGAGGGTGGAGGTGGGGGAGTTGGGGGAGGTTGTAGGTGGGGGTGTATGTGGGGGAGACAGAATGTGTGTGGTAAGTGTGTGGGGGATTAGGTGTGTGTGGAGCCTTGACAATACTAGCATGAGGAGTAATCTGGCAGTAGACCTGTTCTCCGGAGCAGGAACAAAGGCTGGGTAGGAGGGTGGAGGTGGGGGGGGGGGGGGGCGGAGGAGGGGGGCGGGTGCGCGTGTGGAGACAGAGAGTGTGTGGCAAGTGTGTGTAGCGATTATGTGTGTAGAGCCTTAACAATATTTGCATGAGGGGCAATCTGGCAGTAGACCTTTTCTACGGAGCAGGAACAAAGTGTGGGTAAGAGGGTGGAGGTGGGGGTGGGGGAGGATGTAGATGGGGGTGTATGTGGGGGAGACAGCGAGTATGTGGTAAGTGTGTGGAGGGATTATGTGTGTGGAGCCTTAACAATACTTGCATGGGGAGCAATCTGGCAGTAGACCTTTTCTACGGAGCAGGAATAAGGGACTGTGACACTCACTGCCTTCAGAGTGTGGGCTGATGGTTGGAATCCTCTATAAAACATTTTCAACAAATCATTCTGCACACTGGCCTGCAACTCTCTATATTAGCAGCAGAGAACAGGTCCCATATTCATGTGCTGGTGCATGGGCCTTAACCGCGGCTAGGGTAGCTCCACCCGGCTAACAGTGTAAAATTTGTATTCATGTGCCGGTGTCAGTGCTAACCGCTGACCGTAGCCTAGGCTAAGCTACCCCAGTTTCAAATCAAGTTTAACTGCAAGCTGCGCCGGTTAGTGTGCCAGCCGCCGATATATTAGAGCCAAATCTATTCAATGCTATCATATTTAACAGAATTACATACTCAATAAGTGAAATTTGATCAAATTAACCTTAAATTCGAACTGATTTTAATGCTGCCGCTGCATCGGCGGAGAGATTAATATTGTCGAATCGATGAATGTAAACTAAACAAATTGCCGCCGCCGCTTCAACGTCGATATCCATACTGTCGCATATCAACAAAACACACATCGCCGCCGCCGCATTGTCGGCTATATATTAGGCCCAAATCTATTCAATGCTATCATATTTAACAGAATTACATACGCAATAAGTGAAATTTCATCAAATTAACCCTAAATTCAAAGCGATATTAACAATGCCGCCGCATCAGTGGCGTTATTAATATTTTCGAATCGACGAATGTAAAGCAAATAAATTGCAGCAGCCGCTTCGACGTCGATATCCATACTGTCGCATATCAACAAAACACACATCGCCGCCGCTGCTGCCACAATGGCGGCAATATATTAGGCCCAAATCTATTCAATGCTGTCATATGTAACAGAATTATATACGCAATAAGTGAAATTTAATCAAATTAACCCTAAAATCGAACCATTATTAATGCTCCCGCCGCATCGGCGGCATTATTCATATTGTCAAATCGATAAATAAACTCACGGTTAGCTATACCCGGCGGCTAGGACATTGGGCAATATGACTTTACCTATTTCTCCAACCCCCCGCTAGCTGTGGATAGCTACCCCAGAGCTAGTGTTTAGCACCAGATACACCTGGCACCACTACATGAATACGGGCCCTGATTTGGACCCAACTCTTTGTAAACGTGCCGGCTGGTGGTGTGGGTGGTGTGAATAGGTCAAGTGAAAACACTACAGGTAATAAAGGAAAACAGGGTAAGAAGGAAAAGTAAGAGAGTGAGACTCTCTGGTTTATTGCTTATATAGGTTCTAAAGATTCAAGATGGCCGTTGTCACATGATCCTATTCATCAATCACAGTACAATGCAGTGGTCACATGACTCACTCCTCCAATCAGAGTACAATGCAGTGGTCAATGATCATAACAATACCATGTGGGGGGGAGGGGGCATGTGAGGTGACTCTTCCAAAGACTGTTCTTAGTCAAACTCGGAAGTGACACTCCCTCTCAAAGACTATTCAATATACAAGTTCTATACCTAATGAATAATAGTTTACCAAGTTCACACATCCTCTATATGTCTTTGGGTTTTTATAATTTAACATTTATCATTATATAGACAGTTTGTAATTTATTATAGTAACTTCACCTCGGTTCACATGTATTATATCGGACAATTTTACATCTTGCTATTCTGGGACTAGCGTGCTACATAATAATGTGTGCATGATTACTTTGTACATCATAATATATGATTGTTATATAACTAAACTATATTTGGCTATATTACTTATGACCGGAATATCAATTCCTCTGTAGACCAGACTGGATGCCCGAATTTGTTAGAGTGGCCGTCTATCGTGCGGGTAGATCGTGGGGTCGTTGGTTCGAGCCCTGGTCGAGTCAAACCAATGACTTAAAAATTGATACTTGTCACTTCCTAGCCTGGCGCTCGGCATTATTAGGATAGGACAAGGACTGGTTAGCTCAGTGTCAGGATAATGTGATTGAGTGGGATATTGGGTCATGTTGCCGGTGGCCTGGTTTCCCAGTGGGACAGCACTATAAAGTTGCCATGAATACGCACTGTCACAAGTTGGTACCCATCCTGGTATGACCTTAGGTGTTGCTAGGACGTAAAACAACAAACAAACAAAATCGATTCCTCTGCTCGGAAAAAAATGTTTTCAGTTGAGTAAATATTTTAACAACAATGGACAAATTTCCCATCCTTAATCAATAAATGTACCTAAATCCACAAAAGACACACACAGAAAAGCTGCCTATGCTCACACTCCGACAGAGTGTTTGTCGGGGTATAGGCCGCCATGGTCCATATCGAGGACCTTTTAGAGTGCAGAGGCGCCCAGATGGGACAGATTTTCTACATGTTTGGAGCCAATATTCGCGTTGGCTTAAACCCCCCCCCCCCCCATCAGCTCCCCCCCCCCCTCCTATTCAAAGATTGCGATTAGGCTATGACCTCAGATAATCGAATCACCATAGCAACCGGACCCGCGCTGTGGAGCCAATTCACGGAATCATATGGGCGGGATGAAGAGGGTGGCGCGGTGTGTGTGAGTGTGTGTGGGGGAGGGGGTGTTTGAGAGGGTTGTCGTCTGTGGGGGGATGTGGGTGGTGATGTGGGTGGCGATGTGGGTGGGGAGGAATCATATACTGTGACGGTGTGTGTGTGTGGATGAAGGTGAGTGTAGGTGTGGGTGTGAAGGTGGGTGTGGTTGTGGGTGTGGATTTGTGGATGTTCGTGTGGAGTTGTGGGTGTGGTTATGGCTGTCCGTGTGAGCCTGGGTGTGGTTGCGGGTATGTGTATGAGTGTGGACATGAGTGTGGGTGTGGGTGTGGTTGTGGCGATGGATGTGTATGTGAGTGTGTGTGTGGGTGTGGATGTGAGTGTTTGGGTGGGAGTGGGTTTGTGGATATGGGTATGTGGGTGTGGGCGTGGGTGTGGGTTTGGAGGTGAGTGTGGATGTTAGCATGGGTGTTGGTGTGGTTGTGAGTGGGTGTGGGGTGTGGGTGTGAATGTGGTTATGGGGGTGGATGTGGATGTGGGTGTGAGTGTTTGTGTGGGAGTGGGTGTAGAGGTGAATGTAGATGTTAGCATGGGTGTTGGTGTGGTTGTGGTTGGGTGTGGGTGTGAATGTGGTTGTGGAGGGTGGATGTGGATGTGGATGTGAGTGTGGGTGTGAGTATGGGTGTGGGTGTGGGGTGTGTTAGCTGATAACGGTATGTTAGTGTGGGTGTGGGTGTAAGTGGGAGTGTGGGTATCGGTCTGGGTGTGGGTGTGTGGTAGCCCCCACATTGTGAGTGGGAGTGGAAGTGGTTGAGGATAAGGCCACACTTTGTGAATGGGGGTCTGGAGGGATCACACTCATTATCTGAGATGGCCGGTATAGACGACCATCACCAGACACCTGAACAAAATATATATTTGTTTTGACCTAATATAATAGTATTCCCCGAGAAAAAGATGGTTTGTCGATGTGTTGGGGTTTTTACAGCCTGGCAACATCAATGGTCATATCACAATGGGTACGGACTTGCCAGAGTGCATATTAATGATAGCTATATATGTGGTATGCAGGTATTGCAATACCTCAGGGAGTTTGACGCCCCTGCCCTGCAGAGTTGTAAACCACTGCTTTGTGGCTCAGGTTCTTGACAGAACCGAAGGCTAAGGGAGCAAACCCTGAACAGAAAACCATGTCACTGTGTCAGCATCAAGGGCGGTTGATGTATGGAATTCTCAACATCTCCCGACCAGCCACTGCAGGGGCAAATAGTTTTGCGCCTGTCTGGACATGTTCTTTCTGGTGTGAAACCTCTATTTGCTCCCCGAGAGAGTGCTGCTGGTAACTTGCAAAAGCCAGCAGCACTTCAACACTTTTGCAGGCAGCTTTCATGAAATGTACAACCGCACACCATCAAGAGAAACCTGAACCTGAGAGACATTAAGACTGACTCATGGACATCACTCTCACAGCAGAGAGCTAAATGGAGAGCGGCAGTCAAGTAATGAAAGCAGTCTTTGTCACATCGCGACCGACAGCATGATGATGATGATGATGATGATGATGATAGTGCAGCTCCAGCAGCGCATGACCCGATTTGCCACTTAGTCACAGTATCCTGATACTTAGCTAGTCAGTCCTTGCCTTATCTAATCCTACTAATGCCAAGTACCAGGCTATGTAGCAACAAGTATCAATTTTGGAAGTCATCGGTTTGACCTGACCAGGAGTTCAAACTCACTTACCTTCTGTACGGAGAGCCTGCGCTCTTATTGATTTGGCCACCGCGTCCATTCACCAAGAAGAAAGAAAAAGAGACCCACCCCCCCTCCCCATTCCCCGAAGAGTGATGGGCCGGGCCTGTTGTGGACTGTTCTGAGAAAGGGATTGAATACCCACTTACAGAAGGTGACATTGGCGGAAGTGATGAAGCTTCAGCAGCAAGATGATGAGTGAGGCAAACAGGAGGGTACAACTGGACAATTAAGGAAGATTTAGGCAGAGATGTTGACTACTGGAAGCAGGAGTGTCCAACTGGACAATCAATGCAGATGTACACATAGCTAATGAATGTTCGAACCAGGAGTGTACAACTGGACAAATAAGGAAGATGCACATGTAGATAATGACTACTGGAACCAGGAGTGTACAACTGGACAATTAAGGAGGAGTTAGACATAGATAAGGACTGCTGGAACCAGGACTGTACAACTGGACAATTAAGGAGGATTTACACATAGATAATGAATGTTGGAACCAGGAGTGTACAATTTGACAAATAAGGAAGATGCACATGTAGATAATGACTACTGGAACCTGGACTGTACAACTGGACAATTAAGGAGGATTTACACATGCATAATGACTGCTGGAACCAGGAGTGTACAACTGGACAATTAAGGAGGATTTACACATAGATAATGAATGTTGGAACCAGGAGTGTACAATTTGACAAATAAGGAAGATGCACATGTAGATAATGACTACTGGAACCTGGACTGTAGAACTGGACAATTAAGGAGGATTTACACATATATAATGACTGCTGGAACCAGGAGTGTACAACTGGACAATTAAGGAGGATTTACACATAGATAATGAATGTTGGAACCAGGAGTGTACAATTTGACAAATAAGGAAGATGCACATGTAGATAATGACTACTGGAACCTGGACTGTAGAACTGGACAATTAAGGAGGATTTACACATATATAATGACTGCTGGAACCAGGAGTGTACAACTGGACAATTAAGGAGGATTTACACATAGATAAGGACTGCTGGAACCAGGAGTGTACAACTGGACAATTAAGAATAAGAAAGATGTGTACACAGCTAATGACTGCTGGAACCAGGAATGTACAACTGTACAATAGACCCCTTTCAATGTTTATAATTGTGTATGCGCACGCAGCTTGGCTGCAAAACGAATGCACACTGCCATTGAGTTTGCCCGTACTTGCAGTGCAAAAAGTCAATTTTATTCAAAATTAATAGAAATGCAGACCCTAACCTTATAAATTTAATATAATCTCTTTGTTAAACATGTTTTCTATATGTGCTCCATGCTGTTTCTTTCTGGGTGGTGTGGTTTTAGAAATATCTAACTTTTTCTGTATGAAGATTGCTCATGGCCATTGACAATGCATTGAGTTTGCTGATACGCACAGTTCAAAATGACAATTTTATTCAAAATTAATAGAAATTCAGAACCTTTACCTATATAAATTTAATATAATCTCATCGTTGAATATGTTTTCTATATGTGTTCCAAGTGGTTTGTGTCTAGGTGGTGTGGTTTTAGAGATATTTCACCTTTTCTCTATGAAGACTGCTCATAGTAACTGAGTTTGCAGTTTGACAGTGCATCATCCTGCAGACAACCAGCGTGCGCACTGACCTAAGTACCTATGATGATGTGATATGAAATAGGTCTATTAAGGAAGATCATCGCTAATGACTGCTGGAACCAGAGGTGAACAACTGGACAATTAAGGAGGATTTACACATAGAGTAAGGCAAATTTACACATAGCAATGACTGCTGGAACCAGATGTGTACAACTAGACAGTTGATGCAGCTTTGCACATATATAATGATGTATGATGTACAGCTGAACAACTAATGCAGCTTTAGACACAGATAAAGATTGCTGGAACCAGCAGTGTGCAACTGGATAAGTAGTTCAGCTTTGCACATACATAATGACTGCTGGAACTAGTATTATTCAACTGGCCAACTGATGCAGCTTTACACATAGTTAATGACTGATTGACCCAGCAACAAACAACTGGCCAACTAATGCAGCTCTACACATAGATAATGACTGCTGGAACACATAGATAATGACGGAACAAGTAATGTAGCTTTGGTCGTAATGCGAAGCATTACGTTTGATGCGAGGAGAGGAAGAGACCCTCCCCCCGCCCCGCGCTGTCGCGCTGCTTTCTCACCTCGGCAGACGGCGCGGCGCGCCGCCCCCTCCCCCGCCCTCCGCGTCGCGCGGCGCTCACGCCTCACCCGACGCCGCTGCTCGCCACCTCTCGCCCTCCCCCGGGCCGGCAGCTTTCACACTCACCTGCTGTCGCCCCTCCCTCTCCCCTTATAAGGCCGCCCCCCGGCCTCCCTCAGGCACTCGCCCTCCTGCCGTCTCCCAGCTCTACCCTTCTTCAGTCTTGGCTACTCCACCTCGGACCTCTGCCCCAGCTCAGCCTCAGGATGCCTCGAGGAAAAGGACGTGGACGGTAGGGATCCCGGGCCGCCCCCGGCACCCCGGGGCCCTCTCCAGCACCCGGCCGGGGCGACTCCCGGCCTACGCCCCGGCGTCCCCCGCGGCGCCCTCGGGCCGCACCTCGGGCCCCGAGATGTCGACACTGCTGGAGGCGCTCCAGCGTATGCAGCTCGACCAACAGCACTCCGCCGCCGAGGCGCGCCAGGCGACGGCCGACCTCCACGCCCGGATCGACTCCCTGGAGACCGGGGGGACCCGCCCGGGGATCCCCTCATCTCCCCCGAGGCGCCAGGCCGCCCCGACGCCTCGGGCACCTACCGCCACCACAGCCCGGCCCCCGCCGCCGCCTCAGGCGTCCCTCCCCGGGGCCGCGCACCCGGAGTACGAGAGGTACCGTCACCTCTCCAGTCAACCACCACCCGCCACCTCGCCGGCCTACCGCGAGGAGGCCATCCGCCACAGCCCCGCCTCCGCGGCCGACGCCGTCCGGGAGATACTGGCATCCGCCGAGGCGCGCCACTCCGTGAGGCGCCAAGGGATCCCGGCCAACTACATCTTCCCCTCGGACCTGGTGAAACGAGGGGCCGAGAGGAAGCCGGTGAAGAGGGGGGAGGCGACAAAGGACGAGTATACCCTCGCCCTCCTCACCCTCATCGACCACCCCGACTTCCCCGCCCACTCCGCCCAGGGACTCCACCACCACCACCTAGCAGTCTGCCGGGATAACCTCGTCTACCCCTGGGCGACCGTCCGCCGGTACTCAGAGACCCTGTTTACCGCCATCGCGGACGGAACCCTCCCCCAGGGCTGGCATGACCCGGTAGCGCTCAACCTCATGAGACTAGACTGCCTGGCCATGCCCGAGGACCAAGCCACCGCCGCCCCTGCCCGCCTACCCGACCCTCTCCACCGAGGCGCCCACCTCCCCCGACCCCAAGCTGACGCCCGCGCCACCTACGACAGGGACACCCACGGGGCCCCCTGCCCGGCCTGGAACCGCGCCCCCGCCTCGTGCGATCGGGCCCGCCTCGGAGAGGCCCACGGTGAGGCGGGGGACAGGCGCCGTCACGTCTGCACAGCGAGGCCGACTGCATCACGAAACAAACCCGTGAGCGCCAGACCCCCCCCCGCCACCTCGGCGGATTTTTGATCCGCCGGCCTCCCCCCGGCCGGCCCGGGGGGACCCCTCCGGCGCCTCACCCTCACCACTGCCGAGGGCCCAGCAAAATACTACCATTTATCATATAAAAAAGTTGGTGGGGTCTCAGATGACCATATAACCACATGAAAGTTTGGTTTAACCGCACTGGAAGTGGCCTGGGGTCCGACAATTTTCTTTGGATTAACCAACTTTGGTTTAACCAACTTTGTTATATGATAAATGGTAGTATTTTGCCAGGCTGCCAAAAAAAGATTAAACTATCGTTTCGTTTAACCAAGCTTGGTTTAAAGGGGTTATACTGTATCTGGATATAAACGAGTATAAGGTGAAGTGAGGTGAAGTGAGGTGAAGTGGGGTGAAGTTGGGCAAAGTGGGGCAAAGTGAAGTGAAGTGAGGTGAAATGAGGAGAAATGAGCTGAAGTGAGGTGAAGGTGGGTGAAGTAGGATAAAGCCGGATGAACTGAAGTGAAGTGGGTGAAATGAGGTGAAGTGAGTCGAAATGAGGTGGAGTGAGATGAAGTGAGGTGAAGTGAAGTGAAGTGAGGTGAAGTGAGGTGAATATGGGTGAAGTGGGATGAAGTGGGGTGAACTGAAATGAAGTGGGTGAAATAAGGTGACGTGAGGTGGAGGGAGGTGAAGTGAGGTGGAGTGAGGTGAAGTGAGGTGAAGAGAGGTGAAGTGAGGTGAAGGTGGGTGAAGTGGGATGAAGTGGGGTGAACTGAAATGAAGTGGGTGAAATAAGGTGAAGTGAGGTGAAGTGAGGTGGGGTGAAGTGAGGTGGAGTGAGGTCAAGTGAGGTGAAGAGAGGTGAAGTGAGGTGAAGTGAGGTGAAGGTGGGGTGAAGTGGGATGAAGTGGGGTGAACTGAAGTGAAGTGGGTGAAATGAGGTGAAGTTAGGTGAAGTGAGGTGAAGTGAGGCGATCTGAAGTGAGGTGAGGTGAGCTGAAGTGATGTCAAGTGAGGTGAAGTGAGGTGGAGTGAAGTGAAGTGAGGTGAAGCGGGATGAAGTGAGGTGAAGTGAGGTGAAGTGAAGTGAGGTGAGGCGGGGTGGGGTGGGGTGAGGTCAAGTGAGGTGGAGTGAGGTCAAGTGAGGTGAAGAGAGGTGAAGTGAGGTGAAGGTGGGGTGAAGTGGGATGAAGTGGGGTGAAATGAGGTGAAATGAGGTGAAATGAGGTGAAGTTAGGTGAAGTGAGGCGATCTGAAGTGAGGTGAGGTAAGCTGAAGGGATGCAAGTGAGGTGAAGTGAGGTGAAGTGAGGTGAAGTGAGGTGGAGTGAAGTGAAGTGAGGTGAAGTGGGATGAAGTGAGGTGAAGTGAAGTGAGGTGAAGTGAGGTGAAGTGAAGTGAAGTGAAGTGAGGTGGGGTGGGGTGGGGTGAGGTGAAGTGAGGTGAAGTGAGGTGAAGTGAGGTGAAGTGAGGTGAAGTGAGGTGAAGTGAGGTGAAGTGAGGTGAGGTGAAGTGAGGTGCAGTGAGGTGAAGTGAAGTGGGGTGAAGTGAGGTGAAGTGAGGTGATGCCAGCAGCAATGCTGATATTGCAGTACCCATGCATTATTCGCCTTCCCCCATTATTCCCCTTTGTGGTACACTGACAATGCCCGCATGTGGCTGGAGCATGCACCGTGGCAACGACTGGAAGTCCTTGAGGGCAGGGAGGATAGATGGGGAGGGGGTAGGAGGGTGAAGGGAGTAGGGGCGGAGTAGTAGGGGGTGAGGGGGGAGGAGAAGGAGAAAGGGAGGGGGGGTCAAGATGCCAGACCACGTATAGTATTATTGACAATCTAGGCGGTCCTCGGATTCGGACGCGCATGAGTGATTCGGCGGGAGCAAGGCCCCCCGCGCTGACCAATCATGCATGACTAGCAGCTCTGGGGCCATATTCACGATGCGGTGTTAGCTTACACTCGGTGTGTTTGCACTAATTGCCTACTGAGCTCGGCGAAAGCTCAGTAGGCAATTAGTGCAAACACACCGAGTGTAAGCTAACACCGCATCGTGAATATGGCCCCTGGGGGCAGTTTGTAGGCTGGAGTATGGGTGGGCAAGGGGGCCGGTGGGTGGGGGATGATGAGGAGGGTGGTGGAGGGGTTGGAAAGCTGGGGTTTATGTCCTTCCAACATTTGAGGTCATATATTTGCATACTCGCCACATAAAAGGGAACGGTAGAATAGAATGCGTTCTGCTGAAGCCTCTGATGTCATTCATTATTGCACGTTTCACTTCACATATCTGGAAATTCAGCTGGTTTAATTCAAAGAAACTTCATATTTAAGAAAGGTAGATTGTAATGATCAACATACGGTATTTATGTCAAAGAAATTACGGAAATCAAAACCATGCGGCTTTTTCAAGTTTACTCCAACTAAAGAAAAGAACATGATAGCGACCAGCTTAATATAATTGATCTACAAAAAAGGCAGAGACTCGGAAATAATTGTGGAGGTGAGGTGGACAGAGGAAGGGGGTGGGCAGGGGGACGGCAGGTGGGCAGGGGGGAGGAAGTCGGCAGGGCCGGGGAAGTCGGCAGGGGGAAGATAGGAAGGAGGTGTGCAGGGGGGAGGAAGTCGGCAGGGGAACGGGAGGTGGGCAGAGGAAGGGGGTGGGCAGGGGGCGGGAAGTGGGAGGGGGGAGTCGGCAGGGCAGGGGAAGTGGGCAGGGGGAGGAAGTCGGCAGGGGTACGGGAGGTGGGCAGAGGAAGGGGGTGGGCAGGGGGCGGGAGGTGGGAGGGGGAGGGGCAGTGGGGTAGGCAGGGGCAGGGCGGTGGGAATGGGGTTTGCGCTTCCCGCTAACAATGTAGTTTTCTGTTTTACTTTTTTATACTGCTTTTGTTGTTGTTTTGTCTTTTCATTTAGTCCATTTTTTATGCGGAAGCCCTCGTTATTTCCAGGAGAGATTTCGCCTCGCGACGGATCGGCTGGTGACGGTCGTCTGTGCCGATTTGTCGTCATAGTTCTCCCGAAAATAAGGAGGTCTAAGGCGTTGTGCTCGCCCTAGGGCGAGTGGGGTGTGGCATGCTGCAGCGCCGGTAGTTCCCCTAACGGCAAGCGGAGGTACTTAGCCGCCACGCCACCTGGCGGGCTGCGGTAATATGAAGCGGTTAAAGGTCGTCTAACGTGACCAAGTTTTCATTTCATCAAAGGCAGGCCCCGTGGGTCCTGATATGACAGTTGATGTTGCTAGGACGTAAAACCCCAACCAACAACACTACAGCATATGCATGCCACTTCCTATATATGTGACCGGACGAGGTGGCCGAATTGGGCAGAACGATGTGTAATAATATGAGAACTCAGCCGTCTGAGCCGCAAACATTACTAGACTAGTCTCCACAGGTGTGTTATGACAACAGTCTGTCAGTTCCCACCTGTTGTTACTCTCAACACTCTCATAAGAAAGAAAGGAAGACATGTTGCGCAAGGAAGAGGTTGTGTTTTATTGGCATCAACCCCTTTTCACCTACTGGCGACCTATATATCACCTTCACTCCTTACCAACTGCCCACACAGACCATCATGACTCTTGCTGGTTATAAGAATCAGTGCCTACATCCTATTGAAGCTGAGTCCCATGGTTGTTGCACACAGCTCAGTGTCTTTTGAATTGAGGTTCTAGTTTTGAGTGTAGAAAGTGGAGTTATCTATTGCTAGAGAGCCTAGCCAAGAGTGCCTAGAGTAGGGTCTGTGTGTCAGGTAAAAGGAATGCAGGTGACTGGGCTCACACAGCCAGCCAATCAGACACCCTCCACAGCCTGGGTAGGTGATGCCCTAATAGGGGCAGCTGTCACTGAACCCCAAGCTGCAGGTGGTGTCCATAATGTATGCAGGATAGCTGGGTGTGCTTGCCCATCGGCCCCACGGTAGCAGGTAGTTGCAGACAGTTACAACAAACATATACTAAAATTGCCCTTCCCCTCCACTTGCATTCTTTCTGGTGCATGGAGGGAACATTTCAATAATTATTAACCGTCTCTTAAGTATAAAGATCACATCACAATCTCGGTTGCTATGTGTTATAACATTTCCACATAGGCGCTTATGTCACACAGCGAGTGGGGCACCCATTGCTTCTCTGTTACATAATCCTGGTTCCCACTCCGTCGCGCAAGAATAACAATGTTCTTTGCCAATATATAAATCCGAACCGACAATCCGTATATTTTTACAGATGGATTCCCTTGCGGAAGGTCCAAGGTTCGAAATTGGACAAAACCAATCACTTTACACAATTGATCTTTAAGGCCCTGTCACACTGCATAAGTGTATTGTCAATATATGCAACACACGATGTCATATGGGGGGAATTTTGAACATGCTTCAAAATACTACTTATGCCAAGCATACCCATACACCAACATACACCAGGGTACACCAGCGTATACCAGCGTACTCCAATATACACCAGTGTAATCCAACGTACAACAGCATACACCAGCGTACAACAGCGTACACCAGCATATAACCAGCGTATGCCAGCATAAACCAGCGTACACTAGCATACATCAGCGTATACCAGTGTACATCAGTGTACGCCAGTGTACGCCAGTGTATGTCATTGTACGCCAGTGTACACCAGCGTACAACAACGTACAACAGCGTACGCCAGCGTACAACATCGTACACCAACGTGTTGGCACAAACTCACATACATTGGCATACACTGATGCAATACGGCACAGTGTGACAGGGCCTTTATCGCTACCTTGGTGACCTCAGCATTACCTGAATATGTGGCCAATACCAATGTTTACCACAATGCAGGTACTAGGTATAATCAGTGATGACCTAGGATTACCAGGGTTACCAGGGATGCTCCTGCGAGACAGGAGACAATGAATGGGAAGCGGCGTCATTACTGGGCGACGGTGGCGACACTTTAAACAATTTATTTCTGGCACCTTTCCAAAATGCGCACAAAACAACCGGATGCGATATGTGCACACTTCCGCTCAGCTTCATCCGGTTCTCTCCTCCTGTATTCTCCTGTCCCTTGCATAGCCGGATCTTTCACATTTACCTCCTATAAAACAGGATTGCAGAAAACGGTAATCCCCACCTCACTCCCTCCCCTCTCCCTCCCCTCTCGTTCCCTCCTCACTCCCTTCCCTTTCATTCCCTCCTCACTCCCTCCCCTCTCATTCCATCCTCACTCCCTTCCCTCTCATTCCCACCTCACTCCCTCCCCTCTCATTCCCTTCTCACTCCCTTCCCTCTCATTCCCTCCTCACTCACTCCCCTCTCATTCCCACCTCACTCCGTCCCCTCTCATTCCCTCCTCACTCCCTCCCCTCTCATTCCCACCTCACTCCCTCCCCTCTCATTCCCGCCTCACTCCCTCCCCTCTCATTCCCACCTCACTCCCTCCCCTCTCATTCCCACGTCACTCCCTTCCCTCTCATCCCTCCTCACTCCCTCCCCTCTCATTCTCACCTCACTCCCATCCCTATCAATGCCTCCTCACTCACTCCCCTCTCATTCCCTCCACACTCCCTTCCCTCTCATCCCCACCTCACTCCCTTCCCTCTCATTCTCACCTCACTCCCCCCCCTCTCATTCCCTCCTCACTCACTCCCCTCTCATTCCCTCCCCACTCCGTCCCCTCTCATTCCCTCCTCACTCACTCCCTCTCATTCCCACCTCACTCCCATCCCTATCATTCCCTCCTCACTCCCTCCCCTCTCATCCCCTCCTCACTCCCTCCCTTCTCATCCCTCCTCACTCCCTTCCCTCTCATTCTCACCTCACTCCCATCCCTATCATCCCTCCTCACTCCCTCCCCTCTCATCCCTTCCTCACTCCCATCCCTAGCATTCCCACCTCACTCCCTCCCTCTCATCCCCTCCTCACTCCCTTCCCTCTCATTCTCACCTCACTCCCTTCCCTCTCATTCTCACCTCACTCCCATCCCTATCATTGCCTCCTCACTCCCTCCCCTCTCATTCCCACCTCACTCCCTCCCCTCTCATTCCCTCCTCACTCCCTCCCCTCTCATTCCCTCCACACTCCCTTCCCTCTCAATGCCTCCTCACTCCCTCCCCTCTCATTCCCTCCACACTCCCTTCCCTCTCATTGCCTCCTCACTCCCTTCCCTCTCATTCTCACCTCACTCCCATCCCTATCATTGCCTCCTCACTCCCTCCCCTCTCATCCCCTCCTCACTCCCTCCCCTCTCATTTCCTCATCACTCCATCCCCTCTTATTACGTATGTCATAGGTGGGGTGCAGCTTGTCTACTCTTAGACAAATACCTACATGATTTTGCAATTACATATGATACATATATTGTTTAAATACTTAGCTACCATACTATGCTAATGTGTGGGTGAATAATTGATTAATTCATGTAGATTCATAGATTTTAAAAGTTAATCTACAGCTTTCTTTGGCTGCTATCTTGGTGGGGGATTTTTTTCATTCTCTCACAATTTCCCAACTTTACATCAACATAGATAACAATTGTGCACTGGCCCAAACTACATCCACCGCTTATTTACAACAAATTGATTCCTACCAAAATAGGTTTTCCTTGGATTTAGGTAGGGTTGACATTCACCTCCTACTCCGCTTCGGGATGAATCTTTTATCTATGACTACTTGTTCTAGGATTCACTAACTGTAACATAATAGGTCACCACAGCCAGTTGCAAAAAATGGCAAACTCATAAACAAAATGGCTGAATCGTAAAGAAATGAGAGAATCATTAAAAAAATGGTGGATTCACAAACAAAATGGCTGACTCATAATCAAAATGTCAAGACTCGTAAACGAAATGGCAAACTCATAAATGAAATAGTGGAATCATAAACAAAATGTTTGGCTCGTGAACAAAATGGCAGATGCGTAAACAAAATGTTGGACTCAAAAACAAAATGGTGGACTCGTAGGAAAGATGGCAGACTCAAAAACGAAATGGCGGACTCATAAACAAAATGGCAGAATCGAAATCAAGATGGCAGACTCATAAACAAAATGGCAGACTCATAAACAAAATGACAGACTCATAAACAAAATGGCCAAATCATAATCAAGATGGCAGACTCATAAACAAAATGGCAGAATCATAATCAAGATGGCAGACTCATAAACAAAATGGCAGACTCATAAACAAAATGGCAGACTCATAAACAAAATGGCAGAATCATAATCAAGATGGCAGACTCATAAACAAAATGGCAGACTCATAATCAAGATGGCAGACTCATAAACAAAATGACAGACTCATAAACAAAATGACAGACTCATAAACAAAATGGCAGACTCATAAACAAAATGGCAGTCTCCCAAAGAAAATGGCATACCTGTAAATAAGATGGAAGACTAGTAAGCACAATGTTGGACTTGTAAACAAATTGGTGACTCCTAAGCAAAATGGCAGACTCGTAAACAGAATTGCGGACTTGTAATTAAAATGGCAGATTTGTAAATGAAATGCCAGACTCAGAAACAAAATGGCAGATTCGTAAACAAGATGGTGGACTCGTAATAAAAATGGCGACTCAAAAGTAAAATGGCGAACTCATAAGTAAAATAGCGCCCTTGTAAACAAAATGGCGGACTCTTGCCGGTGACCGCCCTTTCCTTCAGGCAGATAGTAAAACATGGCACTTTAACGACAGTCGCCATCTATTGACCTGCTCCTATATCACGACAAGGCCCCACCGGTTTGCGGCATCCAGATCTACCAGCGGAGGTGGCAGTGTGAGGCGGTGTGAGGCGAGGGGGGGGGGGGGGGGGGGGGGGGGTTGGGGTTGGTGCGCGTCACCACCGCCCGGGCGCTGCTCAGGCTGCGCGAACTGATCCGATTATCGCCTGGCGTGAAGTAACGCGTGCGGGATGTGTTTTGCTTAGCACCAGGTGGCGGCTGGTGCGTGACGCTTGACGGATCGTCTCAGCAAGGCAGGCGCACACTGCGCGATATGCGCGACTCCCACCGGAAACGACGTGTATTCGAGAACGTTATGAACTTGTTTTATTTTGTGGTGTTTGATTTAACATTTATTTTACACTGTTAATAGAATAATAGATAGTTTCATATATTACCCTTGGCGTGGTGGTAATGGTACACTTAGGCCAAATATGTTCTCTGTGGCGGAGTGGTTAGTGTGTCTGACTTTTTTCTAGGTCAGACTCCTAATCTGAGGGTCGGCAGTTCGATTCCCCATGCCCCCAGCTCTGCCAATTTGGATTTCCACCACTGTGTATAACTTACAGCGTCATCAAAGGCCGGTTGCTCTCATACCATGTCTATGTGGTGTGGGAGGTTAAAAATCCCTTGGGTCGGTAAAAGTGTAGGCTCGGGCTTTCTATCGACCAGCAGTGGAATGAGGAAGACCAGTCGTCTATGACTGAAATTTCCACTGCTTAAACAACTAATGGACCAAAAAAAATACAACAACAATTGGTGATCGTCCTTTTGATCACACAAATCAAGGT
This sequence comes from Branchipolynoe longqiensis, assembly GCA_030323885.1. NCBI lineage: Eukaryota > Metazoa > Annelida > Polychaeta > Phyllodocida > Polynoidae > Branchipolynoe > Branchipolynoe longqiensis. The sequence goes on along the minus strand of CM059191.1, from coordinate 102,509,062 downwards.
CGGGCAGGCGATTTTTATTTTTTATTTTTTTATTTCATTTTCAGTATTTTTTACATGATTTCAATGGAATTGTACATGTTGCTAGTAACATCATACCATGGTTAATTCATGACTTTGGAAACCGGTTTAATGTCGCCTAGACAGTGGCTCGGATGCACTCTCACTGCATTCACATGTACCTCAGACATCAAAGCATCCAGCGTCACTATGGAGACATTTTTTTTTTTTTTATTGACAAAGTATTTACTCTGCCCATAGAGTATAAGCTCCCGTGAGCGTGCTTGATTTCAACGCTGGGCAGATTCGTAAACAAGATGGTGGACTCAGTTTCTCAAACAGGATCATAAATATATGGAACAGTCTCCCACAAAATGTTATTGATGCCGAGTCAATAAATTCATTCAAGAACAGATTAGAAAAAGCATGGGCTGATGATCCAGGGAAACTCGACCCCGTATTCACCACATGCTACTAATTATTCCTTGTGTTGCATATTTACTTGCACTCAAGCAAAAATGAGAGACAAATAAGTGTTCACACTTCCTGTCTACCATTCGCTATTTCGCTATTTCGTAATAAAATGGCGATATTGTAAAGTCATGAATGCTGTCTGAACTCCCATTCATTCATTAACTAAGCCTGGAAAAGAGCAGACTTGCCACTTACCTGCAGATATTCCTGTATATGTATACAATTTAGCCCGACGCATTTTTAACAGCTTTAAAAAAAGTATGTTGGGGACGCCCTTCCAAGCCACCACCTAACCACCCAGGTTCTTCTTCTTCCAGGTCCACCGGTCGAGGTCGGCGTCACCATGTTCGTCTCAAGCGTCAGTTCCATCTCAGAGGTCGATATGGTGAGTTACTTGTGGAAACAGTGTCAACACTGTCAACTCTGTTAGCGTCTTGTAGCTAAAGCTGCAGAGGCCGATGAAAACATCAAATCTTCAAAACCAAAACCATTATTTACCTTTAATTCAGGACACGACACGGGACTATTTAGTATGGAATTTATATAATCTAGATAGAAGAAGACATATAGGTAAAGGTCAATATGAGGTCAATAACAAGAAGGTGAAAGTTTGAGTCTCTGCGTGAACCAGGCACTCAACCCACAGTCTGAAAGTAGGGTCGGGTGGGGTGGTGAGAAAAGGAGGGAGGTGGTCTCCGGTCGGCGTCTGGAGGTGAAGTGCCGTCTGGAGAGGCGGGATGGCGGAAGTGACGTCACAGGGGTGTGGGTCGGGTTCAAGTGGGGATTACCAGCATGCGGGGTTGGGGGCGCCACCTGGAGTCGCCTCCGGGCCCCCTATAGTTAAAGGGGGAACTACGGTATAGGTCGGGGGATGGGGTAACGGTGGGAGGCATGAGTCCCGTGTCGATCCCGAATTACCCATGTTGACTATGCAACATGACCAATTCTACATATCTTAACTTAGATACTGATGCACTTATTAAACCTTTGGTGCTACATAGAATGGGATAAATACTGAGACAATTTAATAGAACCTGTTACAGCAGAAGCTCATGGTGTCAGATTGTTGGCGAGCTTGTCAAAATTAATATTGCATATCTGCACTTCAAATATCTCTAAAAATTAGCCATTTAAAATAAAAGTTATTTCAGATTAAAGTAAGGTGCGTTATAGCGATCAATCTAATAGAGATAATCTCAGAAAATGACAGAAACTCAATACGATCGAACTATGCAACTTAAATTAAATCATATGAGAAAAGTATTCACCTTGTTCTTTTGAATGACATCAAATTTAAACAAAACAAAAAGTGTAATTCAACAGAATATTGTATTCGTTAACACCAAATTAGTGATCTTCCTGCCATTTGGAATGAAAGCTGTCTTCATAATTCTGTTGAGGACGGTGGTGGTGATGGTGATGATGATGGTGATGGTAATCTTCATGGTCATGGTGATGATGGGCATGATAATGATGGTGGAGTGGTGGTGGCAGTGGTGGTGGGGGTTGTGTGGTTGTGGTGATGATGATGGTGGTGGTTGTAGTTGTGGTGGTGGCGGTGATGTTGGTGGTGGTGGTGATGGTGTTGATGGTGGTGGTCATGGTGGTGGTCATGATGGTGGTCATGATGGTTGTCATGATGGTAGTGATGGTCATGATGGGGGTGATGGTGATGGTATTGATTGCGATGGTGATGGTGGTGGTGGCGGTAGTCGTGGTGATGGTGATGTTGGTCATGGTGGTGATGGTCATGGTGATGGTCATGGTGTTGATTGTGTGGTGGTGGTGATGGTGATGGTGATGGTGGTGGTGGTGGTGGTCATAGTGGTGGTCATGGTTGGCATGGTGGTGGTCATGGTGGTGGTCATGGTGGTAATGCATGAGTAATAATTATATGAAATTCATCTACCAAGGTGTTGCATAATAACCATTTTAACCAAATGATAAATACATAAACTTAACTCCAGATTGGGGCAATATCGACAACATTTACAGGATATTCTAAGCATGTGTATAAGTATACCAAGAGCATTGATGATAATAATACAAACAACACAAATACAAGAATACTAGAAATATAAAATATAAATATGGAAGAAAAGCAAATTAAAAACCATGTTCTCCAATAATAATAATAATTATACTGGAATAAATCTATTAATAAATCTCATCAAATCCCATGTTGTTATTAGAGAGAACTAGAGATGGTGACAGATGAATATGTCTCAGAGACGCAGAAATCCCACACTGACGGGCACACCCATCTTCGGTGGCCATACTTGGGTCATCATCATCATCATCATGCTGTCGGTCGCGATGCGACAAAGACTGCTTTCATTACTTGACGGCCGCTCTCCATTTAGCTCTATGCTGTGAGAGTGATGTCCATGAGTCGGTCTTAATGTCTCTCAACTTCAGGTACATTTCATGAAAGCTGCCTGCAAAAGTGTTGAAGTGCTGCTGGCTTTTGCAAGTTACCAGCGGCACTCTCTCGGGGAGCAAATAAGGTTTCACACCGGCAAGAACATGTCCAGACAGGCGCAAAGCTATTTGCCCCTGCAGTGGCTGGTCGGGAGATGTTAGGAGTTCCATATCAACTGCCCTTAATGCTGCCACAGTGACATGGTTTTCTGTTTAGGGTTTGCTCCCTTAGCCTTCGGTTCTGTCAAGAACCTGTACCACAAGGCAGTGGTTTACAACTCTGCAGGGCAGAGGCGTCAAACTCCCTGAGGTACTGCAATACCTGCATACTTGGGTAGACTGCTAAAACAACAACACACCTCCTTGTGTGTATGTTAGATTAGCAGTTTATATTCTGCCTTTCATCATGATTCTAAGAAAAGTGATTATTATAACAAATCCTGGTGGTTTCCCAGGACAATTGACTAATTCCAATATACAAGCAACACAATGCTATAGCCAAAATATGATTATTTTGTATTCCAATATAAGTAAATCATATATTATGGACATATAGTTTGTTAGGTTCCCTGGTCATGACTAAGCAAGCAGTAGACCGTGACAGCTTACACTTATCTGTTTTGTTTTTTGTTTTCAAACATGCTTGTTTTTTCAATACAACTTAACAAAATCCAGACAGCTTGAGAATCCAGTGGTGACCCCTACCCGGTACATTGGATGCAGGACTAAATCGAACTGAGAGTAGCGTGCATTCTATTCATATTACTCCGACAGAAAGTCGCCTATTTCATGATTGTCGCGGTTTAAAGGAAACTTATCGGCGGCAGGGATGTTGTTGTTGTAGCACTGCGTCGCGCGTGCGCAGTTTGATTGCGCTTCCGGTTTCACACCACACATCGCGTGCCGACAATGCCCCACGTGCCCAATGGCTGCTACCCCATAGCTCCACCAATCAGCGCCGCCGTGTGGCTATCAATGGAACTAGTCTGATGTCGGTGTAGGACGTTCAAAACACTACCCCGTTCAAAACACTACGATAGTGTTTTGAACCGAAGTTCAAAACACTATGGTAGTGTTTTGAACCAAAGTTCCAAACACTACTGTTAAGTTCAAAACACTACCCCTACGTACATTCAAAACACTACCAACGTTCAAAACACTATCAATGTATCATGACACGCTGACCCTGCTGCAGCATTTGAAGTACATATGAGTATACGCTGATAGCACTGCGACGTGTGCACCACGTATTACTACATATTATTAGTAGTATACACTGAGAGCGATGTGGCGTGTGCACCACATATTAGTATACGCTGATGGTGCTGCGGTGTGTGCACCACATATAAGTAGTATACCCTGATACTGATAGCACTGCGGCGCGTGCACCACGTATTAGTATACGCTGATGGTGCCACGGTGTTTGAAGCATGTGTTAGTAGTATACGCTGATAGCGCTGCAGCATGTGTACCACGTATTAGTATACGCTGATGGTGCTGCGGTGTTTGAAGCACGTGTTAGTAGTATACGCTGATAGCGCTGCAGCATGTGTACCATGTATTAGTACACGCTGATTGTGCTATGGCATGTGTACCACGTATTAGTATACGCTGATTGTATACGCTGATAGCACTGCGGTTTGTGCACCACGTATGAGTACACGCTGATGGTGCTGCGCTGTTTGACGCACGTCTTAGTAGTATACGCTGATAGTGCTGCGGTGTGTGCACCATGTATTAGTATATGCTGATTGTGTTGCAGCATTTGAAGAACGTCTTAGTAGTATACACTGATACCGCTGTGGCGTGTGTACCCCGTATTACTATTAGTATTCGCTGAATGGAGAGCGGCAGTCAAGTAATGAAAGCAGTCTTTGTCGCATCGCGACCGACAGCATGATGATGATGATTCGCTGAATGTGCTGCGGCGTTTGAAGCACGTGTTAGTAGTATACGCTGATAGCGATGCGGTGTGTGCACCATGTATTAGGTGCCTCCCTTACCATAGTAAATAGCCTTAAATTAAAAGAAATAGTCTCTACACGCTAGTTCCTGAGTTAAATCACTCAATCCTGATAGTTTTATAGTAACAACTAACACCCACCGAAAACTTTCTACCGTCAGCTATCCTAGTAATGCATCACAAAAAATGTAAGATGACCCGGTATCCGGAGTAACTTGTTGCAGTCACCATAATACTAATAACAAATACAAGTTCTCTTAGTAATGTAGGCATTGTGGTATTCCTTCGCATCAGATTAGTCAGTTATTCGCTTGAGCTAAAACAGATAACATGACTTAACAATTTATACTTGTTGCTTCCTAGCCAGGCGCTCGGCATTATTAGGATAGTGCAAGGACTAGTTAGCTCAGTATCAGGATAATGTGACTGAGTGGGATATCAGTTCAAGGTGCTGGTGGCCTGGTATCCCAGTGGGACAGCACTATAAAGTTGCCATGAGTGCGCACTGTCACAAGTCGGTACCCGTCCTGATATGACCTTAGATGTTGCTAGGACGTAAAACAACAACAAACAAACAGATAACAGTCAACTGACACAGAATTCGTTTCCACCCACCCACCCTCCCAACAGCCGTAGATTGTTGGCCGAGTGTCAAGAGTCTTAACTTCAGTTTTTGGTCTTTCTGTATGTGTTACTAAAATATAAAAAAACTGTGTGTAATGCTTGATAGGGACGACCTCGACATGTTTACTAGATCAAGCTATCTGTAGTTCCCTATACTATGAGTTTATGGTTATCTTAAGTCACTAGATATAATCTTGCTAGGCACAGACATTGTCATATAAATATACCTATACAGACATATATTTGCATGTATGCATATATATATGCATACATGTTAATATATGCATGTAAATATGTATATATACATATCCATGTGCATATATATGGGTATAGCTACGTACATACATATGTGTATATATACATATATACACGTTTATATACGGATATACATATAAATATAGAGAAATATACACATCCATGTGACTATACATATAAATATACACATTGCAATATCAGGTGAAAAATAACTTACCAATGTTTCTAAATGTAGGAATGACTGCGTCAAATGCTTCACCGTAGTAACCCAGTAACAATTTGACTGGTGTGTATTCTGTGCCTTCAGAAGTATGTGGGTGCAGGGCACTGTGGCATTGACTCTTATATACCAAATCCAATCCACACCTATTCCAAGGTGCATAAGCTCTGACACATTCACACTCAGTGAGCTCAGCTGCCAGTGGAGGTGTCACTGACAACCTGAAGTGTGGCACCTTTTTGCTGGAGTTCTTGGTAACAAATGGTAACAAATGGGTGATTGCTATACAATATCTGCTGCAGTAATCTTTAATGCAGGAACACTTGTAAGTGCATTTGATCTCTCTAAATGGTACACGATTTAACCATATGTAAAATTATATTTTATCATATCTTTGAATCGATTTAATGATATGATGACTGCATTTGAAGATATGTTGAAATGGATTTGATCATATGATGAAATTGATTTAAACATATCATTAAATACCTATGGAACTAAGAACAACTGAGGGACGGGGAGGAGCATACGGAGAGGGACGGGGAGAGGGACGGGGAAGGGGGAAGGGGAGGTGGAAGGGGACGGAGCGAGGGAGGGGGAAGGGGAGGGAGAGAGGGAGGGGGAAGGGGAGAGGGCGAGGGACGGGGATATGATTAATTATGTGTGTATTTTAACATATGATCAACTCGACATCATAATCTGTATAAATACATTTAAACATATGTCTAAATGTACTAATACTACTATATTTAATCATATCACAAAATTGATTTAATGATATAAAATACATTTAGTCATATGTTCAAATGGATTTGATCATATGATTAAATAGAATAAAAAGTTCCCTGATTTAAACATATGTTCAAATATATTTCATGATATGATCAAATCGAATTAATGATATCATTCAATATTTAATGATATGTCTAAATCGAATTAATGATATCATTAAATATTTAATGTATGTATATATATGCATATACGTCTGCATGTATATATCCGCATATATAGTTGTTGGTGAGTCTTGTACTTGTAGGCAGGTGAGTAAGTGGTGGCTACTGTCTCCAATCTCGGCCTCCCGCTGCCGGGACTCTCGGAGCTTATCGGCCTCCCGGCGCCGGGACTCTCGGCCTCCCAGCGCCGGGCCTCCCGGTACCGGCCTTCCCTTAAATAATATGAATAGAAATAAAAAGTGATAACCAACAATAAAATAAATAAAAATAGAAATGCAATAATATTTAAGGTAAGTTTTGCTTAATGTTGTTGTACCAGCAATAAAGCCATATTTGTGGTGATTATACATCAGATGCATAATCACAGTGAATTCTTTATTATGTATATATATATATAAAGTTAGGCTATGTAATCAGAAGAGAAGGAAGACGAGTGTTGGGTCGGACACTTTATTGAGCGTCTATGACATGCACAATAAAAAGGGCATATCGGTAAAGTTTGAAATCAGGAGGCAAAGTGACTGCCCGGGGCAGATATCGCCCGGTGGTGGCGCTCGGGCCCGGCTAGCCGGGGCAAATCCCGGGCAGGTCAGCGATTGGCCAATAATATAATTAACAAGTATACAGAATAATAATAATAATGAAACTCCGCCTGTTTTATATTTGCATAATTAATTATACATCCTATAAAGTTAGGCTATGTAATCAGAAGAGAAGGAAGACGAGTGTTGGGTCGGACACTTTATTGAGCGTCTATGACATGCACAATAAAAAGGGCCAAAGGAGAACGCCTAAGCGTCTCCCCCCAACCCAACACTCGAATCCTCCGAGCATAGTGCCGCGGCCACCCTCAAGTCATTCACTATCCTAACCCCCAGGGGAGTCTTAAGATAGCTGTAGACAGTCTCAGAGGCCCAGTCCCCCCTGGCCTTCAATTCCTCGATTGTGGCCCCGCACATGGATAGGAAGGTGCAGCCTCCCCTCCTCAAGGAGTGAGACGAGAGGGTGGACGCGTCAAAGCCAGCCCTGGTGGAAAATATCTTGAGGGTCTCCTGGTAAGCGGCATATGGAAAAGGAGAGGAGACCCCCCCTGAACCTGGTATGCGGAACGCCGGGTTAGACGGGCTCCGCCCTGATCTGGTGAAAATGCCTTTCAGTCCAGTGGACCGCACAGAGAGTGGTGTCGCAGCACCTGGCGATCGGTATCTCAAGCACACGTTCCGAGAATTGAATTGTTTTAGAACGGCGCACAGTCAGAAGCATCCCCCAGTCATAGAATGAGAAATCCGATCTGAGGAGGGTGGAGTCTGACATGGTAACCTGAGACTTGCGTAATAATCCCCTAAAGGAGCAGAGGACCGCCGCCCTCCATGCTACATGGCCAGGGTTGTTAGAAAGGAGAGAGAAGATTTTCCGCAACATATGCGGGAGCAGAGGCATCGCCTGGCGGGGAGTGTCGCCCTTGGCCCTACGGATTCCCTTAAGGGTAGCCGCCAGGACATAACCCTTATAGTCTATTGGCGGCTCATCGTTCATCCTTAAAAAGTGGTTCAGGCCGCTTAGGTAGTTAAGGATTGAACGGTATTTCAATGAGCGCGCCAGCCAGGTAGCATAGAGGGCCACCTGCTCAACGGAGCAAGGGATTGGAGCCCTGGAGGAGTGAAAAAGATTAACATATTCTAAATATCTGCGGATCTGCACCCCCCTTGTGATGGCCGAGTTTTTCGCGTAGGACTGGCGCTGGTATTCCTGCTGCTCGCCCTTCAGCGCCAATGTCACTGCAAAAAACGAAAGGTGCATCAAACACGTGGCTACAGCAGAGTGAGCCGATGACATCCACAGCCCTGATCCTGTCAACCCTATCAGCCTTATCTAGCCTACTTAGGGCGTCACACATCACATTTACGCTGCTGCGGATATAGACAGAGCTGAACGAGAAGTTGTTCTCGACCGACAGCCAGAATAGTTTACGGAGGAAGAACATGATCCCCTTGCATCTGGACCTGCCAGTGTTCAGCGCTGCCCGAACAACCTCACTGTCGGTCACGATCATGACCGTGCTGTTTGCCCAACTTGTCCCCCAACGAAGGCAGGCTGCGTAGACCACCCACATTTCTTGGATGTTGATGTGGGACGAGCTTACGTCAGGTGGGGGGAGAAGGTGGTGGTGGCCGGCATAGGAAGCGAGGGGTTTGTTGGCTCCGTCGATAAAGGAGCCAACCACCCAGTCGTGACCATGGAGAGCTCCAAATCCCCACTTAGAAGCATCGCTGTAGGTTGCTACTACAGGAGCAAACTTCCCGAGGATCCTAGCCTTGCCGTTGAATCGCCTTGCAAAGCGTAGCCACCAGTCCAAGTCCTCCCTTATCCCCTTGCCTAGTCGGGCTCTATGGTGAGGTTGTTTGAGGCTGGCCATCAGGTCGTATATACACCTAGAAAACGTCCTCCCACCCCTAATGACCTTGGAGCAGTGGGCCAGCAGGCCCCCAACACGCTTGAGTTCCTTCTTAGATGCCTTCCTACGCCCCTGAAGACTGTGAAGCACTCTTATTGTCTTAGACAGTTTGTCCTGGGGGAGACTGAGCTCAAGGCTCAAGGAGTCTACGTCGATCCCGAGGAACCGGACCTTGGTGTCGGCCTTACTCACTTTCTTGAAGCTTACAAAGAAACCGATCCGCCTAAGCATCGCGATCAGCTTCCTCTGAGCCCTCTCGACCTCGGACCTAGTTCCGGCCACGAGACAGAAGTCGTCCAGGTAGTTAACTATCCGGTCAACTCCCTCCCGAACACAGCATCTCACGATAAAGTCTGAGATCTTCGAGAATATGTAAGGGCTTGAAGAGAGGCCCATGCAGAGGCGGTTGTCAAGAAAGTGAGAGAAGGCCTGGTCACCGGGTCTCTTGTAACGGAGGCCTTGAAGGTGGCGGTCCTCGGGATGGATTGAGACCGACCTGTAGGCATCCTTGATATTGACAGTGCCGAGCGCGTCACCCCGTTCAAGCATGTCCGTCACGTCGTCGAGACCTTTGTAGGAGAACTTAAGGCATACCTGGTCCGTGAAACCATTGACAGAACTGCCAGGCGGAACACTGCAATCGATGACCACGCGCCCACCACCGTCGTCCTTGGGGACGACGAATGCATCGTGAGTGCAGGGCGCGGGGGCAGTGACGGCGGAGATGAGGCCATCTCGTTCCTCATCCCTGAACTTCCCGTCAATGATCCCACCCTCCCATGGCTGACTTACTGCGAGTCTTAGTAGGGGTGTAGTTAGCAGAACAGCCGGTATTGATTACCCGGAAACCGAACGTAACTCCGGTAATAATGTATAACCAGTCGGGGTCGGTGTCGCCACGCAGAAATAACTCAGTGAAGACTCTACATGGTCTGAGCTGAGTGGCGACACCGGCAATCTTGTGAGTACAATCACAATAGCCCCAAACACACTCTCTGGTGACCTTAATTGTCACCGGCGTACCACCTTCAAGTTCCCTAATGTGAACTAGGAGGCTGCCCCCATCAACTTGCTCAACGAACAAGCGGTCATAGCGACTGGAACCTGCCGGACTCAACCAGCGCAATCCAATACCCGGAGATTCCTCATGGATCCGGCTTTCCCTAGTCCCCCCCAGACTAACTGTATTGACCCCGGCTGTAGAAGAAACAACAGTAAAATGAACATTGGCATTGGGGCAAGGGTCGACAGTATCAGTCTCGGCGAGGTCAGGCGTACTCGCGTAAACAACAGCGGGGGAAATAGTCCCAAGGTCTTTCACAGCGTGGCCCCGGTTGGCGCCCAAAGGGCCATGATCAGTGACGCCCATATCAGTCCCAGAGTCATCAGCAGCAGTGCTCCACTCATGGGTCTGGCGATTATCGGTTTTAAGAACCCGCGGCTTCCTAGGTCATTCTTTGCACTTCTGTCTTGTGTGTGACTTCGATCCACACGCGGAGCAGGCATGTGAGAATCGACAGCCCAAGCGTGTGCATCCTGTGTCGCCGTTCCAGGCGTAGCAAGACCTACGGACCCCCCGGGCAGGAGAGTGCTTCGCGGCACTGCGTTGCCAGGGTCCGCCCTTCTTCTGCTTCATATTGTGAGGGCCATAGTGCTCTATACTTTCGTCCTGATGAGACTTAGAGAACGCGGAGAAGCCGATTGTCTCACCGAGCTTGCGTATTGCCAAGATGTGGTCCCCGTGAGCACTGTCTTTATAGTGGTCATCCATCGCTCTTGCTGATACAAAGCTTACGTGTTCGATGAACGCCCTATAGTCCGATGCGGTCAAGCCTTGGATGTCCAAGCACCATTTACAGGATGCTGTTAACAGCTCGTGGGCGTTCATCTTCCTGACATCTTTTCCTTGACCGTACTTACGCAGAGACCACTTACTTCTTCTCCTACGCGAAGAGCTCGCGCTGCTCGACCTGGACGAACGCCGTCTCCTCCTACTCGACCCTCGTGAGTGTCGACGAGAACGGCCGTAGGAAGAGTGTCCATCGTCCCTGTCGAATCCTTGCGTCCACGTTGGAGGCTGGGGGGCTGCTTCGGTCGTCCGTCTATGGTCGTCCGAAGTCGCGTCGATCCTAATGGTCGCGTGTGAAGCGCGGTCGCCTCCCCGTCGTCCATCATCATTTGTCGTCGTCCCGCGTCGACTCCGTCGTCTGTCACGCTCTTCCATTAGTGCAGCTAGCTCGTCCTCCAAGTCGGCGACGCGTATTTCCGACTTTATCCTGTCGATAGCCTCCCGGGCGTTTCTCTCGCAGTCGTCCAGCGAGAGAGTCGACATCGCTGAGGTTGTTGAATCCATCTCGGCATTCTCGTAATGTTCGGCTGATGTCTTAGTGTTCTTTGCCGGTACTTTTCCGCTGCGTGTCAACATGGTGGGTTCGGCAAGAGTGTCGATGCTTTTCCTGGAGCAGTCGACTCCCTGTTTATCGTGTTGGTTTCCGCAGTCGGAGCAATAGCCAGTTGCTGGCATCCTATCAACTAAGAGCCTGCCGATCAGACATTCGACGCTGGAACGCTGCGCGTAGAGTCCCTGTACTTGAAGTTGTTAAGCCTAATTAAGTCTGGGTCGAGGCCGCGCACCGAGACAAAGCCGCTTAATTGATTACATAACCGGTTGGTGGTCTAGGCCACGCACTCAGACAATAGCTGCTTAATTCTTTAGTCCTATTAGACTATCAGACAATAGCTGCTAAGTTCTTTAGTACTATTTGCTGCAAGCGGGCCGCACTAAGCGGATTAAGCGGGTTACTATATACAACATGACTGACATTATATAAGCGCTTAGGTCAACTTCATTGCAGCCTTGCTTATTTTTCAGTTATGTACTATCGACAGACATACGAAAAATTCGACTAGATTCCCAACTTCGAACCTGTCAAATATATGGTTCTAAGCGAATTGATGAGCCTGATCGCTAAGTGCTAACTCTAGTTCTACAGATAGACATCTTAAAGTTGGTATCGACAGTCCCTGAGAAATCGATGTCGACTCAGAGATTATTTAGATCAGTCAAGCTTCCTGAAAACCTCCTTATAATCGACCCATTTTCGTTCTTAACCTTGCCAGCGGTAAGAATCGACAACACATAATCGATACACTTAGACACCCCGACGGCACTGATATGCCGTCGAGAATAATGTTAATTTCACGATACCGTCTTCCGTGTGAAAGATCGTTCCTCCAATATAGTCCAATCGACCAGAATCGACCCACAGGTACGGCAACGGTGAAGTCACGGCCAAGGTCGTCCGCAGGAAGGACCGGTAGAGCCCCCACAGGTAGCTTAGTTGACTGTGGAGACGGCTGCGGTGCGCTGTGGTGTGCTCAGTTTGAAATCAGGAGGCAAAGTGACTGCCCGGGGCAGATATTGCCTGGTGGTGGCGCTCGGGCCCGGCTAGCCGGGGCAAATCCCGGGCAGGTCAGCGATTGGCCAATAATATAATTAACAAGTATACAGAATAATAATAATAATGAAACTCCACCTGTTTTATATTTGCATAATTCATTATACATCCTATATTGGTATGCAACAAATATATCTAAACGATGTACGACACCCTCCCCCAGTGGCAAGTGGAAGTATATGAGTGGGCACAGACCAGCATATACCACCACGGTTGACTGGAGGGTCCCCTATTGTCTAGGATTGATGGCTATACAAACACTATCATGGGCAGTTATGGCCTGTAGCCATTTGTTGTAACTAATTAATTATTTCCTAATATTCATTGTTAATTTACTCCATCTGGTCCCAACTAAATGTCCTGGATATATTCAGGAAATTAGATATAATTTGTTGCTTTCTAGTGATGTATTCTAATATGAAAACATCCCAAAATGCAGTGTTCCACAACCATATTTGTGAACCTGCACATTAATCCTATATAAAATTCGAGCTTGGTAATTGAACCGGAGGTCAAATGAGGTATTTTAACCACCATAGCCCAGACGAGGTAAGCTCTCCAACCTGCCTACTATACACTGCCCCATCCTACTGCATTGTTCCCCACACTACTGCATACTGCCCACCCTACTGCATACTGTCTCACCCAACTACAAATGAAAATGAATATGCAGCAATTATACAAAAACATTTTGAGTAGTGTTTTGAACTTAAAGGTAGTGTTTTGAACTTAAGGATAGTGTTTTTAGCATGGCCACATTAGTGTTTTGAACCTACCTTAAACTAGGTTGAAAACACTATGGCAGTGTTTTGAACCTAGGTTGAAAACACTACTGTAGTATTTTTGTAGGGTAGCGTTTTGAACTTACTACACCGGCGGTCGCCACCAGGGTGTCAGATTGTCTGATATATATTTAGTCAGAACGTAGTTTGTTTATTAGCATTATTGATGCGCGGGGAAGGGGTTGAAGTGGAAGTCTGGATGTGTGGGGAGAGGGGTTAACTTGAATATATACAGGGCGCCACCTGCACACATGACCATCGCCGTGCACGCTGGGTTGGGTGGGAGCAGGGTTGACTATAGATAAAGGATTCACCCGGTACTTGTAGTACATGGGTGAAGACCAGACTTCTTTTTTATTTTGTTTGAAGATTTATACTGCCTATCATGGATAAGCCTGAATAGGCTTGTTTTCACCATTAGACAGTTTGTCGATAGAAAGCCCGAGCCTACACTTTTACCGACCCAACCACATAGACATGGTATGAGAGCAACTGGCCTTTGATGTCGCTGTAAGTTATACACAGCGGTGGAAATCCAAATTGGCAGAGGTGGGGGCACAGGGAATCGAACCACTGACCTTCAGATTAGGAGTCCGACCTAGAAAAAAGTCAGACACTCTAACCACTCCGCCACTTATATAAATACGGGCGAAAATAGCGTTCGTATGGAACAAGAAGTAGAATGCCTGGCACCAGTGTCAAATGGTTACTTATATCAGAACAGAGTTGGTGAAATGGGAGAGAATGCAAAAAGACAAGGTGGCGGCCAGAGAACGCCGTCGATTTCACTTTTAAATTGCATTAAAGTATATGTTTTATTATATTTTCCAACTCAAAAGTAGCGGGTAAACATGAAGACATATACAAAGAATAAATGTTGCTTCTTATATTGTGAAATTAGGCTCGCTTAAAGACTCATTTCATTAGCCCGATTTTTCGACCATTTTTATATAAGGCTGGTTTTCACCCATGTACTGGAAGTACAGGGTGAATCATGTATCTAGGTTGACCAATGAGGGAACAGCCATGGAATAGTGTGAGTGAGAAGGAATGTAGGTAGAATTTACATGAGGTTGACGGAAGGTTAATCCACGTCAATCATATTTAGTGATGTGACTATCCAATCATCTGTCTGTCACTCAATGTTCTCAACACTGCACTCTCCCAGCAGAGACTATTCCGGTACTATATATATATTGTATGATATTCTGTATAGAACACTTTCACGTATTCTACAATGTCACTTCTCTTCTGCTAAACCTACTCCTGAGTGAGATATGTTTTGTTTGTTGTTGTTGTTTTTTTTTGGTAAAGTATTTATTCATCTGAATATGACATTTGTCAGTGCCGGAGCACCAGTCTTCCAGCAACCTTACTATTGGAATTGACAGTCTAAATAATTTAAGTTTGGACAGTGCTGTATTACTCACAGCACCGAACCTGTAGAATTAAGGGGCTAGCTCCTGCTGTATAATTATAATGTACAGCACCAGTCACTGTAGTTGTCATGCAAAAATGGGGAGGAGCACCAAGTAGAAGGTGTATACTCGGGGCAACTCAAACAATCATTGTGGGTTACATTTTTTCTCTTATAGACCAAGCTAAGTTTATAGTTGACAAGACATTTTGTCTGTCTTATATAATGTTCAATGTGTTTAAACAGATTGATAGTTGTGTAGAATGTTCGGTGTGTTGATTGATGGTTTGTTCATGATGTGGTTGAGTTGATACACTGGATGTTACTGTCACATTATAGAAGGTTAGTAATAGCGGGCCAGAATATCCTCTAGTTGGACAATATGGTAAATAATATTAATCGTCACATCGAGATATTCACAATCAAGTTTATGCGTTCGGTGTTCCTGTTGCTACACAGCGCGTTAGTAATTTTAGTGGGACCGGTTATCTTGTAGTTGGCCATGATGGGATGTTACGTTAGTCTTCATATCGAGCTGTTCACAGTCGAGTTTATACATTGCATTATCCTCTAGTTGGATAATATCGTAACTAAAGTTAGTCTTCATATGAAGAGTTTGGGCGCAAAACCACTGTAAACGACAATTCAAAAATGTAGTTTCAATAACAGATTTTTACCTGAACAATAATCTTAATTGTCACTAATTCCACTTTGCATATGATCATGTGGTTATAGAGTGATGAACGCAAAGACAGAAGGAATATAACAAAAATAACTTGTAGGTTTGATTTCAATGTTTATCTCCATTTCTGGATTGGCGTTTGCGTGGTTTGTCGCCTGAACTCTTCATATTGTAAGGATGAATCTGATATATTTCCATGAAATAATATGGCGCAAACTCAAAAACCATCGGATTATGCAACTTTAATAGCAAACAATATTTACATGTCCTTTCTCAGTGTACCGGGCTCGGTGGCCTAATCGGTACAGTGCGGGACTCGCGTGCAGAAGATAGCCAGTTCAGTTCCCTGTCGAGTCAAACTAATGACTTTAAAATCGATACTTGTCACTTCCTAACCTGGTTCTCGGCTTTAATAGGATAGGGGCAAGGACTTATTAGCTCAGTGTCAGGATAATGAGACTGAGTGGGATATTGGGTCATGGTGCCGGTGGGCTGATTTCCCATTGGGGCAGCACTATAAAGTTGACATAAGTGTGCACTGTCACAAGTCGGTACCCGTCCTGATATGACCTTAGATGGTTTGTTCATGATGTATGTCTTAACAGACATCATGAACGTAAAACTCCAACAAACAAACCTTTCTCAGTGTACAGCAATTAGCTGTGGTTTAGTAATTGTCTTGATCATGACGAATAGAGGTTGTGCGCTTTACCAGTGTGCAAGTCATTCATGTAAATTGGGATCATACATTCGGAGTGAGGTTATGATGCACACAAAGTGAGATCGTGCACACCGGGTGAGATCGTGCATACAGGGTGAGATCGTGCACACGGAGTGAGATCGTGCACACGGAGTGAGATCGTGCACACGGAGTGAGATCGTGCACACGGAGTGAGATCGTGCACACGGAGTGAGATCGTGCACACAGGGTGAGATCATGCACATGGGGTGAGATCGTGCACACTGGGTGAGATCGTGCACATGGAGTGAGATCATGCACACGGAGTGAGATCGTGCATACAGGGTGAGATCGTGCACACGGAGTGAGATCGTGCACACAGGGTGAGATCGTGCACATGGGGTGAGATCGTGCACACGGGGTGAGATCGTGCACATGGAGTGAGATCATGCACGCGGAGTGAGATCATGATTGCGGAGTGAGGGTGTGCATGCAGAGTGAGATTGTGCACACAGTGAGGTCGTGCACACGGAGTGAGGTCGTGCACATGGACTGAGATCGTGCACACAGTGAGATCATGCACACGGAGTGAGGTCGTGCACACAGAGTGAAGTCGTGCACACAGAGTGAGATCGTGCACACAGTGAGATGGTGCACACAGTGAGATCATGCACACAGAGTGAGAGCGTGCACACAGTGAGATCATAGACACAGAGTGAGGTCGTGCACATGGAGTGAGGTCGTGCACACAGAGTGAGGTCGTGCACACGGACTGAGGTCGTGCACACGGAGTGAAGTCGTGCACACGGAGTGAGATCGTGCACACAGGGTGAGATCGTGCACACAGTGAGCTCATGCACACAGCGTGAGATCGTGCACACAGTGAGATCATGCACACACAGTGAGGTCGTGCACACAGAGTGACGTCGTTCACACAGGGTGAGATCGTGAACACAAAGTGAGATTGTCCACATGGAGTGAGGTCGTGCACACAGAGTGAGATCATGCACACAGTGAGATGGTGCACATGGAGTAAGGTCGTGCACACAGAGTGAGGTCGTGCACATGGAGTAAGGTCGTGCACACGGAGTGAGGTCGTGCACATCGAATGGAGTCGTGGACACGGAGTGAGATCGTCCACACAGGGTGAGATCGTGCACACAGTGAGATCATCCACACAGAGTGAGATTGTGCACACAGTGAGATCGTGCACATGGAGTGAGATCGTGCACACAGGGTGAGATCGTGCACACAGTGAGATCGTGCACACAGGGTGAGATCGTGCACACAGTGAGATCGTGCACATGTAGTGAGGTTGTGCACACAGAGTGAGATCATGCACACAGAGTGAGGTCGTGCACACAGAGTGAGATCGTGCACACAATGAGATCGTGCACACAGAGTACGGGGGTTCAAGTGCTAACCCGACAAATACATTTCGGTTGTTGTCTGTCAAATAGAATATAAGGTTGCGCTTTCCAGTTAAACTTTATCAAATTTTGTATTGTGGAGGGCATTATAATTGATATGGAGTATAATCTATTATAGTGATATAAACCAACCTAGGAACTAATTTGTTCAATTATTAGTGGGAGTCGCACACCTACCCTGTGGTCAATGGTGCGGTTTGGCGCGACTGTTGCGCCACCTGCGAGTGCCCGGTGTTGTGGTTTGGGGTCTCCGTCGGTTTCAGCTCTACGCATCGCTTCTGCACATGCGTCAACATCGAACAGCATCGTCTGCGCATTCGTCAAAATCGAGCCAGATTCAAACCATCGCCGATCGCCGCAAATCGCCGCACTGACACTGTCACTATAGTGTCTGAGAAGGAGGGGGTGATTCTTTGTGTACCGCTGAGGTGGGGGGGGGGGGGACTTTTATTTATCTATTCATTGTTTGGTTTGGGAGGGGGGGGGGGGGGGTATTTCATACCTCTATTCACACAGCAGGTGGTTTGTGGGGGGCTTTTACATTCTTTTAATTATTGTTTCATATATCTCGGGGAGGGGGAGGTGCCTCTTTTTTATTTACTAACTCGGGAGGGGGAGGAGATTATTTTACTAATTATTCTCTGATGGGGGGGGGGTAATTCTTGTTTATTTTTGTTCCTATCTCTGGTGGTGGATGGGATTATTTTAATAATTATTTTTGTATCTCTGACAGAGGGGTCTTAAGGATGCTGTTGGGAGTTCAACTAGCTTTGAATTTCATGTAGTGTATGTCCCACTGTATTAGTGTGGGATCCCACTACAGGATAATCCCACAAAATAGGTCAGAATGCCATGCAGTGTATTCCTCCCTTTATTTCTGTGGGATGCCATAAGAGGATAATCCCCAAAACCAACTCTGAATGCCATATAGTGTATATTCCACTTTATTAGAGTGGGATGCAACAGCAGGATCCTCCCACAAACTATCTATGAATGTCATGTAGTGTATTCCCCACTTTACTGAGCTGGAACGCAACAATAGGATAATCCCACAAACTATCTATGAATGTCATGTAGTGTATTCCCCACTATACTGAGCTGGAACGCAACAATAGGATAATCCCACAAACTATCTATGAATATCATGTAGTGTGTTCCCCACTTTACTGAGCTGGAACGCAACAATAGGATAATCCCACAAACTAACTCCAAATATCATGTAGTGTATTCCCCACTTTACCGAGCTGGAATGCAACAATAGGATAATGCCACAAGCTACCTCTGAAAAACATGTAGTGTATTCCCCACTTTAATGAGCTGGAACGCAACAATAGGATAATCCCACAAACTACCTTCGAATATCATGTAGTGTATTTCCTCCGCTTTACTGGGTTCCGGCGCCATGGCAACATAAAGTCGCACCACCAAAATAAATCCCCACCAACTAAATCAGAATGTCGCGTAACATACACCGCTCCTTCCTGGAGAGGGAGGGAGGGGGGTGAGTAGATGTGGGTTGAGCATCAGGCGATTCAGGGCCAGCAACGCCTGACTTGAGAGCACACACCAATCAGCCAATCACAAACACTCATTTGTCCGGCAACACGGCACAAGCCAACATTCCCATTTATAGCCCTGTCACACTACGACGCTTCTCTCCAATGCGCGTCGACGTGTGTGATTTTTTGCCGAAACGTCGGGAAACGTCAGGATACGTTAGGGGGACATTCTGCGAACGTTGGTACACATTGGTACACTATCCTGGACGTTGACAGTTGCCGGAGGATGTCAGCGAGCGTAGCAGGTCGCTAGATGTTTTTAGCATGTCAAAAAAGTGTGACGACCGACAACGCGCATCAACGCGGGGGTGCCAATATTATGGCGATGTCAGAAGCACGTCGACAGCGCTGGATTGATTGATTGATTGATTGGTGGTTGCTTTATGCCGTGTCGGCAGCATAGGCCATATTCACGGCGAGAACTGTTTGTTTTTTGTTCAAACCATCGCTTTTACATGTAAAAGCAGACAATCAATTATGTGCCAATAGACACTAATTAAATTAGAAAGCTCACAATCATATATCTGTGGTCAAGGGAAACAAATTCCCATAGAAAAAGAAAAGTTTCATTAATAATTAATAGAATCCATTTACTATATAAGGTGGTACAGTCCAGCTGCCCTCAAAAAGGCTAAAATGTTTTCCTGTTTTCCCTTAGTAAAAAGGTCATGCATACTGCCTGCAGTGTAGAACTGTTGGCGCAGGGCCAAAAAATCAAAGCAACTTAGTCAAATGTGTTTGAGTGTCAGTGGGGACTGACACCCAATACATTCAGGGGGAGGTTCCCCCTTGAGCAGAAAAGCATGTGTAAGCCACGAGTGGCCAACACGGCAGCGACTAAGGACCACTTGGTCCCGCCGACCTCCCGCATGAGTCTGTGGTGGCTTTCCCACAGATGGTTCAATTTCTTTAAGTTTATTGATGTTTTCATCCCACTCATGTTGCCATTTGGATTTTATGTGGGTGACTATTAGTGGTTTCAGAATTGACAGCGCTGGAAGATCGTTATGCGAATGTTAGGCAGACACCGCGCGCACCTGATGGTCGTTCCCACACGTTGGGACACAAGCAGGCCTCTCACCGACACAGGCACTCTCCTCTATTTGGTTGAGGACCTGAGTCGAACAATCCTGAATAATCCTGAACAACGCCAGAGGGGGCGCACAAGCATCTCTCAAACCGGAACCAGTCTCGACATGTCCAGCAGCTCTGGAACTAGCGCTTGTCCGCCATGCACACCTACCTCCCTAGGGCCGCCTTCTCATCACCGACACAACACATCCCCAGGGCCGCATTCCCTTCAGCGACACAGGCCCTCTCAATATCTGGTTGAGGGCCTGAGTCGAACATTCAAGCTGTCATCATATTCCTCTTCCTTACTGTACTTACTGTCTTACAATGTTGTTCATTAAAAGTCCATAACATGGGCTCCTTGTTCGCGTGGTTAATTAAACAGCGCAACAGGGCGCAAGCGTTGACCAGAGTTCAACTATAGCTGTATTCACACGGGCGAGGTAAAACGCCTCACGCGAAATGCCTCGCGTACTGCGACTCACATTTGCCGTGTGAACGCGACGGTGAGGCGTTTTAGGGCTGAATCGATTCATATAAATCGCCTACTGTAAAACGCATCGCGAGGTGGTCTACACGAAGCGATTTACTCTGAGGCGTTCTACCCTGTCCGTGTGAACGCATATGAAGCGATTTAGGACGTCACACGCATGCGCAGTCGACACATCAGTTTGTTGACTTTCCGGTCGATCAAAAGCGCATATTATATAATTTAATTAATGAAACCGCTATCTATGCACAGATATTTTTTTCATCATTTATTTGTAGGGTTTCACTGCCCAGCAGAAGTTTTGACCGTTCCAAACCAATACGAATCATTAAATACATATCTAGGTCGAACCCACACTCTCTGGTGCCGGCGTCATCGAACCCAAAATGGCGCTGGTTAGCCTGGACTTGCTCATGCGCAGATATCCACTTCCGCCTCACGCAGTGTCCGTGTGAACGGGCGCCTAATTCGCCTCACCTGATTCGATTTGTGTGATCCGCCTCACATTTTGTCCGTGTGAATACAGCTTATGTTGAACTGTCAAGGTCAGCGCTTCCACACGTCAGCAGTTTCGGTCTGGATTAAGATGTCGACCAGTAGATTGCATCTATATGTTTCAACAAATGTATAAAAAGAAAATATCTAAGCTTTAGCAGAGGGAAAATACATAGTAGTCTAGTACATAAATATTGAGATGTAATTTACAGTATTGAGAGTGATATTGATATGCTTTTAATTTGTATTTAGCTTTTATTTTTCTATTTATTATTTCTATGGTATAAGTAATGTATCTGTGTGATTTTTAAATGAGGAAAGCACCTCATAAGTATTGTACTTTTGCTTTCTCATTTTTCATGTGGAAATAAATATTTTATTTGTATTATTATTATTATTATTATGCGCTGAAAAACGTGTCGAGAGCAAAACAATGGTGCCCGGCCATTGAGTTTGCCGATACGTGCAGTGCAAAACGTTGATTGTATTTTAAATTAATAGAATTACAAAACAATTTGGCATAAACATGGATGCACGAAGGCTATAAGATAACTACTATCCATACGGAAAACGTCGACGTTGGCGACCGTGTGCGTCAAAGCATTCAGACTTTCACGACCACGTTCCACTCGGAGCGCTCTCCACCGTTTTGCGCGGTCACACTGCGCTAACCGGCGTAATGCCTGGTACACACCTCCCGTATACGATCTAAAACTGCCCGTTCCATCAATAAGTTTGAGTTTTAGTCGTTAGGTGTGCGACCCCCTAGCACACCAGAGCCTTGCGATTCGCGACTTAAAACTCAGTTTTAGGGGTTAAAACTGAAATCGCAAGGGATTCGAAAAACGAATCGGGCAGTTTTAGATCGTATACGGGACGGGTCGGGGTCGTGATGCGCAGTCAGTTTTAGTGCATGATTCGTAAACGGGAGGTGTGTACCAGGCATAAAGTTCACGGCGTCAGACGCCGTCAAAAGTACAACCGGGCCTTTAAGGGCCTGTCACACTACGGCGTATGGCAGCGGCGTACACGTAACGTGGCGAAAAACATTATAGGTCGAGATAAGCCGACCTTTGTGCACTGCGGGAGGTCCCAGCGGCATATGAAGCGTATGCATAGTGTACGCCTGGCATATGGCTACCGTCATCATCATCATCATGCTGTCGGTCGCGATGCGACAAAGACTGCTTTCATTACTTGACTGCCACTCTCCATTCAGCTCTCTGCTGTGAGAGTCGCATCCACGAGCCGGTCTTAATGTCTCTCAGCTTCAGGTTTCTCTTGATGGCATCCTTGAACCGGAGATGAGGGCGCCCTCTCTTTCTGTAGCCAGAAGACAGCTGAGAATAGAGGATCTGCTTTGGTAGCCTGTCTGATGACATCCTCATGAGGTGTCCAGTCCACCAGAGATTCTTTTTGATCAGAAGATCTTCCATAGAGGGCAGCCCCGTTCGTTTGAGTATTTCCTTATTTGTCACTTTGTCCTTCCAGGTTAGCCTCATGATTGAATGCAGATGTCGCATCATGAAGGCATGCAGCTTTTTCACCTGTTGTCTGTACACTGTCCAGGCCTCGGCTCCATATAGTAGGGTGGATAGCATGATTGCACGGTAGATCTTACCTTTGATCCGAATGGACACATGGCGGTTGTTCCAGAGTCTCTGGCGTTTGTTGTTTGTTTGTTTGTTGTTGTTTTACATCCTAGCAACATCTAAGGTCATATCAGGATGGGGGATGGGCGTAGTCGGCCTAGAGATGCGCTAGCCTTGGCCATCCTCCTCTGTATTTCAGCATCAATGTGTCCATCACTTGATATAGTGCTTCCGAGGTAGGTGAATACCGGAACAGAGTTCAGTTTGTTTCCGTCAACCATGATCTCCTCCTCTCAGGTTCTTGTAGAGTTGGGTTGGTACAGCACCTCCGTCTTCTTGATGTTAATCTTCAGGCCAATCAGGAAAGCTGCCTGCAAAAGTGTTGAAGTGCTGCTGGCTTTTGCAAGTTACCAGCAGCACTCTCTCGGGGAGCAAATAGAGGTGTCACACCGGCAAGAACATGTCACGACAGGCGCAAAACTATTTGTCCCTCCAGTGGCTGGTCGGGAGATGTTGGGAGTTCCATACATCAACCGCCCTTAATGCTGCCACAGTGACATGGTTTTCTGTCTAGGGTTTGTTCCCTTAGCCTTCGGTTCTGTCAAGAACCTGTACCACAAGGCAGTGGTTTACAACTCTGCAGGGCAGGGGCATCAAACTCCCTGAGGTATTGCAATACCTGCATGGCTACCGTATCCCTACCATATAGCGACGTATGCAAAGCATATGACGACATATACTTGGCGTATTGGGACATATTTTGATGGTTGGAGGCGACAGGACCAGCGTATGAGTAATGTACATGCTCCTAACATATTCAGAAGTACCTCTAACGTACACGTAGCGAAGGAGGAACGTATGAGCCACACACCGGCATAGGTTGAAATTTTGAACATGCACAAAACTTTTTGTGGCGGCTCGACATACGCTGATCTATGCTGAGCTATGAAGACCTAAGACAATCGTATACGACCTATGCCTAACCTAGGCATAATGTACGTCGGCGTATGACGACATATCGGTCGAAAATCAAATACATTGGTATACATTGAGGCTATATGCCGTAGTGTGAGAGCCCGTTTACAGAACATTGTGAGTATGCCAGAGACACCCAGCGGGTGTCGGTTCAACGTACGGCCAATGTATGCTGACTTACCCCTAACATGTGTATAACATACGCCCACGTATGCCCAACATACGTCCAGCGTATGAGAACAGTATGGGCCACATGCCAGCATAAGTTGAACATTTTAAACATGGACAATTTTGTTTTTCCGCTCGACCTATGCCACCTATCACAACCAATGAAGAGCGTATATGACCTATGCCCAACCTATGCCCAACCTATGCATAACCTATGCGTAGCCTATGACGGTGTATGGTCGAAAACCGCATACGCCGGTTTACGCTAACGCCATAGGTCGTAGTGTGACAGGCCCTTTAGCCTCGGTCTTGTTTACAGGCCGGGTCGATGGCAGTTTATTTCCGGTAGAGCGTCGCTCCGGGACAGCCCGGTCTCACGGCCCCCCTTTCAAGCTTGGTATACACTGCCCGACATTGGTGGTTTGTAATCAGCGGACGCTAGTTGGTTGGTTGGTTGTTTGAGCTTTGCGTCCTAGCAACATCTAAGGTCATATCAGGACGGGTACCGACCTCTGACAATGCGCACTCATGGCGACTTTATAGTGTTACCCCACTGGGAGACCAGGCATCTGCCACACCATGACCTGATATCCCACTCAGTCATATTATCCTGACACTGAGCCAACCAGTCCTTGTCCTATCCTAATAATGCTGAGAGCTTGGCTAGGAAGCAACACGTATCAATGTTATAAGTCATTCGTTTGACTCGACCAAGAATTCAACTCCCGACGGGAGACCTGTACTAAAGAATATATTATGTAGATATAAATAAAGAATGGTCACTTATGTTTTTGTCAGTGTCCTCCCGCCACCCCTCGGCTACCAACGACCCCTGGTGCTCTGTAACCCGAGGTGACCCGGTCAATTGCTGGTCCCCGTCTACTGTGAGCCGTGATCAAAGCTCATTGTGGCCGTAATCGATTAACACGACCCGGGCGACTCGGGTCACCCGAGTCGTCAGAATTTCAAATCGAACACTGCGAGTGGAGTCGACAAAAACACGTGCCGTGTGCAAAACGACCCGACGCCAGTAACCCACCTCTTGGCTGGGGTTTGCTAGGAACGATGACGTCACACCTGAGCTGGTACCTGTAGAATAACAGCTACCACTACAAGTCCTATTCATTGTTTTAATGCTTTTTTTTAAATAACCCAGATTGTCAGCTTATACCATCCTAAAATACTTTAAATCCTATTTTGCTGTACTTATGTTGGTTATTAAAACAAATAATTAGGTTTTAGATTAAGCCACCATTTTTTCCACCCCGAGCACGGAGAAGCGTATTTGTTTATTCAACCCTAGTCTGTAGGATGTGCGCATGCGCCAAAAAGTGGCTCGGGTGACCCGAGTTGATTAATCGATTACGCCCTATGTGTTCCCTTTCAAACCTGTTTATTTCGGGCAACAGTAGCGCACTGCGTGTAGTTACGCATTATGCCGCTGGTGGCGCCACCGACCGCGGAGTTCCCGCATTGTGCGGCTAGCTGTCCCTCAGTTAATATACACCCCTAACCTCCCCCCCCCACACACACATAGAATTAAATCAATACAATCCACCATCCATCCACTCATTTATATTTGCATAAGTCATTATATCACACATATCTACTTTTTCATATTTCAGGAAAAAAAATCAAAATCAGATTATGCTAATTTAACCAAACGGAGAATGTGATGGATGAGTGTATGTCCAAATTTGTTCCACCTGAACCGACTAAGCTCACTTCGGCTAGAGCATCTCCTTCGATCGGATATGTACTTCTCCGGCTCAAAATTCACCACCCACCCAACCCAAACTATTAAGATGTAGAGTTAGGGTTAAGCGCCTGGAACCTCGAACTCTTAAATCAAACCACTATGACTCTATACTGTAACTACACGACAAGAAAAATATAACTGCCACTATATACTGATCTGGTCTTGTGTTGCTCAATTATACCCCTGTCACACTACGACGTAACGAGCTAACGTGAGCATAACGTGGTGATTTATCGTCATTACGTTGACCTACGTTGGATTATGTTTTGATGACATCAGAATGACGTTAGACTGACATCATGTTACGTCATGTTACGTCATGTTACATCATGTTACGTCGAGTTACGTCAAGGTTTTGGACATGTTCAAAATTGTCGACGTAGCTCGAACATAAGGGTCTACGTTCACCGTACGTTCTGTTCACGTTCAGCGAACGTCAATGACGTTAAACGGATGTTAGGCAAATGCTGCTCACTACATTCAACTACGTTCCACTACGTTGACCCACATTAAACCGAGTGGAAATGCCCACGCGGCATAATGGGAACGTCAGCAGAACATCAGGAGAACGTCAGGAGAACGTCAGGAGAATATCAGGAGAACGTACATTCAACGTACGTTCAACATCTCATTACGTATGTAACATCACGTAATGTTCTTCTGGCGATGGAATAACGTTCATAATGTTCCGTGAGCATAATGACGTTGTCCTCTCTCGTTGAATGACGGTATCACTATGCTTTACCGACGTGACGCTCTCGTCCACTACGCTGCATCCACGTTCAACTTGTGCCCAAATTTGCATACTACGCTGAGAAATTCAACGTTCTTCATGTTCTCCCTATGTTGACGTCATTACGTCGTAGTGTGACAGGGCCTTTATATACTTACACAGGGTAGGTACAACAACCATTCAGCTTGTACAAGATCCTGGTCATAGCACCAGTGTTGTGTGTATATATGTAAATGCGAAATATTGCATCTAGATCAGGATTCAAACACAAACCTCTTGCATTCTGGGCTAGTGGGCTAAACATCACACCACTTAGGCTCCCTGATGCCAAGAATCTATCCACACCTACCTGTCTATGTGGGTTCTCACCTGGGAGATCAATGCAGACCACGAGAGTGTGTGAGACACTCGAGTTGGAGGAGGGAGGAGCCACCATACTGAACCCAGATGGTGTAGTTTGTGTTCCAACAAATCCGAGCTGATATGACCTTAGATGTTGCTAGGACGTAAAACAACAACAAATAACAAACAAACTATTGCAACAAATAGAATACACCGGAAGCGGCAAAGTGTCGTGAGTTTGAAGGTTGCATATATGAGAGGCTTGTTATGTCATTAGTTTGACTTGACCGGGAATCGAACTCCCAACCTTCCGCACGGGAAGTACACGCTTTACCGATTGGGCCACCGCGTCCTGCCCCCCTCTATGTTATATAGTGAGAGTAAATATCCTACGCAAGACGAACCAACATAACACACCTCACACAAGCGCGGCACCACGTGTGAAAGTGACAAAGTGCTAGCCTGGCACTCTGCATTACTAGGATAGGGCAAGAACTGGTTAGCTCAGTGTTAGGATAACGTGATTGAATGGGACATCGGGTCATGATGCCGGCGGCCTGGTCTCCCAGTGCGGCAGCACTATAAAGTCCCCATGAGTGTGAACTGTTACAATGTACATGTATATAATAGTAGTTAGTTTGAGGATATTTGTGGGCCCAGCAGCTGGGCCCGTATGCATGACACAGTGTTTGCGAGCCAAAACTGGTTTTGCCAGGGATTTCTAGGTTAGCGGCGAAAACTCAGTACGCAAGGAGCGCAAACACACCGAGTGTAAGCTAACACTGCGTCATGCATACGGGCCCACTGGTGGGGTAGCTTTATTGCTTGCTGCAGGACAACCACACACAGCATGTTGACCGACAACCACATGTAAAATATTCCGATAATGATGTATTGGTGGGGGAATGCAAATGTTCTATTTGTGAAAAAGGTATATAGGGCCAGGTGCATACAAGTGTTTATGTAGTTGCTGGTGGTACTTGACTCATCGGTAAATAGACATTGTGGTGCTAGTAAGATAGTGTGTAAGGGGCACTTAGAGATCTACCCACTACCCGCTCCCCCCTCTGCTAGTCATGGATCACCACACACTCAGCTCAGGGCAGGTGGTGACCAAGGGAGCCACACCACGTGGTGGTGATGGGCAGATCACTGTAACCATGGGGAAGTGAAATGCTTGTTTCTCATTGGTAGAGCTGTAGATGCTTGATTCTCATTGGGAGAATGTGGTCTGGCGATACTATACTGGATCCATGTACCAAATAAATAATAAACCTGAGGGCTTGGCTCTCTCTCTTCTTTCACTCTTTATACTCTTCCTTTCTCTTTTTGCCTTTATTGATTTCACCATAGCCTGCCTACACAACCACAGATCCGAGCCGTGGACTTTATACACACACATAACACTGAGTGACAGCCGTTAACTGATGCTTGATTCAATAAGGAGCGACTCAACAATAAAGCGGAATTAACAGAAATACTTATTACAAAAGTATGTGGATAGAAGATTCTGGGCCTGTCCTATAGGTACACGGTGCAGTATATTTGGGTGGGTGGGAAAGAAATTGAACTGCAGGGTGGAGGGCTTGCTGGCTCACTGAGAAGTGCTGATAGTTATCGGCAGGTCAGCATATATACAGCGGCACTGGGTGTGAAAGCCCGCTACTGCGACACAGGTGGATGGGGAAACTGCCCATCTACAAGTGACTCACTCAGAGCGGGGGGTGGTTGGGAAGGGGATGAGTCATTCCCTGCGAATTTACCGCAAAGCCAACATTGCGACCAATCCCTGACCACATTTCTACCCATGCCTTCGAATGAAGCGCAAAGCCAACATTGTGACCGATCCCTGACCACATTTCCCACCCACGCCTTCGAATGAAGCACAAAGCCAACATTACGACCAATCCCTGACCACATTCCCACCGACGCCTTCGAATGAAGCGCAAAGCCAACATTGTGATCAATCCCTGACCACATTCCCACCGACGCCTTCAAATTAAGCACAAAGCCAACATTGTGACCAATCCCTGACCACATTCCCACCAATGCCTTCGAATGAAGCACAAAGCCAACATTGTGACCAATCCCTGACCACATTCCCACCCACTCCTTCGAATAAAGCACAAAGCCAACATTGCGACGAATCCCTGACGACATTCCCACACATGCCTTCGAATGAAGCACAAAGCCAACATTGTGACCAATCCCTGACCACATTCCCACCCACTCCTTCGAATAAAGCGCAAAGCCAACATTGGGACGAATCCCTGACGACATTCCCACCCATGCCTTCGAATGAAGCGCAAAGCCAACATTGTGACCAATCCCTGACCACATTCCCACCCACTCCTTCGAATAAAGCGCAAAGCCAACATTGGGACGAATCCCTGACGACATTCCCACCCATGCCTTCGAATGAAGCACAAAGCCAACATTGTGACCAATCCCTGACCACATTCCCACCCACGCCTTTGAATGAAACACAAAGCCAACATTGTGACCAATCCCTGACCACATTCCCACCAATGCCTTCGAATGAAGCGCAAAGCCAACATTGTGACCAATCCCTGACCACATTCCCACCCACTCCTTCGAATAAAGCGCAAACCAACATTGTGACCAATCCCTGACCACATTCCCACCAATGCCTTCGAATGAAGCGCAAAGCCAGCATTGTGACTAATCCCTGAACACATTCCCACCCACTCCTTCGAATAAAGCGCAAAGCCAACATTGCGACGAATCCCTGACGACATTCCCACCCATGCCTTCGAATGAAGCACAAAGCCAACATTGTGACCAATCCCTGACCACATTCCCACCAATGCCTTCGAATGAAGCACAAAGCCAACATTGCGACCAATCCCTGACCACATTCCCACCCACTCCTTCGAATAAAGCGCAAAGCCAACATTATGACCAATCCCTGACCACATTCCCACCAATGCTTTCGAATGAAGCGCAAAGCCAACATTGTGACCAATCCCTGACCACATTCCCACCCACTCCTTCGAATAAAGCGCAAAGCCAACATTGCGACGAATCCCTGATGACATTCCCACCCATGCCTTCGAATGAAGCGCAAAGCCAACATTGTGACCAATCCTTGACCACATTCCCACCAATGCCTTCGAATGAAGCGCAAAGCCAACATTGCGACCAATCCCTGACCACAGTCCCACCGACACCTTCGAATGAAGCGCAAAGCCAACATTGCGATCAATCCCTGACCACATTTCCCACCCATGCCTTCGAATGAACCGCAAAGCCAACAATGTGACAAATCTATAAACCATGTACCCACTTTGTGAAAATATCTCTAACACATACAACCGGAAGACCAGTGGTACAACACTGGGAAATTATATCTAAATCAAATTAATTTACCAACAAAAGAAAGGAGAGAAAAGATTGTATGGCGAGGGATGATGGGTTGCTGCAGATCGCTCAGCGTCGTCTGATGGATGACAGGGCGGGTGGTGGATGGAGCCATGTAAGAATGTGGGGGACGCTCTAATTACCAATTACTGGGGCTGTCATTTGTCGCCACGTGTGGATGGGGGTGGGGTGGGGCGTGGATGGGGGTGGGGGTGGGGGTGGGTGGGGGGTGGGGGTGCGGGGTGGGGATGGGGGTGGATGGGTGTGTGGGTGGGGAGTGGGAGAGGAGCGCTACATGTCATGGAGGTGGGTGTTATGTATACAGGTGTTGTACGTATAGAGGCATGGGGTCTCGGGTCATGAGAGGCCACCAGAGGTCATGAGAGGTCGGCTGGGCAGTGAGGCCGGATAATAAAGGCAGTTCTACTATGCAACTCAATGAGTTCAGTCATTCTTTACATGGTGTCAGACGAGGAGACGAACCGAGAAGAAATGGCACTCACAGGCTTAAAAGCGCCGGCACCATTGAACTTAGAGGACGACATTGGGACAAATTGGCGAACATGGATACAATCATACAAAATATATACGGTCGCAACAGGTGCCGCAAACAAAACGGAGAAAATATAATGTGCTATTTTTCTTCATGTAGCGGGCACCGAGGCGCAGAAAGTTCACCGGACTATGGAAATTGACCCATCAGAGAGAGACCGAATAGGACCGTTGATTAACGCCTTCAGAGAATACTGTGAGGGACAGGATAACATTACTGTGATATGGTACAAGTGTCACTCTTAGAACCAGAATTCACCAGTATTGCGTGACCGGCTGGTATGTGGTGTGAAGAGTAATGTACTGCATGACAAATTACTGCAAACAAAAAATTTGTCTCTTGAAAAATGCATCGACATGTGTAGGCTAAGCGAGTATACTTCAGCCACCTCATGCCAACACCGAGCACAGGAAATACCGGCAAACAGAATGTCGATGCCATATTGGCAACCGCCAACCAGCGGTCACCACAACAGACATGGCCCTCAGCATGGAAATGCCCCCTGTTTGGAATAACCAAAACAAACACGAACAAGACACAGTGCAATTGGTGCAGTTATTCTTCACACATACATGGACATTACCAAGCGAAGGTGAAGGAGTGTGCCGGTTGTAACAAAATTGGATACTTTGTGAAAGTGTATTGGTCACAGACGAACAAAGCAACATCAGTGAATGAGGTCAACATAGATCCAAACAACACATATGATGACAGAGAGAGTCATGTATCAGCCGACGAGGCATCGTACAACTTATTTGTGGGGGTGGTGATGAGTGACAATGTGGAGGACACAGAATCATGGTTTACCGATGTAACCATTGGGCCGTACAAAGTTAAATTCAAGGTAGACACTGGGGCTGAGGCGAACCTCATTCCACGCCAAGTGTTTGAAAAGTTCATAAATATCAAGATGCATGCTCATCACGATCACCAGACAGAGGTTGACACCTGATGGCGAAGCAGTAATCAAGGTGCGCTGACGGGACATCAAGTTTCAAGTAACCATGACTGGCAGCCCTATATTAAGAAGACAAGCCTGCATACTGCTATAACTTGTGGCATGCATAGATGAACTGAATGAACCAACAGTTGGCACTGATGCTGCTGCCTCTGCTAAAAAATGGCAAATAACTTTAAAGATGTATTTGAAGGGCTAGGAGTAATCAAAGTAGATGCACAAATATATATTGTCAAGAATGTGAACCCTGTAGTAGACCCACCAAGGCACATACCGCATGCCATAGTAGACGATGTAAAAGCTGAGCTTGAAAGGATGTTAAGGTTAGGAGTAATTGTACGCCTAACAGAGCCTACTCCATGGGTTAATTCAATTACAATAGTGAGAAAAGCTGGAAAAGTTAGAATTTGCCTCAATCCAACAAAGTTAAATAAGGCTATTCTGAGAGGGCCATACCCGATTCGCACTGTGGAGGAAGTAGTCGCTAACATACATAACGCTCAGTACTTCTCAGTTTTGGATGCAAACTCGGGCTACTGGCAAATTCAACTAGACATGGCTAGCTATGCACATTCAACACCCCATGGGGTAGGTACCGTTTCACGAGGTCACCGTTTGGTATAAAGACTGCCGGCGAGTTATTTAACCAGCATATTGAATGAACTACTAAGAGATCTAGAAGGGGTGCAAATAGTTTCTGATGACATTTTGATTTACAGGAGCACCATAAATGAACACAACACGAGACTAGAGGCTGTGTTGAGCAGAGCGTGAGAAATTAATCTAAATTTGAACCCAAGCAAGTCTAAAATATGGAAATCTGAGGTTAAATACGTTGGTCATCTATTAACTGCCGATGAGTTAAAACCAACCCAGGATATAGTGCAGGCTATTGTAGACATGGAAGCACCATCAGATAAGACAGCACTGCAAAGCTTCTTGGGAATGGTCAGGTACGTGAGCAAGTTCATTCCCAAGCTGTCAGAGATCACTAAGCCTCTTAGAGTAGTCGTCCTTCAAAAAGAAGTAGCATGGCACTCGCAAGAACCACAGGCACACGCATTCAAAAAGTTAAAGTCATTATTAGTACAGGCCCCCGTTCTCTGATATTACAATGTTAAAGAACCAATAACACTGCAAGTTGATGCGTCACAATCAGGCCTGGGCGCCACTTTGTTCCAAAACCACTTACTCATAGCAATGGCATCGAAGGCATTGGATAAAACTCAGAGCAACTATGCTGTAATAGAGAAGGAGCTCCTCGCTATGTGTTTCGGATGTAAGCATTTTCACGAATATATATATGGGAAAGAGATCACAATCAAACTGATCATAAACCCTTAATCTCAATTATGTCTAAGCCATTACATGATTTGATTCCAGGATGCAACACATGAGAATGCAACTCCAAAATTATGATATCAAAGTGATATATGTTAAAGGTACCAATCTATATTTGCAGATACGTTATCCAGGGCCCATACTAGCAACACTTCGCCAAGAAACCTGTTTGACAGAGACATATCAATAGCTGAAATAGACATAGCGCCTGAATACACAGACGATATTGCAGTACAAACGAAAAAAGACGAAACTCTACAAGAAATCACCAGACTCACCAAATCAGGTTGGCCAGAACATTTGCATCAAGTAATAGATCAGGTGAACCCTTTTTTCACTTAGAGACATGAAATAACCACACAAGGTAAAATATTGATGAAAGATAACAGGATAATTATACCTAAGTCATTACAACCAAACATTATTGAAAAAATCCATGAGTCTCACATGGGAATTGTAAAGTCAAAACAATTAGCCAGAGACAATGTATTTTGGCCGGGTTTGAGCAGCCAGGTCGAAGATAAGATATCTTGGTGTCAAACATGTCAGTGCTTCCGGAACAAACCACACACGGAGCCATTAATGAGTCATTCGGTACCAGAAATGCCCTTTGAAAACTTGGGTGCAGACTTATTTCACTTCAATAACAAGAATTATATTATTATAATTGATTATTATAGTAAATACCCCAAAGTCTTTGAATTAAA
Source organism: Branchipolynoe longqiensis (assembly GCA_030323885.1). NCBI lineage: Eukaryota > Metazoa > Annelida > Polychaeta > Phyllodocida > Polynoidae > Branchipolynoe > Branchipolynoe longqiensis. Next base: position 102,475,128 of record CM059191.1, on the reverse strand, counting down.
ATAAACGTCTAGTCCATCAACAATCAAAGGCATGAAAGAAACATTTGCTAGGCATGGGATACCCAAAATAGTTGTTTCTGACAATGGGCCCCAATTTCAGAGTGAAAGACTATCGTAAGTTCAGTACTGAATATGGATTTGAACGAGTATACTCAAATCCCATGAACGCCCAAAGTAATGGCCAAGTAGGGTGCACCATCCAAACAGTGAAGCAAATGATGAAAAAAGGTGTAATGGACAACAGGGACATACACATTACACTAATAAACATAAGAAATACCAAGATCCAATCCATGAACGCTTCACCAGCGCAAATGCTAATGTCGGGAACGTTAAGATCCAAAATACCCACTGTTGCAGCAAATCTAAAATCCAAACTCCAGTCATCTAAAAAACAACAAATTATTATAGGCAAAGCAAAGCAAAAGTTTTATTTTGACAAAAGACCGGGTACAGAACATCCTAATCTAAGGTAAGATATCTGGATCACAAAGACAAATGGGCATCTGGACAGATTACAAGTACAGACGGACCAAGACCCAGAGATTACGAGATCAGGAACAATGCAGAGCACATCATCCGAAGAAATCGAAGATTCATATACAAATGCCAAAACATAGCACAAAAACAAAAACATCACGATCAAAACAAAATTTATAGTGAAAGAAAACAAAAAAATGATGAGTACAAAACAAGGTATGGTAGAATAACACGCCCTGTAATGAGATTGTGAAATCAAAACAAAATTACAGCAACAGACATACAAACATGCACAAGGTAATGTTTGTTTATATATTGTTAGTAATAAGATTTCATGTTGATGTTAATGTTAATAAAAGTGATACATAGTATGACTAGATAATAGACTGAAAGGAATTGTCCTACGATGTGAAATTTAAAAAAAGTTGAAGTCAGAAAAGATAAGAATACAGTATTCAGATAGAGACATAAAGATAAGATTCAGCCACCGACATTGTCATAATGACCATTTGATATAATACTTGTGTGTGTAGAATTAAGTTGATCTAAGATGAACTGATAGAATAATAAATAAGAGACACGATAAAGAGATTAGTCATGAGCACTGTTGCCGTGGACAAACCAAACAACCATTGATTGATACGAAAAGAATATGTTGTAAAGAAAAAACCTCCTTTGCAATAAAAAGGAAGATGTTATGTATACAGGCGCCGTGCGTATAGAGGCATGGGATCTCGGGTCACGAGAGGTCATGAGAGGTCGGGTGGGCAGTGAGGCCTGATAATAAAGGCAGTTCTACTATGCAACTCAACGGGTTCAGTCATTCTTTACAGGTGGTTGTGCATGTGGCTGGCTCACACTCCTCACGCCCCTAACCAGACGGGCTGGCCGAATGAGTTAGAGTGTTTGTCTCCCGTGTTGGTAGACCGTGGGATCGTGGGTTCGAACACTGGTCGAGTCAAACCAATGACTTAAAAATTGATACTTGTTGCTTCCTAGCCAGGCACTTGGCATTATTAGGATAGGGCAAGGACTGGATGGCTCAGTGTCAGGATAATGTGACTGAGTGGGCTATCAGGTCATGGTTCCGGTCTCCCAGTGGGGCAGCACTATAAAGTCACTATGATTGTGCACTGTCACAAGTTGATACCCGTCCTGATATGAGCTTGGATGTTGCTAGGACGTAAAACAACAACAAACAAACAACCTCACGCCCCTCACAACCACCACCATCACACACCGCCAGTTCCCCACATATTCCTCCGCTTGTAGAATCAGAATCTCACATGACCACATTTTCCTTCTTCCCAATCCCCCAAATCAGCGTATGGAAACATGCCGGTGTTGCGGTTTCCGATGCACACCAGTTTGCCAGGGACACATCACTTGCGCGCATGCATCAAAATCGAACAGCATCGTCACTAACCTTATAAATTTAATATAATGTTTTTGGTAAACATGTTTTCTATATGTGTACCAAGCGATTTGTTTCTAGGTGGTGTCATTTTAGAGATATTTCACATTTTCTGTATGAAGATTACTCACGGCCATTGACAATGCCTTGAGTTTGATGGTACGCACAGTGCAAAACATTAGTTTTATTCAAAATTAATACAAATCAAGAACCCTAACCTTATACTTATAAATTTAATATAATCTTTATGGTAAAGATGTTTTCTATATGTGTACCAAGCGATTTGTTTCTAGGTGGTGTAATTTGAGAGATATTTGACTTTTTCTGTATGAAGATTTGCTCACGGCCGTTGACAATGCATTTGAATGGATGTGTCCCTGGCAAACTGGTGTGCCTCGGAAACCGCAACTCCGGCTTGGGCTGAAGAACAAAGGAAACACAGTTCGGAAGGTTGCCTTCATCAAACAGATGGCAATTAAACCTGACCTTATCATGTTTCCGCGTTTCCGCTGAAAGATCAATATTTCAATGAGAACTCAATTATATATTCTCTGGCTAGGAATATCAGCCTAACAATAAAAGGAAAAAAATCCCCGATGCGAGTGATGTATTCAGGGTAGGCAGGTACTGGACGCAGCTGGGGGTGGCGCCACCAGTCGCGAGATGGAGGAGGCAGTACAGTATATAGTGTAATATTAACAATAATTAGCACATAATAATAATCAAGAGGGGTTAATTCCCTTCCGCGCCTTTCTACTCGCATAATGCATTATACATGACATAATATAGTGTACGAGTAAAAATGGACGGGTTTGTGCTGATGGATAATTATTATAGGGGTTGGGCAGATGCAGGGCGATGGCAGCAGCAGCTGGAGGGACAAGTATGAAACCGAAGGGTGCCTGCCTAGTCGCAGACTAGTTCGCTCACCAGGTCGATCACTGCCCCCCTCAAGAACCTCAAATAACAGTTGGATGTTATAGTAGTGAGTAGACCTATATCAGCATAATTACAAATAGAGTAGATAACACGTATCACATCCATCACACCAAGACACACATATCTCACCCACGACACAAAGCCATAAAAAAAACATCATCTATATTTGAATATAGCTGAATTGATATGCTGTGTCAGAAATATGTGATGTATAATGCATTATATGAGTATAAAGGCTATGGGAACATAGATGCTTTGCTACTTCCTCCATTGGCGCATTGGTGGAGTGCCCCCCCCCCTCCCAGCTGTTTGGAGTTGTATACTGGTGGCCCCCCTCGCGCCACACACACTAGATGAACAGCCCGGAAGCCCCCCCCCCCTCCCCAGCTCCTCAGCTCCCCCCTTATTCATCGGTGTTGGAGCCTGTGCTAGTCATCTACTACTCCAACCTACTCAGCCTCAGCTCCGATAGTGGCGCCACCTCTCGCTACTCGTTATAACGGCTTCCTAACCTCATTCACTGCACCGGTGATATCTTTTCTTTTTTTTAAAGCAAGGAGCATAGATTCCTCTAGCCCGAGAAATACAATGCTAACCCAACTATCATTTCTTCCTCTTATTCATGTATAATGGCCAACTATTATATACTTTCTCAAATAGCATAGTTGTTGCTCAAATATATATTCAATCCACCAACACTGATTATCACATCACTGATTATCATTATCACTTCACAACGTATCCTTTAAGGTAAATACCGTGAAACATGATTTAAAGGAGATAGTTCAGCCTGCCGTCTTCACCCGATTGACCTCTTCCATATTGCTGCTCATCTGTCACTGTCACAGACACAGACACTGTCACTGTCACTGTCACTGCTGCTGCCATGGCTGCATGAACATAGGTGAACTAACCCAGAGAGTAGCGTTAAAACTGCCCCGTCTGCATCTGTTTTACTTGTAACCACCAGCTGTGGCTGCTGGTTAGGCTTCAGTCACACTATGGCTTGCGACCACTTTGTGACCAAAAGCCGGCGACCTCCTTGTGACCAAAGCAAGAAAAAACGTGGGAAAAACAATGGTCGGTGATCGGCGGTTGATCGTTCACCAACCGGTGACATGATCTGTCACCGACCTCCGTGCGACCAATTTGGTCGCAAGGACGTTGCAGGTTCTGTACCAAAAATCTCCTCACGACCATTTTGGTCATAAGGAGTAGTCACCGATCAGTCGATGACCAGTCGGCACCTTTTGGTCCCAAAGTAATCGCAAAGTGGTCGCTAGTGGTCGCAAGCCCTAGTGTGACTAATGTCACAGGGTGTGACTGGTGACATAGTGTGACTGGAGTCAGTGCAGCCTCGTTCTGGTGACTACTTACCAAATACCCTATAATAGTAAGACGGCTCACTCAGCCTGTACTGTGTAATCAAAATGATCAAACCCACCACTTGGTACGCTGGCTGTTCTCTTGGTTAAACAGTTGCTATATTATATGTATAAATGTATATATGAATGTGAAAGATGTGTGATGATGGCAATGATGATGCTGATGCTGATGATGATGTGTATTTATTCATAGCAATTTCATATTGATGTGTATTGATACTTACCTATCTCATGTATAATATAATTGTATGTGTTTACATGTGATACACCAACCAGCAGCCGGGCTGATCAAACCCACCACAAGGTGGCACTGCAAAATTGACATTACCATGGGAGAGATAGGGAGTGAGCCTTCTTAGTATTATAGGGTCTTTGTACTTACTTTACTGAGACACCCAGGTAGACCTACCACGCTACTGGTAACAACCAGTAGTAGCCATTTTACAAAATGGCCGCCATTATGGCCATTGGACAAATCTGCCATGGTCCTATAGCTAAAAAATCATTTGTGGGGCATGCTCCGATTAATAATGTGCCAAAGCTTGTGCTTGTACCATCAAAAGACACAATTCTCCCAAATAGTGCGCGTATAGTATGTGCGGGCTAATAATATTTTGTAGGCCAAGCTAGTCTAACTAACTACCAGCGTTCCAAAACTCGTGCTTTGTACCATCAAGGACACAATTCTCCCAAATATTGTGCATTTATCTTCTTTTTTTAAATAGTTTTTTATTGATGCAGTATTTATTCTGCCCATATCGTGTAAGCTCCCGTGAGGGTGCTTGTTTTCAATGCCGGACAGCTGTGAGGAATGTTATGGTGTATGCCCAGGTTCCAGTTCCGGGTTGGTACCCAGGACATCCACCAGCATATATTTAAGTAGTTAGTATCCTTGTTAGTTTTTTGGGGGGTATAGCTTCCTATCATATAACTAATATCATTTTCTTAATTTTTGTAATATTTTTTTATTGAGGCTGTATTTATACTGTCCATAGCATATAAGCCTGGGTATTCAGGCTTGTTGTCAATGCTGGCCAGCTGTAGTGTTTGTGTTATCTTATCACACAGTAGCTGCTGATAAGGTATTTGATTGCCTGCATTTCAGTAGCAGATAGATAGTTGGTTGGTCTGGTTAGTAGTCTATGTTAATTTTTTGGGATTTTCTTGGCATATATGTGTTTTATTTATTGTACTCTTACTACTAGACTAGCCTAATCCTATTTACATATCACAGGCTTGTACGTAGCTGTGTGGTGTGCTATCTGGCTACTTTTGGCATGGTTACTTTCCATTGGGCATCCCGCTGGTCGGCCGTGACATATCACATGCCCCTTTGCAGTGCAGCTCAGTGGGGGTTTCCTAGCCTTATTTTTGCACAGATATTTTTTGTATGTTTCTAGGTCAGGAATGTGTCGTTCCTTTACTGTTTGGGCATTCCACACCTTGGCAGCCATAGTATGTACATCTAGTGAGATGGTAAATAGGCTTGTGGATTATCTGGCGGGCCCTTAAGGCTGCAGCTCCACACCCCTCATTGTCTGTGTGGATTTATTCAGCGGAAGGATGTACCGCACCTGTCACGAAGATAGAGCTGCAAGTGAAGTATGTGACGCCCCTCTGCTGCGAATGGCTGTCCTCCCCTCCCCCTCCCCCTCCCCCTCCTCCCCGCCTCCCCATCACGTGATCGCCGTGCATGACATCAGTACATGTGCATATATGTAGGCTGTATGGTTTATTATGCGAGTATAAATAACGAATGAACATCTTTTGGGCGACCCTAGTTCTTGTGTATTCCGTACCGCCTCGGCGTGGCGTCTATGTGATGCGGATTACCCCGACAGTGGCGCAGTCTAGCGGCGTTCTGCCTTACTAATCGAGCTGGCGACTAAATTGCATATGGGTTGATGTACATAGGTTGGATGGTGGATCCGGCAGAATTGGGAACAAATAAATGCATAGATAAACGGATGGCAACAGAACGTAGCTGAAAACTCGACTATGTTTTCTTTAGGGGGGGAGGTAAATGAATTTTATTCATATATAGCTTTTGTCAGTGTAGTATATCTTGTCTCATGTGGTATGCAGGTATTGCAGGTATTGCAATACCTCAGGGAGTTTGACGCCCCTGCCTTGCAGAGTTGTAAGCCACTGCCTTGTGGTACAGGTTCTTGACAGAACCGAAGGCTAAGGGAGCAAACCGTAAACAGAAAACCATGTCACTGTGGCAGCATTAAGGGCGGTTGATGTATGGAACTCCCAACATCTCCCGACCAGCCACTGCAGGGACAAATAGTTTTGCGCCTGTCTTGACATGTTCTTCCCAGTGTGAAACCTCTATTTGCTCCCCGAGAGAGTGCCACTGGTAACTTGCAAAAGCCAGCAGCACTTCAACACTTTTGCAGGGAGCTTTCATGAAATGGGAGAGCAGCAGTCAAGTAATGAAAGCAGTCTTTGTCGCATCGCAACTGACAGCATGATGATGATGATGATGTCTTGTCTTCCAACTGTATCTGTTACAGGTATATGGGTCACTCCGCTGAAAACAGGTCAGCATGTGATGGGATTTTAAAACATCAATAAAAAACGTCCTACTTATTTTTGTCCTTATACTTTTCATATTCATGTTCAGATTTGATGTAAAAATAAGGGAAATAAAATAAACTGCTTGCAACTTTGGTGTTTTTAGTTATGAAGTGTTTTTGTGCAAAAAAAAAAACATTCTACAGTCAGCCATTTGTAACATGACATATGGGACATGGTTGGATCCTTATTAACATCTTGTATTGCATTGATATATCAAACAAGACAGTTCCCAAATCAAAAGGAAGTATTTATTAACATCTATGCATGCTTAAATTTTTTTTTTAATTATTTGATGTCTTCAGAACTAACATTACAAATTTCTGTCACAGATGTAACCAGTGGTGTCTGTATGCCACACAAATATTGTACACTAATTATGAAGTGAATATAGCATGGCTGGGAATTACTTTTTTATCAATATAAGCACTACATATTTCTGTATATTATGCCATGATTGAATTATTTAATTCTGCTTAGATTGTTATTGAGCAGACTGTGTGGTGTCCTAAACATGTGTTACATCTGAGCAACACATGTTATACTGCCATATGACATCGCTTAATCATGGACTCCACTTTTAATTTTTATCTCATCAATTTATATTTTACATAGATATAAAGGGGAGCTTACCAGCTTTCATTTGCAACCAACAACTGCTAAAAATTCAAATATTAAATTGTAACTTTTGTGGCGTTCTCTGTGGCGGAGTGGTTAGAGTGTCTGACTTTTTTCTAGGTCAGACTCCGAATCTGAGGGTCGGCGGTTCGATTCCCCGTGCCCCAGCTCTGCCAATTTGGATTTCCATCGCTGTGTAGAACTTACAGCGTCATCAAAGGCCGGTTGCTCTCATACCATGTCTATGTGGTGTGGGAGGTTAAAAATCCCTTGGGTGGGTAAAAGTGTAGGCTCGGGCTTTCCATCGACCAGCAGTGGAATGAGGAAGACCAGTCGTCTATGACTGAAATTTCTCCTGCTTAAACAACTCATGGACCAAAAAAAATAAAAACTCTCCATGTGACACTTCTGGCTAGTTTTCAGGAGAGTGACCCATATATGTATTTACATAATCTGTTTACATGGTTTATAAAGTAAATTGAAATGTGAAGTAAATTCTGAAATTAAAGTGTATACAATGTATGCAAACCTTCACTCGAACACAGCCACGTACACGCACACCCACCCGTACATACACACACACTCCCACACATCCATACCCCAACACACCACACCCCAACACACCCACACGCGAGCACACTCACGTACACCCGCACTACCAGACATCCACCCATACCCCCCCCCACACACACACATACACACATCCACTCACATGCACGCGCCCACACCCGCCCACACACCCACACACACACACACATACCCACACACACACCCACACACACACCAACACACACACACACACACACCCACACACACCAAACTGGCTGGTTTTGTTTGTTTGTTGGAGTTTTACATCCTGGCAACATCTAAGGTCATACAACAACAACAACAACAACAAAATCGTCTGAACACATATTTTGTCAGCGCCAAGGCACTAGTCTTGAACTCCCGATCTACCGGACGGGAGGCCGCCGCTCTGCCGATTCGACGACCACGTCCAGTGCTGGCTTTGTGATTATTGGATTTTTACTTTGATGGGATTCCCCCCTTTTTGTGGCGAGGACTATAAATAGAACAGGGAGACGCCATGACGGACGCGCTGTGCCAGAGTGTTGGGTCCATGTTGGGGCAACGACCTAGGAGTGTCTGTTTGTTGGGGTTTTACGTTCTGGCAACAACTGAGGTCATTTCAGGATCACCTAATGTCGTATGGACGTGCGCGTGTGCTTTCATCTGGTAAAAAACACGATGGCCATAATACAAATACGATTGGACATTTCGCCTGAGTATGGCTTTGCGCTCCGACACAGTTAAGTTTCTAGCATGAGCATCACATTTTGAAAAGCAAAAAAAAATATCTAGAATTAATTCTACATATCTAACTTAGATACTGATGCACTTATTACACATTTGTTGCTACATATATGGGAATACTGAGGCAATTTAATGGAACCTATTAATGCTAAAGCCGATGACAATTGACATGTTTGCACTTCAAATATCTCCAAAAACCTAGCCGTTTAAAATAAGCAGTGTTTAAAGCTAAAGTAAGGTAGATTATAACAATCAGTTTAATATATTTATCTCAGAAAAATTATAGAAACTCAAAACCATCGAACTATGCAACTTTAAGCAATATCTACTAACTAATTAACCTAGATGTTGCCAGGGTGTAAAACCTCAATGAACAAACTGTAATCGGGTCGAATATATTCGAAGTATTGGACATATTTGAAGTGCTATCATGAAGTTAACTTAGCTTGTAAATAGTACATATTCGGTTTTCATAGTATTGTCGATTTTGGGGTGTTTTTTTTTGTACATTAGTTGTTTAAGCAGGGGACATTTCAATCGCAGACGATTGGTCTTCCTCATTCCACTGCTACTTATCCTATCCTAATAATGCCAAGCACCTGGCTGGAAAGCGACAGATATCAATTTTGAAGTCATCGGTTCGACTTGACCAGTGTTCGAAGCCATGACCCCATGGTCTACCAACACGGGAGACGGACACTCGAACTACTTCAGCTATAATCATTGGGGTGATGCAAATGGGAAATATTGCACCAAACACAGGTTTAGAATCCACATCTCATGCCATACGGGGGTTAGCGTGCTAACCATTACACTACCTATGATGCCTGATGCAATCACCCTATCTACCCCCACCAGACAGGATGTCCGAATGAGTTAGAGCGTCCGTCTTCCGTGCTGGGAGATCGTGGGGTCGTGGTTTTGAACCCTGGTCGAGTCAAACCAATGACTTAAAAATTGATACTTGTCGCTTCCTAGCCTGGCGCTCAGCATTATTAGGATAGGGCAAGGACATGTGTGCTCAGTGTCAGGATAATGTGACTGAGTGGGATACCAGGTAATGGTGCCGACGGCCTGGTTTCCCAGTGGGACAGCACTATAAAGTCACCATGAGTGTGCACTGTTACAAGTCGGTACCCATCCTGATATGACCTAAGATGTTGCTAGGACGTAAAACAACAACAAACAAACAAACCCCCACATGTCTATGTGGCTCCTTGATTGAAGTCAGTGCACACCACTACAGTATGTATTTACAGTTGATTGTCCTTCTTGCATTGCTTTACTTGTTCTAGGTCATGGTTACCTTTAGTTTGGTCGCTTTTATGTCACCTTCTGTTGTCACTAATGCCACGTCATCTCCAAATATGGGAAGTCAATTAATGACTAGTGGGAGGTCATTAATGTAAAGTAAGTTTAGTAGTGGACCCAGGGGGTATCATTGTGGCAGGCACATCTGCCTTCATTACTGTCGATGAGGAATCAACCCCTTCAATAGTAGTAATACACTGTGAATGGCTGAGTAAGGAACGCATTGGTCGTAATGCGAAGCATTACGTTTGATGCGAGGAAAGAAGGAGACCCTCCCCCGCCCCGCGTGTCGCGCCACCTCCACACCTCGGCCGAGATCGCTCACTCACTGCCACCTCCCCCCGCCCGTCCTTGATCTCGCCCCCCCCCCTCCTCACCCGACCCCCGCCTGCTCGCCAACCCGCACCTGCCACCATCCCCCCGCCCTCCATTGTCACGCGGCCCACACCTCACCCGCCCCCCCCCCGCTGCTCGCCACACCCCGCGCCCTCCCCCGGGCCGCTAGCACTCACACCTCACCTGCTGCCGCCTCCCTTCCCCCTTATAAGGCCGCCCGCCAGCTTTCCTCCTCACTCTGCTCCCTGCCGTCTCCCTGCCAGCATTTCTTCTACTTTGGATTATCACCACCTCGGACCACTACCTTACGCACCATGCCTCAAGGAAAAGGCCGTGGCCGCAAGAGCTCCCGGGCTGCCCCCCGCACTCCGGGGCCGTCGCCTACACCACCAAGGGAGGACTCACCAGCCTCCGCCCCAGCATCCCCCGCGCCCCCTTCGGGCCACGCCTCGGGCACGGAGATGTCTGCCCTCATGGAGGCGATGCAGAAAATGCAGCTGGAGAACCGGAGGGCGACCGCCGACGCAGCCGCCGAGAGCCGGAGGGCGGCCGCCGAGGCAGCCGCCGAGGCCCGCCAGGCTACCGCAGAAATCCACGCCCGGATCGACGCCCTCGCGGCCGGTGAGGCGCCGGCGGCGCCACAGCATCCCCAGCCAACACCTCGGGCGCGCGCCACCGCCCGGCCGCCGCCGCCGCCGCCCCAAGGGGGCCTACCGGCCCCCCAGTCGACGGACTACCTGAGGTATCGACACCAGCCGTCCCAAGCGCCTGCCTACCCGTCCCAGGCCCACCAGGAGGACGTCCCCCGCCACAGCCCCGCCTCGGCGGCCGATGCCGTCCGAGAGATACTGGCGTCTGCCGAGGCGCGTCATTCCACGAGGAGACAAGGTATACCGGCCGACTACCTGTTCCCCTCCGATCTGGTCCAGCGGGGGGCGGAGAGGAAGCCGGTGAAGCGAGGAGAGGCGACGAAAGATGAGTATACGCTCGCCCTCCTGCACCTCCTCGACCACCCGGACTTCCCCGCCCACTCCGCCCCCGGACTGCACCAGCACCTCATTGTAGTCGCCAAGGACAACCTTATCTACCCCTGGACCACAGTCCGCCGATACTCAGAAAGTGTGTTTTCTGCGATCGCGGACGGTACCCTCCCTAACGGCTGGCACGACTTAGTCGCGATAAACCTCCTCAGGCTCGACTGCTTAGCCATGCCAGCCCAGCCCGCCCCCGCCCAGCCCAGGCCCCTCGACTCCGCCAAGGCCCGCCCCCAGTCCCGCGCCCACACCGATACTCGCGTGCCCTACTCCAAGGAGGCCCACGGGGCGCTCTGTTACGCATGGAACCGGGACCCGACCTCATGCACCCACGCTGCCCCGGGGGAGGTTCACGGCCAAGGGAGCGCCAAGATGCGCCATGCCTGCGCCTACTGCGCGAATGTGCGAAAGTTACTGACCGTCCATAGTGAGGACGCATGCCTAGCCAAACGTGCGCGCGCCGCTGCCCCCCGCGCCCTCCCCGGATTTTTAAAGCGCCGGCACCTCCAGCCCGGCCCGGAGGTCTGTAACCGGCCCACCTACCACGAAGCCGCCCCCCGACCCTGCTCCAGCCGCCCCGATACCAGCCCTACCGACAGTGCCCCCCCGCACTGCCCCCACGCCCGAGGCGCGGCCTGACCGCCGCCTCGACACGGCCGCCCCACCCGGCCACCTCGGGCCCCAGCGCCCGCTCATCAAGGCTTCCACCGCCTACCGGCCCCAGTCGCCCATCAACCCCGACCCTGAAGACTACCTTGACCCTGGCGACACTGCCTTCCTATGCCCGCCCCCTGACCCCCCCCCCCCCCCCCCCCCCCCCCCGGACCCCCCCCTCCGCCCCGCCTCCAGCCTCCCGCCCCGCCTCCCCCGACCCAGACCCCCCCCCCCACCCCACACGCCTTCGCCGCCCCCTTAGCCCGCCCCCGCCGCACCTCCTCCCCCTCCAACCGCCCCCCCCGCCTCCCTAGACGAGCCCACCATTGATGTCCTCGACCCCGACCTCCAGGACACCCTCCCCGCAGCCCCCTCCTGCGGCCCCACCCCCTCCCAGTACCGCCCCACCATCCTCGCCGCCTGGCCCCACACCTCTGGCGAGGCATGGGACCGCTACCCTCACATCCGCCATACCTACACCACCCTCCGGGAAGCGGGCCTCCCTAATTTTTTGGCCGCCCGCATCCCCCTCCCCTCAGGCCTCCACATCCAGGCCTGGCGCTCCCGCCTCCAAGATTACCCTGACCAAGCCGTCCTCGACCTCCTCGAGTTCGGTTTTTCCCTCGAACTACTCTGCCCCGACCATCCCCCGCCCCACGTTCACCAACCACCGCGAGCCTCGGGAATTTCTCTCCCACATCCAGACCTTCATCGAATCCGAGCTCGCCCTCGGCGCCCTCATCGGCCCCTTCCTCGTCCCCCCCTTCTCCCCCTGGACCCAGGTGTCGCCCATGATGACCCGCCCCAAGTCCGACCCCGGTAAGAGGCGGGTCATCGTGGACCTCTCCTATCCCCGAGGTGCCAGCGTCAACTCCGGCATCCCCCGCCGGGAATACCTCGGGGAACCCCACGCATATACCCTCCCGTCCGTCGCCGACGTGGGCCGCCGCCTCGTATCCGAGGGCGTAGGGGCCTACGTCTGGTCGGCGGACATCTCCCGGGCCTACCGCCAGCTCCGCGCCGACCCCCTCTCCTGCCCCCTGTTCGGGATATCCCTCAACGGAGCCACCTACATCGACCTCGCCCTCCCCTTCGGCTGCCGCTCCTCGGGCGCGGCCTGCGTCCGCGTCACCTCGGCGGTGGCCTGGATCCTCCGGCGCGAGGGCTACCACGCCCTCGTCTACGTCGACGATTTTATCGGGTGCGAGGGCTCCTACCTGAGGGCCTGCAAAGCATTTGACGCCTTCATGGCCCTCACCACAGCCCTCGGCCTCGACGTGGCACCCGGAAAGTGTCATCCCCCGGCTGTCCGCCTTCAATGGCTCGGGTTCGCCCTCGACACCGAGGCGATGACCATCCGGGTCGCCCCCGGCAAGATCCAGGCCCTCGTCGACGACTGCGAGGCCCGCGTCGCCCGGGCCCACCCTCGGGAAGCAGGAGCTCCAGAGTCTCTTGGGGCGCCTCAACCATGTGAGTAGCTGCGTGCTCCCCGGCCGGAAGTTCATGGCCCGGCTCCTCGGGGCGCTGCGCAGCTGCTTCGGGGCGCCCACCATCACCCTCGCCGACGACGCCCTCCGGGACCTGAGGTGGTTCGCCGCCTACGGCCGCATTTCCAACGGCCTGCACCTACTCCGCGCCCCGGAGGGTCGCCGGTGGGTGATAGAGTGCGACTCCTGCCTCACCGGGGGCGGGGCGTTCTCCCACACCCACTACTATGCCCGAGGATACACTAAAGCCTTCCAGTCACGTTTTAACAGCATCCACGAGCTCGAGGCGATCAACCTCGTCGTCGCCCTCCGCGCCCTGCTCCCGGACGACGTCGCGGGGGCGACGGTCGTCATTAACACCGATAACATGGCCTCCGCCCTCGCCCTCGAATCCGGCCGCGCCCGAGACGTCACCCTCGGGACGTGCGCCCGGGAGCTCTGGCTGATAGCGGCCACGGGCTCCTTCACCCTACACATCACCCACAAGCCCGGCGCCGACCTCCTCCTCGCGGACGCCCTCAGCCGCGCCCACCTCCCGGGCCCTTGGGAGGCGACGGCCCGCGACGAGGTGGCCCGCCTCGGGCTGCTCCCCGTTACCATCACCCATGACGCCTTCCCCTTCTTCCCCGGCCTCTAGGTTTCCTGCCCGAGGAAGTTGCTGCCGTCTCCCGCTTCCGCGCTGCCTCCCTCGCCCCGGCGACCTGGAGGAACCGTCGTCGCCAGGCCGAGGAGTTCGTCACCTTCGCGGTGGCCCGAGGCGTGGCGCCCCTCGCGCCCACGCCCCTCGACGTCGCCACCTTCACGGCGGCCCTCTTCCTGCGCGGGTTGGCGCCCGCCTCCGTCAAGAACACCGTCTCGGGCGCCCGCTCCTGGGTCGAGGACGCCGGGGGCCTCACCTCCGGCTTCGACGCCCGTTTCCCTAAGGACGTCTGCCGAGGGGGGGAGCGATCCTCCTCCCACGTTCAGCGGCAGGCGCCCCCCCTTTCCCCGGAGCAGCTCGCCCTCGCCATCAAACACCTCTCCCGAGCAGGGCCCGCCTCGCTCGTGCCTCGGGCCGCGCTCCTCCTCGGGTACTTCGGGATGCTGCGCCAGTCCAACCTGCTGGCCCCGAGTCCCGAGGGGTGGGGCGGCCCCCACACCCTGACCCGCGAGGACGTCCGCTCCGCGCCCGGGGGTCTCCGACTGCACATCCGGAGCTCCAAGACCATCTCCTCACCCTCGGGCGCGGTCGCCCTCTTCATCCCCGCCATCCCCGACTCCGCCCTCTGCCCCGTCGCGGCCTGGTTCGGCGCCGCCGCCCTCTGCCCTGCCGCCCCTGACGCGCCCGCCTTCATCATGCCCTCCGGCCGGCCCCCTCGACCCTCGCTCTCTCACCACGCTGCTACGAGGGGCCCTCGCCGCCCAAGGGGTCCCACGGCCCGAGGACTACACCCTCCATAGCCTCCGCCGGGGCGCCGCCCAGGCCTGCCAGCGCGCCGGGGTCCCCCTTCCTGAGATAATGGCCCAAGGTACTTGGACCTCTGCTGCCGTCCACGCCTACGTGCCTCGCCTCGCACCCTCGGGCGCCCCTCGAGCCCTCTCCGCCGTTTTGGTGGAGGGCTCTTCGGCACCCCCCTCACTCAGAAGACACTGAACACTGACTTTGATACCTGATATCTTATTGACTTCATATTTTACCTCTCCATGATCTTACATTGTTTATTTACTCTTCATGCCATTTAACCTTGTAGCTCCTTATGGGCCCTTACTCTGATTGTTCACCATGTTCTGTGAGGCGCCAATAAAGCGTCTCTTTTCTCCACCCCCGCCTTGCCTTCCTTCTTTTCGCGCATCGGTCGTAATGCGAAGCATTACGTTTGATGCGAGGAAAGAAGGAGACCCTCCCCCGCCCCGCGTGTCGCGCCACCTCCACACCTCGGCCGAGATCGCTCACTCACTGCCACCTCCCCCCGCCCGTCCTTGATCTCGCCCCCCCCTCCTCACCCGACCCCCGCTGCTCGCCAACCCGCACCTGCCACCTCCCCCCGCCCTCCATTGTCACGCGCCCACACCTCACCCGCCCCCCCGCTGCTCGCCACCACCCCGCGCCCTCCCCCGGGCCGCTAGCACTCACACCTCACCTGCTGCCGCCTCCCTTCCCCCTTATAAGGCCGCCCGCCAGCTTTCCTCCTCACTCTGCTCCCTGCCGTCTCCCTGCCAGCATTTCTTCTCCACCCACCCACCCAACTCTTACCCTTCCACCTCTCTGAAGTGGTGGAGGGCTCTTCGGCACCCCCTCACTCAGAAGACACTGAACACTGACTTTGATACCTGATATCTTATTGACTTCATATTTTACCTCTCCATGATCTTACATTGTTTATTTACTCTTCATGCCATTTAACCTTGTAGCTCCTTATGGGCCCTTACTCTGATTGTTCACCATGTTCTGTGAGGCGCCAATAAAGCGTCTCTTTTCTCCACCCCCGCCTTGCCTTCCTTCTTTTCGCGCATCAGCAGGTTTATTATCCCTGGGCCCAAGCCATTTTCCGCCACTTTTTCTCTTACAAATTTGTGGTTTACAGACTCAAATGCCTTGTGGAATTCTAAGAAGTGTGCAATAGATAATTTGGGTTTATCCTTCCTATTGTCGTGGAATGTGTGGCTACCTTTGATGAGGTGTACCCATCTGTGGGATTGCACTCAGCAGCTCAAGCTCAGCCTGGGAGATTAATCCCCTGAGGATGGAGTTAATCCAATGTGGATCCATCGCCTCATCCCATTGGCCTGCTGTTTGGATTATTTGTTTTGATTTATTGTTATTATTCAAGAATAAAGCGAGCGATTTGGATGACCAAGTCAGTAGAAATACTGGCTGGCTTCCCAAGTGGAATGTTATAAATTTTAACCACCACCGCGTCAAGCCAATGACCTACATAACTGACACTTGTCGCTATCTACTCAGGCACTTGGCATTAACATGATCCACTAAAGGCTGGGTTCCTCATTATCAAGATAATGTGACTGAGTAGGATATTGTGTGTTGGTTTTGGTGGTTTGGCTTCCTAATGAGGCAGCACTATAACATCATCAAAAGTGTGCACTGCCACAAGTTGGGACGACTTCTGATAACTTGAATGGTGTTAGGATGTAAAGCCTCAGCAAACAAGCAAGACACAAAGAGCCCCAAAGAGGTGTGTTTGCATCCATAAACTCAAACGGCAGACAACACTGTGTGCATTTGCTTGGAAATAAATATATGTGTAGTAAGACACAGCTTTTCTTGTAAATATTATGGAAATGGAATTTGTGTACGATCATCTCTACCCCAGTATATCACTACAACACCAGAATATTACCAGAACCCCAGCATATCACCAATGGTTACACTGTTCCTACAATTTCTATTGTCAAAAGGTTATGTTATGCCAAGTTTGAAAGTGAGCAGTATGACCAATTGTAAAATATTCCGATATTCGGCAAGGTGGGAATGCAAATGTTCTATTAGTGATCGGATTATGTGACAAGGTGCATATATATATATGGGTTGTTAGTGCCTGAGTGGGATGTAAATAGACATAGTGGTGCTGGCAGGTATGAGTGTGATTGCACTCAGGGTCTACCCCTTCTGCTGGGGTAGGGGTCACCACATTCAAAAGGTCAAGGTTGGTGGTGGCCATGGGGCCATACAGCTACTGGTGGTGGGCAGACTACTAGTATCCATGGAGACCAGGAATGTTGGATCCCTATTGGTAGGGCCAAAAATGCTCAATTCCCATTGGGGGAAGGAGGTGGTGTGATACTCTACAATTAACCCATGTAACTATATAAGCAATAAACCAGAGGGCTGGACTCTCTTCTCTTCTATTATACTTTACTCTCTTCCTTTCTCTTTGTCTGTATTGTTTTCCTCATGGCCTAATTACACCGCCACAGATCTGAGCATTAGAATCTACAAACTGGTGACCACTACGAGTGGGTGCTTTCTGCACATTGGTTGATGGTGTAGAGGAGGTGGGAAGGAGACAATGCCCGCTCAGCAGTGAATAATATGGAGGTTAAGCTGGTGAGAGAGAAATATTAAGGGGATGCCGTTATTTATATTGACATAATAAAATACATAGTACATATATAGATATATATATGGGTCAGGATCACGAAAAGAGGCCAATTGGTGGAAGTTGTCAGTGTCGAGCATGGATGTCGGCATCAATCGGTATAATTATAATTTAGCATTGAGAGAGGTATTGGAAAGTCTTTAAATTTATCGTGAATGTAAAGGTCGAGAAAATACAACAACCTGATTTGTTTCTAGGATAATTTAATATAAAACAAAGAAATGCACGAGACTTTAAGAATTGCGATGCCGACATCTGTTAAAGTTGTCGGCGTCGATCATTGGATGTCGGGGTCGATCGATATAATTATAATTTAGCATTGACAGAGGTGTTGGAAAGTCTTAAAATTTATCCTGACTGTAAAGGTCGAGAAAATACAACAACCTGATTTGTTTCTAGGATAATTTAATATGAAACAAAGAAATGCACTGCACTTTTAAGAATTGTGACGCCAACATCTTCACTTGACCACTGATTGGCCCAATTTCGTGAGGCTGACTCATATATATCCTGTCCACACGGGCCTATAGGCGATAATGGCCAGCTGCAGCTGGCATACAGTGCTAAGAGCCCCTCACAGGTGGCGCCAGTGTGGCCAATACTGTAACTACACATGGCCAGTTAGATAGGATATAGTGAGTATACTATAATATAGGGAACTGAAGATAGTGTCCTTGTTTATATTCCCATAATAGATTATACAGCACATATATATATAATATATATATATATATCTTACTGGACCGTCAATGCCTCGGAGCTGAATAAAAATAGTTGAATAAATCTTTGAAAATAAAATAGAAATAGAAAACAGAAATGACAAATTCATACGAACACCTCCTGGCTTTTCAGCACAGCCCCCTAGGGGGCAGCACCTTTCAGTGAGCAGCTGCTGTGTACGGTAACCCTGGCGGTTGGATGCAGAGTTTCACAGGCGGCAAGACAGTTTGCAAATATGGTTGAATGATGCACAATTAGAGAACTAATCCTCTCCTCAATTCTCCAGTAGATTCTACATCCCGCCATTAGAGAGCTGCGGGAAAGCAGCTTGTAGGAACCGGAAGTGGTGGGACCGGAAGTGAAGGAACCGGAAGTGGTGGGACCGGAAGTGAAGGTGCTCACCGTAGCTGAAGGAGATCGAGAACGAGGTTGAATCCAAGCAATGAGGGGAGGGTGTGTGGGGTATGTGGGTGTGTGTGGGGGGTGGGGAGCTTCGACAATCTGCTGTGATTCAGTTTAATAAATTATGTCCAGGAATTGTATATCCGTATAGAAACATAGAAACTAAGGCAAGACAAATTAATTAATTAATTAATTGATGATCGTCCAAGCCCATGTCTGAAAAATCGCCCAAACCTGATTTTTTAAATTTAAATTTTCATTGTTGTAACTGTTAACCATGTGTCGGGCTAGCCGCAATTCAACTTTCGTAAGCACACAATTAAAACTGCGAGAAGGGTAACTGTACGATATAATAAATTTCTAAATGAGAATGCAGCGTTCATTGCTTGACTGAAAACATTGTGTACAGGAATGGCATGTAATCCTTTTACCACTCGACGGTGGTCCAATTCTTTTTTAAATACTGGCGGGAAAAATTAAATGACTGCCTGGCCCTGATTTTAAGTTGTGTTGTCAGCGGAGACCCTAATCACGGCGAACAATAGGAGAATAATACCGAGGCAGGATAATTACACACATAGATAATCTTTCCATAAGTACTTTATAGCTCACATAATAGCTGACATATAATATAGTATGATATGTTATATATATGTTAAATCTGACAATCCGCACATTTCTCGATACGGTAGTGGCCAGACACAGCTGGTATCAGGGTGTCTGGGAGCCATTCGCAGGTGGCGCCTCTGTGGCAGAAGCAGGAACTAACTCATGTTAATGTAGGATAACTGATAATAACTAATATAGAGAAGGGAACTGATAAGTGGTAGTGTCCTTGTTTATAGTCCCATGGCAGATTATAGAGCACATATATATATATTGATATTATATATGTAATAACTAAGCCTGAGTGTAGCGCTGTGGTTTCTTTAATCGTGGATAAGATTAGATTAGGCCTTTTTTGTTATTATTCAAGTTGAGGTTTTGAGTGGCTCATTTTCTGTTTGAAACTGATCAGATGAAAGCTTAATTTATGTACCCGCAACAATGGTACTGAACGGATGGAAGACCAGTGCTCTGGCGCTGACAAAGTGCATTATTCACTGAATAAACTACATTTTAGAACCACAACATATTTTGTTTAATATCTTCAGCCTTATTTTTGTTGGTGAGGTTAATATCTTCCTGTGTTTTCTTTATTTGGGAGAGAGTCGGAGTGGTGTGGTGGTGGTAGTCGAACAGCACACCCTATTACCGGTGTCCTGCCTGATTAATGCGCCCCCTGTGGAGATGGAAAGAACCACTTACACCAGGAGGGTGCGGCCTGATGGGTGTCTGTCGTGGTACTTCGGCACAGTCTCACTACCTCATCACTCTCCCCATCGCATCACTCACCCCGTCACCACTCACCCCCTCACTCCTCTCACTTACCTACTCTCCTCATCACCGCCTCACCCCTCCCTGTCACCCACACTCCTACTCACTCATCCGCTCACCACTCACCCCCTCACTCCTCTCACTTACCTACTCTCTGTATCACCCCCTCGCCCCTCCCTTTCACCCACACTCCTACTCACTCACCCGCTCACCACCCATCCCCTCACTCCTCTCACTCACCTACCTACTCTCCTCATCACCGCCTCACCCCTCCCTGTCAACCACAGATCTACTCAGTCAGCCCCCCACCACTCATCTCCTAACTCCTCTCAGTTGCCTACTCACTCACTCCCCTCTCACTCACTCACCTACTCACTCACCGCCTTACCACTCACCTCATCAATCCTCTCACTCACCTATACACTCACTCCCGCCTCACCCCTCACACCTCACCCCTCACCCCTCCCAATCACCCACACTCCTACTCACTCACCCACTCACCACTCAATTCCCCACTCCTCTCACTCAGTCCTCTCTCACCCCTCACGCCTCTCAATAACACACTCACCCCCTCACGACCTCACCCCTCTCACTCACACACCCCTCACACCTCACCCCTATACCTCCCTCTCACTCACACACCTACTCACTCACTTCCCCTCATCCCTCACCCCTCACCCCTCTCAATCACATACTCCACTCACCCCTCACCCCTCACCCCTCTCAATAACACACTCACTCACCCCCTCACCCCTCACCCCCATACCTCCCTTTTACTCACACACCTACTCACTCACTTCCCCTCATCCCTCACCGCTCACCCCTCTCAATCACACACTCACTCACCGCTCACCCCTCACCCCTATACCTCCCTCTCACTCACACAGCTACTCACTCATTTCCGCTCATCCCTCACCCCTCACCCCTCTCAATCACACACTCACTCACCCCTCACCCCTCACCCCCATACCTCCCTCTTACTCACACACCTACTCACTCACGTCCCCTCATCCCTCACCGCTCACCGCTCTCAACCACACACTCACTCACCCCTCACTCCTCACCCCTCTCAATCACACACTTACTCACCCCTCACCCCTCACCCCTCTCAATCACACACTCACTCACCCCTCACCCCTCACCCCCATACCTCCCTCTCACTCACACACCTACTCACTCACGTCCCCTCATCCCTCACTGCTCACCCCTCTCAATCACATACTCACTCACCCCTCACCCCTCACCCCTCTCAATCACACACTCACTCACCCCTCACCCCTCACCCCCATACCTCCCTCTCACTCACACACCTACTCACTCACGACCCCTCATCCCTCACCGCTCACCCCTCTCAATCACATACTCACTCACCCTCACCGCTCACCCCTCTCAATCACACACTCACTCACCCCTCACCCCTCACCCCCATACCGCCCTCTCACTCACACACCTATTCACTCACTTCCCCTCATCCCTCACCCCTCACCCCTCTCAATCACACACTCACTCACCCCTCACCCCTCACCCCTCTCAATCACCCACTCACTCACCCCTCACCCCTCACCCCTCTCAATCACACACTCACTCACCCCTCACCTCCATACCTCCCTCTCACTCACACACCTACTCACTCACTTCCCCTCACCCGTCACCCCTCTCAATCACACACTCACTCACCCGCTCACGCCCTCACGACCTCACCCCTCACCCCTCTCACTCATCCACACACTCACTCACCTACTCACCCCTTCACCCGAATACCTCCCTCTCACCCACACACCTACTCACTCACTCCCCTCGAACCCCTCACCCGTCACCCCTCTCACTCATTCACACACTCACTCACTGCCTCACCCCCATCCCTTCCTCTCACATACGCACCGCACCTACTCACTCCCTGAGCCACTCACCTCCCCTGCTACTCCATTACCAACCTGAGACACTGGCATCAAGACCCGATATGCACTGATACTGAGCAAACCAGTCCTTGCCCTATCCTAGTAATGCCAAATGGCAGGATAGGTAGTTACAAGTATAAATTTGGTAAGTCTTGTTATTGATTTGTCTAGCGTTCAAACCCACGACCTTCCACACAGAATGTTTGTTTGTTGTTGTTTTACGTCCTAGAAAAATCTAAGGTCATATCAGGATGTGTACTGACTTGCGACAGTGCGCACTCATGGTGACTTTATTGTGCTGCCCTACTGGGAGACCAGGCCACCAGCACCATTACCTGATATTTCACTCAGTCACAGTATCCTGACACTGAGCCAACCAGTCCTTCCCCTACCCTAATAATGCCAAGCGCCAGGCTAGGAAGCGAGAAGTATCAATTTTTAAGTCATTGGTTTGACTCGACCAGGGTTCGAACCCACAAACCCATGGGTTCGGATCCCCTCCACACAGGAAGCCAGCGGGTGCTTTTGACAATTCCATGCTACATTTCACTCAGATATTGCTGTGGATTGCGTATTCATGATCATGTTCTCTATATAGTAACATAGGAGCTTATGGGTGTCTTAGTTCTATTTATAGACGGCGCTTATCAATCGCCGTCAGAACTCACTGATGTACTTCAGTCCACTGGACCATTGCCAGAGAAGTGTCGTTACTTCCAAGTCACTTCCCCAACACAGACTCTCACAGTCACAGCCCAGATTAGGCACATGAGCAACTCACAGATCAACACTTCAAACAAGGTCAGGAAGCTGGCAGCCTGGTACCCCAGTTGGGTAGCACTATAAAGTCCCCATGAGTGTGCACTTTCACAAGTCGGTACCCGTCCTTATATGACCGTAGATGTTGCCAGGACGTAAAGCTCCAACAACCAAGCAACCTTATTCAGTATGCAGCTTTATAGTTGCATAGTCCGATGGGTTTGAGTTTCTGTAATATTTCTGAGATAAATATATCAGATCGATCACGAGTATCTACTTTACATTAGTGTAAAGTTACTTTTATTTTAAATGGTAAACTTTTGAGATACTTGAAGTGCAAACATGGAAAATTAGTTTTGGCATGCTTGCAAAAACTCTGACACCATAGACTTCTGCAGAAACAGGTTCTGTTAAATTGACTCAGTATTCCGTTCTACGCAGAAACAAATGTTCAATAAGTGCATCAGTATCTAAGGTAGATATGCAAAACTCAAATCTAGATAATTGTTTGGTTTTGAAATTGTTTTATTTCATCAGACTATACAACTTTAAGCTGAGTGGTGGCGCCCGCACCCTGACCTAGTTTTCTCCCAGATGTGCTGATTCCAGATAAGGTGATGACAATATCAGTGACTTTCCCAGACCTGTCGGGGCCCTTCCCCGTGAATGATGGGGAGTGACAGTTGGAGCGTTCTGCTATTGGCACAGGGGATTACTTAGCCAGTCGTAGCCAATCACTTCAACTTTCCTGTCAATGGGTTGGGTGGGTGGTTGTTGGAGTTTAACATCCTGGCAACATCTAATGTCATATCAGGATGGGTACTGACTAGTGACAGTGCACACTCATGGTAACTTTTTAGTCCTGGCCCACTGGGAGACCAGGCTTCTGGCACAATGACTCAATATCCTATGCAGTTACATTGTCCTGACACTGAGCTAATCAGTCCTTGCCCTATCCTATTAATGCTGAGCGCCAGGCTAGGAAGCGACAAGTATCCATTTTATAAGTCATTGGATTGACTGGGAACCAAACTTCCTAACTCCAGCACGCGGGGCCCGCGCTTTACCGATTCGGTAATTTCAATGGGAATTAGTTCAACGTGCTCAAGTCCCGATAGCAGTGTGTGTTCATAGGAGAGTGCGCACTCAAATAACTGGTGATGGGGTAAAGCTGTGCATTCCGATAAGAGCATCAAATTGTAGAAACCAAATCACTGACCTGGATTTCATACAAAATGTGTATTTGTCGCCAATTAGCCTGGCACTCAGCAGCAATAGGATAGGTCAAGGACTGGGGGTCCTCTGTATCGGGATAATACTGATGAGCGTGATATTTAGTCATGGTGCAGGTGGACAAGTCTCCCAGATGGAATAAGAAGCGATGGAATAAAGTGTTATCAAAATTAATACCGACCATCCCACGAGGAGGCTAAGGACTAACACGTGTACATATATGCATAAACAATCCCTGTACTCATAGAGGTGCAGCATGAAACCACAGGTGGACACTCTACTGCCTATCGCCGTGAATATGGCCTATGCTGCCGACACGGCGTAAAGCAACCACCAATCAATCAATCAATCATCTCTACTGCCTTTGGTACGTCCCGCTCCCCGTTCACATGACGCGGTCATGTTTAATTGAGTCCTACTTAGGCTCCCTAAACATGGATACCTAAGCCGCTTGCTAATTCCAGTCACGTGATCGTCGTACTTGGCTGTGAAGGTGTGGGTCATCCATCGATCCTGCTCAGTGGACCTATTTGCAGTATGGGCTATTTTCCGTTCCTACCAGTGGTCCACAAAGGCTGTGGTATGTGCTGTCCTGTCTGTGGAAAAGTGCATATAAAAGACCCCTTGCTGCTTATCAGAAAGAGTAGCCTATGTGGTGGCAGCGGGTTTCCTCCAAAGAAATATGTCAGAATGACCATATGTTTGACGTCAAATAACCAATGATGAAAATCAATGTGCTCTAGAGGCGTCGTTAAATAAAATAAACTTTCCTTTTTTGTTTGTGTCATGTGAACAAGTGGCGATCGGAGGCAGTTGCCTTTCAACGCCGGATTTATTAGGATGTATCATTATTTATTATACAAGTATAGATGGGCGGAAACTCCACTTAATTATTTATTATTCGTGTTCGATCTGCTTCAGGAGATCCATTTGCCGCAGGTCTCATGACTGCTGCCTGGGCCGCATTCAGGGTCCGTCTCGGAGGCGCCACAGAGACGTCGCCGCGATGCTTTTTGGCCTATTTGCGTTCAGGGTGCGTCTCAGCGATGTCTCGGAGACGCCTCCCTTTTCAGACTGGAGATGAAAAGCGCCTCGAAAATGGCCGCCACATTCAGTGGTTTCAGCCAATCACAGCGCAGCTTTTCCATTGCAAATGGCCGTTTTCGAGACAACAAACTGATTTTGCCGTTCAGACTGGCGTGACGTCATGCCTGTCGCCAAGGCACCTCCGAGATGGACTCTGAACGCGGCCCTGCTCTATGAATGGATACGGGGGCGCCGTCTCCGCCTTACTCGCCTCCTCAATCTTTATAGTGCTGGTCTGTGTGAGTCCGGTCTCTTCGCTGCCTGCCCACATGTCCACCAACTGAATTAACAGACAGTGTGCCTGCATCATATTGTGTCACATGTGGTTTCACGCACAATTCGAGGGTGCCTAAGTGGAACTAAATGTAATCCTTTTTTAGTGATGGTTTATTTACCCTGTCCATAACAAGTAAGTCACATTGTGGGTTTGTTTTCATCACCTAACAGCAATAGTCTCAATTTGGTAGTTGCCTTGTCATCTAGAGCCATGTTTACACAGGCAATTGTAAAGCGAATTAGACAAAGCGATTTATATGAAGCGAAGTAGTGGCGCATTTACACACGGAGCGGTTTAAGGCGGAAATTGATATCTGCGCATGAGCAAGTCCAGACTAACCAGCGCCAGCGTTAGTCGACGTCACCATGAGAGAGTGTGGGTTCGACCTAGATATGTATGGACTGAATCGTATTGGTTTGGAGCGGTCAAAACTTCTGCTGGGCAGTGAAAACCTTTAAATAAATCATGAAAAAAATATCTATGCACAGCTAGCGGTTTCATAGACCAAATGATATAATATGCGCTTTTGATCAACCGGAAAGTCAACAAACTAAGGTCTCGACTGCACATGCGTGTGACGTGCTTAAGCTAGTTCACTTTATATAAACCACCTCGCGAGATGGTTTACATAAAGTGAATAATATGAATAGAATCAGCCCTAATCCGCTTCAGCGTTGCGTTTACATGGCGAATGTAAACCGAACTAGGCAAGGTGCTTTATTTGAGATGTTTTAACACGCCCGTGTAAACACGGCTTTAGCTGTTAGAAGTTTAGCTTAGTTAGGTTAGTCCCGCCCCGTCCTGATATGACCTTAGATGTTGCTAGGATGTAAAACAACAACAAATAAACAAACTAGTTCGGTTAGTTTTGTTGGTGCCACATTTCTGACATTTTGGAATAGGCCTACTGGTGAACAAGTGCCTGGCACTCAGAGGCTGCTGCTTTTCAACGTCTGATTTATTAGATTCATTTTCAGCTGTGCAATATCGAATGGAAACCTTTCATGGCGTCAGAGCAAGATGGTGGCCGAATATTAGCGCTTTCTTAGGCCATCGACCGCGCAGCCTGTAATAAGGCATTCGGACAGCAGGAAGCCATCTGCATTAATGTGTCATCACTTCAGGGAGCCACCTGCCTGATTGCATCACCGGCATTAATGTATTCCAATAATATGGCATCACCTGCGTTAATGTGACATCACACCAGGGAGCCACCTGCCCCGATTGTATCCCCAGCATTAATGTATCCCCACAATATGGCATCACCTGCGTTAATGTGTCATCACACCAGGGCACCACCTGCCTGATTGTATCACTGGCATTAATGTATCCCCACTATATGGCATCACCTGCGTTAATGTGTCATCACATCAGGGAGCCACCTGCCTGATTGTATCGCCGGCATTAATGTATCCCCACAATATGGCATCACCTGCGTTAATGTGTCATCACATCAGGG
This sequence comes from Branchipolynoe longqiensis, assembly GCA_030323885.1. Lineage (NCBI taxonomy): Eukaryota > Metazoa > Annelida > Polychaeta > Phyllodocida > Polynoidae > Branchipolynoe > Branchipolynoe longqiensis. Next base: position 102,448,268 of record CM059191.1, on the reverse strand, counting down.
CACCACCTGCCTGATTGTATCGCCGGCATTAATGTATCCCCACTATATGGCATCACCTGCGTTAATGTGTCATCACATCAGGGCACCACCTGCCTGATTGTATCACCGGCATTAATGTATCCCCACAATATGGCATCACCTGCGTTAATGTGTCATCACACCAGGGAGCCACCTGCCTGATTGTATCGCCGTCATTAATGTATCCCCACAATATGGCATCACCTGCGTTAATGTGACATCACACCAGGGCACCACCTGCCTGATTGTATCACTGGCATTAATGTATTCTAACAATATGGCATCACCTGCGTTAATGCGTCATCACATCAGGAAGCCACCTGCATTAGTTATCACCTGCATTAATGCAACTCACAGTAGGATGAAATATGCATTACTGTATCCTCCCAACAGAAAGCCACCTGTATGAGTGCATCACCTGCATTAATGCATCCCCACAGTAGGATGCCACCTGCATTAATTAATCCCCCCCCCCCCACCAGGACAACTGTCGTAATATATACCCAAAACAGTACATATTGTTGAAGGTCAGTATATCGCGACAACCCCAGAATATCAGCACAACACCAGTATATCATAACACCAATACAACAGAATATCACCACAGCCCCCGTATATCACCACAACCCCAATGTCGAAGCACAATATGGAAACCCACCGGAAAGCCACCCTTCAGCACAGCCTCCTTCCTCCCAGCAGACCGGAAGTGGTTCCCCGCCCCTGCGTTAATCACATCTAGCGCCATTGTTGCGTGGAATGAGCCCACTTCCGGTGAAGCGCAGTGATTGCGCATTAGCCGTTGCGCACACGGGCCGCGACTCGCCATCTTGAGCGGGGCTTGTTTGCGCGACGTTGGAGGCGTCGCGACTCAGGGTGTATAGTACAACTCAACCGGAACCGGAAGTGAATGCAGCGACAACGTCCTGAGGCCAATAATAGCGAGGTACATGGGTGGTTGTGTTCTGTTGTGTTAAGCATGAGGGGAAGGCAGAGGCTATTAAGGATCTGGAGTAGCTATCTGGTCACATTGCTGTACGTTGTTATTTACAGTTAACAGCCATATGGCAATACTTGTCATTACTAGTTTATTTAAAACCTAGGTATGTGATAATTACAGTTAACAGATATAATTAAGACTTGAGGACCTGTGGCGCTTTTCTTGTACACTAGTTTATTGAACATCTGACGGGATGGCCAAATGAACCAGACGGGATGGCCCAATGAGTTAGAGCATCAGTATCCCGTGTTGGTAGACTATGGGATCGTGGGTTCGAATCCTGGTCGAATCAAACCGATGACTTAAAAATGAATACTTGTTGCTTCCTAGCTAGGCACTCAACATTATTAGGATAGGGCAAGGTTGGGCGGCTCAGTGTCAGGATAATACACCTGAGTGGGATATCAGGTCATGGTGCTGGCAGCCTGGTCTCCCAGTGGGACAGCGCTATAAAGTCGCCATGAGTGCGCACTGTCACAAGTCAGTACCAGTCCTGATATGACATTAGATGTTGCTAGGACGTAAACAAAACAAAAAAACGAACATCTGAGTATATGATAATTACAGTTTACATGTTTGTGGTGCTTTTATTGTACACTATATGAGATAATTATAGTTTACAAACATGTGGTGCTCTTCTTTCACACTAGTTTATTGAACATCTAGGAATATGAAAATCATAGTTTACAGACATGTGGTGCTTTTGTTGTACACTAATTTATTGACCAATTCGGTATATGACCCTGTTTCAAAAGCTGATAACTCTTCTTTTTTGTCCATTGTAAGGATTGACACAAAACACCACGGAAACAGTTACGCTGAAAACACAAGGATATTTGCTTCAAATCAATATGTATTCTATTGGGATTATGAAAAACCATGTAAAAAACAAATCAGTTTATCCTGAGCAAATGCATAAGCAGATAGTAGGTTGTAAAATATTCTGATTTACGGCATTGGGGGGAATGCAAATGTTCTATTACTGATCGGGTATATGTGACCAGGCGCATGTATATGTATATGTAGGTGCTAGTGGTGCCTAAGTGAGATGTAAATAGACATAGTGGTGCTGGCAGGGCTGTGTGTAAGGGGCACTCAGAGCCTACCCCCTCCCCCCTCTGCTAGGTAGGATCGCCACACTCAGTCTCAAGGCAGGTGGTGGCCAGGGGAGCCACACAGCTTGGTGGTGGTGGGCAGACCACTGGTAACCATGGGGACCAGGAATGCTGGATCCCTATTGGTAGAGCTAAGAATGCTTGTTTCTCATTGGGGGAAAGGGGTGGGGGTGATACTCTACAATGAACCCATGTACCATATAAATAATAAACCAGAGGGATTGACTCTCTCTCTTCTTTCACGTGTTATACTCTTCCTTCCTCTTTGTCTGTATTGATTTCACTATAGCCTGCCTACACAACCACAAATTTTAGCTTTAGCCATTCTACAGTATGTTGATCGTTCCAATGGTCAAAGTTTTGTCCCATATTGCTTAGCACCTTTTGAGACAGTCTCATGTACATATTGATTGATGACTGATAGATAATTGACTCATTGATCAATTGAGGTTGACTGATTGCTCAATAGTGACTGATTGAACAATGGTAATTGATTGACCAATGGTGACTGATTGACCAATGGTGATTGATTTATCAATGATTGACTGATTGACCTATTTGAATGATTGAATGATTGAATGAATGAATGATTGACCAATGGTGATTGATTGACCAACGGTGATTGATTGACCAATGATGATTGATTTTCAATGATTGGCTGATTGTTCAATGATTGACTGATTGACCAATTGTGAATGATTGACCAATGGTGACTGATTGGCCAACGGTGGACTGATAGACCCAATGTGAACTGACTGATCAGTGATGACCCATACCAGATATTAATTAATGCAGCACCCTCCGGTGGCAAACCCAGCAGACACCGGAAGTCCCTGTTTGGCCAGGGGCTGCGGCTCGAGGGTGACTTCCGGTTAAAAACAGAGCCTTATCTATGTGGGGCACGGCCAGGCTTGCACCCCCTGAAGGACCACAAAGGGGACATTAAACACGGGCACCGGCTACGTGCTGGTCACGTGGTGTGACGTCATCACAGGCGCGTTAAAGGTCACATAACAGTAACAGGACGCCGGCGACTTGGCACATTCACAAGTATCATGAAGAAGATTGGTTGTTGAGTGTCTTACATCCTAGTATCAGATAAGGGTACCGACTTGTTAGATTGGCCACTCATGGCGACTTTGGTAAACTGACCGATTTGGAGACGGGGTCATTATATTGATACTGAGAAAAAAAGTCCTTGCGCTATTTTACTGCTGAGTGTTTGTGTTTGTCTGTGGAGCCAACTCCAACGCCCTAACACCCAACTTTCAGCGCTCATCACCCCCCCAACCCCGAACTGCCAACCCTCCAACCCCCAACCTCTCAATGCTCAACTCCCAATCACCAACCCTTCAACCCCAACCCTTAACTGTTCCCCGTGCCCCCCACCTCCGCCAATTTAGATTTCCACCGCTGTGTATAACTTACAGCGTCATCAAATGCCGGTTACTCTCATACCATGTCTATATGGTGTGGGAGGTTAAAAATCCCTTGGGTCGGTAAAAGTGTAGGCTCGGGCTTTCTATCGACAAACTGTCTTATGGTGAAAACAAGTCTATTCAGACTTATCCATGATAGGCAGTATTAATCTTCAAGAAAAAACTGTCCAACCCCGCAACTAGTGGATGGAGAGGTGGGGGAGTGGGTGGAGAGGTGGGGGAGGGGTGGGGGAGGTGGGGGAGTGGGTGGAGAGGTGTTGGAGGGTGTGGCGAGGTGGGGGAGGGGGTTAGGAGGTGGGGAAGTGGGTGGAGAGATGGCGGGGGTGTGGGGAGGTGGGGAGTGGGTGGAGAGTTAGGGGAGGATGTGGGGAGGTGGGGGAGTTGGTGGAGGGTTGGGGGAGGGTGTGGGGAGGTGGGGAAGTGGGTAGGGACGTGGGGCCGTGTGTGTGGAGCTGGGGGAGGGGGTGGGGAGATGGGGCAGGGGGTGGGAAGGAGGGGGAAATGGGGGATGGTATGGGGAGATGGGGAGGGATAGGGAGGTGGGGGAGTAAGTAGTAGAGCTGGGAGCTAAGCTACTTCCGGTTCCGGTGTGGGTGGCGCCTAGCTTAGTTGTACCGGAAATAGGTACATACGGCGTCCGTCCATCAGAGGTTTCTTGACATTCTCAGCGTTCCTTTTGTACCATCCATGAACCACTCCGGTTCGTCTACCCATAAACCCTTAATTCCCATCGAGAACCCCTCACTTCGCAACCGGAAATCCCCACAATGCCTCACTTCTGAGAATCTTCCGTCCTTAAAGTTAAAGCTTCACTTCCTCATTTCGTGCATTTATTCTCCCTCACTTCCCCAACCACACAATCCATAAACTCCCATTTACCTCACTCCATTACAAACCACCTACACCATCCTCCCCCTCCACACGCCACCAACAGGCACATCCCTCCAGCCACACCCACCTCTCACACCTCAGCATCCACACACCACCACCCACACACCACCACCCACACACCCACACCCCACACACCACCACCCACACACCACCACCCACACACCACCACCCACACACATGCCACCACCCACACACCACCACCCACACACCACCACCCACACACCACCACCCACACACCACCACCCACACCCCACCACCCACACACCACCACCCACACCCCACCATCCACACCCCACCATCCACACCCCACCACCCACACACCAGCATCCACACCCCACCACCCACAAACCACCACCCACACAACCCCACCACCGACACCCCACCACCCACACCCCACCACCCGCACACCAGCATCCACCACACCACCACCCACACACCACCACCCACACACACCCCACCACCCACACCCCACCACCCACACCCCCACCACCCCCACACCACCACCCACACCCCACCACCCACACCCCACCACCCACCCACACACCCACCACACCCACACCCCACCACCCACACCCCACCACCCACACCCCACCACCCACACCCCACCACCCACACCCCACCACCCACACCCCACCACCCACACCCCACCACCCACCACCACCACCCCACCAACCACACCCCACCACCCACACACCACCACCCACACCCCACCACCCACACACCCACCACCCACACCCCACCACCCACACCCCACCACCCACACACCACCACCCACACCCCACCACCCACACACCCCACCACCCACACACCACCACCCACACCCCACCACACACACCCCACCACCCACACCCCACCACCCACACCCCACCACCCACACCCCACCACCCCACACCCACCACCCACCACCCCACCACCCACCACCCCACACCCACCACCACCCACACACCACCACCCCACACCCACCACCCACACCCCACCACCCACACACCACCACCCACACCCCACCACCCACACCCCCACCACCCACCCCCACCCACCCACACCCACACCCCACCACCCACACACCACCACCCACACACCACCACCCACACCCCACCACCCACACCCCACCACCCACACCCACCACCCACACCCCACCACCAACACCCCACCACCCCACCACCCCACCCCACCAACCACACCCCACCACCCACACACCACCACCCACACCCCACCACCCACACCCCACCACCCACACCCCACCACCCCACACCCCACCACCACACACCCACCACCCACACCCCACCACCCACACCCCAACACCCACACCCCCACCACCCCACCACCACCCACACCCACACCACACCCACACCCACCACCCACACCCCACCACCCTACACCCCACCACCCACACCCCACCACCCACACACCACCACCCACACCCACCACCCACACCACCCACACCCACACCCCACCCACACCACCACCCACACCCCACCACACCACACCCACCACCCACACACCACCACCCACACCCCACCACCCACACCCACCACCCACACCACCACCCCCACCCACACACCACCACCCACACCCCACCACCACACACCCCACCACCCACACCCCACCACCCACACCCCACCACCCACACACCACCACCCACACACCACCACCCACACCCACACCCACCCTCACCCCACCAACCACACCCCACCACCCACACACCCACCACCCACACCCCACCACCCACACACCCACCACCCACACACCACCACCCACACCCCACCACCCACACACCACCACCCACACCCCACCACCCCACCCCACCACCCACACCCCACCACCCACACCCACCACCCACACCCCAACACCAACACCCACACCCCACCACCCCCACCCACCACACCACACACCACCACCCACACACCACCACCCACACACACCACCACCCACACACCACCACCCACACCCCACCCACACACCACCACCCACACCCCACCACCCACACCCCACCACCCACACACCAGCACCCACACCCCACCACCCACACACCACCACCCACACCCCACCACCCACACCCCACCACCCACACCCCACCACCCACACACCCACCACCACACACCACCACCCACACACCATCACCCACACCCCACCACCCACACACCACCACCCACACCCCACCACCCACACACCACATCCACACCCCACCACCCACACCCCACCACCCACACACCACCACCCACACACCCACCACCCACACACCACCACCACACACCACCACCCACACACCCACCAGCCACACCCCATCACCAACACCCCACCACCCACACCCCACCACCCACCACCACGAACACCCCACAGCCACACCCCACCACCCACTCCCCACCACCCATACCCCACCACCCACACACCAGCATCCACACCCCACCACCCACACCCACCACCCACACGACATCACCCACACCCCACCACTTTCCCCACCACTGCCCTATACCCACCCACCACTACCTGCACAGCAGCCCCCCCCCCCCCACACCATGTCCTCTCCCCCTGCCTCCCCTCCCTACATGCCAACCAGCCGAGTTCGAAGTTGCCTGTTCAGCTTTCTCCTTGTGTCAGCTTACACGTACAGTAGATGTAGTGTAAGCATCTAAGGCTGATTGCTGTTCACTGAGCAGCTTCCCAGTCTCCACCAGTCACCAGACGCCTGGCCTGTTTCTAATCCCCCCCCCACCCTATCTGCGTCACATGTACTGCTTTAAGAACTTAACCTGGTATCCTCTAGTTACAAAATAGTAAAGTCGCATAGTCCGATAATTTTGAGTTTCTGTCATTTTCTGAGATAACTTGATTAGGTTGATCAATACAATCTACCTTAAATTAGTTTTATCTTTTGTTTTTTTTGTGACAAGTTTTTTATTCTGCCCATAACGTGTAAGCTCCCATGGGGGTGCTTGTTTTCAATGCTGGACAGCTGTGATACTGGATTGGTCTGGTCCCACACTCAGGAGTGTTTACCTGATCTTTCTCGGGCCAACCTTTTGCGGTTTTGGGTGTTAGTAGTTTCTATATTAGTTTTTTTGAATTTTCAAAGTTTTTTCCTAACCTGTATATGATAACTTAGCCTACTATGTACATCTACGCAGATGACATACAGGCCTGCGGAAGATGATCCCATCCCATTGAGGTTTGTTACAGCATCCTTTCACCCAAGCCCTGTCCTTAGATAGTACACCAGTGTGCCAGAACACCCCTGGACCCTTCAGGACTGTGACTGTGTTGTAAGGTTAGCCATTTTGTATTTCAGAGTGAATCGGATGCATGACCGTGGTCTGCCCGGTTCTGCTTTGGTTTGTGCCAGTACACATACCCAGATGGACTGCGCCCTATGGTGATAGCCATTTCAAACTTTTAAATATTTGGAGTGCAACCATGCAAAATTAATATTGGCATAAATGGCAAAACGCTAACACGATTGGCTACTGCAATAACATGTTATATTAAGCTACTTCGGAATTCCCTTCTACATGGTGACAAATGTTTAATCAGTGCACCAGTATCTAAGACAGATATGTATAATCAAATCCTGATAATTGTTCAGGTTTTGATAATGTGATGCTTTCCTCAGACTATTCAGCTGTAGCCTCATGTGGTGTAATATCCGCTAGTTACAAATACTAACAAAGTACCGGTACTATGGGTATGCAGGTATTGCAGGTATTGCAATACCTCAGGCAGTTTGACACCCCTACCCTGCAGAGTTGTAAACCACTGCCTTGTGGTACAGGTTCTTGACAGAACTGAAGGCTAAGGGAGCAAACCGTAAACAGAAAACCATGTCACTGTGCTAGCATTAAGGGCGGTTGATGTATGAAACTCCCAACATCTCCCGACCAGCCACTGCAGGGACAAATAGTTTTGCGCCTGTCTGGACATGATCTTTCCGGTGTGAAACCTATATTTGCTCCCCGAGAAAGTGCCGCTGGTAACTTGCAAAAGCCAGCAGCACTTCAACACTTTTGCAAGCAGCTTTCATGAAATGCAGTCTTTGTCACATCGCGACCAACAGCATGATGATGATGATGATGATGATGATGATGATGATGACCGGTACTAAATTACTTCCTTACTGTGCCGGGTGCAGTAGCCAAATTAGTCAAACACACGCATCAGGAGTTCAATTCCTGGTCAAGTCAAACCAACGACTTACAAAATTGATATTTTCCCCTTCCTAGCCTGGCACTGGCATTAATAAGATAGGGGCAGGACTGGATACCTCAGTGTCAGGATAGTGTGACTGAGTGAGATATGGGGTCATGGTGCTGGTGGCCTGATTTCCCAGTGAAGCCCTTCCCTCTGCATATGTTATTCCCTGCATTTATGCTCGCACATATTTCACAAAGCAAAGCCTGTCACAGCCTGCACTTATAAATTAACAGACCAGAAATCAGTGTTACTCCCTACATTCCCAAAGAGGAGTATATTATTTATTACCAAAACAGTTTCAGGTACAGTTTCCATACAAGACAATGGTCAGTACAAGCAGCATTAACATTAGTCTCAACAGGCAATAAGATGCAAATACTACATGGCCACATGTCGGTAGTCCCTCACATCATCATGCTGTTGGTTGTGATGCGACAAAGACTGCTTTCATTACTTGACTGCCACTCTCCATTTAGCTCTCTGCTGTGAGAGTTGCATCCATGAGTCGGTCTTAATGTCTCTCAGCTTCAGGTTTCTCTTGATGGTATCCTTGAACCGGAGACGAGGGCGCCCTCTCTTTCTGTAACCAGAAGACAGTTGAAAATAGAGGATCTGCTTTGGTAGCCTGTCCCTCGCATACCCTATGTGTAATGGCACAAACCAACACAGAAATGGACAGGACAGGACAGGCCATGGTCATGCAACTGCTCCACCCTGAAATACAAAATGGCTAGGCAAACAACACAGCCATCCCACCTGGCTGCAGTCCTAAAGGGTCCGAGTGTGTTCTAGCACACAAGTGCACTATCTAAGGACAGGGTTTAGGTGAAAGGATGCTGTAACAAATCAAGAAATCTACAAATCTGAATGGAACGGGATCCTCTCCCACAAGCCTGCATGTCACCCAAGTAGATATACATAGTAGGCTAAGGTATCAGACAAAAAAACTGGAAAATTACAAAATTACTAACAACCAAAATTGCAGAAAGCTGACCTGAGCAGACACAGGCAAACACTCCTGGGCGAGGGACCAGACCAAGACAGCACCACAGCTGTCCAGCATTGAAAACAAGCATGGAAGCTTATACGTTATGGGCAGAGTAAATACCTCGTCAATAAATAAAATTATAATTTTTTTAAACTACCTTCCTGCCTCTGGCCCCGCACATTGGGCCTGCCCACCTGTCTAGACCAGTGGTCGCTCAACCATGACTGCCCTCTCACCTTCCATTCGCCCACTGCACCCGCCTTCCCATACAGCCCATTGACCAATCGTTCACATTTATCTCCACTATCTGGGCTCCCATCTCGCGGAAACCCAGCCTCATGCCGGTGTTGCGGTTTCCCAGGGACACCAGTTTGCCAAGGACACATTGCTTCTGTGCATGCATCAAAATCGAACAGCAGCGTCACTAACCTTATAAATTTAAGATAATGTTTTTGGTAAAGATGTTTTCTATATGTGTACCAAACAATTTGTTTCTAGGTGGTGTCGTTTTAGAGATATTTAACTTTTCCTGTATTTTCTGTATGAAGATTGCTCACGGCCATTGACAATGCCTTGAGTTGGATGGTATGCGCAGTGAAAAACATTAGTTTTATTCAAGATTAATAGAAATCAAGAACCCTAACCTTATCAATTTAATATAATCTTAATGGGAAGGATGTTTTCTATATGTGTACGAAGCGATTTGTTTCTAGGTGGTGTAATTTTAGAGATATTTGATTTTTTTCTTTATGAAGATTTGCTCACGGCCGTTGACAATGCATTTGAATGGAAATGTCCCCGGCAAACTGGTGTCCCTCGGAATCCACAACACCGGCCCACCAGTTCACCAAAATTCCTCCTAATATTTCAGAATTTGTATACCGGTATTTCACCATTCGGATTACAGGAGCCATATTGATTTTGGAGGCATTCGACTGGGCCCTTTCTATCCGCAAGATTTACGGATGTAATGGATGGAGCCACAACACACATCCGAATCATCGGTATATGAACCCACTTCCGGTCCCAGTCGAATCGGAATTTGTTAGGAAATATTTTGATATTCGCATAGAGAGGCCCAGTCGAATGCCCCCATTGATTTCAAACTAGACAAAGGTGCTTAGTAGATGAGTCTTGTTTTCCAACACACTTCCCTTTTCCCACAGTTAACATGATAGGCATGATCTTACTTTCAGGCATGTCAAATTACCGGGCGTGCGGCCTAATCGGTAGTGTGGGCCTCGCGTGTGGACTGTCGAGAGTTTGGTTCCCGGTCGAGTCAAACCAATGACTTATCAAATTGATACTTGTTGCTTCCTAGCTTGGTGCTCGGCATTAATGGGATAGGGCAAGGACTGTTTAGCTCAGTGTCAGCATAACGTGACTGAGTGGGATATCGGGTCTTGGTGTCGGCGACCTGGTTTCCCAGTGGGGCAGCACTATAAAGTCGCCATGAGTGTGCACTGTCACAAGTCGGTACCCATCCTGATATGACCTTAGATGTTGCCAGGATGTAAAACACCAACAACCAACCAACCACATTATATGGACATTTATCTTACGCTAATGCATGCCAAATTAACTACTCAACAAATAGCAAAAAGGAACTGAAAAGTAATCTCCCAGAATACACATGTAACTTCTTTTTTGTTCTTGAAGATTTATACTGCCTACCATGGATAAGTCTGAATAGAGTTGTTTTCACCATTATACAGTTTGTTGATAGAAAGCCCGAGCCTACACTTTTCCCGACCCAAGGGATTTTTAACCTCCCACACAACATAGACACGGTATGAGAGCAACTGCCCTTGAATGACACTGTAAGTTATACACAGCAGTCGAAATCCAAATTGGCAGAGGTGGGGGGGGGGGGGGGGGGGCACAGGGAATCGAACCACTGACCTTCGGATTAGGAGTCCGACTTAGAAAATAGTCAAACACTCGACCCACTCCGCCACAGATAACTCTACATTGGTGCCTGTGTTAGTCTGGTGATTAATTTATCTAGGAGCCAAGGAAGCCTAAATGAGTTCAGCAGCAGTAATAGAGGCAGGTGACACCGGGCTGGGGCCTCGTTAATTGTGTGGTCCTTTGAATATAATCACACCTGTTGCGAAGGCACCTATCCTGGTCATGCGTGGTGAAAAACGAGGGTGGGCTAAACCCAGCTCGTTACTTTGCACCACAATGGAGGCATGTAGTCTGCATAAATGAATGTTAACTACCTAAGGCTATGTATTAACTGAATAAGGTTTCGTTGGTGGGAGAAGAGTAAATATTGTATACTGAAACCAATCAATATCACATCACCACCTGAATTATTTTCAATTTAAATTCATTGCGTTGCATACAAAGAGTTCAGATGCAAAACCACGTAAACGCCAATCGAAACAAGTCGTTTAAGTTAAAGATTTTATGCCCGAATGAGTTAGAGCGTCCGTCTCCCATGCTGGTAGATCGTGGGGTTGTGGGTTCGAATTGAGTCAAACCAATGACTTAAAAATTGATACTTGTCACTTCCTAGCCAGACGCTCGGCATAACTAGGAAAGGGCAAGGAGCAGTGGAATGAGGAAGACCAGTCGTCTGCAACTGAAATTTCCCCTGCTTAAACAACTAATCTACCAACAACAACCAATCCTAAAAATACTCAAAATTCTCACTAATTCCATTTTTCATATGATCATATGGTTATGGAGCAATGAACAAAAGAGAAGGGGTATATAAAAAAAGATGTTGAGGGTTTGATTTCAATGTTTATCTCCATTTCTGGATTGGCGTTTGCGTGATTTTGCACCTGAACGTTTATTATATTTGTGTCCCGCTTGATGTTTCAATGATTGCTTAATATTATTTTAATTCTTCTGATAGAGAATTAATTGGTCACGACAGCAATCTCTGGCTCATCCAGAATAGATCTACTATTTGTTTATTTATTAAACTCTGATATTTCAGGCAGAATGGTCACTGAAATAATGTTTTGTGCATTCATTTGCTTGAATTCAAATCTCGTGACCACAAGACCACTCAATCGTGACATTTTACATAAAGTTTGCAACCCTAGTAATTGAGGCCTCTATAGGATATTGCAGGATAACTAGAGGGGTGGCCAGATGAGTGGAACATCCGCCTCCCATTTTGGTAGGTTGTGACATTCGAATTTCCCAGTTCGAACTCCGGCCAAGCCAAACCAATGACTTATCAAATTTATACTTGTCGCTACCTAGTCTGGCATTCGGCATTACTAGGATAGGTCAAGGAACCATGGAATGAGGAAGACCAGTCATCCGTGATTGAAACTCCTTAATCATCTAATATACAAACAAAATATCTTGAAAAAATAATCAAATATCTACACCCGTGTCACTAGCTTTATAGGTTGATATTATGATGACCTAATTTGTACTTCCAAGTCCCTGGTTCGCCTGTACAATATGGAGATATACAATATGGAGATATGTCTCCGCGGGCTGCTACTGACTACACACTGTGATTATGGCCGTTGCTGCCGACACGGCGTTAAGCCACACTATGGCTTGCGACCGCTTGCGACAACTTTGCGACCACTTTTCAGCTAAGAACCTGCAGTCACCGGCAACATCCTTGGCCGTAATCGATTAACACGACCTGGGCGACTCGGGTCACCCGAGTTGTCAGAATTTCAAATAGAACACCGCAAGTGGAGTCGACAAATACACGTGTCGTGTGCAAAATAACCTGACCCCAGTAACCCACCTCTTGGCTGGGGTTTGCAAGGAGCGATGACATCACATTTGTGCTGGTACCGTCCTGCAGGATAACAGCCACCGTTACCCGTCATACATATTTTTTTATGGTAATAACATAGATTAATGAAATGGAAATATCACTAAACTATGCCATCATAAGAATATTTAAATCATATTTTGCTGTAATTATATCGGCTATTAAAAAACAAATAAAAGGGCCACCATTTTTGTCACCCTGAGCATGGAGAAGCGTATTCGATTATTCGACCCGAGTCTGCAGGATGTACGCATGCGCCAAAAAGTGGCTCGGGTGACCAGAGTTGATTAATCGATTACGCCCGTTGTGACCAAAGTAATGAGAGCTGACCCCGGGGCGACCATTTTGATTACAAGGAGGTTTTCAGTACAATAGCTCTTAACTCCTTGCGAAAAATATGTTTGCGAGGTTGGCCACCAGGGAGGACCACTTTGTGACCACTTGCAACCATTTGCGACCATTTTGCGATCAATTACGATCTCTTTGCGACCACCCCTTTTTCGTGGTCGCGGGGTGGACGTAAGCGGTCGCAAGCAGTAGTGATTCGTTCGTTCATTGTTGGAGTGTTACATCCTGTGAACATCTAAGGTCATGTCATATCAGGGCGGTAAGCAGTCGTCTGACCGGGATATAACTAAGTAACAGACACACCCAGTCTCAGAGCATGACCTACATTTACAAACACCCACACTGACAGCGTCCACCCTTTCTCTGCTGGCGCCCTTTGCAGGACTTCACGGTCGACTTCTACTTCCGGCAGCACTGGACCGACCCGCGCCTCGCCTTCTCCGAGGACGTGGAGGACGAGCTGTGTATCAGCAACGAGATGCTCGCCCAGATCTGGTGGCCGGACACGTTCTTCGCGAACGCCAAGGATGCGCGCTTCCACATCGCCACGACCAAGAACGCCTTCCTGCGCATCAAGCCGAACGGCGACGTGCTGCACAGCCTCAGGTCGGTGCAGTGTGCAGTGTGCAGCATGCAGTGTGTGGTGTTCAGTCAGTGTACAATGTGAAATGTGCAGTGTGCAGTGTGCCGTGTGCCATGTGTCATGTGCTGTGTGCCGTGTGCAGTGTCTAGCGTGCAGTATGTGCTGTGTAGTGCACAGCGGGCAGTGTGAAATATGCAGTGTGCAGGTGCAGTGTGCAGTGTGTAGTGTGCAGTGTGTAGTGCATAGAGTGCATCGTGCAGTGTGAAGTTTGTAGTATGTGGTGTGCAGTGTGAGTGTGTAGTGTGTAGTGTGCAGTGCGTAGTGTGCAGTATGAAGTGTGTAGTGTGCAGTGCATAGTGTGCTTCGTGCATTGTGTGGTGTTCAGTGTGCAGTGTGTAGTGTGCAGTGGACAATATGAAATGTGCAGTGTGCTGTGTGCGGTGTGCAGTGTGTAGTGTGCAGTATGTAGGGTGTAGTGCACATCGAGCAGTGTGAAATGTGCAGTGTGCAGGTGCAGTGTGTAGTGTGCAGTGTACAGTGTGTAGTGCGCATCGTGCAGTGTGTAGTATGTAGTGTACAGTATGAGTGTAATGCGTAGTGTCCAGTGTGCAGTATGCAGTGTGTAGTGTGCAGTGTGCAGTGCATAGTGTGTTTCATGCAGTGTGCAGTGTGCAGTGCATAGTGTGCTTCGTGCAGTATGCAGTATGCAGTGCATAGTGTGCGCCATGGGGTATGCAGTGTGCAGTGTCCAGTGTGCAGTGCATAGTGTGTATCGTGCAGTATGCAGCGTGCAGTGTGCAGTATGTAATGTGTAGTGTGTGTGGGTAGTGTGTAGTGTGCAGTGTGCAGTGTACAGTGTGTAGTGTGTAGTGCAGTGTGCAGTGTATAGTGTGCATCGTGCAGTGTGCAGTGTTTAGTGTGCAGTGCATATTGTGCAGCGTGCAGTGTGTATTGGGCAGTGTGCAGCGTGTAGTGTACAGTGGTCAGTGGGTAGGGTGCAGTGTACAGGGTGCAGTGTGCAGTGTGCAGTGTGCAGTGTGCAGTGTGGTCCCTTTGTAGTGCTGCTAATGCTTTATTTGTGCAATTATGTACATGAACCACTTAGCAGATTTACGATTCTAAAGGGGACAAATGTACGAGACGACACTGACCTCTCAGACTAGGAGCCAGATAGACAGGTGGCCATAGATAGGTGTATGGCATCAGTGGGTCTAGATAGCCTAACGGTTAGTATGCTAGCCCTGGAATGGCAAGCAGTGTGGGTTCGAATCCCGCTCTAGGCGCAATGTTTCCCATTTGCATCACCCCAAGGCAACAACAGCTAACATGCACAAACTAATCCGTCGGTTGGAGTTAGAAGCCTATTACAGGGGGTGCCACTTTCCTATGTTATAATAGAAATATCCTATTTATGGGTAAGAAATGCAATAGATTACCACTAGCTGAATTCAATTTATATTGATGTAATGGATTATACATCACATAGATAGATTGCGTTGTTGCCGGTTTGGCATGTAGTGTGTATTTTGTGGAGTTGTTTTTTTTGTTTCAAATTTCAAGAGAGATTGTTTCCCACTTTACCATAGTTAATCCAATTTGCGGTAATGTCCATTGTTGGTGCCGTCTTGTCAGGTCTGGTTCGATGTGTAA